>CM076449.1:19592433-20792433 GCA_038419695.1 Scomberomorus guttatus | reverse complement strand
CTCCTTTTTCGCAATTTCTGTACTTTACACGCTTGACTCACAGTCAGCATGGATACTGTGTTTATCAAACAATATTTCGATCCAGTGTCCGTAAGAAAAGCATATTTATGTCTGCGGGACTTTTCGCACGCACAGAAGTGGGTGATTCAGCTTTGACCTAAGTTTACCCATGTGCAGTCAAAGAATCAGGGAAATCCTTTTCTAACTTGTGACATGTTAACACTCATTACCCCAAAAGCCATAGTCAACATGCTTTCATTTTAAGACAATCCAGATCCTACACATAGAGAACATACTGAGCCAGTGTGCAGTCATGCTGGCGACCACACTTGACACATATTGAGCCAGAATAGAGCCGCAGTCATGCTGTCGACACAAAAAAAAAAGATACCAATTTCGCCTGGAACTCAAGTTGCTCGGTAACTATGATGCTAACTGCTAGGTGCTGTCAACACACTGAACTTTGTGAGCCAAAATGACGTCAGCACATACGGAGGCAGCAAGTCAACATGCCATTAACATGCAGTTACACAGTTGTCAGTCAGCTGCCGCTGTTGCCTCAAGATTACGGAGAAAAAGAGGGTGTTGTGGGGTGGTTGCTTGGGGGAATAGAGAGAGGGACAGGTCCTTCTGAAACATCACCTGACCCTGGCACTGTTTCAGAGTCCCTTGCCAGACTCACATTCTCACATTCCCCCCCCCCCCTCGCTTTTTACTTGATTTTCCTCTTTCTTCTCCCCTCTGTCCCAGAGTAATCAGTCTCATGATGTGTAATGCGCTGAAAGTCTTCCATCAGCCTGACCTGCTGAAATGGAGCATGGGTAATGCCCTGGGTCACTTTTCTTCACATCCCCTCGGCCTCTGCCGCTCTCCGTCTCTTGTCTTTCTCCTGCTGTCCATTCATCGTTCCAAGCCTTGTTCTTTCCCATCTGCCTTCTTAAGTTGTCTCCCCCAATTATCTCCACACTCTCTCTCCCTTTCTCTCCATTTCTGTTGCTGTCTCTCTCCCTCTCTCCCCCTCTGTGGCGTTTGAACTAGGCCTTTGAACCAGCAACACCGACGTAAATGGACAAGAGGGATTTGGCCCTTACCTCTGAGCCCCCAATCAGCTTAGCAACTAAAAGGGCTTTGGGCCAGTCTTAGTGAGCCTTAGCCTGGCTGGGGGGCTTTGCCTTGAAGTTGAGCTAAATTAGCACGCACAGGCTCACCACTAAGCTGATTAGGTCCCTAATTTCACTAAAATGCATTGTATTCCTTATTAATGATGTGATTGTGAAGTGAGGGCGAGCCTGGGTGGTGGACTAATGGGCGGCTGAGATGGGGGAGTTGGAGCATGAGGGTTGATAGACATGTGGTGGGTGTAAATGGAGTTGTGTGTGTGTGACCCTTGGCTTTCAAGATGAAAAGAGTGGCTTTTGATTCTTTTAAGCCTGAAACAAGACATCAAACATTAAACGTAGTGTGATTTTGGACAGTTGGATGTCTTGTTTATATTGGGTATATTAGCTGCTGGATACTTAGGAGGTCAGTTGTTGTTGGCAGGGATACGGGGTGTATTTTATTTAAAACAATGCTTTGATACGTTTCCTGGAAGTTATGACTGAAAGTTGTCACTTTCCCACCATTGCAAATTTCTGTATTCCCCACTCACTTTGCTTTCACCCCTTTCTTCTCTCCATATGTGATATTCATGAACAGTCAGTGAGCACATTATCTGACATCTGTGAAACACACCTAGAAAACCGGCAGAGATGGAGAGTGTCCTGAAAATGTGTGAACGATTTGGCCCCTTCATAAAAGAGGCCCATTCCTTTTTTCATGTCCTACCCCATGGAGTGCTTTCCCCTAATACTCCTTTTTTTTTTGCTTCTCCTTCTCCTTTCTTTCCCTTTGTTCATTTGAGATCCAACACTCAAGGATTTATTATTTGACTTATCTATCTATTTATCTTATATCACAAATCTGCAAATCATCAGAATTCAACAAAGATAAATTAATATTCTTGTGGTCTTCCATTTACATCATCTGAACATGCCTGCCTGGTACTGCATCCTATTGTGAAGTACTTGTTAGACAATTACACACTTCCTGTCTTAGGATAATGACGCCCTCAGGTCACATCCTGTCTGTCAGACACTCAGGTTGGACATGCAGGACTGCATGGCTGTAGGGCATGTGTGTGCAGAGGGAGGAGATGCATGCATTATATAGTAGAGCATTATTCTCACCTGCTCTAAAGTAGAACCACACTTGAGAGTGAGATAAAATAAGTGGAGAAAGGTGGAGGAGGAGAAGGAGCCCTTATTTCCACTGCAAGGGTTAGCGGACATGTCATTCAACTAGCCTTTGAACCTCAGTAATTTCACCTGCTCTTTATTGTCAACTGGCCATTCATTCTCATGTTTAGGAAGTCATTTCACCACCATCCGGCACCTCAGAAAGCATCATGCACACATACAGGCATGCGGACAAATAAAAGTACACATAAGTGTGTTTCTGATTATTTTATCATGTCATTGTGTACGTGTGTGACTGTACATGTGGAAGTGTAAAATAGATCTTGTATATTGACTTTTAAGTAACATGTTACATGATTTAATGAACACTTCTTACATTTGAGAGCTACATTTTGGTACCCTGGTAAGTTTTCATACTGTTTAAACCTGTGTGTGTGTGTGTGTGTGTGTCTGTGTGTGTTTGTCTCCACTTTACTAGTTGGAGGAGCTGATGGGGGCTTTGGAGAAGACACGCCAGGAGCTGGACGCCACAAAGTTGCGGCTGTCCTCCACTCAGCAGTCCCTGCATGAGAGAGACGGACACCTCAACAGCCTGCGCCATGAGCGACGCAAACAGCTGGAGGAGATTCTGGAGATGAAGTTAGTCTCATATTCAGCCATCTGTCTATATATACAGCACTTCTGTCTGCACAGTATTTATGTCCTATCTATCTACTTTAATCTACCCTACTTACCTATTTTTCCTCATTCAACAGATGTTACTCTTTTCATGTGTCCGTAAACATCAGTGCAATCAGTGTAGGCCACACAGAATAATAATCACATGCTGTGTAACTGTACGCTACAGTATATCCTGTTCATTCACAGCCTTTACATTTCTCTAATCAGTGAAAAAAAATTAAAAAATTCAACGTAGCAAACTCAATAATGTGAATTAATTAAGCTGTGTTTGCATTAAGAGGAAGAAGCTTTGCACATAGTGTGTAATGTAATGCAGAGCAAGAGGTGCTGGTAACTGAAGTAAGATGTACAGTCAGAAAAAATAAACAGGTGTTTGTGGTGGTGACTGCACACCCAGCCCATAAAGGTATATGATCAAGGATCTTTTATTAACATTGTCAACATATTTCGCTCAGCGCTTTATCAGGAGCACTGGCAGTGCCCTACACAGCAGCTTTGTTGCCGCAGAAGAAATCTGTGTGTCTACTACTGTGTTGGGCGAGTTTATTGGCTCACCTGTTCACATGCGCATCTGTGCATGTGTCTTATATAGACATCAGTGTCGAGGTGTGTTTTGAAGTCGGATCAGCCGTTGTCTATAGCTGCCTTGTGAAAAGTTACATTTATTGAGGACAGGTGGTGCAGCCTTGGACAGCAGGTTTAGAAAAATGTGTGTGGCTGTTCTTTTTTTTGTGTGTATGTCTGTGTGTGACAGAAGAGTTTAAGAAGGAGGAAACTAAAAAAAAAAAAAAAAAAAAAGTGTGCAGGACTGGATGCATTTCCATGTGTGAGTGTGTGTCAGTGGGTATGTATGAAATGTGTGAGTGAGTTCAGTGATCTGTCAGTGGAGCGGCTACATGTGTGTTTGCTTTGAGCGCTCTGATTGAAGGAGCATGGAGCCACATATCTGGTTGTCATGTGCCGCAGAGAAATGCCTTTAAAGTCAGCCACTCAGTACAGTACAAAAGGGGAAGGCTGGCACACATGTATTGAAAACACATCTTTTAAAATCCATTATGCCTTGCACGCCCCTCTGATCACACTAACTTTGAAAGAATGTGTGTATGCATCTGTGTCTGCCTACAGTATCAGAGAAAAAGAGTGCCCTTGCCCGTATCACACACCACACACACACACACACACACACACCCACACACACACACTGGTGATACAAACCATCTTCGTGTCTGTTTCAGTTTCCACCATCCAAACATCACCAGGGATGTTTAGCAGAGGAAATGTATTACATATGATACAGACACAATCCGTGCTTCTAGGTATATACATGAAATTACAAACATGCTCACAGACCTGGCATGTGAAAGATACTTCTGCACTTTACTGGCACTCGACTTAAATCATTATTATATTACCATTAGAGACATGTCTGAGGAAGACGGTTAGTGTGATGGTTGGTTGACATATTCAGTAACAAAGTAGATGGGATTCTTTGCCTTTGTGTTCCAAACTTGACTTGACTGGATACAAGTCTACACTGGTAAGAGCTAATGGAGGGGGCACAGGGGGCACGAGCGTGTGTGTGGTCTCTTGTGCATTCGATTCTGTGTGTGTCTGTGCGTATGAAGAGGTCAGAGGCAGGGGTTTGGGGTCACTGATGATGAGGATTAAAGGACTGTTGAATTGCGAGGGGCGAAGCTTCGTGAGACTGACTTACATCTGAACAAGCCACAAAGATACGCATGCAGAATGTACACACAACCTCAGTGGAACTCGCATATAATCACTCACGTCTGCAGACATGCACATACTTACACAAACTTTGGCTTTGTGCTTAAAGGGGCCATATTCCCACAGCACAGCCCTGGTCCAAGTTAGCACAGAGAAAACTAAACAGGAAAGATAGGGCAGAGAAAGAGAGGTAACAAGAGAGAGAGAGAGAGAGAGGAAGGGTGTTAGAGTAAAAGCAAGAAAAAAAAATAGAAAGAAAGGGAGAATGAGAGGGAGGGGAGGATAGAGTGGAGGAGGGTGAGGGCTACACAAACTGAAGTATTTCAAATCTTAGAAAATCATGAGAGAAGTTTGATTGCATGCCAAGTTTCTCCTTCTCTCCGCTCTAATGTGGCATTTGTCAAGAAGACCAGCTGAAGCAAACCATGTGAAGCACGTTCCCCAGTGAACTGGGTAGCTCTCTGTGTGTGTTTTTTAATGTGTGTGTGTGTGTGTGTGTGTGTGTCAGCCAGAGGGAGAGAGAGAGAGAGAGCAGACTCTTGGCTTTTCAACACTGTTAATGAAAGAGACAAGAGGGGAAAAAATCATTTTCAATATCCTCTCATTGCATGCTGGGTTTCCTAGCTTGTATTGTGTGTGTGTGTGTGTGTGTGTGTGTGTGAGTGTGTGTGTGTGACTGAGAGAGAGAGGGAGAGAGAGAGAGAAATTTTCATATTTGCCTTTTTCAGATATAGAACTGAATGCTTGATGTATAAGGAGTGGTGCGGGTCGGCTCTATCACCCCACACCAGATTGAGTTTCCACCATACTATACAGTATTCACACACACACAGACACAGACACAGATGGCCTCCAGAGGAGCTAGTCATTAAATGAGTGTAGGGTCACGGGGTGTAGGTGCACAATAGAGAAATTATGTGTTTGGACATTTTGAATAGCTAGTCATTGAGATGTTTCCATAGTCTGAATGGGATAATACTACATGCCACAACATCACAGTGGCTTACTGAACCTGATCCTCCTGTAGACACTGGGAATGTAGCTGATATTATCTCTGTTTACATTTTAGTGATGGAAAATGATGATAGAGCAAAGGAAAGGTAGCGGCAGCTTTGAGGATGACGCATAAAGAGATGCAGAGTTGACAACGTGGAAATTTTTAGAAGCAGAGAAGGGGTTAGTTGACAATTTGAGAGATGGAGGGAAAATCACGCAGACATTAGTAGGAAGACTATGTAAGACAGTAGAAGGAGGAAAAGAGAGAAGCTGTAGCAGAGGGTTAGGGAGGAAATAGTAAATGATGGAGGAAAAAAAGGATGATAGATTGAGGGAGTGATTGATGGAGGGGGAGATTGATGGCGGGAGGGAGGAAGGGGATGATGGAGGGAGTGGTGGAAGAAAGAACAGGGAAAAGATGGAGTAGATCTGTGAAGGGTGGGAGGGAGAAGGGTCTGGTTAGCAGAGAAGGGCTAGCGAAAGAGAGCTGGGTTGAATACAAAGACAGAAAAGTGGGTGAGAGTAGAATGACTGAACAGAACATACCATGCGTCAGCAAACATCTGCATCAAATCACATGATAAATAACACTGTCATCCGCATGTTTCATCCACATTTTGGTTTTCACATAAGAAAAATAAATACCCAGGTATTCCAAAATGATTTTCATGCCAGGCTGAGTTTGTGTATTTCGTAAAAGAGAAGATGTACAAAAATGGGCAAAGATTTTTGAGCAAATGATGACGTCAGGTACCTGCTTTCACTTAATCTTCCTATGTTTTGTTTTACATTTCCACTTGGAAAAAGAAAAAGAAAAATAGTCCTCCAAAGGACCTCCCTTGCTTGTTAGAGTATTTGCTTACAGTAACAGAAAAAAAGATGTTTCAGTTTTTTGGTTTTGCCAGAAATTTGAACAATTGATTAAATTTTGTGTAATGTTTGGATAGAAATAAACCTCTAGTGTCATTTTTTTAAACTAAATTGTACCTCTACTATCACAAAATATCTACTACGTACAGCAATACAGCTCACTCCTTTTCTCATGCCATTAACTCAACACTTCCACATGAAGGTAGATGAGCTATTCTACACTGTGGAAATGCAATAAACCCAAAACCTGTAACCCCGAAATTCAATTTTGTCCATAAAGTGTGTTCATGTATTCCGTTTGTTGGCTAGTTACAGTAACCCGTGGCATAATAAAGCTTAAGAGCGACGTTATGACTTTCAAATCCCCGACGTAGACATCCTGTCTGCACAGTGCCATCGTCATGGTTACACTGACTAAACACACAGAGAGACCAGCTGTACTGGCAAGGTCATGTCCCTGCTCACTGATCTCTCCGAGGGGCCTGGACACACACACACACATACTGTATATATACGCCATGCGCACTCACATGCACACAAGGAAACACATTTACCAGGACAATAATCGAATCATCAAGTACATTTTAATGATAAGTTATGGTCAAATGTTCAATCTGGCTTTTTTTTAAATTTATAGAACTAAATACTAGTAAATACACCGCTGTGTCTTGCCAAGGCTACTTACTTACAGGCTCGGTGGATCACCTTTTCCCGGAGCTGCTCTGTAAAGGGTCCCCACAGTGCCGGATCAGACACATATATGTACTGTACACAATGCAAACACAACCCGTGTAGTTTTGAAATCACATTTCACATTGATGCCCACCTGCAAAAGCTCATGTACAGTCCACCAACAGCGCACAGAAGCGCATGCACAGTCGTAGCCTTTTGTATGCAAGAACTTAAAGTAGCTGCACACACGTATGCAGATTCACACACCCACATGCACACAAGTGTGGCGTTACAGTGCGATTGTTTTGATAGGTGATGATGAAACATAGAAGGTGGCTGCAGTGTGTGAATGGGATTCTCTGTACTGCTGTGATGAGGAGGGGCTGACCACACATCACCTTCCTCTCTTTCTGAGCAGGTTTGCATGTGCGTCGCCTCGTGGGAACTTGGGGCCATTCATCATGTCTGTCTGTGCTCCCGTGCCCTCTGACATGCGTGTTTATCTTCGACATGTGTGTCGGCTGTCGTGCCTGTAGGTGTGTTATTATGTCAGGGCCTAGGCATGCTCCACCCTACTCCTCCACCTCCTCCTCCTTTGAGGTTTTGTCAATGGAGGGCTTCATCACATGGAAATCCTTGTTCAGTACAGTAAGGTAATGACAGGCTCCTACCTGAGTCCCATACAGTAAGCTTTAAAATATGTTTCAGGCTTATGGTCCCAAATTCAAACCAAGGATCATTGATTACAGGTTTAAACAATGGGTCACGAGGGGTATTACAGCAACAAGCACTATAATTGGCAAGGGTGTAATCTAAAGTTTTCAAAAATTACATATTTTATTTTGAGATAAAACCAGATACAAGAACAGTGTTGGTACATTGCTTTCAGTGCTCTATCAAGGTCTGGTGATGACCCAAGGAATTTCTACAGTGTATTTTAGAGATAAACAAGAAACAGAGCTTAAGATGAAAATATCTAAAGATGTCTGGTACAATGTATGTAAGGTGCGACATATAACCACTAGCTCCAGGCCAGAATTCTGCTGGAAAAATATAAGCATACCCTTCACTACTCTCAAGACTAAAAGTGCGGAGAGAATGAGGTTCACACTCATGTATTCTGTGAATCTAAGAAAATGGGGAATTATGGGTAGCGTTGGATGATTTCAAAGACATGTGTTATGCTATATTGAGGAGATGACAGAGGAAAATATACAACATGAGGAATGATATCTTGTTAAAGTTCTATTAGTGGCAACCGAGAAGGCAATCATGAGGAAATGGTGCTAAGTGGATCCCCCTACCATAGGCCAGTGGACTCTGTTGAGATATATGATGATATGGAAAGGCTCACACATGTTCTGAGAATTCAACAAGTGGGGTTTAATGAAAAATGGAAAAGGTGGACTGCTTATAAAACCCATCACAAGGACACCACTAAAACCTTGGTATAAAATATTAGAAGAATTGTATCTTTATATTTTTTACCTCGCTGACACGACTTTTGGTGTTCCTTTTTTATCAACAAAATGTAAAAAAAGTTAAAAATAAAAAATGTAAAAAAAAAAAGATGTTTAACATTTTATGGGACATATTCATGTTAAGCAAAATTACCTCTTAAAGTAGAGAAACAGTAACAGTCCTGAGATACACCTGTGAAGCTTCTCTGTGCTGTTCAGATAACAGAGCTGGAGGTTAAAGGCCTTAAATTTACTGCTGACCCATTTTTTCTCAGATCATGTTATTCTCTTGGACTGCACTCTGCAGCCCTCGTGATTTGAGCTCACTCCTCTCAGGATTTGGCTGTTCTATCATCAGTTACAGTTATTTTTTATCACCAGGCATAAATATTTTATTAGTACATCCGCATAGTATTTAGGGAATTGCGCCACACCATAAGTATGAAGTTTTTTGTCCTGTATGTCAAATCAAGTTTTGTAAAACTGGCACACCCTCCGTTTCCCTACAGTATGATAACAGCTAGGTTGCTGTCATAGTGAGGATTTGTGAACACTAGGCATTGTTTCCTAAAGAAGTGACTGGTAGAGTCCTATGAAGTCGATGTTGAGCTGACAGATACACTGACGATCAGAAAACATGGGTCAAAAAGGGAGGGATAGCTCATTCATGTGTGTGTGTTTGGTTAAACTGATAGACAGAGATGGAAGAGTCTTTCCAGAGGCTGAAAGAACTTCTCTGGAGGCTGACATAGTGAAGATGGGGTGAATGGGACACACAAAAACAAAGAAGAACGCAGTGATTGACAACCACAGAAGAAGACAGGGAGGCCACATCAGGGAGGCAATGGGAAGATGTTGCATGTGGAAACTGCATTCACCTTCATACTGACTCACAGTTTGCCCCAGCAGAGTAAAACCGTTCTTTCATCGTCTCTCCTCACTTTTACGTCATTACTCTTGCACCACTGAACTCTTTAACTTCCTCTGAGTATTAAACGCTCTCCCTCCCTCTCCTTTTTTGTCTGTCTTTCTCTTGTTCTCTCGTTCTATCTCTGGACGGGTGGAAGAAGGCCTGGAATTTATCACACATACCTAATAATTACTATCACAGGAAATGGTCCTGAGGAAGTAGGTGCACTAGCCCTGCTAATTAGTGTCAGTCGCAAAAACACACATGCACGCGCACATACCTGAATGCCCACACACACACACACACACACACACACAAAGCTAATTAGTGTCATTTGGCTTGTGTAGAAGTCTCGAGAAAGCTCAATCTGATTGGCCTTAGGGAGACTAACACCCCCAAGTTTGCCCGGTTGTATAAATCTCAAGACTAATTGATTGGAAGTCCTGTGTGTATGTGTGTGTGTGTGCAGGAGCATTTAAGTGTGTGTGCATGAGTGGGCAATTGATTAGGTGGGCCTTGCAGGCATAAAGAGGCAGCCCAGGACACAGCACCCAGAGGTGACCAGTGACGGCCTCCTAAACGACAGTCCTGCCCTCAGGGTCACCAAAGGATGAGGAGAAGGAAATGAGGAGGTGCTCTAAATGCAGATAGATAGATGTGGTCATGGCACTGAAGCAAATTTTAATTAGAAATTTGATTTAGACAGATAGATACACAGATAGATGGACAGAAATGCAGATAGATAGATACATGGATAGATAGACAGCAGCAGAGATGGAGGGATTAACTGAAAGCGCAAAGAGCAGCAGTTTCTTTTAGGAAGAAAGAGGGATGGGTTATTCTAAATGCAGCTGCGTGTAATATGTTTTTTGATGTGTTGTGTTGTAAAATAGCCATTAAAACGGTGGCTTAGTGAAATGCCCTCATGGTTTACCATTATGGGCACATGAAATGCTGGTATACTCACACAAGTGAGTCAGTGGAGCTTACCGGCATATATTCACACACTGTAAACACCTTTAAGCCTCTGTGGTTTGCGCACACACCTGGCTTCTCTAGCTATGTCTGTCTGTCTTTATCTGGCTATGTGTATCTTTGACTTTATTTGTGTCTGTGTCTGCCTCTCCCTTCATTTGTCACAGTTTTGTACATCAGGTAAAATAAGCTTTATTGGCAGAAAATTGAGGAGTTTCCCTGCTTCTCTGCAGTTGTACTTCTACACGTTCTCACAGTTTTCGTCAGAACGCCCTCAGTAAGGGCAGAGCCTCTGACTCTTTGTTGGTTTGACTGGAGTCTTATTTGCCCCACACGTCTCTCAGCCTTGCTTAGATGGTTCCCAGGAGGTTTTAATAGAGAACAATAGTAGAACGGACCACTTCCCAGCACTGGGCTGTTCCAACACTGCACACCAGTCAGCATTCACCACAGCAGCCCCTGGCACTTCTGGATTGTGTGTGTGTGTGTGTCTGATCTGGTTAATTCAGGGATGTAGACCCAAATAGTAATTATCATTATGTACTTCTCGGCAGTGGCAGGAAACAGCCCAAGCAAGTTTGGATGAACGGGTGCATCCTTGCTGATATGCATTGAATGTGTTTGTGCGCACAGAACAACATGTGCATACATGAATTTGTCTGTCTGTGTGTTTGTGCGCGTGCGTGTGCGTGCTTGTGTGCACATAAGAGCAATGATGTGAAGAGCATGAGAGCTATTAGCAGTAAAAGATAAGCAGATTGTGCCAGTGGCTATGTGATGATTTTTCCTGCTCTTGTTCATTTGGTCTCTGCTAAATGGAGACATACTGGAAACATGACTGTTCTCTTGGGGCCGGTGGGTATCCAAGTTTAGGACTGGAAAGGAGAGGAGAGAAGAAGAAATGAGAGGAGAGGGGGAGAGAAAAGGAAATTAAGGGGGCAGAGTGGAAAGAGAATAAGAAGAAAAAAAGAAAATAAAAAAAAAAGAAAGTAGGGGTCACTGGAGTTAAGCGCACTACCAGGATTTGAAATCTCCTAAAAAAACAAAACGGCATTTGTCTAATTTGTTTGTGGAGAGAAATTACCACTCACAAGCATCACAGACACTGTTAACTTACACAACCCTGCAATAAAACTTTTGTCTCATTTTTACGATATCAGAGTTGATGTCCAAGAAAAAGTAAAGCAAAACCCACGGAAAAGAGAAGGAGAGAGAAAAGAAAACACAAAATGCTAAAACCCAAAGTTTATTTGAAGCAAGCGTCACATCCATACAAGATGGCAACCGCGATTTAATCTGTGTAGTTCTTCATTTTTAATGCTAGCATCAATAAGACAGAAGAGGCCTTCATGTGGGCGGACAGACTGGGTAGGGACAGGACCGGTCACCACTAAACAAACAACACAAGAATCCTGCAGAGACGAGAATGACTAGAGGGAGTGTGAGCAAAGACAATGGCATGACTTTCAGGCTGTAGATGAAACGCAGAAAATAGACAGTGTGTGCATGCGTGATTGAGAATGTGGGCATTCACGAATGTATTGATATCAGGGTTATGCGTGTTTATGTCTGGAGTAATTTAAGTCAAGATCAGAGAGCTGTGGAATATGTTGTGTCGTTTTAGCATACAATATTCAATGCCTGAATGTGACAGCATGTGTATACCCTGACATTACTGAAACCTCAGTTTTTAATATATATACATTTCTTACATTATTATTCTGTATAAGCATGAGGCAGATTGATGCAGAGGTTGTGGTGATCTGTTTCCTTTTATTTCTGTCTGTGTTTGTGCTTGAACTGAAGCGTACATTGATGTATTTTGCATTGAAACTCCACACTTTTTCCTCATAGTCATGACTTAAAATGAAAATAAAAAACTTCTGATCTTTCCTCATAATTATTAAATGTAAAATTTATATTTGGTATCAGTGATAATGCAGATGATTGTTGTCTGTACATCTGTGGTTACAGTGCAAACAGGAACTGCTAGTGATTAAAACAGCATGACTTATCAGGAAAACGGGGCTCAGGTGTAGCCTGCATCTAACTCACTGACTAAATGGAAACATTTCACTTGATAAACAAATGAAAAATAAGAAACATGAAACAATAGGAGCCACAAAAGCTCTTTATCTTTTATCTCATTCATATACAGATATTGTCTGTGTGTTCAATTCCTCTAAACATGCATGCAAAAAGACCCAAACAATTTTAAATTGTGTAAAACTTAAAGTTCATGTAAAGGAAAATCATAGATTTCCTTTTAAACACATTGTACATGTTAGAAAATAGTGTGTAATGTAAGTGCACTGAACTCCATTGGAAAAAATGGCAATTTAACATAACGATGATTGGCGGTGGATCGCTTGTTAACTAGTCATTTAAGCTACATTTTTACTGAAACAAGTCCACATTTACCTACAAAATATGTGCTGAATTAAACAGTGTGTCCTATTTTTAAATTTTTTATTTTTATTTTTAAAATATCATCCGTGTTGCTTGCCTTACACCTACAAACAAGGCCTATTTTAAATTGTGTATTTTTATACGGGAGTTTGGTATGAGCGTTGTCAAATCAGAGGCTGTTCAGTTGGGCCGTGCTGTCAGCGCCTTCAGCAGACACGCCCCCAGCATTTCAGAGCAGAGAATGCTGTTTATTTTTCCATGATTTTGAAACCTAATTTTATATACATGGCATTCAAATTTGGCTGGGTGGATAAATACACATTTTTCTGTGGTGTGACAAACTCAGAACACATATTTATTATAAAGTTACAGTAAACTATAAACTTCTCCGGCAAATGACAACACATGGCATGCCTAGCTAAGGCCTTGAGCCTGCAAATAAAAGGATTGAAAACCCTGCAAAGAGTTAATTTTACACAGATTAAGCAGGTGCACTTAAATGTGTTTGTCTTATATATTCATACAGTCGTCACACATGATATCATTTCAATGTGAAATCAAAAAAGAAATATCAAAAGTAAAAGCCTCCTTTTTCCTCTGTCTCTTACCCTCTCTCTCCTTCTGTCACACACACACACACACACACACACACACACACACACACACTCACACACACTCACAGTAACGTGAACTGACATATCTGACATGTCTCTCGTCCATTCCAGCCACAGGTCTCCGAGTTCAGCGATTACTGAAATCAAATGTGTGTGTTTGGCCTTGGGTTACACACTCGATTGAATTAGAAAAATGGTGCACGCACACACACACACACACACACACACACGCACACACATACACAGCCTCACAGGGACACAGATCTCTATTAAGTTAAAAAAGAGAGTTGAGTGTCTTCTTCCATCGCAAGGGCTTTTATGTGATAAGATCAGCTCGGGGTGCTCTCCTATGCAGGATTCCTTAGCACATCAAACAACAGTAAACCACATCACAGAGGCAGGAAGAGCTCAGCTCCATTAGCCAGCCCATAAAGAACATGTGTGTGTGTAACAGGAGAGCTAGGCTAGCCACTACAAAAGGTTTACACACATAAGACAAACATACCAAGGTATGCAGCCTCCTGATATACTCACAAATTGAAGTGCAGTTTGGTGCAAGTGCACATACACCCACATATGTTCACTGACTGTGTCATTGTTCATAGTTCTTGCAGAATGTACACACACACACACACACTCACACACACACATATATATATATATTGCTGATATATATACCTGCATATTCATAAATTTGCATCTATACACACACATATATAGATGGTTCTGACTTCATCAGTATCTTCTGAGTCCATTCTACATTTCATTCATTCCAACTGTGTCTTAAGTTTAAAGTAATCCTCTGGTTGACTCACAGACCAGACTGGAATTATGGCCTGGTAACACAGTGACATGAGAAAAACAAGAATTCAGGAATCTGTTCGCTGGCCAGATGGCAATCATTAGCTTTATTAGTACACAACTGGTACAGACATACCCCCAACACACACACACACACACACACCCTACCCCAAACTCTCTCTCTCTACAACTGCAACACAGCTCCATTTCTCCATCCTGTCTTTCAGACTGACATCTCTCTTATAAGGTGTTTAGTGACGAAGGGCTTAAGAGACACCCTAATGCATCTAGAGTGAGACAGAAAGACAAGGAGAGAGGAGGAGATTGGTTTGGTGGCGTAGAGGGAGAAAGACGTTGACCCAGATTGAGTTTACCAGTTTTTCTTCCATTGATTTGAAACAGATCTTCACTGCGTCTGCTGTCCAAGCCACAGACAGTGAGATATCACCCTCTACTCAGACTCCAGAGGATCTGATTCAGACTAGATGTCCATCAGTCGCTGTGTCTGCCCATGTTCTACCATGAGCGGATGTCTTAATCATCTATTGTGCAGGAGAAAACGTCTGCATTTTATGTTTCAACCTGCATCAAACAATACGGCGGTCAGGAGAACACGTAAGTGTATCGTCATAATGTGAATAGAGACAAATTTGTCCCAAAGACAGTACGAAATGGAGACATAGGGCCCACCCGGCTCTCTGCTAAACCATTTTAATGTGTATTAATCCAGGGGATTAGACTGCCTGCTTGTATTTCAGCATTCCCGTGCCAGTCAGCGATGTTCTACCCGCTGAGGTTAACATGTAATGCTGAAGATGACATACACACAAACAGTGTTACTGCCACTGATGCCACACAGGATACCAGTGGAGACCGAGCACGCAAATGGTGGCATAGTCCTTGAAATGTGTGGTAGAAAAGGAGACTGGTGGATGGCGAGGGGGGAAACAGAGGGTGTTTAGAAAGGAGTTATGCACTATGGCAGGCCCTAATTGCTTGCGGCTCCTGTTGTGTGTTTGGCTTTGTTTGAGCATGTCCAATATAACCAGTCACAGGGGAGCCTCCGCCAGAGCAAACACACACACAAACACAGTGCTGAACCATAGAGAAGGCTTTTATGGTGTTGAAGACTTCAGTAACATGACACCTAAGGCAAACACTGAGTAATAAAGCAATTGCGGCACATTGTTTAGATCCTCCTTCTGGCATGGTTTGTTTGTCAGACTCAAAGTGTCTCAGTTTCCTGACATCAGTGTCCTGACATGTCACTTTGGGAGCTCAATGCACGATAGACACGCATGCATGTGCATGCACACGTTGGCAAGAGCAGCATGATAAACACACTCATGCGCACACACACACACAAACACATGCCCACATGTTTTTGCACACACGCCGCACTGCAGACATTTTGACATGTCAGTCACAGTGTGCTTCGTGCCAGTGTTTCTCCAACCTCTAAGCAGCTTCCTGGTATGTCTTACTGCATGACTGCAGATAAAAGAGCAATAAACATTTCTTTTTCTTGCTTGGCAAACTTGTGTTCCTCACGTGCTCCTCACCACCTTTTAAAGGCCGTTCTGTGACAAAGACAGATTTTCATGTCAAAATGTTTGTACATGTGTCTGTATGCTTCCCAGCAGAGTCCATTTTGGATCTTCTGTAGCTTCGAGGTGGTCTCCAGCCCAAAGTAACTTTTCTTTTCTATCTCAGCCCCTTGTCTGCATGACTTTCTTCCTGCACTATTTCAACGTTTCTCCTTCAAAAGCCCAGGAAACATGAAAACACACCTCCATTCACTCTGTTGTCTCTAACAGTGGCAGGAGATCTAAAAATTCTGAAAAAGGACAGCATGTTCACAATATTTACAACACACTTGTACACATGCAAACAAATCTGCACATGCATACAGACACAGCAGGGGCCAGAGCAGGCCCAGGACTGTGTTACAGTCTAAATCAGATTTAGCGTTACATACTGGAGTGCTCAGAGGAAATGGGAAGACATTCTGTGTATAGATCAATCCTGTGATGTTACAGTGAACATTAAAGGCTCATTGAGAAGCACATGTAACCTGTATTTACATGTAGAATTGTCTTTCTGTCTTAATTAGTAACCTTATAGAACAGGAACTCAGTTGGTCAACTATAAAATGGCATCAAAGTGTCTTGCTTATTAGTAATAGAGAATAGAATACAATTTGTGGTAAACCAGAGCTGGAAATTTGTCCACAGTTCCAACTAAAATCCCATTTAGTCATCCCTTTTTGCAATCAAAAATAATGTCAACATGTTTTTTTAAATGTATTGTTTATGTTTCTTATTAATAAAATAAAGTCTGTGGGAAAATATCAGAAATGCTCCTTTTGTTCTCAGCTGCTGCAGAGACGTTTGATTGACAGTTACTGGCAGGCTGAGGGAACAAGAGTCAAAGTAAACAAACAGGCGCTGCAACGTACAAGGCATGGGCACGCAGTGTGTTGCCGGCAGTGGTTTTGAAGAGTAAGAGCCACACCAGCATCTAAATGGGCCAAAGTGACATTTACAGGATACGTTTACATGCTGTTTAATGTGCTCCAGCTGACCAGCTAATTAGTTATGGTACCTAACCTACAAACTGATGTTAGCAGTGCACTTTTCCCTGATGAGTGTTTGTTTGGTTGCTCATTCAACAAGCGAAGGTGCCGGACAAGACATGTGTTAATGTTTGTGAGTTAGATAAGAAGGGGACTCAAACAGGAAAGCTAATCTGGTTTGTTGTTCAAGGTCTGTGGCTCTTGTGTTGTGTAGCAGGCTGCTGCCTGACTTTCAGTGTGAGCATCTGCCAGTGATAGAACAGAACTGTTACTACTTTAAGTAAATATGGTTCAAATTAAGCAATTTGATTGGCTGTATGAAAAAAAGTTTTCCATCTATGTCGAAGGGCTAATGCAAAGATAGGAGGCGCCATCATGAAACCCAAAAATATATAAAATGTAAATTTCTCCCTTTGAGTTTTTTTTTATTTTTTATTATTATTTCTCAAAGCAGAACACAGGGCATGTGGTTTACAGAACAGATGTGCATGCTGTAGCAGAAAAAAAAAATTCAGTTGGACTTTCATTCAGAATTCAAGATATTGTCACAAATAGCCCTAATATCAGTACTATAGTTAAATCAAATTAGGCTCGTTCATAATTGTTTTGTAGATATGATCATTTGGAAGTAATTGATTATGGGGTTCAACCCGGGACCCATACCAGAACCTTCTCATTCACACGTGAGGTATACCTGATGATGAATGTGGAGTGTCATAGCTGAATGGCGTTCAGAAAGAGGAGAGGTGTAAGGTCAATAATAGCGCTATACCACCAGATGTCTGTAGTGTGTGTGTTTTTTGTTTGCGTGTGTATGTGTGAGACAGTGCGAGAGGGAGCATACATGAGGAACTCATTTAGTTAATGATTCCACTCTCACCCACAACTCTTCAACGTTAGTTGAGCGCAGCCCCGTCTTTACATCAAACAACACGTCGTTATACTCTAAACTGCCGGATCACAGCATGCACACACACACACACTCCCACACACTCAGATAGAAGCAGATGCACCAAGCCATGTCGCCCTGCTGCATATACACACAAACACAGAAACCTCATTTGAATTCATTTTTACATTTTACATTTATATAACACTCAAAGCAGCCTGACTATTATTTAGTGCAACATTAAAACATGTCCTACTGAAAGTCCGAGGATCATATTCTTTATAACAGAATGTGCATTCAAGAGTCCAGAGCCAGAAAAATAAATAAAGACTTCTTCACTTTCTGTCACACACACACACGCACACACATACTCACACACATACACTCCTGTATGTAACCGTAGCCAGCAAAAGGACCGAGTGGAAGCCATTATTAAAATAACTGTGATGTAATCTACCAAGGGAGCAGGCTTGGCTGTGTATGTGTGCGTTATCAATCTGGAAATCAGTGGGTCTGTCAGCAGCATCTGACTGCACACTACCACTGGTCTCTTTATTAAAAACCAGACGTATGCTGGAATCCATGCACAGGTGTGTTGGAGGACCAGCTGAGCACTCATCACAGTTCAGCACAGTCTGTGTTTATGTGTGTGTGTGTTGTCTGTGGATCGGTTTATATTGTAGCGTGTTTGCGGGGAAACGAGGCAGACTGCAGACAAAACATAACAAAGACAAAAGGAAACCGGACTGGAAAGGTCAAAGAGGGAGTGTACTCTTTACTGCAGTGATTACAAGGCGCACACTTTTGCTGTTTCATGCTTGCATGCACGTGTATGCCGCGCTTCCACCGTCCATTTTCATACGCTCGTAAAATTTATAAACAGGCACGCACTCGATCTTCCAGGAACAAAAAGTGCCATTATGGCAAGAGTGCACGTTTCTTCAGTGTGTCTTCTTCACACAAGATTTATTCACAACAACTATACTTTATAAGTAGGGGTATGTCTCTATTGGGAATTCACACCAACTGACGAACAAGCGAATGCAATGACAAAACAGGCTCAATGTACCAGAGGCATGATCTGTCTACACTAGCTTCAACGTACAAATTACCCAGATTATAGAGCGGTGTGGGTGTATACAGTATGTCTGTCTGTGTGTGTGTGTGTGAGAAAATGTGTATGTGAGTGTGTGCATGTGTGTGTTGACTACCTGTGTGTCTGATGTGTGGCAGGTACAACGCACTGTGTGTATTTTAATGCCGGGACCAATGTGTGTGTGTGTGTGTGAATGTACTGAGATATGTGTGTACTTCCAAGTGTGTATTCCTGTGTGTATTGACAGGGAAATAATAGTGAGGTTTTTTATCAGAAGGCCAGGTAGTAATCATGTTACTCTTTGATCCCATGATCCTCACTGATCTGTCTAAATATACAGCAGACCTGTCCGGACCTGGCTACAGCTCCTCTAATCAGCACCCTCACCTAGCCCATTGTGTGTGTGTGTGTGCGTGTGTGTGTGTGGACCAGGTATTCCTCATGTTGTAGGGATGTAAATCTGTTTACACAGTCATGTTGTGGGGACTCGCCTCTCTTATGGGGACAAAAAGTAAGTCCCCTTAACATAAATCATTAATTTTAGGGTGAAGACTTGGTTTAAAGTTAAGGTTAGTTTAGAGTTATGTTAAGGTTAGGATAAGGGTTAGGCAAGTTGTGGTTATGGTTAAGGTTAGGGTAAGTCTCCAGGAAGTGAATGTAAGTCAATGTAATGTCCTCTGAAGTAATGGAAACATGCCTGTGTGTGTGTATGCGCGCGTGTGTGCGTGCGTGCATGTGTGTGTGCGTAGTGTGTGCGTGCGTTTATGTGTGCATGAGAGACTTTCTGACAGTCTCTCTGTGTCTGCATCTTTCATAATTTCTTGCTTTGAATGTATTTTTCTCCCTCCACACTTTAAAGCACTTTAAAGCCGGGCTAATGAAGTCTTATAAGTTAATATGTGGTCAGAGTGTGTTTGCGTTGCAGACTGTAAAGAGAGCATGTGGTTCCCGCTGCTTCAACACAAAGCAGAGCAGTTTGAGCTTTTTTAGTTTCACTTACATTTTACCATCCTTCATTAAAAGCAAACTGTTAACCAAGGTTGGTTGGAATCAGAGGATTGCTAATTATTAGCAGATGTGTGTGTGTGCTCAATCTACTGTATGTGGTCATTTATGTGCATGCAGCTTTGCACATGCAACTTCTCAAGCACTACTTGAGTCTCTCCATTCTGTACAACCTCATACTTTGGCTCCATTACATTTTAGAGGCAAATTAAATGTTGTACTGCATTACTTTGCAACATTTTTTGACATCTAAAGTTACAAGTATGACCAGATCAGCAAATGATAATGATGATGCATCCTCATATGTCAATCTAACCAACACTATATACAGTAAATTTGCACAAAGTTCTTGCAAACCAGAAAGTCTTATAGACAGGATATATGTTGCAGTAAAAAAAACAACAAAAAAAAAACACGTTTTCCTACGATATAATAAAGTTTTAAAACTATTTTTCACTGTCTAAAAACCTCTCTCACAGTGTTTCGTTATGGTTCAGGAACAGAACTCTCTGCTGGAAAGACGCGCCCAACACATTGTGGGTATTGTAGTTCACTGGCTGTGCAGCTTTTATAAAAGTTGAGCTCATGCGGCTGTGATTGGCTGATGGAGTGTGGGGTGAATGTTAGTGTGACCTTGCGTGTCCTTTACACACTGACGGGAAATCGACTAGTCCAAGCTCCAAGGAAAGCTATAATAAAGAGTAATACAGGCCAAAGGAGCGTACACACATCTTCTCTCTCACGCACGCATACATGCACACTCTGCCTGCACAGAGTAAAGTCCTAGCTGTGCTGTAGTAACCACATTAATTGGGTTGTGTAATTGTCTGGCAAAGCATTGTGGGAAACAACCCATACAGATCTGTCCCTTTACCTCAAACCACTTTTTAAACATGGACTCCCATCGTCATGACAGTGCTATCCAGGAAACTGCTGAACATGTGTGTATATGTTTGTCTGAGAGTGTGTGTTATTCTGTGATCGCCTGTGTGTGTGTGTGTGTGTGTGTGTGTGTGTGTCTATGTGTGTGTGTCTCTATGGCTCCTTTAAGGGAAGTGAGTGTGGTGGCCTCCCATTCCACCGCATGTCGGCTGTGGTTCAGCTGTGGTCCACCGCCAGGCCCTACATTTGGAACACAGAGAAAATACACCAGGGGTACTCACTCCCACTGTTTTCTGGACCCGTCTTTCATCGGTTTGTGTGTGTGTGTGTATTTTGGGTACACGTTTGTGTGTGTGTGTGTGTGCATGTGTTATAGTGCTGCACTATGTTGTACTCTTTGCCCCTGATATTTTAAGGCTTTTTGGCCCCACGTCATGAGTGTGCGCTGTATTTCCAGGCTGCAGTTAGATGACCAGAGTGAGAGAACCCGTACAGAGGACAGGAAAGGCAGGAGGAATGGGGAGAGAGGAAAGCAAGGCGGGTAATTGAAGGGTTCAGGGTAATACTTAGGCCAAGGATGGCTGTTTCAACGTGTTTGCATAACCTCCTTGAACTTAATATTTAGCCCCACTCTGGAGTGAGTATAGGGCACGACAGAGCCAAATAGAGAATGATAGAGGGAGAGAGCAGGCGAATGATAGAGAAGTCCAAGTCCAAGGCGGAGGTGATGCCATTCTCTTCTCCGATGAGTGTCTCGTCTCTTTGATTAGCGAAAGAAAGGGAGGAGAAAAGGAGTGATGGAATGAGGATGGAGAGAGAGAAATAGCCTGTGATGAACTGTTTGACAGAGGGTTATTTTAACACAATGGAACATACAAGACAATACAGAGGACCTCCATTTTAAATGACGCAACACAGAAGGTGTCCTCCTGGTATTTTCAGTTTACATTACTGACAGTTTAGAGTAGAGGCTTTACTGTAGCTCCTCTCACCCCAGTACAGAAAGACAGAGATGTGCAGTACCAGTCAGAAAATTTGGACACACTTTCTCATTCAAGGGAGTGGGCAGGTGTGTCCTTTGACTGGTACTGTGCATCATGTTTGGCAGTTATCTTTCGACAATCTGACAGTGATCTTACTCAAAGAAAGCTCGCTTTGTTTCTATTTATTACAAAGAGAGAGGGAACCAGAAAGAAAAGGTGATACAGAATCCTCATTTTTAAATGTGAGGATCTGCTGCTTTCTCTGGTTGACCTCACTTTAAGAGGAATGTCTTTAGGTTCAAGACTATTTGTTGGAAATTATTACTGACAATTGTCTGAATTTTTGGGCATTTAATAGACTAAATTATTCATTGACAATCAACATAATTGTTAGTTACAAACTACATTAAAGCAATAGAAGGTGAATGTGACAGTTCTAAGTTCTTGAATTTGCCATCTTATTTTCTTTCACATGGTGTAACCTCAACAAAACTCTCTCTTTTGTCACATATTGTATAGTTTCATCTTTTGATGTTAAAGCAGTAGGGAGGAGGGGGTTGTGGGACAGTGCTCTGGTTGGATCAGAGACAGACGAAGGGGACATAACTCATCAGTGTTTATACTGAGGCCTTAGCGCTCTGCCTTAACACACTGCATATGTGTGTATGTTTCTGTCTCTCCCTGCCTGTGTGTGTGTGTGTGTGTGTGTGTGCGCGTGTGTGTGTTCTTACAGTAGTGTGACTGGAGCAGTGTTACTCTTTTTATGACCCTCACCTCTCTCTCTCGGATGACAGGGAGCTTTAAACAACCCAGCTGCTGTATATATGTGTGTGTGTGTGTGTGTGTGTGTGTGTGTGTGTGTGTGTGTGTGTGTGTGTGTGTGTGTGTGTGTGTGTGTCTGTACTTGTGTCTGACTGCGAGGCAGGGGAGCCCTACTCGTGTGTGGTACAGTACAGCCCCCTGTCTTGCTTCTTGTGCTTTGGGGAGACACTGTCAGTCAGCCGAGCGACAATAAAGACAGAAAACAAACCTCCCGTTTAAGAGAATTGAGAAAACCCTGCTCTGCTATTGGGGCGGTCCCTGGAGGTTTAGGGTCAGAGCTCACCTTATTGGTCGAGGCTGCGTAGGCGGGCCTTGTGCTGGTGATCAGCAGTAGCTTTGACTAATCTGATATGGATTGTGTTTTTCTCGATTTGATGTGAAAGGCCGAGGTTACAAAGGAAAAAGCACACCTACACATGCACTCAAGCAAACATGGGCACACATGGAGGTACCCAAGGTCATACAAATGGGAAAAAGCTGCTGGTGACATCACAACCATCACTGACATCCCACTAGGTATGGTTTATTTATCTATGCCGTTTTTACAACAGCAATCCATCTGACCCCTTGGTGATCCGTTGAAGGAGATGCAGTGAAGCTGGAAATGAGAGACGAGGACTTTTTATTAGTCAGCAAACTGTGTGGGTGTGTATTAAAGGAATAGTTAAACATTTTGGGAAATACGCTTATTTGCTTTCATTCCAAGAGTTAGATGACAAGATTGACATACAGCTTACGTCTCTGCATTGCATTATATGGACAGAAAACATCAAATTTAATGTGGAGTTAAAACAACAGTTTCTCCATCTGCAGAGTACATGTAGCATCTCTGGCTTAGTGCGCACTAGTGTTGAGTGTAGAGGTTTTGGTCTCTGTACAGACACCATGGTACCAAACCTGGCAAACTCATTGTGACAGCAAGACGGAGGGATGCACAAGCACAGTCACTGCCCCAGATTGTTGCTTGCCAAGAAATAGTTCCAGCTTGTAACTTCCCCAAAAATCCCTTTTTTAAGATATATTGCGATAATTTTTCATCTTTAAAGATGTTGGCTGGCATATTTTTAAACTTTACCAGGCTAGCTGTTCCCCTTGCTCCCTGTCTTCATGCTAAGCTAGGCTAATCGTCCAGCACCGCACTTCATACACAGCCATGAGATTGATATTGATCTTCCCACTCTCTTGGAAACGTGTTTTCCAAAATGTTGAACAATTCCATTAAAACAAATTAGTTTTAAATGACATCCTTATGTCTTTTAATATTGTCAGTGCATTGAGAAGATAGTTGGGAGAGAAAGTTCGAATGCTCTCCTCATCTCATTTGTCTGCATTCACACACTGTCACACACACACAGCCACCTGGTCTTGCTCTCTGTTCCTCTCTGTCTGGGTCTCTCTGTCTGGGTCTCTCTATCTCTCTTTCCCCCCCCCCTCTATCTTGCTGGAATGCAGTGGTGGCCGTCTGGTCCTGCTCATCTCTGGGAGCAGTCAGCCATCTCTCCTCGTCCCTGCTCCCACTCTAAACATTTGGCTAGTTTTGGCAGATTTGTTGATTTTTGTCCCCTCGTATTTTCCCTCTTGTTGCTGTAAAACTGATACATACTCTTGCAATTAGACCACCACCCCCTTCCACCGGTCAGAGCACTAGTGTGGGAGTGGGGGGTGAGCAGAGTAAGTGGGTTGTATATTTTATTAGTGAAGTGAAAACACACACAACCTGGCCCAGTTCTGGGAGAACCATCTGCTGTCATGGAATCTTGGGAAGCACAGCTCAAGGTTAACATGTAAAGTCTAGCATTCTTGCTTCAATCTCAGGATTAGCATGTAACGTCTAATATAACTGCTCAGGAGGCACGTTGGAGTTGACATGAATTTCCAAACAAGATAGGCATGCGCATTTTATTTGTGGTGTGTGTGGCTAAATCCTATCTTTTAGATTAAGATAAATATAGACTTTTAACCAAGGCAAGCACACAGAAGGAAGTGGGTAATAGGTGGATCTGGCATGTGGCTGCAGGTTAGCTGCTCCGGGTTAGCATGGAGCTAATCCTACCCAACGTAGCCAGAACTTGGACCTCATAAAAATACATTTAACCCACATTTAGAGTTGAAACACAGATTTAGCATCTCAACTGGCTTTGCAGTAAGCTCACCAAATGAAGCCAGAGCGTGTGTTTTATGTTGGAAATAGACATTTTCCCTACCTCCTCAGTTGTAAATAACACAGTGTTCCATGGCCATAAATAACAGTGTCACTCAACCATGCCCCATTCTCATGTCCTCTGCTTGCTCTCACCACAGGCCTCCAGTCCTGCCTAGCCAGGGGCCCCCGGCCCTGTGCCGCACCTTCACACACTCACAATCAAGGAACGGCCATAAAATGCCCGTGGAATGTTTCTGCAGAGCTGGACAGTTAAGTGGTGGAAAAGGCATGATCACAAACTAGAAGAACTTATAATGGATGTTCTGGGAACCGATATTAGTAGGCTCCCCATGTTCTTGCTAACAAAATACATCACACATGCACATAAGGACATGAAAGGACGAATGTGTGCACAGACAGGCAAATGCACACACACATGCACACACTGCACTTAGGGGTAGACAGTATTGATGGTTCCCTCGGGCATCACACGGAGGCATCTGTTTCTGTCCCACTGACTCTCCACACTCATAATTTCAAGTAAGTCATAACACAAATTATAAACACATATCCCTCAACCGTGACGCCTAGGAATAACAACATGAAGTACGCTGAGCTGATTTAGGGTAGGCTGGGACTCTTAAATCTTTACCTTTGCTTCTTTCTTCCCTTCCTCCTCTCATTTTCTTCCCTCTTTTCTCTCTCATGCAGCACAGGTGGCAGTCACTCTTGTCAAACACACACTTTCCCCTCTTCTATTGTCTTCATATTTTGCCACATCTTTTCCTTTTCTCTGCTTTCTGTCCTCTTTCACAGCTACGATATGCCACCCCTAACATCCTCTTTCTTTGAATCTGTTTTGTGCAAAATTACGCATGTGTGTTTATGCTCACTCTTAACCCCATCTTAACCCCTCATCACCGAGAGATCTGTCTGACCTGCCAATCTCAAAATCTCAAACCCTTTTGCTCTGTGACATCACAGTCCTTCGACAGCAGCCCCACCTCGAAGAAGTCTTCATCAAAGTCCTCGCTCCTCATTTTTCATTCCTTTGTCCTGAATATCTCCTTCTGCCTCATGTCTCTGAACCCTTCTTCTCTTCCACTCTTTGCATTCCATATTTTCTTTCCATCTCGTCTCCGCTGACCTGGCCCCCTCCTTTTCCTCTCACCTCTCATCGCATGGTCATGTACTTTAGCCATCCATCTCCCACCTCCGTAGATCCAAATGTCTCAATATGTCCCAGGGACCATGAAGGTTCAATTGGAATCACATGTTGCAGTCGAGCTGAGAATTTCACCCCTTATAAATAAGATGTCAGTCCAGCTTATGCAATTCTACAGAGATTTGCATGCTCTCTCGCAATCTTGAAACTAAGATGGCATGTGACACGTACATAAATGTGCAACTGTTTATGTGAGCATTATGTTTATCTTGTCAGCCAAAATATTGTTATCTCGTAGAATAGAAAAACTAAAGTAGATGAGATTTTTGACGCTAGAGAGACGGCAGCGGGATTTATTTGTCCTTTTATTTGACTGCCTTATGACTTCTCAGTGCATGGGGTCTGACTTTTATGAAGACTAATCACAAGTTTGTCGTGAAAAACCATTTCATTGTCGCCCTTTCAATTGGACAGGAAATGAAGATAATCCTTTGTTTGTCCAGGCCTCGCCAAGTCTAGGTTAAGCAGGGAGTGAAACAAGAGGGGAGGAAAGAGAGAGGATTCACCCACTCAAGATCAGCCAGCAGATACAGTACAAGCATTTGTCTTAGTGTGTGTGTGCGTGTGTGCGTGTGTGCGTGTGTGTGTGTGTGTGTGTGTGTTCCTGATAGATGAGTCCTGTCCGCTAGATTCATGTACACTGCAAGTGTGCTCTACATTGAAGGCCAAATGGCCACTCAAATTAGATGTGATTAAATACTCTAGTGTGAATCAGGTTCAAAGACCGTTAGTTATACTAATCAGCATACCCAGGCAGCCACACACACACCATGCACACACCCCACTGATTGAGGATGTGGGAGACAAAGTTTACTAGCTGGCTAATCATAATAATGCCCCTCTTTATTGTTTTAGGAAGACATCACTCAGCAGAATCCCGCTGTACCACTCAGAGAGCACCCACAGGGAGACAGCACTGTAATATGTTGTGTTAATTTAGAGACTGGAAGTGATTTAGCTTGCACTGAAGCATGGCAGCCACTTTGATTCAGACGTTTAAATTCGGTGTGGTTCAGAACATGCACGGGTCAAACAATAATTATCTTATTGTTAGGGAGGTTTGTACCTGTGCTAAGGAATGCAGGTGAGATAGATGTGTCTTAGCAGACAGCAGCATCCGTTTTGATCATAAAAAGGACAACATATCTTTTTTGGAGTTTCCTTGTAGAAGTCTACAGTTGCTGTGATTGCACAGACAGGGTTAGCTTGCAATGGTCTAAAATGTCAGAATGCACTGACACTCAAGTCAGTCAAGTCAGTCTTAAACAAAACACTTGAATCTCTATAAGCTCCAGGTATGCTATAATCAACAAAGTATCACGTCATTATTATTTTTATTTTGTAATTAATTAGCAGCAGAGACAACCTGATGAATGGGAGTATAACAATCCTTGATAAAGTGACTCAGTAGTGGCCAGAAAGAGATGGATCTCTGTTTGGCTCTTTCAGATGCATTCACAGATAAGATAAACCTCCCCTTTAAAACTGGGGTGGGGGTGGGTGCCCTTAACCTTTCACCACACTAGTTTCTTCCACCATATTGGTCCTGCACTTAATGCATCACCCACCTAGATTCCCTAAAAAGTCTAAAAGTACGGGCTCATTTCCAACGTTAATATTATTCAGCTTTGTGTGCAATTATTCTTTGTGTATTTATAGACAAAGTTCTCAAGCTGTGTTTGCATGCAGATAATTCTGAAGCAGATACAAAGTGTGGGTATGATAATACTGGGATGTGATCCGATGTTGGAGTTTACATGTCTGGCAGTGTGGTGGAAAGATGGCCATCGGTTAGAGCTGTTAATCTGACACATTGTTTATGAACAGGGACACATTGTGCTGCATTCCTTGCCCATATATGACTCTGTGCATCACCTCTTCACTCTATTTAACACAGCTAAAGATAAAGTAATGGAACTGGGATTGCCATTGTGCCATACTCTAAAACGCTAAATTCATCATTAGGTTTTTTTTAGGCCATGGATGTTAAATTGGACCACATGAAGAGGGATTAAAAATCAGTCGCACTGTGGCTTGATTTTTTTTTTTTTACTGTGGATTTCTTCAATGAATCCTTTCCCCATTTTATATTGTGAATGACCAGGTCAAGCAGAATAAGCCTACAGTCTAAAGCACAAGTCCAATGTAGGTCTACGCAAGTGTGTGTGTGTGTTCCCGTTACAGTGAGCATTAAAAGAAATAACAGTGGAGGTGTGGGGAGACGAAAAGTGTCACGTTGGTCCTGCTCTGTGATTAATGGTGTGATTAGCTGCTCCAATCCATGTCAGAACACACATTCATGCGCACGCCAATTCACGCGCAAATGCGAGCACACACTTGAGCACACACAAACACACAGTGGCCTATTAATGGTCTTGAATGGGAGAATCCAGAATCCAGATGCGGCGTGCAGATAATTGTACTAAAAACACCGAATGTGGAGTCCCAGGCCAGAAGGACTTTATTCTGAGTTCAGCATGTTTATTTTCGCAATTGAGTTATTTCTGCAGGGACTTAAATCATGGAATAAAAACACTCCAATGCAGGTCAGTTTTTAATTGAGTCCAAAGTGTATTTTGAATGCAGCCTTCCTCCTCCTCTTCCTCCTCCCCTTACCTCACACAAACCCACACATTACCTTACCATGCTGGTTGAATGCCCTCCTAATTTCAAATGCAATTTAAGAGTCTGGAGTTCAGCTGCGTTATATTTATCCAACTTAAAATACCTTCAGTGCGTACATACTAGTTAGGCCGCTTGAGACTCCTGCGACGGTCATTCAGATGAACTTTACAAGATAGGCCGATTATATGCAGTATTCTCTTTTCTTTACAGTCTCCTTTTCTTTTTTATAATCAGATCTTTTACAGTGTGCCTGGGGGTCAATGGCAGTGTGTGTTTGTCGCAACACTGGATTTATGACATCCTGCTTGATGACGAGGATAAGTCATCACCAATCTGCTCTGAAGACGCAGACTTCTCTTAAAGGGTTACACAAGGCATCCTGCTGTGTGTTGTGGGAGTAACTTTGTATGTCTGGTTGTCTGTGTATGATGACGCTTGGTGGTATGTTTTCTCAGCACCTGGGGACAGTCATTTGACCCCCCTCCCATCCTCCTCTGTACACAAACTCACACACACACACACACACACACACAAACATTGTGGTAACCAGCGGTCACAGAGGAAAGATGTCATATCCTCCTCAGTCTGCTCTATTACGCTCTATTACATTGTTACGTGCTCATGAGTCACACTGAGGTACCACTAATACCGCACTAGCAAACCACTTCAAAGATGTCTACTTCTTTTCTGTGGAATCTGTCTGCGTTTTAAGGACCTCAGGAATGAGTGAGTTAACTGTGACATCTGCTCATGTACAAGGGCTGACAGCTGCAGATGTGGGTGCTTTGTATCTGTGTCTCTTTGCTGCCCACCTGTCTGTTTTCTACCTATAAAACAAATATTTGAACATTCCAACTTCTCATTTTTACTTTGGAGAATAAATATGAATCCTTTTTTTAATATTTGGTCCATTTATGATAACATTCCTGTTTACCTTTTTTTTACCCTGTCTTACACTGTATTTTCCACTCTCATCCCCTCAGGCAGCAGGCTTTGCTGGCAGCCATCAGTGAGAAGGATGCTAACATCGCCCTGCTGGAGTTATCCTCCTCCAAACGGAAGAAAGCCCAGGAGGAAGTAATGGCTCTAAAGAGGGAGAAGGACAGGCTCATGCACCAGCTCAAACAGCAGGTACATCCACCACACACGACCACCAAGCTATTTAGACGTTCGCATATAAGCGATTAATTTTACTTACAGCTCTCATAGTCTAAGAGGTTGACTGGCCTGCACATGAATCATACGGAGCCTGGCCTTGCAGTCACCATTTGGGACAAATTCTGGCCTTTTGAATCAAAGCAGGACTACAAATTCAAACCTGCTGCAGGTCGTGAAGCCTTGCCTGCATTAAAACAGCCTTATGGGCAGACTTTTGAACTTTAAAACCAGGAGCAGATAGATGTTAATAATTCCTAGTAATAAACAGAATAGGCTTCCCCGCCTCAAACCACAGTAACTATGTCCAGTCACAGGAGCTGTGATTCCAAATACAGGCACAAACACATGAGGAAGGCTAGTGTCTTAACAGTAATGTTGTAATCAGAGTGATTAGATGCACTACGTTGGTATGTATCACTGGTGAGTCACCAGCAGACTTTTCTGCATTACATCTCCTGGTCAAACTGAAGTAAAATCTCCCCGCACACTCACACACATACCTGTGCACCCACACCTAGTTCCCATATTGCCCCAGTGTTCAACATGACCCGAGGCTGATGAAGGTATGCAGGTTATTATGGTCTGGTCAGACCACATCAGTGACTGAGCTAACATGAATGCTAATGATAATGGGCCAACAGCAGGAAGTCCACATGTATGGTCTCCTGAGTCACAGGGGCTTCTGGGAAACATGGTGCATTTAAAAGTCAACAGATGCAGTGGCTGGGTGTGCAATCTATGTTTGTTCGTGTCTCATAAACGGTAAACAGTTCCTAGGGGGTGCAATTCCATTCCAGGAATTTCAAGGAAAGCCTATTATCTGTTTATCACCATTGGATGCGTCATGTTTTCCCGTTGGGTAACCAGCAGTTAGAGTGCACCTGATGATGTGATGAGCTCTAATTGCAATGATGTGGCCTCCGGGCCTGGGTAGAGGAGTGGAGAAGAAAGGGGGGAAGAGGAGGAGAAAAGAAAAAAAGGGATGGCAGAAGAGTGGGCAGCAGTTACACAGACTTTTTTCTTAGTCTCCTCTTTCCCATACATGCATACCTGGTTTCTGAAAAAGTCAGACATGCATATAAAATTGTGTAAATACTACTGCTAAGTGCAAAGATGTACCAGGCAGTGCTATGGCCACCTAGCACCGGGGCCATAAAAGTGTGGGACTTTGTAATCAATTCATGTGGAGGCTGTAAGGTAAGTAGTTCCTATAGGGAGTCCTCACACTGCTTGGGTTCCTTTCATTCCACAGAATGAGCTCTCTGGAGGTTATGTTGTTCAACATGACACACACCCGCTCTCTGTCTTCTGACCCATTGACATACATATCAGGATAGGTTGCGTTCCTCAGGTCCTCAACAGCCAATGGCGGAAGGAAACTGACCAGGAAATGCCGAAGAATTATGGGACTCAGAGTCTCTTAGGAGAAAGCTGATCTGGAGACAGCAGATAGATTTACAGATAGCAGTGCCCTATCTGACCCCCTCCCCCCCACATCCCACTTTTGGAACATCGGGTGTGTGTGTGTGTGTTCATAGAGTAGGCGGTCTAAGATAAACTTTCCTTTCTCGGACAGTTTGCTACCCTTTGAGGGTGAGCACCACACTCACACGCACATGAAAAGTGTAGTGTTTAGACTTCCTGAGGAGAGAGTCAGAACAAACGTGTCCCCATGTGGGAATTCTCAGAGTGGACCCATCCTAGTGATGGATGGCCAAACGTCACTGGTGCTTTGAAGCTGAGAAAAGATTCATTTGTAAATCTCAATGGTGTGTCATTTTCAGTGACTGTGCCTCTCTCTTGCCTCTCCATCTCACTCTCCCCCTTTCTTTTTGGACACACTTGAACATCCATCCTCTCTCTATGCTGAAAAGATGGATTTTGTGTTCTCAGATGTGTGCCATAGAGACGGGCTTATGTAAAACAATCTGCCTGCTTAGAGCTGGGTCACTGTGTTACTCAATTTTTACTGGGATAGCATGGCAATGTTGCACACACACACACACACGCACACAAAGACCAGATCAAAGAAATAAAGAATAAAGAAAGCATTGTGAAGATTGTGCAGACTTTCCCCATCTGCCTGCGTGTTTAAGGCCTGTCTTGTCAGCCTCCCGTGTCCATATGTGTTAATAAAACTGCTCTAATCAGGACAGGCTTATGATTTACAGAGGGCTCAAATTGAGGTTTGGATGCAGCTGCGAGCACAGCAGCCGCTGCACTTTGATACACATGCGGACACAGACAGACATGCAGTAGAGGAAAAATGTGTTATGGTAAGAGATGTCATTGTCTTCAGTGACATCTCTAACCATAACAGATCCCTCCTCTCCTCTCCTCTCCTCTACCTTGCTCTACTCTAACTCAATAGTACCACCTGTGCCAATTCCTGGAGGCCATTACAGAGCTGTTTACCCTGCAAAACCACTAATTAACACTAATTAAAACACACACATTCCACCACATTTTATATGCACACACCTAATCTGTACATGCGCACAGGAATATGTCTGTAAGAAGAGAGTGGATGTGTGTGCGTTTTCCACGTGTGTGCCTATGTCTGTTTGAATGAACTGGATAGTCAAATGCGGGCTGTCCTGACTGGGGTTGGGTATTTTTTTAATTTTATAGATTCCGATTCCGAACGCGATTCTGCTTATCAATTCCGGTTCTTATCAATTCCCAGTTTCAATTCCAATATGGTAAAAAAAAAGAGGTGACATGTTTAGATAACAAAAATATTGTTATTCTTTTAAGCGTTTACTTTTTTTTCATTAAAATAAGAGAATTCAAAGTCAAACATTCACAAAGTAAATACATACAATAAAAACGTATGACCCATAGCACATACCTTTTCTTGTGGCTGCTGTGGTATTTGTCACACACTCATGACACATTCGGGCTAGGAGACCGCAAGACATCAAACACTGAACATTCTTTCAGATTGACGCCGTGCTGCCTTAAACGTTTGGTCAAATTTGATGTGCTGTCCTGTTTCACTTGGAAATACGTCACTATACGGAAGTTAGATACCCTCAAAATGCCGTTTCATCTGGACTTGAATATGTTTTTCAATGAAAATGAGAATAAAGATTATCATTCCCTCTAATATCGCAAATCATATCGCAATTGCAATATCAGTCAAAATAATCGCCATTAGATATTTTTTCAAAATCGTTCAGCCCTAAACTTAACTTACAGCTAATTAGCATCCCACATTAGCATCTTTAATAAAGTGAAGCCACACCTTTGAGTGTTTACTGTGGTCCATCTTTCACTACTGTTGTGACGTTAGCAATGCATGCTCGTATCTAAACAAATCGACACGCCGTTGCGCTGATGCAAGACATAGACAGGTCCTGGCAGATAGCCACGCCCTTGCAGATATGTAGTCTTTGTTTGCAATAATAAAGGGTTATCGCGTTTAGGAACCGATAAGCAGAACCGAAATTCAAATTTTTTTAACGGGTACCCCGGCTCTTTTTGGATTCGGTTCTAATTTGGAACCGATTTTCGGTTCCCAACCCTAATCCTGACCACACAGTCAGACTCTTCCAGAAGCAATTCATCACTTCATTTGTGTTTGTGTCTCAGGTCATTAAATATTAAATACATACACATACACACACATGCACACTTTTGGCTTCTCATGCTACGTAATATGGTTGTAATTAGATAAACAGAAGTAATGTGGTTCTTATTAGATTAGCAGCAAGGACTAAACATGATAATAGCTTTTTTGACCCTCTGCCACATATTAGTTTTTGAAAATATTTCTACATGACAATTCAACTGTATTATTAAGCACTGTACAGTAGAAGAGTCTAGGTGGAAGCACCTACACAATTTGAGCGGTACAGTAGTTTCATCAGCTGCATGGTACTGTATATGATAGTAATTGTCTTAGCCTCAATGACAGGTGTCAGCTCTGTAACTGTTGCATTGAGGCCAGCCTAGCCACACCCAGCCACACCTGCTAGTGTGAACACCTGAGGTCAAAGAGGGCCGTACACCTCAACCTAGCCTTTAACTGCTCTAAACACTGGTCTGGTGTCTGTCTGAGTCTTCTTCCATCCCTCACTCTTCATCTTTATCTCTCCCCCTTTTTTCGCTCTCACCAGGGTGTCAGTGTTCTCGCCTTATCTAAGTAGCTCTTCTCCAATTTAAACTAATTGCTAACCTCTTTAATACCAGCCACATCCTCTCCTGTGATCCTGACTGGCTCATTTCCTCAGTCATTAGGCCTTAGCTCCTTATCTCAGCAGCAATGTCCCCAGGCCGCATCTCCCTCCTATCTTTCGCAGCTGGCTCAGGCTTTCTGCCTCTTCCTACCATGGCTGTCTCTCATTTAAACAAGAAAAGCCGCAACAATTTGGATGAGAGATTTGTGCATATATTTTCCTTCGAATCATCTTCATCCCATACACAATCCCGCTCTGCAGTCATGTCCGCCCTCAGGGGAAGTATCCACAGTTAAGGGAATAAAGCTGAGCCTGTCAATACATCTGCACCCACTCTGTCTCTGTCTATCTCCCAGACAGATGGCCTCACTGGAGTTAGGCTGATTGTTAATGTTAGTCAGCCTAGGCTGTTATCTCTCTCCAAAGCAATGATGTTGGCAGTATGACAGCCTCTTCCACAAACACTCACACAGATGCACAGACACACACACACAAACAAAGGACACACAGTCTTACTTGCCCACTTACAGGCATGCAGAAAGATGCATATTTGTGTGTAATTTTAATCAATGACATCTAAAACGCGGCCGCTTCACTCAGAACTCCTGTGGCCTTAGGCTACATGAAACACTCACTAACTGTTCTTACTATGATTTGTCTTATCCAATTAAATGATAATCTGCAATATGGATGACATTTGACAGACTTACGATATTTTCATCAGGCACTCCGACTCACTCAATTTATGACCTGTCAAGTGTTGTTAGCTGCACTGTTTTTTATTGTCTTTGATGCTTCCCGACTAACCAGGATTCTCTCTGCCTAAGCAGTGTTGGGGAGATAAATGGCCCAGTGTATGCATGTTTTAATTATACATTATACATTTTCTTGTTTATCTCCTTTTTTTTGCAGACTCAGAGCAGAATGAAGATGATAGCGGATAACTATGAGGAAGATCACATCCACCCCCAGCATCATCCTCACCATTCTCACCACTTGCATCCAGCAAACGTGCATCACCGAAGCCTGCCGAGAGGGCCCCCTCATGCCAACCACAGACCCCCTATGGACCAGGTCAATATAAATGTACACACACACACACACACACACACACACACAGGCACACCTTCTGCAACCAGTTTAAAGTCTGTGCGTGTTTACACAAGTTGACATGTTGTGGGCTCTCATCTTCATGCTTTTAAAGTTGATGCAATTTCATATTTGTCAGCCCTGCCACCAGTCAGTTGTGGTCGGACCAGGCAGCATAAAATTTCCCCTCTGTCTCTTCTCCCTCAACCCCAATCCTTTCTGCCAAGTCAGAGTTATTCATATCATTTAGATAAGGGGCCTGAAGGGGAGAGCTGCCAAATGAGCGTTTTTGATCGATGGGATATGTACACGAGATTAGTTTATATACCATTCATCTCTCATACGAGCTCCTTTTGAGTATCGTATTCACTCTTGTCTGAGTATCATATCCAGACTGCCCCGAGGACAGACTTAATGTGTCTGTTTGAAGACAGCTGAAGAAGAACAAACTGTTATTGTTATCAGCACAAAGTGCTTGTGTGCATGGTGTAGGCATGTGCATGCCTGTATATATGTGTGTGTGTGTGTGTATAGACACACATTTGGAGATGCACACCTGAGTCTTTGTTGACACTATGTAACCAGGTGATATCGCTATCGGGAGAAAGCAGTTTTCAAAGGATGACAGAGATGATTTCACTGTCTTTCCATTAGCTGATAAAAGCTTGTAGTTATTTGAATGCAATTTAAACTCCCCACAGCTCTATTGTTGTCAAGAGGCTGCAACTGGGGGGATTCCAAATTATGAAGATGAAATGCGTGTGTATTTGTTTGAGGGTTTAAGACGAATGTCTGGGGATTTCCACCCGAGTCTAAATTCCCACGTGTTCTATATGATATGCACGATTACATGTTTCTAGAATGTTTCTGTCTAAATTGGAGTCAAACATGCGCTGGGGATCCCCTGTGCTTAACACCTTCCAAACACACGCACACGCATACAAGCACACAATCCTGTCTGTGCATCACCCCTTGCTTAGCTGTAGGTAAGAGGACAGTGTGGCTGGTTTCAATATTCTTTAAGCCAGTTTACATCTGTGTAAGGATTTTTGATTCCTAAAAGAATGTGAGGGTCTGGTGTTGACTGACATCCATGTGCACACTTTTCACTCAGGAATCTCGGGCACACTTGAGTTGCACAGTATATTACAGTTAGGGTATATTTTTGAATTATTTATGAACATTTGCATCCTTTTTCAACTAAAGAATGAATCTACATCTAATTTTGAAGATATTTGCAGCATTTGTGCTTTAGAATATGAAAGTTAAGTGTGAGGAAACTGATGATATGAAACATAACTTAACCCTCAAAACCACCTTATAATCCCACAAGGTTCTTGCTGTGTAGTTATTAGGTTATGTTATGTTATGTTTTACATCTAACTTGCTAAAACAATATTATCGAGCCATTAAGTCTCTGCATTGTTCTATTGTATTGCAGAATACTTGTAACCACGGCAGGCTTCATATTAAACTGTGAGCTGCAGGGGGTCACTTTTTAGTATCACACATTACCCCTTTTACTTTTCACTTATAAATATCTTTCCTGCAGTATGGCTACCCAGCTCTGTTTTACTGCAGCAATGTTTATAGTGTTTGACATATGAAACAGTAGCTCTCTCCAAGTGATATTTCAACTTTTCAAGTTGGACTGAAAAAGCCTAGCAAAGAAAGTATTATTAGGGTTGCTGGGAAATATTGTTAAGAATGTAGGGAATAACAAAATAACTCATAAATCTGTGTTGATTGGCTGAATTATACTTTTAAAAGTCGAATTTTTATGTCTATAAAAGGTAACTGTGACAGTTCACACGTTGCGTGCATTTGAGGAAAGATGAAAAGAAAGACAATGCATACAAAAGTGTCATTTTGCAAATGACTTAGATCTAGCTAAGTACGCTGACGCCATGCATGGGAACAAAATGTCCAAATCAAAGATGCATATCAAGATGTCGTCACTCCCTTCTGTCCATAAGCTACAGTTTAACAGATTATTATTTAGGCAAGTTGTTTCTCTGTAGCTCTTCCCCCTGTGTCAAGCACACACACTTCAAAAACAACAAACAGACCCTGCTGGCAGAGGTCAGTCTATCACCTCATGGCTTTTCCTCATATCTGATCTTTGACCTCATGGGGAAGTTCAGCAGAGGTCAGGGCAAGGGCCCCAAGGTGTTTGTCTGCATGTGTGTGTGTGTGTGTGTAGTGTTGATGGGGTATGTCAGGTCACACAGTCTGGATGTCACTAAAGTCCCTGAATTGAGATTGTTTTCCTTCCAAACACAGGACTCCACATCTCCTTTAATCTCCCTCTTTCATCTAAATGTGATTAATTACTCTATTTGTTTTTCTTTAACACTTTGTTCTGTCTTTCCCTCCATTTTCTCTCTATTATTTTGTCTCTTCTTTTTCTTTCTTTACTTTTTACTACACTTTTTTCATTTAGTTTTGTCATGCCTCTTCCCTCTCTTTTTTTTTTACTCCTTCAACATCATGTTTCTTCCTGGTGTATTTTCTTCCCACCCACATCTCTACATGTCTCCCTGTCTCTTTCATTATTCCCTTCGGTCCCTTCCCTCTTTCCATCTTTCCCATCGCAAATGTAATATCCAAGTGCAGCCAGGCCAGTGGTTCAGTGCATCGCAGGGTCCAGGAACGCCACTAGAAGGATGATTGATGATGATAATGATAATGATGATGAAGAGGGTCTGCACGCTCACCCTGGAGACCACAATGGCTTTCCAAGATTCAGCTAGTGCCATGAATAACATGAGAGCAACCACACATTGCATTTTATTTATGCATTTATTTTATTGCATTTGCATTTGCTCACATACACATCACATGCACACCCTACTGGCACATTTAAGACATGTAAGCACAGATGCATGCATTGAAATAGGCTGTCCAAAGAGCCAAACCACATGTCATTCAAAGCTCATTGGTACAGACAGTTAGTGGGTCCATCCCAATCCTCTAACTATACTCCCTGTCCTCTACTTAATCTGTGATGGACTTCAAAAGGACAGGTGAAATATAATTGTGGGAGACAAGCATAGGAAGTGGATTTAGCCTCTTGAGATGTACTCCAGGTCTGTGTCTCAGCATGGAGTGTGTGCAGTTTGACGGGCATGTTGTGTCCATGTTGTTCTCATTTAGCCGTGCCAGCACCACTGCCAGATACTTGGCAGCAACCTCGGAAGGAAACAGAAAACAGCCATAAAGTGTTTATCAGAGTCAGAATTATACAACCTTTTCTTTTGGGTTGTTGTTCTTTTTTCTAAGCCTCAACATGCTGCCTGCTTCAAGTTTATGAGAAGTAGCACATGGTATTTGGCCTGTGTATGTGTGTGTGTGTGTGTGTGTGTGTGTGTGTGTGCACGCCTGTGTGTGTGTTTAACCTGGCAGAATGAGTGGTTATAGGTCTGGCTCTGTTTACAGGGCCTGTCACAGCCATTCACTGCATGCTAGCATTTAGCATCTAGCATGTTCTACTGAAAGGCTATTATATCTATAGCTTAGCTGCTTACTGTAGGTGTAGCCTACTGAGTTTACCGAGCTTGTCACAACCATTCAGTCCAACCAAAGCCACCATGGACTGCAGCCAAGACCCTTGTGTTTTTTTTTACTCTTGTGTAGCGTTAACACAGACTCTGCTTTGCCGAACTTTAGTTTAGCATTATGCAGGCAAGGGCTTGGCTATAGTGAGCTGCCAGCTCATGCTAACCATTGTAATGTTAGTGTCTGAGTGAATTATCCTCCCTGTTAGCAGGGCTCTTGTCTGCACAGTTTCAGCCCCAAGGAAACCCCTTGTGTGTTTAGTTATTGGTTCCTAACAATCACAGTGCGGAAAGCATTTCATGATATCATACATAGTTTTTCTGAATGAGGAACATGAATAGGATTGTTTTGATTAAAACCCAAAGGGGGTTAGGAGGACCATAGGCAATGAGACTCTACTTGTAAAGACATAACCACTGGGCCGGAGTTTGTACAATAAATACTTGGTTTTAAAGGGAAGCCATCTTTAGCCACATACATGCAGTCTTTTGAAATTAAGTTATTGACTACATGTAAAGTGTAATTGTTAATGGAAGGATAATGACGATAACATTTTTCCCTTCCTTCCCTCTCAGGATGATGAAGAGGGAATATGGGCATGATGGCCATCACCGTGGGAACCCTGCATCCATTTGTTCACAGTGAGTTTCTATTTCACAGCTATTGCTACATTTCTCTACTAATTTTAGATTTAATCTACTCCTTGCCAGGGTGTAGTACCGTAATGTATATCTGCTCCAGATATTTTAATGATCTCCTACACAATAGGCTTCAGTGGGCTAGAGTAACCATTAGCCGGGAACATTGATGGTACCACAATAACCACACCATTACCCAACTCTGACAGAAGAGAGTGTAATAGAACCCGGCTCCTTTTCCCATTGCTTATGAAGTTCAGTCAAGTAAAGAGCCTCAGTTGATTCAGAGGTTTATGGCTGCCTTTCTGTTAAAGCCTCATGTGCTGGTTCTGCCGCATGCTGTGCGCACACTCTGTGGCCATATAGGTAACTATGTGGTATTAGATCTGTACACACCCAGCAGCCTAAAGCGAGCGTACCGGGGTCCAGAGGTGATAAAAACGACAAAGTGAGAAAAACCAGAGATGGACGAGTCTGTCTCTCCGCGCCCTGCTTTTTCAGTCATAGTAAAATTTTACCGCGCTACCCCACCCTGTTGTGCGCCAGTGTGTGTGGTAGTTAATTACAATACAACACAGAACAGTCATGAAGCTTTTTTTTTTTTTTTTTAAGGCTGCAAGCTGAAAAAGCATAAAATGAAGAATGCAGAGTCATAAAGGATAATTCCTGTTTTGGGGGGTTTATATCGAAGCCCCCCATAGACTCAGGATGCCTTTGAACGCAGACGCGCAGAAAGAGGTCTGTGCAGGGAGGGTTAAGGTTTGCTCCGAGCTAATACATATGTGTGTAAGAGAAAGAGAGACAGACAGAAAAAAAAAAGATTTATAAATATACATGTGAGAGATGAGAGACTGAGAAAAAGAGATGTGGAAAGAAAGGTAGAGAAGAAGGGTGCTTATGTATTTATGTGGGAATGAGAGAGAAAACCAGGCATGGTATACTCATAGTTTCCAGTGCATCTCATTCTTTTCCCCCAGTAATCCACAGGTGGACCATCACAAGCAGATTCTCTCTCTAACCTCAATATCTTAGTAGTTGTGCACTTTGCCCCAGCACTGCTTTTGGGATTAAGAGTCCTATAGCTCGTGTGTGAGCAAATGGTTTGTCTTCCTGCAGTGTAAAGCTTGTGTGTGTTTAGTCGTGATGTTTGTGTGCGCATTTGCAAGTGTGTGTATGTGTGCAAGAGAGCATTGCTGAGCTATACAGTGCCGGAGCAGCCCACATAGCCTATAATCCAGTCCATGTGTGCTGAGAATGCAGCAGTGTCAGGATTCACCGTAATGAAACAGACCACACTGCCCCCTTTCTCCCTCTCTTTCCATCTCTCCATCTTTTTCCATCACTCCTGTTCTTTCCACCTCTCCCCAGATTTTAGCATGCACTGCTCTAACGTATATTCCTTCAAGGTAAACCTAGACCTGGACCCGTGACTAGCCTACTGCTTCAGTATCTCCAATCAGATATCATGATGGCATGTGTATACATGTGTGTGAATGTGCGTGGGTGTGTATTAGTCCTTCTTATCCCAATCTAATAGAATAAGCCAGGCACATTAGCCTTTAGCGCAGAGTGGTGTTGTGGCTAGCGATATCAGTGCTGCTCATCTATCCACTGCTGTTATTCTGGCAGTGCGCTACGCGAGCGCAGCTAACGTGTATTAGCCATCCTCTATGGGAGAACAGATGGGAGCCATTTAGCGGTGTGTAGCTACAGCGCAATAAGGCCAGACCTAATCCCCATATCCTGTCCCTGAGTGAGCCCTCCCTAATGTGAGCAAACAGAGATGACAGCACTGATAGACAAATAGCCGGGGATCTGTGTGTCTGTGTGTCTGTGTGTGTGTGTATCAGTGTCCTTGCATGCATGCATGCTTGCTTTGATTGGTGTTTCTTATGGATAACCTTGACTCCCAGTGCGAGGCCACATTTTGAATTCCACACAAACCTAAGTGCTGAGTTTAAGTTGGCAAGTTCGAGATGTGAGCGTCCAGGTGTGGATTTGGATTGGTTAGCTTTGGTTCTGTCTAAGGGAACACTGGGCTCTGATTGGCTCATTGCGGTTGTGTATGTCCTGCTGTTGATTACAGAGGTTTTGTTTACCCTCTTGGCCTCCCAGACCCCCCTCTAATGAAATAAGAATGTCCTTTTGGACAGAGAGCACAAGAGAAGGGGGTTGGAGGAAAAAGTGAGAGAGAACATGGGGCCAGAAGAGTGAAGCAGAGTGGGGGGAAGAGGTTTTCTGGAAACATTATGCTTTTATCCCACCGTGAAGTTATTTGTACTGAATGAAGCGAAAAGAAGCTGAGAGGCTTTCCAAGTGGGGACAGAAATATGTTTGTGTACATGTGTGTGTGTGCATGCAGGAAGGAGTGAGGCCTTGTTCAGGTTAAAACAAGTCAAGAAGATGGCTTTCATTTGCCCATGCTGTGTTTGTACTGAATGCAGTGTTTGTGTCTACACTGTGTATGTCTGTAAGTATTCCACTCGTGTGTGTATGCACGCCTTAAGCAAATCAGAAAGTAGAGTATGAGCTCAGGGAAAGTGAGATTGGGCAGCAGATTCTTAATCCCATTTATTGATGAAATACAATTTAGCTAGTGTGTCACAGAAATGCTTGTGCTTGTCTCTCAATTGCCAGACTCTGGTTGTTTGGTTCTACTTTCAAGTCCAAGAGCTCCTCACTATCAAAACTGAACTGACAGCTTATGAAACTCATGAACTCAAACTACAGCAACCATGGAAGCAGGGAACTGCTTGACAAGACGTTAGATCCCCCACAAGTGGTGGACTGTGGGAGGCGTCTGGTGGCCCCTTTACTTTCTGTCTTGAGTTTTGTGGAGAACTGGAACACTAATAGGGACACTATGTACAGATAAGCCCATTATGATGTGTTTATCCTGCTGAGCAACAATAAGTTTAAGTACATTTACTCAAGTACTGTACTTAAGTGCATGTTTGAGGTACTTGTACTTTACTTATGTACTTATACGTATCCATTACATTGGTCATCATTTCATGTTTAACTCCACCACAATTCAGAGGGATTTTTTAAAAACTTACTTCAATCAAATTATTTGACAGACATAGTTACTGGTTACTTTACAGATTAAGATTTTACACACAAAACATATGATCATCTTGTAAAATATGATGCGTTTTTATAGATTGAACTACCCCATAGTTTAGAGAATAATTGAAATTAGATCCACCTCGACCCACTACAATAGTAAAATGCTTTTTACGCGTTAATGCATTAGTCATGATAAACATTTAAATTCAATAATATAATGTCAAAAAATACGACACTCACAGGGGCCATTTTTTCTCCATCATGAAAACTTTTACTTTTTGCTAATAATACTTAAGTACTTTTACTGCAGGACTTTTTCTTATAATGGAGTATTTTCATAGTGTGGTATTACTACTTTTACTTCAGTAAAGGATTTCAGTGTTTTTTCTGCTCTTATTGAAATTAAAAATAGGAAAAAACACAAACTTTTAAAGCTTTCATAGGTCCTATAGAAATCTGAAAAAGTTAATTTTTTTGTAAAGTTTTTTTTGTTTTCTTATATTTGGCCTTCATATAATTTCCGTCGATTTCTTGATTTATGTCATTGGAATTGAGCCTCAAATCATAAAGGCAGTGCAACATAAGTGATTCAATAATAGCTGTTAGAGGTGACGTTAGTTTTCCGTAACCACAGTTCTACAGCTAAGATCACAACAGCTTTGGCCTGCAGCACTTCAGATGACTCTTCTTTTTGTGGGAAATTAAATCACCTCTTTGTGTCAGCAGTTTTATGGCTATAACGATAACAGTTTACAGTTGAGTGTCTGTTTTTCATATGTTAATGTCACCTTGTTTGCTCTCTTTTCAACAGTAAACAATGCTTTAAATATCACGTTTATTGAATTATCGTAAAGTTTACGTCATGATTGGCCTCCAAAGAAAATTCTGCTAGCAGTGTCTTAAATAGTTGGGCCGGCCCTGGCACTTTTTCTGCACTATGTGCCAGGCTGAATCTCCAGTATAAACAACTATTACCCCACGCATTAATTAGCGTGGCTGATGGCATATATTTTTACAAGTCGCCTGAAGAAATATCTGCGCCATGTTTTCAACACAGCTGAGTCAGTGTTAATCAATGGAAGCTATTCTGTACAGTCAGGAGTCAAAACAAGACAATGACACGTGCCATCAAAATAGTAAACCACGTTTGTACATTCAACTTTTTAATAGGAAGTTATCAAGTGTTTTAGCCTGAATGTATTTTTAAAATTGCATTTCTTGCTGGATACAAAAGGTCTTAGTAGGCTTTGAATTTGACTTTCTTCAAGTTCAACCTGTACGTATGATTGTGTGTAAGCATGTGTGCACGTGGAAGCACACACTCGTGTTTGCATGTGGGTAACGTTTGGGTGTGTGGGTATCTCCTCGCACATGTGTGTAGCCGTGCTGTGCCGTGTCTCTTTGGTGACCAGTGAACCACAGTTGGGAGGTCAGAAGAGGCGTCTGACCGAGGCCATCCCTCAGCCAGCTGTCAGCATCATCAATCTGTGAGGTCAAAGGTTGTTCCACCAGGTTGAACATGAGTGGAGAGAAGTCAGCAACACCTGAGCACTGACATCTGAGGGTGCTGTATGTGTATCTATTTCAATGCACCCGGAACCAACACCAGGATTATGAACAGAAACATGGGCAGAACAATTTTGTTAGCGTTCAAAAATGACGCCTCCAATGACGTTTTGATAGCACGACCACGTCTAAGACTAGTGAGTTCTGTAGTTCTTAAAAGATAACAAAATATTTATATTAAAAGTGCTAAAGTTTTACCACCAATGCAGTAGCTGATACTGGTGTAGAAACCCCATTATCAGTTTTTAAGCCAGACATATTAAAGAAGTCATCTATGCAATAATACATTGTGCAACGGAGGCTAGACAAACACATTCCAGTCATCTCGACCATTGGTTTACTGTAGTTATACTGTGGCATCATGATTGATCGATGTAATGATGTTTAAAAATGCCACGCACATGATTGCGTTTAAGTAGGCGAATGAAAAGCAGCGATAGAGTTGCTTTGTCACTGTCATCATGTGAAGCTGTAGACAGACAAGACCCAGAGACGCTTCTTCAGCCCCAGCAGACAGAGGAGGAGGTGGTGGTGGGAGGAAAGGAAGGAAGGCAATATTATGAGACAGGCAAGTATATTCCTGTTTTTTTTTTTTGTGTGGTTTTCTTGAAGTTGTGTGAAGGAGAGGACAGTTAGACACCTGATGTGTGGATCATAAGGCAGTTTGTCTGAGTAAGCTCCCTTTCCCCACCCACAACACACTCATTACACACGCCAAGACAAGGCCACACACACAATCCCTGCAAATGTGCAGGAACGAAGATTAATAGTCTAGGTTTTGTAATTCTAGTTCTATGATCACCGGTAAATCCCCACTCATCAGTGTTTGTCTATGCTGTGAAAAAAATTTTAATGCATGTGCTCATCTAATAAGAATGTATGCAGCCCTCTGTGGGCAGCACAGCAGGTGGAGGGCAGCACAGCCAATAAATACAGATCTGAGGAGCTCGGCAGTCAATTGATTGTCTCACCTCTGCTGTTGGTCAGCTGCCCCTTACAGGTCTGCTATCCACTGGTGGTGATTCAGAGACTTATCCTCTAACACTCATTCAGTACGTCTTTCTCTCACCCAAACCAGCCAACTTGGACCAAAATGGGATTTGTCCTTTGGCCGTTGATCGTGGCCCCAGTCAGCATCCTCTTCCAGCAGTGGGCACTGAGCCCGGGCATTATCAGGGTTCCTACAGATCCTTAAAAAGTCTTTCGATTGGTTCCCCACAAGCTGCCACCTGCTCTGACAAAGGTGCCAGGATTAACTAATGTAAAGTGTAACGGTGGGACAGTTCATTGCATGCAGTTCATTCAATAATAATAATTTTGTCAAATTGATTTCAACCATAGAGCTCAGCCCTAATGTTGTGGAAAGGGTATTAAATTTTCCCTGTTGAGGTCTTTAAAAGATCTTAAAAAGCATTAAATTTGATTTCAAAAAGTGTGCAGCAACCCTGATTATCACTACAGATGCAGCCGCCTAGAATCGCTGGCTGGTCCATACAGATCCATGCTTACAGTATCTGAATGGAATGAATGGATATAACCGGCTGGCAGCCTGCTGGGGGCAGCAAGTCTGAGAGACTGGTACTGTAGTCATGCTATCCAGTGCCCTAAGGTTATTTTAGCTACTTTTTAAAATGAGTTTTACATTAATATTATTTAAGGATTTCATTTTATTAGCAGTTTAGTTCCAGTTTGTGAGGGATTGACTTTATTTAAATTTGGAGCAAAACCAAAGAAAACAGAATAGAAAAACAATAAACGACACAGGGCATTTTGAATTTTGGGTCAAACTTGTCAAAGCACTTTTTGAAGAATCCTATTTCACACAGTCTGATAGATCTTCCCATTTCAACAAATGATGTCAGTGCCTCCTCTTTTTTCTTGTGCACTGCTCAGTGCTCTGACCTCACCATTTTAAATATGTGAAGCCTGATGCTACAATGTGGTGGTGAAGTGTTTCTCCCAGTCATGCTGGTTTAGTATTGTTAGCTTTAACAGTTGTTGGGTTTTTTCCAGTTCAAGCGCACAAACACGTCTGCCAGAAGATGATATACATTTATTTTTGTTTCTCAGGTATGTAAATTAAATTACACTATAGTGCTTTCTCATTTATGACCACTGATTCACTAGTTCAGTTTCATAATCTCACATTAGCTTCAAGTAATATTAATCCTCAAAAATGGCCTCATCCTGATTGCTTTAGTGTATATACAGTATGCAAATTTCCATGGCCTTTTAAATTATTATTGAAACAGTCAAAGCCAGTGGATATGGTATGTCGATATGAAATACTCTTACTGCACCACCTCATCCTCCCCTCTCTGTCTGGACATGCCAGGTGTGATTCAGTTTGTGTCTGTAAACTCCTCTCTGGTTTGCTCCTTGTGCTGGCTCAGCCAGCCCTGTACTGCCTGAGCCAGCCCACAGTCATAAATCAGTACACCTCAAGCTGTCGCTATTTTTCACCTCTTTTTCCTTCCTTTTTTTCTCTGCGTTTAACTCTTTATCAGTTATCTCCATCGCTTCTTAGAATGCCATTGCCACAAGATACATCCAAGTATTTTTGTGGCTGGCTGACAGACCAAGAATATTAGAAATGCAGATCATTGTTTGTGTGTGTGTGTGTGTGTGTGTGTGTGTGTGTGTAAAAGAGAGATCAAGAAAGAGAAGAAGGTAGAGAGAGAGAGATCCTGGCAGGATTATAAGGGTGTTTTGTGAGCTTATGGAGATGGCAGCACACAAAAGCCCTTCCCTCAGGAGAAACTCGCACCTGTGGAACCACTTGGGGGGGGGGGGGGGGGGGGGGGGGGTACATGCGTGTGTGGGTGGTTGGGTTGGTGGGTGAGAGATAGAGAGCAAAATCATTGTGCATGAGGGAACTCTCAGTGGGATGCTCTGGAGGTCAGATCCCCTGTTCAAGCCGGATTACATCCCAAAGAGAAAGTCTGAACATCCACAAAGAGGCACTGATGGAGGGAAGTACAGGGATTTGGAGACAGAGAAAGGGGAATCACAGCCTTTTCACTTTAAACCTGTTATTTTCCTCAGACTTCCTGTGCTCCCCTCTCTCTCTCTCTCTCTCTCTCTCTCTCTTTAACAAACACACATAGACACATGGCACACACACACACACACACACACACACATGAACACACTAAAAGCACTAAAAATACCACACGGCCTCAGGTCTTGGGTAAGGCCTCTGTTGTTCTCCAAACTGTGTTTTTAACATATAGACCCACCCCTAGGCTGCCAATCATAGACGTGGCCACTGCTCGGAGGCAGAGGGAGATATGAGGGTGCTGCGGTAGGGGTGGGGGCTGCTACAAACTGGAGGACTCACACCTGCTGACTTTACAATATGCGGCCCTTGATCACTACTGATATCATACCACTCACCCACACACTTAAAGGATATCACACCCTGCAACATACAGCACTTTTGATGGCTCGACTGCGGCGCCACTGCACACACACACATACGCAGACATACATACACTTGAATCGCCTAATAGAAAGCTAACATTTATGATCAAGATTGACACCCACGGAAACACTGTGGCGGAGAAATAACACTAAATGTATTTTAATAAGTAATAGCAGAAGGAATTCCACTATTTTCTTTCCCTATTCTAGAAATGTCAGAGCTGCTATTGGACACTCCTTGTAGGATTGAAGAGGAAAACTAACAGGAATTTACCTGTTTCCTCTCACTGAAAGTCATCCCAGTGCAGAGTCAGCGCAGAGGCTTCATAACTTGGGCTATCATGGAGCTACTGTAATAACATCAACAACCTCTGGACTGCCACTCAACATTAAGGGCTGACCACTAATTAGGCCTTGTATAACAGTAGGCTGCAGTTTATTTCTCACGCTAGCCCAACACTTTCCCAAAGGTTGTCCACATCTAGCAAGCTTGTAAAAAGTGCGATGTGCTGTGTTGCCATTTGTCAAAACAACAACACTTCCCTCCATAATTGATGCCTTGCGGTGTAATTAGTTATGATAGCCCTCTCTCTTCCTCAAAAGAGTCACTGACATTCTATAGCGGTGACCTTTTTAAACCTGCATAATGTTTGTTGAACTTAGGCTTCAAATCCCAAAATGGGTCACAGGCCTTTTGCTGCAGGGTACCCATATGACATGGGTAGTAAAAAGTTTTAAAGCCCCCCGAGTCTCAGGGCTACAGAATAAACTTCTCATTTGGGCCCCACGCTGAAAAAAGAGTGTATAAACCCCTGGCCTTAACGAAAGTTAGGCCAACACAGCTCAGCTTGTTGGGCTGAGCGGTGTGTTTTCAGCCAGGTTGTGTTTTCCAGTGAAACCTTAGAATTGGATGCCAGAGTGGCCTCTTTCTCTGTCACTAGATCAGCTCAGACAAGCAGATTAGTGCTGTAGCTGCTCTGTGTGTCCCTTACAGCTTACTGTATGTCAAGGCTATAATCCTTGCCATCGAACCAATGGGTTAGGGCTACCTTTCAAGGGGGTCTTTTCCATACATGTTCATGTACGCATTCACATTGACATGTACACATACATACAATTTACATGTGTGCTGTAGAACTCCCTCTCCCTCTCTTTCTCTCTCTCTCTCTCTCTCTCTCTCTTATCTGGGCCTGTGGAAAAGCTACACTTGTACGATGACATTCAGCACAGGATTAAAGCCCATGTAAGACCCTCCTCAGCTTACACTGCCGCTGCCAAGAGGGGATCTATACAACCACACACTCTCATGCAACCGTGTACACACACTGGCAGAGACACAACTGCACTCACGCACACACATACTGTAAGCAGGCAAGCCCAAACTTGTTTGTGTTCACACACACACACACACACACACACACACACACACACACAACTCCCTGCACCCTTGTTGCTTAGCATGTCGTCCTCATGTTACTCCAGACCAAAGGAAGTCTATCTCCTTAACCAACACAGTGAGACAAACAGTCATGCACACACACTCCTTACATACACACACATACACACACTGACATCCTTTTGTCGCGCATCCCGCAAATATCCTCCTTGCTCTTTTCTCTGAAGCACAGCTACCCTTGCCAGGAATGAGTCCAGGCACCAATCCCATCTGTCTGCAATGGAATCATGGACCCCCACCCCAACGCACACATACACACACACATACATGGACACACACACACATACTGTATGCGCTAGTTTTGCCAGGACGGACAAAGAGATGAATAGTTATAGTACAGAGAGAGGATAGAGACTGGGAGTAGATTGAATACAGACTCTCTGGGTTGTAGTTATGCTAAGGCTAGACATGGTCAGTACCTTAGTTATGATGCTGCTTTGTATCTGGGTCACATTGTGTATATGTGTCTTATTTTTTGTGCATGCCTCCAGGGGTTAGTTGGTTGCGTCTGGAGAGGATTCTCATTGGAATGCGTTGTGATTGGGATAGACAGCGATCCTTTTCTGATTGGTTGTTTATCCCGGGGCTTCCACTTTGGGGGTTGCTTTGAATCAGTGCATCTCTGTCACTCCCTCTCCGTTTTGCTCTCTGTTTCTTTTCTTCTCTCTCTCTCTCTCTCTCTATCTCTGTATCTTGTAGAGTGCCGCTGGCTGTGTGTTTGATGTAAGTGTGTTTGACGGGCTAAAACAGAACCAGCAGTGGGCTGCTCTGTGTTTTCTGCCGAGCCAGCGATGCTCAGTGTGGAGATGGTCGCCCACAGTAACCTTAGGTGCTAAGTGGTCAATTACAGTGGGCTTTATCAAAACTGAGTTGTTGTGTTGATACAGAGATATAAGTCTCTGGCCGGAGACTTTTTTGCATGTCATCCCCCTTCAACCTCAATATGGGCAAAAAAATTGCAGTGTGGCGTAGTGTAATCTGCAAACTTTTTATTTATGTCTGGAGCTTTTTTAATCAACAAATCAGTGCAAGATTACAAATCTGACCAAACATTTGATGCCAGCTTTACTTGACACTTTTCCATAGTGTATGCTATAGACAAATTTAGGGCGGAAGCAAAAAGGTATTGAGGTTTGATACCCAGCTCTCTGATGCTTCATCTGTTTGACTGAAATTATAAGGCTGGCTGCAGTATTTCATACAGAAATTGACTGTGTTCTCTGTATTGACGTGAGAAAGCCTGAGAATATGACACACATTAACCTTTGATATCAGAGTTCTCAGGGGAACCACATTAACCTTCCTGTGACACCCAACTGGGTCTTTAAAAACACTGCTATCACCCACCTGTAATTAAAACTGTGTTGAACGTGAACTGTACACCAGCTGGCAGAGGGTGGGAGAGCGAGGTAACTGAGCAAGAGAGACTTGCTTGATTATGCCTTCTCACAAAAAGCAGAGTAGAGCATGGCAGGATAAAACCTAACACCAGTCATCAATAGGTGCCATTGTACTTTCGCTCCACTCTAATATCCTATCCAGGAGTGGCCCAGCCTGTCAGAGTGTGTACGCAGCAAGGCTTCAACCCTGCAGCTATGGGATTAACTGTACTGCTGGGTGGTCCTCTACCTACTGATCTCAGAACAGCATCACAGTTTACTGTGCACTCAATTCTAGGTGTCAGGATTATGAATCAGGTCAGGTCTCCGAGGCACGAGTCGGACCACTGAAAGCTTATTGTGCTCGATGTTTGGCTCGATATGAGCGCATTTGCATATTACAGTGAGCCCTGTGAACTGGTGATCAGAGAAAAGCCTCAAGGTTAAAGAAGGGGTCCGGTGACTTGAGGGTTTTTTTGGAGTGAATCCCCAGTCTGGTTGGGAAAGGTTGGCTGGGTGGATGTGCTGTGTTTGAGCTCTAGTGTTACTGCACAGTGGCCAACATTCGAAAGCTGCGGTTGTATCATGCCGCGGTCAGACCAGAACTGGCGAGGCGAAATTTACTAGCACACTGTGGCAAACAGCGGGCAGGACAGGAAATAGTGTGGGCAGGGTTGCAAACATAAGCTAGCCAGCTAACACTAGCATTCCTCAAGTGATTCATGTTTTTATCATGAATTTACATTTTATTTACCCCATCCTTGTACTCACTGCCTGCCGTGCAGATGCTGCTTGTTCATCATGCAGTTATGCAAACACGAAAAGGCAAAAATCAGTACCTCCTGGATAAAAAGGTCAATCTCATCCTCTCTCAGTAAATTGCCCGGATGTTGGCGAGTCATGTCATTTTGCAATTGGAAGAGGCGGGTGAATGCATCTTGCCCTCTTCTTGCCTGTGGATCAGGGAGGAGATTTTGCTGTGCCAATGGTTACCTACCAGGTGGAACTAGGATTAGTAAACTTTTACCGGATAAACTAAAGGTTAGAAAAAAGACAAAGAAAGGTTTGTGACGAATGTGTGATGCTATAGAGGAGTGATAATCACAGGCATTTAGTAGCTCAGAGTCATGGCCAGTAGTCATTTGTTTTTTCTCTCTTCCTTGGCTTCCATCCTTGAACTATTCACTCTTGAGTGGTTAAGCTGGTCGTAATGAGAACAGAGCGCTGGTTGGCATTTCTTGCTCACACACACACACACATGTACAGACCCAGCACATGTTCTCCATAACAGAAATCCCAAAGACAGACAGGTAGTGTGACAGGAGTTGAGCTGTCGGAGGCCTGGCGTTCTCCCCATCTGAAGGGATGGGAGTGGAGGACAATGTAAACACTCTGTCACACACATAAACAAGACCCCGCTCAGGTTTCACTGCACAGTTAGAGAACGCTCACCCTCTCTTTTATAGAGAAAGTATTTGTGTAATTTGTTTATGTGAGATTCCATAGCCCTAATGGGGAAATGGCTTTTTCGGCATCACACTACACCTGAGTTCAATTTCACTAGCTCTCTCACAGACAGATCGTAAAGATGGCATACCAGAGCGGACGCGATCTGTCTTTTCCTTCTGTGTCTCAATTTAATTTCTCAGCTTTCCTCTCGCTCAGCCACATTCTTTCTCTACCCCCTCCCTCTCTTTCTTTCTCTCTCTGTTTTTATCTCTCTCTATGAATGATGGCCATGTAGAGTAATTATTCAACAAATATTCAATAACAGTTTGACAACTGTTTCATTAGTAGGATGTTTTGCAACTGATAATGTGATTTTGTAGTTATCTAAATGTTTTGTTTGCATTTTGTTCTGAGATATTTTAGAAGAGGAATTTATGAACAGGCACCAAAAATGTGACACATACCTCAGAGCTGTGAAACATAGCTCCTAATTAGACCAGAGCTCCTAACCAATAACGCTCGTCTGCTGACATTGAAAACCAACATGTGTGCACGTCTGCGTATACGTATGTATGAGTCAAAATCTTTGTGGGAATACAGTCCAAACAGCCATTTCTAGATAAAACCAATATTTATAGTATTTATTGTTCTGTGCTAATAATATTTCCCAACCAACTGTACTGACACACACACACACACACACACACACACACACTCATGAATGTGTTCTTCCTTGGCCAGCTTCAACCTCCTGCTACTCCAGCAAGATACCATGTGTTTAGCAGCACCAAAAACAATGGCTTAGCAGAACCTTCTGCACCGCAGTGCAAATGAGCTGAAGTGCAGGCCAGAGAACAAGACCCAAACATGTGTTTGCTTTGTTTTTGCCTTCTAATTACATATACACATAGTTATTTCTCTTGCACAGTGTGTGTGTAAAGTGTGTGCATGTGGAAACTGTGTGTGCGCGTGTGTGCGTGTGTGCGTGCGTGTGTGTATGTGTGTGTGTGTCTGCTTCCCTTGAAACGCAAGGCTTTGTGTCTGGAACTTGTGTGTTTCACAGCAGGCATTCCATTCAGACTAACTCTGTTTGCTTAGGTAATAACTAGGCTTAGCTATAATTTGTTTGTGTGTGTGTTTGTCTGTGCGTGTGTGCGTGTTTGTGTGCGCGCGTGTGTGCGTGCATGCATGTGTGTGTGTGTGTGTGTGTGTGTGTGTGTGTGTGTGTATGTTTGCGTGTGTGCACGTTCAAAGGAATAACTCCCTTGCATTTTACACATTTACACAGACAAGCCTGTCCCTTTGAACTTGGAAACAAGCCATCCACAAATGAATGCTTTTTTGTGTCTATTCTTGCGCAAGTCGTGTTTCTTTCTCCCTTTTATTCCCAGGTTTTCCTTTGCTCCCTCAAGATGGCAATTAGAATAACTTTGGCTGTTAAAAAGTCTTAGCATAATACTGCCTCTGTGCACCAATAAAGTTCAAATACACTGGTCAGCATCATTTTCATACTGATAGGCCTCATTGATTTTGTGGGAGGTTTTGAAGTGTAACACATACACACGCCACCTACTGAGAGCATATTTCCCCACAATACCAGGGGTCAACAAGGGCCAATAGTTGCCAGATCAGCTAAGGGGTTGCCAGATCTGAGTTGTTGCTGCCAACTGGTTAGTCCAGCACCACACACGCACTAACATACATACTGAGATCACAGCAGGCCAGTTTTATCAGTGATGTCAGCTGTTATGTCAGCTCAGTCAGCCCTACGTCTGCCTCATCCTGCCACTACACACACACACACACACACGCACACACACACACATTATCATCTGATGCACTGATGTCAGAGAGAGAGGAGAGATACTGATTAGATTTTGTGTATTTTGGATGAAGCAGCAGGAGTTCACAATTTTGAGCTTTCATGCAGTTCAGATGGGCTACGACCGGTTTGTGTGTGTTGATTCTCCAAAATAACTTCAAGTGGGTTTTTATGCCTGCATGCATGAGGTTCACCTTTGTTGTACGTGTGCGTGCGTGTGTGTGTGTGTCTGTGTGTGTTGGTGGGTGGAATGAGGCAACATACCGTGACTTTATCATAGCAAAGCAGAAACAGTATTAACAACTGGTGAAAGATGTTTTGTGGACATTTCTCGGATTCCCTTTTGGTGGAAAGGAAAATGGGGAGAGATGAGAGGGAAAGGGAGAAAGAGAGAGAGAGAGAGAAGTGAAGAGAAGGGGGAGAGATGAGAAGAAAAAGGAGGAGTCAATAGAATAATGAATAGCTATAGATATTTCTGTGGGCTTTAAACTGTGTTGCTGTTCAGTGATCAGTGTAAGCCTCCTTGTAGTCATTCTCTTTGTGGAAGGTTTGGATTTCCAAACACAGGAACTGTTGCTTGATTCCCTCTTTCTTTCTGTGTGTGTGTGTGTGTCTTTCGCTCTCTCTCTCTCTCTCTTTCTGTCTCTGTTGCTCTCACTCCCTCACCCCTCGCTGTCTTGCATTTACACACACACACACACACACACATACAGATGTGGGATAGTTGTTTGCTTTTCTTGCCAAGCAAAAATGCTTTCTTCTTTTTGTGACCTGCTTTGGTGTTACCTGACAAGTGTGTGTACGTGTGTGTGTGTGTGTGTAGAAAAATGGAGAGTGAGCAAGTGCTAAACCCAGTTCCTTGCCTGAGTGCTGCTGCAAAGGCCCAGGCTGACAGATAGGATTGAGAGTGTCATCCCTGGGATTAAGCATAATGAGCGAGATTGACAGACAAGACAACATTGCGCACTTAACACAGAGATATACACGCACACACGTACACTCTGAGCATACACACAGAAATGTACACAGGCAATTATAGAGAGGTGTATCAAAGTGCTTGGCTAAGCCCCTGTTTAAATGCGTGTGAGCAGGCCATTCCATCATTACCTGCACGCCTCTACAGGGAGGGAACAGGGATTATCTCTCTTTACTTTCACTGTATCTTTTTTTTTTCTCTCTCTCTTATATTTTTTCCCACCACCAATCTCTTTTGTCCTCTCTCCTGTTTCTCATTTATGTGTTTGTGTGTGTATGCTGTATACACCAAGGGACAGAGTGTGTATGACAATTTATGAACTGCGCTCTCTGGTGTCAGACTCCTCTGGCTTGCTGAGCCTAAAGATGGTAACGCACCATAATGTTTTTTGGGCAGATCATTGCACGATGTCTATTCCAGTTTTGGCCAGTTAGTGTTTGCCTTCTTATCATATTCCTGCCTGTTGTTCTTATGAAGATGAGTTGAAATATGTTCAGTTTTACTTCACTCTGCAAATTAGTTTTAAAATTCAGAAACATATTTGTTATTTTACCTTGCATTGTTTCTGTCTTACCCGTTTACCTGTTTGTCGAGGTTTTGTCTCGAATCCATGTGTGCCACAAAACTTCAAAGGACCTTTTTTTGTCAGAAGATCTTGTCCATTTTTAATCTATAATTGCCAAGTGGCAGCTTACAATCTCTGTCCAATCAGATAGCAGCTGATAAGTGTGGCATGTAGCAGTTAGCTTGGCACCCGCCAGGCCCTCCCTGCCCTCCTCCTTGGTGCATGCTTGTCGGCACAATGTGCACTTGAGGCTTTGCGAGATTCTTTGAGGGGGATGATCAGCTTTCATCTTATCACTTTGCACAGTGACACTAGCTTCAAAGAGCGCTGGTCATTTTTACTGGCACTGCAGTGTGTGTGTGCATGCGTGTCTGCGTGAGCTATCGACACATTCCCAGAAAGCTGTTCCAGGCTCTAGGACTGTGTTTAATGAAGGCAAGGGCATGGCTTCAAAGAGCTGCAATCCAATCTACATGTGCAGAAGTACGCATACACTCATGCGCGCACAACACACATGCATCTCTCCTGGCTAGAACGAATGAAAGGGTTTGACGTCAATCTCTCAGCTCGGTCTTGTAATGTGGCAGCGTGCTTCTTAACCTTTATAAGATGAGTGAGAGAGACAGATGGATATCCACAAATGTGAAACTTGTGTGAGAGGGAATGAGAAATTTAAAAATATATATATATATATTAAAAAACCTGAGAAATTGCACCAGTTCACCTGTCTTTGAGTTCAGAGGCTCACCTGTCTCGACTGAAGCTTTTTCTACTCTCATAAATATGTACATTTTTCACAAAATATCAGCAGCAGCAGCTCAGATACATCAAGGATTGTGACTAGTTTTGTGCGCACTTGTGTGTGTTAGTGCACGTCTCTGTTTCTTGGTTTACTCGGGACTTACAAGATTGAAGGTGACATGTGCTAAATTGGAAGAATGATGAAATTTCAGAGCTAATCTGCAAATTGTGGGAACTAAATTACATAAAGCTTAGACCTGGAGGGAACCTCATTCCACATAATATTGCTGTCATTTGTAACAGTCACCTCACACTCAGTAGATTGTTGCTGTCAGCTGAAGAATTTCTATTTCCAAAAGGCAACTTTCCAGCACAAAAGATAAGTCTCACTTTTAGATGGATGCTGATAACTTTTTAAGCATTACCACAATAGTACAACAGTCTTTGCAGAACCTGAACATGAAAACTTCTAAGAGTTACAAGATTTTTTTATGAAAGCAATGAAAGGCTTTTTCTCTGTTTGGAAACATGAGATAGTCCCAGGCCTAGGATTGACCCTCAAACCATTTGTTGGAAATCCTTCATGCTTTAAGGTTTATGAGTGTGCATATGTTTGAGTTTGGATGTTTTAATGTGTGTGTGTTTGTGTGTGTGTGTGTGTGTGTGTGTGTGTGTGTGTGTGTGTGTGTGGGTGTGTGTGTGTGTGTGTGTGTGTGTGGGTGTGTGCGCACACACACATGCATAACTCTGTGCCTCTGGTGCCTTTGAGGTGTGTTAAGGTGTGTTTCTCTCTTTGATGTCTGGCATTGGGTTTATAAAAGGGTTGGTTTTAGAGGCATGATTTTTTTCAAAGTGTTGGTGCATGTATGTGCACCCGTGTGTGCACCCGTGTGTGTGTGTGTGTGTGTGTGTGTGTGTGTGTGTCTGTCTGTCGGCCAGCCAGCAGAGTGGCTGTGGTTCACCTTGCACTGGCCACCTGTAAGCCATCGACAGAAATTAGCCTCTTTAGTCTTGATGGGTTGCAGAACAGAGAGGGAAGGGGCGGTGAGAATGTGGTAGGAGGGAGCTGTTGGTGGGGGTTTTGGAGAGGTGTGTGTATGTGTGTGTTGGAGGATATTTGGACGGACAATTTTGAAAACTGCACTCTCACTGCGCCATCATAAGACAGAGAGAAGTGGAGACAAGGTATATACTATACAATAGAACCATTTGTTTCTCATTTGTCTTCACTGTCTGGGGATCTCTGTGTGTGTGTGTGTGTGTGTGTGTGTGTGTGTGTGTGTGTGTGTGTGTGTGTGTGTGTGTGTGTGTGTGTGTGTGTGTGTGTGTGTATGTGTGTGTGTGTATGTGTATGTTGTAGTTATTTAGCTCTGGTATTCTGGCCGTAAGCCCAACCCTGCTCCAGTGTTCTGCTCTGACTCTACTAAACACACACAACCTGGACTCATTACATTCAGTAAACAAGTAAGTCATTAATACCAGCCTGCAGGCTCCACACACACAAATACAAAATGTATAGTACGTGTGCACACTCATGGACACACCACCAGCCACGCCCCTTCTCACCGTGTCCACGCCTCCTATTGGCCGTGGAGTTTGGGAGAGACTAGCGAGACTAATGATGTGGTCCCTGTGTTCCTGCTTCCTGTCCTTCGCTAGAGGACTTCCTGTGGCAGAATCATGTCCTGATTACAGTCTACATCTAAGACCCCGGGAGCAGGTTTTTGTTCTGATACACACACACACACACACACACACACACACACACAAAAGATATAGAATAACCTGTGTCCCTCTCGTCAGATATGTGATATTATTGACCAGGAGCACTGGAAATACTCAGCATCTGTGTTTACTTCTCCTTTCTTTTCTCTTTAAGTTTCTCTGTCTGTTTCTGGTTTTCTGCCTCTCCTTGTTGTGTAGCCAGGAGGTTGTTTGGTGTGATGAGGGGCTGACTGGCCCTATTGTGTTTTACTCACTGCTCTGCAGCCCAGCCCTGGCACCAGACCTCACAGCTGGCCATTGATCAGCAGGTTGGTTAGTTCTGTGGGGAGAGCTAAACAAACAGTGACTTTTTCAATTGTAAAATCAATACAGGTTGACTAGTGTCAAATTTGAGAGCTCGGAAACAAACCTTTTCTTTGTCTGTGGATTTTTGGTGAGGACTACCAGTTACAGGATCATATCAGTGGTTTTGCTTTTTTAGCTTCGGAGCTAAAAAAAAAAAACACATATTCTTACATCTGCCAAGCATTTTGCCAAGAATACAAGAAGATATGATTTTCTACTATTCAGGCAGCTATGGGTTTTTATCCATTTCACTATGGTATGAAAAGAAGCTTGCAGAACTGAAACTTGACTTACTGTAGACAGGTGATCCATTATACCTGTCTTTGTCAAAGTTGCGTTACTCATGCAACAGCAACTATTTTGAAAACAGTTGTTGGAACATTAGGATAATATGAGATGTCATAGTTGGTTGCCAAGCAACATCTTTTTATTGGAAATAACAGGAAAATTTGCATTACCCTTTTTACAGCCTCCCCGTGTGCTTATTGTTTGTCTTCTGAGTTTGATATTCTGACAACATAGCTCATGAACTCAGTGCTTGTTGGCAGCCGACTCTTTGTTGTTGGACTGCTCTTGAATGCATCACAAAGTAGAATTTCCGAAATGGCCCCTGCATCCAACTGAATTACAATGCATCATTGGGGTAAGTATTCATAGATGAGACAGATTACCTGTCTCAAGTAAATTTCAAGTTTTTGCAAGTTAAATTTCATACAACGTTCATTCATACGACGTTGTCATGACCAAAAACTAACGGCTGCCTGTAAGATCAACAATCAATCCAAAAATATGAGGAATGCTTTGGGAAATGCTCAGCTGTGATGTAAACATGATTTTGATTTGTATATATAATTTGTGCTTAAAACATGCAAAAGTGTGATCTTATTAACAGGGTGGGTCCAAACAACTGACAGAAACTGGCGTAATAGAATAATCCTTTACTGTTGTATTAGTAATTTTTTATGTTTTGTTTAACAGAAACAGCCTTATTATCATGATGAACCATCTCGCTGTTTAACAGCTCAGGCCAAGTGTGAAGTTGTCATTCCTCATCTGTGCTCTATAGGATGGGAAAAGTGTGTGTATTGCTGTGTGTGTAGAGCCACTCTCCAAGGGGAAATTGTTAGCAAATGGACTCCAACTGCTGGCCTTTTAGCTTTGCAAACACAACCTGAAGGCCTCTCCACTCAAACCCCCCAACTCTCCCACCCGCTACAATCAATTCACCTGCCCAACAACCCGAAGGCTCTTCATCCTTCCACTCCCTCCCTTCCTTCCCTTCTCCCCTTTTCTATTGCACTCCCACTCACTAAGTTAGACATTTCCATACCTATTCATCATTCCCCCTCCCTCCCTCTCTGTGTCTCCTTCTTCACACACAGAGTCATTCCTGAGTGGGTAAATAGAGTAAATTGGGGCTGACCCCCGAGGTTAGCAGAGGCCACGCTCTCTTTTCATGCCAAAGCCATCTGAAGGCTGATTGGTTGATTGCAGTGCTCTCCGCTTCCAAAAGGCTCCCTTGTGCTGCTGTAATTGCCCTATCATGCTCGCGCACATACATCCACATGCTTATCGCACACATAAACGCGAGCACGCACGTACATACATGCAGACGCGCACACACATTCTTACAGCCAAATGACTTAATTGGTGTTAATTGCATAATGACAGTAGTGAATTGGACCTGGGTCAGAGGTGACACAGGTTTGAGTGGAGAGGGGGATGGAGAAAGGATGTTGAGGAGATGTGAGAGGAAGGCTGGCACTTCTAGTCTGCCTCTGTCTCCGTCTCTTTCTTTCTCAGTTGCAATACTAAGCAATCCTTGACCTGATTGCAAACGTTGGTCCGTGGGGATGACACATACACACACACGCACACACACACACACACACACACACACACACACACACACACACACACACACACACACACAAATACAGGCAGGCCTTTGTGGCGTAGAGGGATGCTCTATACATTTAACACAAGGATTCAATTTGACTCAGTCAGCATCTGTGGCTGAGTGTGTGTGTGTGTGTGTGTGTGTGTGTGTGTATACCACTGTGTGTGTATTTAACTATACCAGCAGAGTATGTTTGTATGTGACTGCCAGGGCAGCTGAAAGGGCTCTATTGGTGAAAACGTTTAAGCCATCATCATTAGAGAGTTGTTGGTACAGAGGTGTGTTTTAGTGAAGGACGTAATTGGTCCGTCATAGTGCTGTGTAATCTTCTCATATTCTATGAAAACAGCGAAAGCTATTGGCCATAATGGGCATGTTTAAGGTGGGACCTTCCCATGTTAAACCTCCGGCATCTTAGCTTGATACAGACTGGGACTAAATAGCAGAGAGAGAGAGGGAGGGAGGGATGTGTAATGTTGGGTGTGTACCAGAGGGCCTGCAGTCTCCATGCTCTACTCTACACATTTATTTCCCTTTTATTTTATTTCATGGAAATCACTTTTCTCGTGTGTGTGTGTGTGTGTGTGTGGTGTGTGCGTGTGTGTGCGTGTGCGTGCGTGTATGAATGCAGTTTAAACCCAGTATGTACTAGATTGCGTGATTTCAAAACCAGAACTTTCTCAAGTGGAAACATTGCCGCGTCTGAGACGAGATCTTTGTGAAAACGTTATTGTGTATATGCATGCATGCGTTTGTCCCTGCGTGTTTTTTTTTTCTGCAAGTGCATGTGTCCTCGAGTGTGTGTGTGTGTGTGTGTGTGTGTCCTTGTGTGTGTGGGAGTTACAGTATCCCCCATCCTGCTGTTTATAGGAGGGAGTGAAAAGTGATGGAAGGTATGGAGAGAGATGGGCCAGTGATGACATAGCCTTATGTTCACCCCCTCTGGATATGGCCCACTCTATATTAGATCTATCCATCATAAGGCTGCACTCGAGTCCCACATGCTTCCTATACCATTTGTAGCTAGATGTCCACTGTACATGTGTTAGTCTCATCAATGTTCTACTCATATGGTACATGTCACGCTCATACTTGTAAAGTCTGAATGTACTTTGTCCTACCCACTACATATTTAGCGTGTGCGTTTGTGTGTGTGTCTGTGTGTGTGTGTGTGTGTGTGTGTGTGTGTGTGTGTGTTTCCTGTATTGACTCTCTTTAAGTGGTTTTTCAAAGCTCAGATGATAGATGTATGGTTTTCTACGACTTCCTCAGAAAAGCTTCTCTACAGGCTCATCTAGGCACAAAAGAAGCTGTCACTTTCTGCGTTTCTGATCTCACTGTGTGTTCATTCAAATATGTGTGTGTTGTGTGTTGTGTGTGTGTGTGTGCGCGTGCGTGCGTGGTGTTGGTGGTTTCTTGCGTGCATGCGTAAATGCCTCCGTGCGTGTCGGAGCTGTCACCTGTTCTCTACGAGCCCTGTCTCTGGGCGAGCCTTTGATCTGGTCGACAGGAGATTCCTACAGTGTGAAATAGCCCCGGCCAGATTTACTCAATGAAAGAGCAGGTCTTAACCACTGTTATTACACCCATTTTTTTTTAAACATCACTTCTTGTTTCTGTCTCTTGTTCTCTCTCCCTCTCTTATTCTCTCTGTCTTGTTCTGCCTTTGTCATTTGCTGCTTCCTTGCATGTGTTATGAATGTGGCCACAAGTGTACATAAATCTTAAATTGGAGGGGGTTTTCCGTAATATTTACTGCAGAAGCTGTTGCATTCAGTCATAGCTGGAGTCAAAAAGCCACTGACTCATGCAGTCAAAGCCAAGGTTACCTTTAATAGTGCTAAAGAACTGGTGTGAAGTAGATATGGAATTAAATAGGACAGCAGTGTAGCTTATTCTCTTTATTATCCTATTATTGTTTCCACACTTGTATGAGGAGAAATTTTGCCTGATGCACATGACATGTTGCATGTTTGGGTCCATTTAAGAATGTGTAAGTGTAACTGAACAAGGTTGTGGATGCGAGAAATGACACATAGAACCTCAGACTGTCTCTTTAATGCTCTAAGCAAGGGGAAAATGTAGTCCCTCACTCCCTCTCTGTCTCTCTCTCTCTCTATGCGCTGACTGTCTGACGTTAGTGTGTTATTTCTTACAGGTGGTTGGGCGTGTCTGTCTGTGCTGTTGAACATGTGTCAGAGCCCAGGTGGGGAGAGACACAATGTAATTATCCCAGTGAAACACTATCCATGTAACACAAACACTATACACATGTGCACTGGCAGTTACAGGGGCTGATGCTAATTTATTGTGGTGAGCTGTACTATGTTAACTGTTCCATTCTGCAGGACAATAACAGAAGGGACAGAGTTGAAAGAACGGGGAAAAGAGGTAGTAACATTTTTTTTTTCGCAAATGCAGAATTAGTCTCAGACCAAAAGAGGAGGAATCAGAACTTTAGGATGGAGCTTTACTGTACAGTACGTAGCAGAGCTGGTTGCCAAGCCAAGCAGCGGGTACAGTGCGGCCCGGGGCACCCCAGAGAGCATGCTCTGTTTACATAACCACCGCTGGGCACATTTACCACTCAGCTGGCTTGTGTAACCATAGAAACATTATCCAATGTAGCTATCACATCTCCCTCAAAAATATACATTCTTAAGGTTTAAGTTCACTGCCCAACCACTTTAATATCATGTATCATATTTTTTATCCTCAAGTGTTTATGTGTCACAGGAATTAAAAGCAAGAATTAATCCAAAAAATGATGCCAAATCACGATGCCTAAAGTTCTCATAGGCTACCAAATCTACTATGCAATGTCCATTTCATGTCTAGCAACTCTTTGGGTTGACTTCTCCTTCAACTAGGTAAGTGGACTGAGACGGCTGTCACCCGTCATTACAGCAAACTGGGGGAGAGAAGTGGGGCATGCCAGTTAAACAGAACTCCTCAAAGATATGGAGTAATGTGAGTGATGGTTGAAAGTCACAGCCTGTGACCTGAGAAAGCTCCTACTAAACATCAGCACATGACCTTGCTTGGGAGGCCTGAATTCTTTCAGCCTTAAGCCGATACTATTCCCAGCAACACCCAGACAAATGGACCAAGTTCACACACACAGACACTCGCACACGGCAACATTTCATGCTGCAAATTTTTATGCGTTACTGGAAGTCTCCACACACTTCACTAAATCACTTTTTTCACAGGTCGTTTCAGTGGAAACTATCAACATCTATATTTCTGTCCTGATATCAATAAGATGTTTGAAACGGCACGTCAGGAGTTTTAGTTATCTAAGTTAAATGAACCAGAGTTGAAAAGTTATCCTAACTTAGCCACCACATCAATATTCCACATCACAGACTTTCATAAACAGAGTGAGGACAGGTTAACATATATTACAGCCCCAGCTCCACTCTATATCACCCTTCACTATCATAACAAAGAGTATACGCCTTGCTTGCACTAGCCAGTGCATCATAACCTGTTGCATTAATCCCACAGCAAGACTAAATGTTAAATGCTAGCCCTGTCAGTGTGGATGGCTCTATCAGCGCTTGTTTAATGGGTACAGTGTGTTTAAGCAGTAAATATCACAAAACTATAAGTCGCTTTGTCAAAACTAATGAGGATTATTTACTCTCTATCTGCGCACGGAGCCAAACCTCTGTCACTTTCTACGATGCTTATTTACGATCAGCACTATCTCCCTTTAAGTTTCACTGGCAGGGTCTCTTCCACAGTGTCGTACAGAGTGCTCCAAAGGTTGTTAAAGGTTCAAGATGGTTGCACAAGAAGTGTCGGTGGTTCTAGTCAGAGTGAAACATTTTCATGTTTAGGGGTTTACAGTGCTCCAGAGGCCTTTTAGAGTTTAGAGAAGTCTCAGGAATCATAACTGGCTCAGATATCTTAACTGTTTTTCACCTAAACGTGTGTGTTTCTGGCCTCCCTCTCCTGTCTAGAGCCCCTATAGCCCGTTTCACTAAATCTCGCCCAGTGTCTTTCCCTCTGTCTCACCCCCACTGCCCCCCCCGCACACCCTATCTCTCCACCCTGAGGCTGCGAAGGTGGGTATTTCCCCCCAAAAAAACATTCCTCTTTTGTGATTATGCCCCTTCCCGCTCCTCACATTGCCACACAACATGCCTGCTGGCAGTGGGACCCCACAGCCTGGTGTACCTACCGCACATGTACACTCAAACATATAGGCACACAAAAAAAAAAACACTTTGATCTGATGTGTATTTAAGGAATCCGGCTAAGCTAGGAATGCACCATCATTTAAACCCCGATCTGAATTTTGCACAGCTCCGAATTGGAGGCTTTAAAAGTAACTGTGTGGCATCTTTTTTTTTTTAACATGTTTCCTCACCTTTTAACTCACACAGACACACAGGTCAGACTGAGGTAGAGATCACTAGCAGACCACCAGGCATTGTGAAAAGCCTTCCTCTCTATCCCCAGTGTATATCCTATTTATCTAATATCCTGGGGCTATACTGACCCCAGGAGCAGCAAACAGACTCGGCCAACGACATGATTGGTTCTTCCTGAGACCGGACTTACTTAGGTATTAAGCACCACGCTGCAGCTGTGCTAGCACAAACACACTCACTCCACTTGACATCAACCTCGACTTTGTCACTCTGTCTCAAAGCCTACTTGTTGAACCCATTTTGCATTTGGTTTAATAAAGAGAAGTAAAATAGGCAGTGCCTGTCCACGATATGCAAGAAAGAGGCACACACCTTCTAAAGAGAGAATAAACCACAAAACAAAATCTGTTAACCCCTCGTCCAAGGGGAATGAATGAATAAATGAACACATTGTTAACATTGGATGGGCAGAGACTGTAATGTTTGATGACCAAACACAAATCTTAGCTGACTGTGTAAATCTCTGCCTGAACTTGTCCACCTCAAATACTTGTAGCTACTGAATAGACATTATTATCGGATTTTGTTGACACAAGTGTCCCACACACACTCGCACATGCTCATAGATACAGATTCATAGGCAAGCGCACACATATCCACATGCAGGCGCAGGTACACGCACCAACACACACCTACAATATGCAAAGGTGACTTTGTTTTTCCTTCAGAGCAGATTGAGATCTGAGGGATCACATGTATTTGTTTAACTGGTTCAAGTGATCCTAAATAGATCTGAGATGACCAAAGCAGACCAAACCAAACTATTTAAAATCCAAAAGTCCAGCTCTATTGTCTCTGTGCCCATTTATAGGAAGCACACATCCGCACACACTCACATATTAGGCTCATTTTCATAAATCTCTATTGCTGTGGCCCAGATGAAGCTCAGAAATCTCACTTTTCTTATTTATCTACGTTACACCAGCCAGGCAGATATGCCTGTGTGCTCATTCTTAGCTTTTAGAAATCAGTTTCTATAGAAAAACAGAACAGGAAAAAAAGATGCTATGTCTCCAGCCTGGTATGTTAGAAGGGCAAATCAGTTAAGAGACGGAACTCAACTAAGGGCAATAAAGAACAGATGGAGAAACAGTGAGTCTGTGGGCAGTGAGAGGGAGGAAGAGACTTGCTGGGTCAGGAGTGAGGACTGATGGGTCAGTGGAGTTGGTGTCATCTTGAGAAGACATCAAGAGAAGGGTGGAGTATTAATAGTGCGCCAGGAAACAACACAGGGGTGACTACTTGAAGGAGCACAGCAGTATTTTTTGGCGACATGCGCACACATAAACGCAACTATGACAAGGGAGAAAGGGAGGTAGAAGATAAGAAACGTTTATGGTTAATAAAATGTGTTTCTGTTTGCTGTGTGTGTGTAGCAGTAGGACTTTCACCACTTGTCTGGCTCTCTGTCCTTCTTTTCCATCTTTCAGGAACAAGGTCTTGACTCCAACCCACACTGTATCTCCTGCATGGAAACTTTCCTCCCTTATAAAACACAAATATGAATTATGACATCATGTAAGACATGTCTTTTCCCCACATTTATGTGTGTGGGCGTGTGTGTGTATACTCTTTGTGTTTAATTGCACAAAGAAAGCCAGAGAGAAAGTCTTGACGTATGCGTGTGTCTCACAATGGACTTGGTTCTGTAAACGTGGTGCATGTGCATGCATTTCAGGGTACTGGGTCAAACCTTCAAAGCAAAATGAATGCCACCACACACCCACACCCCCCACACCAAGCCCTCCACCCTCCCTCCCATACCCGCATAAAGAGTGCACCATAGCTAGACTTGCATCCACTCCGTTTTTTTTTTTTTTTTTGGAATGGGGGTGAGAGGCTGTTACCGTGTCAGTTGGCATGGCCTCTTATCAGACCATCAGACTACCCTCAGATTCTCTTTCCAGATGGAGGTGAGATAGGGCTCCAGAGGCCCGGACCCCCGCAGACACTGAGAGCATGGAGGCCTCCCCTGATCTCCTACCTGATGGAGGTGCTTTAATGTGGGCTCAGGTTTCACTTGTCTCCCCTGCCTGGCTGGGCCTGTGCTGGTGTCTGGATGCAGGCGCGTTTAGGGCTCTGCGGCCTGCGTTCTGATGGCACGCCGCTGTTCCGCGGCAAGGTTTAGCTCCAGGTCAAGGTGTTGTTATGGGCACTATTTTCACTGTGAAAAATCTGTACAGTGGTGGGTTGTATACACATACTGTTTGACACAGATGCAGCTGGTCCACAGTGGAGCTCTCGACATCTCTCTCTATAACATAAACACCGCCACTCATACTGTGCTCAGAGTGAGAGAGGGGAAAAGAGAAAGAATCTTGTGATTTAAAAAAAAAAGCTGAAAGGAGTAAATAAGTGAGATTAGTCGGAGATGAACTTCTGAGTGCTAAGAGAGACGGGGGAGGGGGGGGGGGGATTTGGGAGCCAAAAGATAGAATTCCATGCACCTTTTATTGTTGTTGCGCAAACCTGTATTTGGACCTGCATGAACATCATGCACTTTTATGAACATAGTTTCTTTTTCGCCTTGGGGCATTTACCTGATAAATGAATATTTGAACATGTCCTGCCAATAACACTTTTTTTCATCCTCCTTCTTCTGATATGTGTGCCTTTGCATTTGTGTGTGTGTGTGTGTGTGTGTGAATCTCAACATGCATACTTAGATGTTAGTTATTCAAGCACACATACATACAGTGTAGTACATACGCGTGTTCAGGGGTGCTTGTGTCTGTGAGCGCAAAATGTCAAAACAACCTCCACATTAGGAGTAGGCACTGCAGATTCCACCCGTATCATTTGTACATTGGCACACCTCAGCTGGACTCAGGGAACTCACCACCATTCCACACAGAGCCCTCCATCATTCCTCAAAGGATTAGAGACAAAAAAAGAGAGAAAGGGAGAGGGGGGGGGGGGGTGGAGGGGTTGGAGGGAGGGGTTGCTCTTTTACCTTTCGTAGCTGGCAGAGTCTTTACTATAATTTACGTGAAATAATAGCAGTTTTAAAATTGCTACCAGTGTCTCCTTCTGTGTTTCTCCCTCTCTGTCTTTGTCAATTTCAAACCAGATGTCACTTTGATGGAGCACAAAGAGTCGATGCACGCCAGTGAAGCGCTGTTTGAGGGAGAAGAAAGCTCAGAAATGGCACATGTGAAGCATACTCACTTACAGATGCACGCTGCCTCTCCATGGGAGTTTAATGAGTTTGATACGTGAGATATATATTTTTTTTCATCAACAGTCAACTCCACCTAGTGGTGTTTGAACAGATTTCTGGCTGCAGCCAGGAATGAACTGTGAGGGGAAACATTACACCAGCAATTGTTTATCTGTGCTGAGTCAGTTTACCCTGAAATTGTTGGAGAAGGGAGAATCAATACTTGGGTTTTAGGTATGAATCCCTAAAAAGCTACAAACTGTGTAGATAATGTTGCCTCTGAGATCTGGCTCAGTGCCTTTGTGGCACAGGCTGTCCATTGCTAGAGAGCAGTTGTAGACTGTGTTAGTAGGTCTCCTCAGCACCTCTTGGCCTGGCATCTGCGAAGCTTGCTCACACTTGCTTTCACCCAGCATGTGTTTGCTCAGATGAAGGAAATTATGTAATTAGCCTGTGAGGGATTGTTTTCTTTCACTCTTTACCCCCCCCCCCTCTCCTGCGCTCTGTCTTTCTTTCCCTCCCTCTTCCTTTTTGCTCTCACTCTCTCCCTCTCTTTCTAGTCCTATGACAGCAGGAGACGGTTCCGATTCAATCCGAGCCACACCTTCCTTCATTAATTACCAGGGAACTTCAGTGGAAGAAAATGAGTGCTTGTCAGACAGATCCATCTTAACTGTTGAACAGCGGCTTTGTGAAACATCAAAGGGAGAGTTGGAGAGGTGTATGAGGGAGTGGAAATGGAAGCTTCGGGTGTGCAGGGGGTTGTGTCGGGTTGGGTTTGGTTGGGTCGGGTTGTGTGCTGGGAGATGGGTGCAGGGGTACACACGGGCAGTATGGGGGGGGGGGAGGAAAACCTGGCATTTTGCTCTCTAATTCCAGCCAGCCTGGAGCGCTAAGAAGGGCCTCACTGTTGCTCTCTGGATCAGCCAGGTATTGCTTACATAAAAAGCAAGTGAAAACAGCTGTAGGGATAATTAGCTTGATTCTCCATTACATGCCATGAGGGCCAATAACTAAAAAATGGAGTTTTGTTTGGGTTAGAGCTGCAGCCCCAACCAGGAGGAAGTTGTAAAAGTCAGGCAGAAAAAAGAAAGAGAGGGGAAAAAAGGGAGAAATGTAGGGAAGAAAGAGCGAGCTCTTGAAGCAATTGTTACAGAGAAGATGTTCTCTCTTCCTAGGACGACTTGATGTAGACCATATTTTTTAAGGGTTTTAAAAGGCTATGGTTTCAAAATGATTGGATGGGCATGTGCGCACAGATCTGGATCTTGTTTTTACTCATCTAATATGCAATTGGAGTTTCTAGTTCATGGGAATGTGTGACATCAGATCAATGATTTGGAACTGGGCCAAATTTTAAGTGCTTTTTATCACATTTGCTGTAATGGATTACCTTCGACACTGCACCGTCACCGAGCACATTGAATCACCATTACACCATAGACTCTGCATTCAATAAATCAGACATATGATAAGAGTGGTGATTTGTTTTGTCATTGTTTCCATTGCAGGGCATTTTGTCAAAACTGGTTTTCCTCTGACCTTCTTTTCCGAGGTTAAGTAGACCATCCTATCTGAAAAATGATTTCTGTGGTTTCAGTTTCTGTGGTCACATACTAGGTCGGCATTCACAAAGTATCTCAACAATGTCATCATTTACTATTCACACAGAACAGTTAGAAAGGCAGGTCAGTTTCTAGTTGTCACTTCTCTCTCCCCCCCTATATTTCACCCCCAGTATCTGCCCCATTCATACCACCGAATGGCTGGTTTTACATCTCTCCTCTTGCTAGGTTGAGATGAAGGTGGGGGGGGGGAATCTTTGTACTAGTAATTGAATTTGGTGTGTTTCTCTTTTTTCTGTAGGAGTGAAAGAACACCGACCACGGGGTAATTCCAAGTGAAAGAGCAGCACTTTAACATTGGTGGTCCCAAAACTCTGCAAGGATCCATTTAACAGGCAGTTTATATTAGTAGCACTTAAAGACAAGAAGGGGTTTGGCTGCTCGCATCCAGACTCTCAGGTTTGATATCCAACCCTTATGACGAAGACAGACAGATAGACAGAAAGACAGACTAGTAAAGTTTGGGAGAAATACACCTCATTTAGATTACCAGGAATTTGAACAGGGATATTGTGCATGTAGATACATAACACTGGTTGTTTAATTAACACAGGAGTACCAGGCTGTATAACCTCAACTAGACGTCTGTTCCTACAGTGGACATTTGCAAACGTTGCTGAGCCAATCATTTTCCTGCCTCCAGAAGCAGACTAAACCAGTATTAATATGAGAAAGTGTTCACCCTGTCTGATCCCACCATCAAGCACACTGAGAGTGGAGGAGTGGGGAGGAGGATGAGGGTTACGCAGGGAGTAGAAGATAGGAATGGCTGATTGGAGTTAGGAGATGATGGCAGAGTGCTTTGAGGGAGAGAGGGAAATGATCTTTCACCATTTAAATGTATACATTGATATGGAAGCAATTTTCAATTCAAAAGGACAGTATAAGCGCGATCTAAATCCAAGCAAAGTGCAAAAGAATCCCATGTATGTGTGGATGTGTGTGTGTGTGTGTGGGAAGAGGGAAATCCATTAGCAAGTGTGCTTTTTCCCCTTCACTAAACCTACTTTAAAAAAAAGTGGCTTTACTTTAAAGTAAAGTGGCTCAATATGATAATGGAAGGGTTGCGTCTGATCTGTTTGAGTGAGTGTCAAGTGTTAATGTTTTAGTTTTATCAGTAGTCAATGCTGTTAGCATTCAGGTCAGGGTTTGGATATTACAGTGCAATTTATCACATTCCTACCCATCCGGTCCTCATGCAGCCTGACTGCTGCACATCGCCTGTTTGATCGATGAAATCTCCACGTGTGTTGACCACTTTATGGCCAGCGTCCTCTCGTGTGCATCATGTGCCTGATGAATCACCTGCAGGTATTTTATATATCGACAGCGTTACAGCAGTTGAGAAATATCCAACGGGACAAGCGATTTAACGGAAAAGTCTGAACACAAACAGACAGAACAGCTTAAGTTTAATTTCAGTTGTTTTTAATCAAAATTAACTTCATTCAAAATGTAATTTGAACCCAATGTCAATCTTCTTTCTTCCTTGTAATTTCTTAAACGAGAATGGTAGCAGTGAAAAGTGCGACCACACACATTTGGAGTTACTTTGAAAAACAAGTATACAAGTTGGTAAAATGTTCTCTTTGTGCACTGCAGCATAAGTGTGGCTGGCTTTTCTTTTTTTTTTTTTTCTTTTTTTTTTTCGCTGCCTTTAGCAGCTGATGATGCAGAAAATTGTGGACAATGACCTTTGGGCTGAAAAGGCTTTAAGCAGCCTGTCAGAGCCATTTGAGCTCACTAAATTATCCAGAGCATGGTTCTAGCTTTCTTGGCTGATATAATATGCTTTGCTTTGTCACATGTTTCTAAAGCAGATACAATCATGACCGCAAGTGCAGCACTTTAAACTCAGGAACATAAAATTCCATATAATTTTAACACTCTGTCACAACTCGCTGACATGCAAAATAATCACGGGCCGATAAGCGTACACACATTCATGACCACATAGCCACACATACTTCCTCATTAACAACGCGGACGCAGACGTCACACGTGGGTTTGTGTGGTGAATGCGTCTGTTGTGTGGAGGTAGTGAGGTGTTGACAGAGAAGAAAGAGGAGCGGTCTTCAAGCACATCCACAGGCAGGTCGTGCTCTCTATTATACCCTGCCGGGAGCCATATTTGTTGATTCTCTGGCCCCCCGAATCATTAATTTAAGTGCAGACGACGGCGAAGAAACCCGAGAGCGGCGTCCGACACACATGCACAAATTCACACACACAAGCGCGTACGTGTGCAGACACACTTGGACGCAAAAAGCAAGCTTACATGTACACACACACACACAACTTGTGTTGCATAACAAATGATGGCACTTTAATTGCTGTGCCTGTTTATTTACTCCCGGCTGTAATGGATGGTCCTTCTTTACCTGGCAGCCAATCAGAGTGAGACAGGAAGAGTGTGACCAGCCCTGCAGAACTGGACACATTCCATACGATTTGACATTCCTCTTCATACCCAATACGCTCTAAGATGAAGATGTAACCTTTAAAAACTGGTAACACCCTTTCCGTTCAAAATTTGACGAAGACTTGAAGAAGTCAAATCATCTCCATTTAGAATATTCCCCAGCTTTACCTGTGCATATCTCTGCCCATCAGCACACAAAGTTTTAAGTTCCTGCACGCTGTCCTCTCTGAGTGACTGATGATAACGTCTTCAGTGATTGGTAGTTATTTTGGGGCCTGTTTGCTCAGCCAATGAGGCGCCCCCAGCGTGCTAGACATACATCATTGTTTCTGTTTTTTTCACAAGCTAACCCTCAGGAAAGAAGTGAGTTGTTGCTGACTGCTGTGCGGCCTGAATAACAGACACATTCCAATAGTTTTTTTTTTTTCTTTTTATTAATGAGCACTTGATGTTTGGGCTGCTGCCAACTGCGTTTAGAGCATTCTTAAGGAGCTCTGGAGACTCGCCCGACAGAGGAACAAAATGGTCAAGCTATAGCTAAGAAAAACCAAACTATCTACGCTAGACCTGAGTATCTGAGTTCTCTTTGCCCAGTACCAAGCAATGTAACTGTATGATGTAACCTTTTAGGAGACAACTGAGGAAATTGAAAACAACTTAAGATCTTTGGCTAGATGATTGTATCTTCATAATCCCGTGTGGATTTTAGCATTTGTTTTTCTTCTTCTAATCTTTGTGCGTGACCTCTCACACTAATGCTTATTCTTGCTTTTTCTCTCCACAGCTGCTTGGAGAGCCAGGTACCAAGAGGCTCAGGAGGTTCAACTGCAAGCACACACATTCAACCCACCATCACCACATATAAACACACATAAACAGATATAGCCTACACACGCTCCAGGAGCCAATGCATTTTTGGATAAGCTCAGACTGTTCTCTTCTTCACTGACAAATGCCATGGCCCCATTGTGGGTGAATGTCCCTCATCAAAGCATCAGTCTTCAGTGTGGAGCTTCAAGGTATTGGCAAGTGGTCCACTGCCTTCATTTCCCTAGCTGTTTTCAATAGACTGGGGGCTGGATTCATTTTACAGTACTGCGGTGCTACAGAGCTCTGGCTTCACATCAACCGACAATCACTCCACCACTGTCGACTACTAGTGTGGCTAAGCGGAGCCAGCGGAACTAGCCGTAAACCCATGCCAATCCCGGACTGGTTTATGGTGGCATGAATGTGTTTACTTCTACAGCTAAATGTCGGACTTTTGTAAATATCACAACATGGACCTCAATATCCACAATCCACAGAGACCTTCTTGATGTACCGTGCCAAAGGAGACATTCCTGTCTGCTGAAACAAATTACTGAAAATGCGAATGCATCTGAATCATTTCTGATCCAAGACGACCAGTAAACCGCCCTAGTTACTCATTTGTTTGACTATCTCCTACTTCCTGCGGAGAGATCAACAAGAAATGGCATGTTTAGGCTGAAGATGCCCCCACAAAACAGTTTGAGGATCAGCTTACACCTTCTCTTAAAAATCAGGACCTTAATTAACAGGAAAGGAAATAAAGCTGACCTCAAATCAGCCAGCTTACTGTAAGAGCAGTCTGTTTATACATTTCTCCTTGTGTTCCTTTTAGCCTGCTGTGCATTTGTTTAATGAACCAATATCATGTTCTGTTTGCTTTTCTACATCCGAAACAGTTTTGAGTGCCACTCTTTTTTTTTTTTGTTGCTGAAGTTATAACAAGCTGTTTGTGACTTATGCTGATGAGTGATGTGTTATTTTGTTGTCTATTTATTGATCCTGTGAATCTGAGTGGCTAATCTGTTTATAATGAAGTGACTTTGCATTTTACAGCACTGTGTCGTTACTTTTTTTTCACTGTACTGGAGCTTGACCTGAGGTGACGATAATGTACAGTATCGTTGTGTTTTGATTCAACTGTAAAACAGTATCTCCATTGGGCCCTTACCTAATATGTACAGTTTTTGTACTGTGTGTGTGTGTGTGTGCGCGCGCGTGTGGTTTCGTGCTGCTCTCATGATTGTGATGACTGTGAAAGTTTAGGGGTAACGCTATTCACCCTTGACTTGTTCTACAGTGTTTTGCAGTGGTCAGCTTGTTTCTGTTGTTTGAATAAAAGCTGTTTGCACAAGAATGGCAACATGTGTTTTATCAGAAAGACAATAATGTGAACATTGACATCGACAGTGTTATTGGTAAATTTGAGTGCAACAATGGGTATTTTCACAAGATTAAAGTTTCACCGCCACTAATGGCAACTACAACAATAGACTCTTGCACTGCCCAAGAAAGAATTCTTCCCAGTTTTCATGGTCTACCAATTCTTTCTCTCTCTCTCTCTCTCTCTCTCTCTCTCTCTCTCCCTCTCTCATAAACTCAGCCAGATGTTGCCCAGTTTTCTTCCTAGGGGAACAGGGGGTGGGTGGTTGATGGAGAGGGGGGGGGGGGGTGGCTGATGGAGGAGGGAGGGTAGTGAGACATCGTGAGGGAGGAGGGGGATTAGAAATGTGGCCGAGCATGTTTTAAGCGTGCTTTAACACAGTCGCGACCCCTCAGCATCCACCACGGTAACCTTAGCTGGAAACCGAACTCGTGCGAGATTTGCAGGCACTTCACACTCAATCCAGCCACAGGTATTCATTCATATGTGAATGTAAATGTCATATGAGGAGTTTGGTTCCTAAACTACTAATTTAAAAAAAAAAAAAATCTGAACAAAATTATATATCTCTCTCTCTGTGTCTCTCTCTCAAAGCATTATGAGTCATCTTAAAACACTGGGGGATAGAATCAGCTGTGTGTTTTACTACTGATCATTTTTTGTGGTTATTTTTCACTGCACACACACGGTTCAGAGTTTTAAAATGAAGCTCTCCTACTATTCTGTTTTGTTTTTATACACACTGTAATAAAAAAAAATAAATGTACCACATTGTGTCCATATAAAGTGCATTAGACCTGCAGCCTGGCTGCATGCTGTAGCCTAAATGTGGGACTGAAACCATAAAGGCTGAGTGCGCTAAATCATTCTTCATCAAATGTTGTCAGTTACACTCCCTTCATTCAAAGAAGGGTTGAGGGACTCATATTGACTTTAAATGAGGTCTGTAGCAGCTCGATAAGACTGACTGCACTCGCACTAATGCTACAACAAGATTAATCCAATAGGAATGTCTGAATTAACTTATTTATCCCTCTTGTTCTCCTCCCTCACCTGAGGCAAAAGTCTGTCTTTGGGCACCCAGCCAAATATTCAGGTGACTGCCCCCTTTCCATTAATTTTTTAGCATTGTTTTACTCCTTTTAAAGACTGTTATTCTATCTCTATTTCCTCAATCCAGATGAAATTCTGTCCAGCGCAATTGAAAATAACACGGCTTTCACCCTTGAATGCCTTCAGTGATCATAGACTGAGAAATCTACAGTGACACATGTGAAACTATTAAACACTTTGCCCTCTGACACCCATCACCGGGTTCATTGAGAAATATCGAACTGTAAGCTTATGGATTCCATGCAGCTTGTTTTGAGATAATGTACCATAAAATAATAATTACCATAATGACCGTAATGCTCGCAGGCCTTCCAGGTGATGAGAGCAGCCTATATAAGCACACGATCTGGACCTGCTTGTCTTGATTTTACTGAGTGGTAACTCGATCTGCTGCCAGTGAAAATCCTGACTCTGCTCTGGTATGGATAGGGTAATAGCCCCGGGTGCTTTATAAGTTTATTTTAGGTAATAGAGACGCTTGTTTTGTTACAGCCTGTTCCGCCCTTCCCTCTGTCTCCTATCCAAAAATTCACCTAAGTTACTCTCAAATTCCTTGCTTCTTGAAAGTTGGTGACTGAAAGAAGGGAAAAAAAAGGGATTTAGGGGAGAAACGTGAAGCGCATGCGCCATCTGAAGGTTTTGCGCTGCGCATCCATGCTGCAGTGTGCTAGTTTGTGAGAGGAGGCGACTGAAGCAGGTGAGAGAGAGAGAGAGAGAAAGAGAGAGAGAGGAAAAAAAGGGGCAGAGAGGGAGGGATAGTCGGCGATACTTTTCTGCACTTCAACACACATAGACACACAGACGGTGTGGGAAGAGGACAGACTCCGAGTCTCAGCAAAGCCGCTGTTGTTCACACGCTGTGCTCTTTTTCTCCCCCTGGCACCGGGCGCGCTCGCCAAGCCGCACTGTTTGGAGATAGTCCGCGCGGAAAGTTTTTTGGAGCATACTGTCTGGAGCCGATTAATTGTTGCATCTGTTTTTTCTTCTTTTTTTTTTTTCGAGGCGGATGACTGACTTACTTTTTTGCATGTGAAGACTTTTAACTCGGGCTGAGGAATTGTCAGAGTCGCTTTTGCACAGAATGGAAGGTAAATTGACAAGTCGTTTGTGGCGAGGATCACCGTGTGGATCTTTCCGCAGGTAAAACGCGCTATGACCTGAGCGTGTGAGCGGCTGGATTTAATGTTCATAACAAGACATTAGCCTACATGTTTTTGCTTTGATACAGTTTAGCTGTAGTCTGGAGCGGTTTTTCACTCGGATAGGGAGTATAAAAGTAGGCCGCTTTTAATTAGAAGCGAATCGACAAAGTAGCTACATGCGTCGTTTCAGCCAGTGGCACTTTGGGTTGCCGTAGATGTTTTTATTTGTTAATAGTCGCCGCAAAGTCACGCACTGATTCTTTAAAGGAACTGATCACATCCCCACACTGTCTTTGGACATTTTATATAGCCCGCTGCTTCCTACCAGCCCTCTGTTTGGCGCACGGAGCGCATTCACTGTTTATTGGGCGCCCGTGTTCACCAAAACACCAAAACCTGAAGAACTCTCAGCTGTAGCATTACACCTTCTTCACCCCGACCAAGCACTTTCCTGCAGATCCGGATAAAACGACGAGACTTGTCTTCACTACAGTGAAGGAAATCTTAAATCCACCTGGCCTGCACTGGGATTATTGGTTTGAAATCGTCTGCAGAAAGTGGATTACAACTTCTAACGGACTGTGCTCCCTGGTGAGTAGTCTATAGGTCTCCAGGTTCACTCAGTTTTCCACTCAGCCGCAGTTTATCTTAAAGAGAGGAAACGGTGTCTGTCAGTAGGACCTGTTTGGACTAACACTTGGTTCTTGGATGTGGACAAAAGTTCTTGACAGATGTGATGTGTGAAACATGCTGTCATGCATGTCAGTGTCCTGCTGGGCAAATAGGCTAATGAATTCAAAGTAACTTAAACATGAGTTATTTTATATAAATTGATGCATATAAATGATTTTTAAAGTCTGTTTCCCTTCTCCATTGTTAACGGATCCTTATGAAAGTCAGGCAATGTTCTTTGTGTTGCTTCTGCTCATCAAATCCTTGTACCTGGCTCCCTCTCCTGGTTTTTTTAAACACCAGGGCGGCAGGAGGCAAAGAGACTCAGCTGTTTGCGCCATTAAATCTATTAAATATTTCACTCAATCGGTAAATTACGCTGCCACAATGTTTTGGAAAAGGTGGATTTTTTTTTAAATTAAATTGTTACACGAAAAAACATTTTTTTGCCCACCACCCGACACATTCATACCCTCCAAAAAGTTCAAATTCAGTGTTAACATGCAAATTATCCAACGGCGTAAAAATGCAGGCCACACTGTACATATAGTCGCTTTAAAAAGAGCAGTCATTCACTGCAAGTTGCAGTAATTTTACACTTATGGCACCCTGATGCTTTTCCTTCAAATGTTCGCAATTATCTGTCACTAAAATGATTCAGATACAATTATGTTTAATTGCATTGTCTTAAAGGCAAGGTATTAATATTTTAGATGGTTTGGCCAAAGGGTCCAGCCAGAGAAAACCAAAGCTGAGAAAAGAAATATGACCAAAAGATGAAATAATTTCAGACACTTTTCTAATTAAAACCGATAGGCTACTTATTTTCTTTTGCTCTTAACTTGAAGGTAAATCGATTTAGTCCCACAACCCTTGAAATAGCCTCTAAAATGATCCCAGGGCCCAAGGTTTTATCATTTTGACTCTAATTGTCCTCTTCCTGAAATTTGCTCAATTTGATGCCACTTTTACTGACAGAAATGAGGCTGGTAGTCATCAGTCATCCGGTCAACTCCTATGAATACTTTACGCGGGTCAAATCGTTTCCAGGGGTCACGGAGCGCAGGATTTACGCAGTTTACAGCGAGGATGCCAAATCCAGGAATGTAGCTTTTAAGAGTTTAAAATAAATAAACTAATGCATAAATGGGTCGTGTACGGTGCTGAATAGATGCAGCCACTGAAAAGAATAAAACAATATTAAAATATACTAATTCACAAATAATAGCCTGGACCTCTAGTTCGTCTCTTAAAACAAGTAATTACTGTTCTCTACGGTGATTGGTTGAGACTCAGGCGTTAAATACGATTTAGTAATAAATAAACAAATAAATAACCTGTGGCTCCTTAACGGTTCATTTAAATATGAATACACAGAAACTGGTAGGCCGGTGCGTCACTTACCTCCGCTGCTGAGTTACTCCATATGAACTTTCCTGCTTGGCGCAAAAATAATAGTTCATTTACAAAAGTATCCGTATTTCTTACTCTACTGCATGGCGGGAAAAGCAGCTCCAATTAGTTGGTTTAAAATCAGTGTAAAACCGCCGTCCTCTGTGGATTATTGCTTTAATTTATGAGGAAGAGCTGCATAACATAACCTCACCAACTATGACTGAGGCAGCGCACAAACCGAAAGCACATGCTCGTGTGTGAGTGTGTGTGTGTGTGTGAGTGTGTGTGGGCGCGCACGCGCCGGGTGAGTGATGGTGAACTTGGCCTTGTCTTTAATGAGTATTAGGCAGGCCCAGGTCTCCACGATTCAACCCTGGAAAATAACGCAGCGTGACAAATTAGAGCTGCTCAGAGTCCCAAAATTCACACACGGCCCAACTGGAAGGCTGGCACACCGGTTGAACTCGCAAATTCAGGGGTAATTATTTTAACTCATTTTCTGCCTACATGGCAGCCAAACTATATCACCAGAGCCACGCAGTTATCTGAAGATAATTGACTTTTTTTTTCTCTCCCCCTTTTAACTCCTTGTAGCCTTCGTTAAGCAAAACCCTGCACAGTGTAACCAGGCCTGAGACCATCATCCGCTGACGTGGCCCCTTACTGTCCGCTCCACATTAAATTAATAAATATGACAATTAATTTGAGCAAAATTGCACACCGTTTTTCGACAAATTATATAATTAATTACTTCAAGTTTCCGGAAAAGGAAACAATTTTAAAAAATCAAATGTCTTCTATTTAATTTCCGTATTTTAGAGCCTAAAAATTTCTGACTTTATCATACGAATTTGTATAAACATTTTATTATGATTTCCTAAATATTTACTGATGCTTCATATTTAAATAACTAAACAAAAATTGAGCAAATACAATCAGGTCTTCCATAGATTGAAAATGGAACAGAATGAAATAAAAACAAAATGTTTTATTTTAAACCCATGTTTTAGATGTTATTTTTGTTTGTGCAGCCATATTTTCTTTAAAAATGTAATCATAATTCTTGGATCAAATTTAAGAGTCAGTTTTGACCCTAATTTCAACAGTATGTTGCCTCAATTGGATTTAAAATAAGCAGCACAGTAGCACACACTCTATCTGACTTGGCCTTTTTCTGCCTGCCTGTCTGTATCTCTGCCTTTTGTGTTTCTCTGCTTCAGAGTAAAGTGAACTGTCAGGACTCAGGAATGTGTCTAGCTGGGGTTTCATGGTCATTGTGTCTTCTCCGGGCTGCATGTCTATCAGTCTTATGTGATTCACACTCAGACCTGCTGCCAAATGACTGCTCTGCTGTGCAAGCACTGATTGCCCCGGGGCGCACACACATACAACCACAGTGCTGTTTGCATGTAACAGAGAGACTGTAGATGTACAGCAGAAGAAGATTTCTCCACATGTTTTGACATCGCAGATATTTGTCTTTTTCTAAATTATGCACAATAAACTCTATAAGACATCAGTGCAGGCAGGCAGACTGACGTGCATCCTGTTTCTCTGTACTCCCTCAGATCAGCGGCAGTATGAACCTTGGGCTGGGCTGTGTGTGTCGGCCGGTGTGCTGGCCCTTTGGCAGTGTGTTGGACTCCAGACACTGCGTCTTTGCCCTCACGCTCCTCACACTCCTCATGCAGGTGGTGGTGGAGGCCAATTCATGGTGGTATGTATTCATTTTCTCTGTATGTGTGCAGTATTTCTTAATTTGTGTCTTTACTTGTCTTATGCTGAGGGGAGATTGTCAGGTTTTTTTAAAAAAAAAAAAAGGTATTTTCTTTTCACTCATAGATGAGTCACATTTGTAATTGTACAGCCTAAAAATAGGGAAAAAAGGCCAAAACAGTTAGGGTGATTAAAAAAATTAAGTGCTTATATTTGTCTTTTGCTTAGTTTTAGAGTCAATTTCGGTCTTGTGTGTTTGTGTGTGTGTGTGTGTGTGCGTGCGTGTGTGTATTTAAGTAAGCCTCCTCAGCTTCAGTTGCACCACATATGAAGTAATACAACATGCTGACTGTAGCACATTAGCTTTTCAGGAAGACCTTTTTTCTCCCTTATTTTCTTTCTTTGCATATTGCCAAACCAAAATTATGAATATTATAGAAAACATAGATTACTGTGGTTTATGAGTCGGCGTCCAAATATGTGCAAAGACGAACACCGTGTGTGACTGGGTGCATGTGTTTGCGTGCGCGTGTCTGTGTGTACACACACACACACACACACACACACACACGCGTCCTGCTGCCATTAGGAGAAAAGTCTATATTTGAACATGCTGCTCTTAAACACAGAGTACTTCTGATAGGGGAAAATAGTGTTTACCAGTCACCATAGAAGCACTACTTTAAGCAAATCACAACTCTTTACATCCTGTGGCTGTGCTTATGTCTAATTGTGCAATTGTGCATAATTGTGCCTCCCAACCCGAATGCTTGTAGAAGAAACATGGAACATTTGAGCCCACACTTCCTGTGTAACATTTTTATCTACTTCAAATGAGCAGATGAAAGCTAACGGTGACGTCATGTGAAGATGACCAAATTATATGAAAATAATAGTTTATACAATCATTTGTAGGGGCTTTATTCAGATAAACATTTTAATGGGCTCAGCTCAGCAGGCGACTACATTAAAGTTCAAATAATGAGTTGGATTACAGACCCAGCAGAGGGCTCGCACGTTACCACAGACCCTTTTTGGAAAGCTGAGTTTGGAGCATAAACTGTGTGTGTCTTTCAGTTTCCTCTTTGAGAGGACACACAGGTGTAAATGATTTAGAGTGTCGGAGCAGTGCGCCTGAAAATTGTGTGTGTGAGAGAGAGACAGAGCGTCAGTCTGCATGTGTGCTTGAGCATACAAACAGTGTATGTTTTTTTTTTTTTTTTTTTTTTCTGAGTGTACTTCTGTGTATATGTTATGTGTGTATGGGTGTGTGTGTCTGTCTGGGTGTGTGTTCAGTCTGCGTTCCCTTGCCGCTGAATTTCCCCAGTCGATCAAGTTACACTGGGGGCTAATTGTCTCTCTCTTGGGGCTCAGGGATGGGCTGCTCTAATTGTCCTGTGGCCTGGAACCAGATGCTCATACTGGTGTTCCTCTCTTTCTGTTTCAACTGTGTGTCCCTGTGTCTCTCTCTCTTTCTCTCTCTCTCTCTCTCTCTATAAATCCATTTTTGTATCTCTCAAACGGGACTGAACCATATTTTGTCCTCTGTGATAAAAGGGTACAACATTCATAGCGTGTTTGCGCAGTGCCTTGAGTTGATATGAGCAAACGTTATCCTGAAATAGCAATAAAGTCAGAGGTGAAAGTTCTTTTTAAAATAAATTAAATGAATTTGGTAAATGCTTAGTCAGCTAAGTGCTACCCTTTTTAAGACAGTGGTTTTTAAACTGGGGTCAAGATGACAAGATAAATCAAAACAGTTATTGAGCTTTTTAACAAGTCATTTTCTGCTACGTAAAACGATGCATATTAAGTTTTTAACTCAGACCTTTTTCTTGTGAAATACTGCAGAGCATTGCCTCTTCACGCTACTAAAAACTATAAAAATAAAACAAGCTGAGTTGGGACTTTGAGTCTTTGGTTGAACTTGCTCACAGCTCAACAGGTGAGGAATCCTGTGTAGGCATTTCTTTATATAAAATGGCTGGGAATCAATGCTTTTAGACATTAAATACTAAAACAGTATGTTATGTTTTTTCTTCCCTTCAGGATGTTTTTATTTTACTCCTCTACTTGTACTTCATTATTTCCTTTTATCCTCCCTTAAGCCTCTTTTCTGCTCTGATCTTTGCTTCCATTTACTTTATGTGCTTGGCCCTAAATACTTTTCAGTCCAGTGTCATTAAGGGTGCGCAGAGTTTTACTCCATCCAATAAACAACAGCTGCTTGTTTCACTGATTAACATAGCTTCAAGCCCAAGAGGGAGAAAAATAATCAGGTGAAATCAGCTGTCGATTGTGAATTTGGCCTGAAAACTCTCATATATTTGGGTCATAATTGCACATGAATTAAAACAACTGCATTCTGTGTCCCACTCATCCAGGTCTCTGGCCATGAACCCTTTGCTGATCCCTGAGGCCTACATCATCGGTGCCCAGCCTCTGTGCAGCCAGCTGGTGGGCCTGTCGCAGGGCCAGAAGAAGCTGTGCCAGCTCTACCAGGACCACATGCAGTACATCGGTGAAGGTGCCAAGACAGGCATCAGAGAGTGCCAGTACCAGTTCAGACATCGACGCTGGAACTGCAGCACAGTGGACAACTCCTCTGTTTTCGGACGGGTCATGCAAATAGGTAAGAAGTAAGGAAAGGATGTATGGCATATGTTCTTAGATCCTGCAAATGAACATACAGGACATGGCTATAGATTCATACACAGATGTATGCAGTGTACATATTCATCTGCACATTCCATTTCTTGCCTTTCTTCATTCTCCCACTCTCTGATTCACTGTCCTTCTTCTGTGTGTGTGTGTGTGTGTGTGTGTGTGTGTGTGTGTGTGTGAGAGTGAAATGTATGGGGCTGCTGATTCTCAGCAGCTGTGTGGAGGGAATAGTTGGTGGGTGAGGTTGCTGGATAAATCACATGTGGCTTTGGCCTGCTAAACCAGCTCCCGACATGGAGCAAGAGGGAGGCAGAGAATCTGCTTTTGCCCTGATGAATGGGAGACAATCTTAACACACACACGCACACGCACACACACACTGAGGTGCATACTATGTGGAGCTGGACTGTAGCTGCCCTGTATTTACAAGTAATGGGAGTGCATTGAGTGTATGCACCAATATATCACCTTGTTAGAGATTACTGTGTGTGTGTGTGTGTGTGTGTGTGTGTGTGTACAGTACCAGTCAAACGTTAGGACACACTTTCTCATTCAAGTGAATGGGAAGGTGTGTTCAAACCTATGACTGGTACCCGTTCTTGGATCCTATCGTTTAACAGGGTTTGTTTTAGTTTTCTTTGGATTCACCTTCATTTGCCTTCACGGTGGTTTACCATTAGTGTTTATTGATCATTACTCTCCAGCCAAATTAGTATAAATCTATGAAATATCCCTGTTGTGATCATAGCAGAGTTGCAGCAGCAACTGCTTGTGTGTGCTTGTGGTGCTCACGTTGTGGAGCCCTTTAAGATTCCTCTTTAGTAACACATGCAGAGAGGTGTGCATTTTATTAATGAAGGTACTGTTTAAAGGGTCTGTTCACCCTAATTTCTTTTTTTTTTTTTTTTTTTTTTTTTTCAAATTTTCTCATTTACCCATATCGTTAAATAACAACACTGAAGGTTTTGGTTTTATTTGCGCAGGTTGTGAGATATCCGTCTCTGAGATTTCTGCTGCCACCCTAATACAATGAATGGAATAAAACGCTGAATGGAATTTCATTTGTGGTGCTCACAGCTTTAAAAATAACAGTTAATGCACTCAACAGCAACTTGTCTTTTCAGAAATAATATTCCTGTTATTCTGGATAATCCACAGAACACACTGTCAACAGTTTTAGGCCCTATTTCCTTGGTAGAAAGAAGTTCCACTGAAAACTCATCACACCGAGGTCTGTGGGTGATACAGGGTAACCAGGGCGTCGTTTTTGTGAAGAGAAGTTGCTGGTGAATATATTTTTAAATTTAGCAGTTCAGTGTTGTGACCATCCCAAACAAAATTCCATTGGAGTGGAGTCAGAAATGTCAAACCTCAGCATATAAAACCAGGCTATCTGTATGGACAGATACCAGTAGAGGTAGGTGCTAATGTGGCTTTTTTTTTTTTTTTTTTTGTTATTTAGGTCAACCTACCGTATGTATTTGTGAACAACCCTACATGATGTGTGTATGTGATGTGTTTTTTTACACTATTCTTGGTGGTTCTGCTGTGCCTGTCTGTGTTTTCACCTCCCCCAGTCTGGCGCTGCCGTCTCGCTCTCCATAGATCAGTCTTCATAGAAACCTCATCAGCAACTGTTCTCTCATTCCTCCCTCTCCCTCCCTCTCCCTCCCTCTCCCTCCCCAGCATTGCTCCCATCTCAGCCCACTCTAGGCCAAGTAAACATGTTCTCCTCTGTCTGTCAGCTGGCTTAGGACACCACTGGTGATTTAAATTTGAGCTCCAGGGGGTGCTGGAGTGGTTGGGTTCAGACCCTCTCCCCTGCCTCGTTTAGCTTTCTCCAGGGTGGGGTACAGCAGTGTGGGAGACGACAGTTTGTCTGTCTACAGGTCCACTATTAGGCCAATATCCTCAGGATGGATTAAAAGTTGTACTAGACTAATAAATCCCCCGCTCTCTGATCACCTCCTGCCAGAAATATTCCACCTGGATATCGTTCAGACTTTCCGATAGGTTTCTTGATCCAACTTTTCTCTTCTCACTCATTGTCTTTTTCTATATCTGCCTTTTATGCGCATGTGTCTCCTTTTTCTATTTGGCGTCTTGTTTTTTTTTCTTCAATGTCTTTTTCTTGACTTATCTTTCTCCTCCCTCATCTCTCTTTCTCCATCCATCTGTTCTTGTCATTAAAGCACACTCTCTAAAGGTTTGGCCCAGCATGTATATGAGCTGTGCATTTTTATTTTGTAGCAACCTCGGTCTTCAATGTCAACTCGCAGCCTCATAGTTTGGTCGGCTGTTTCTTCTTTAGTCTCTTATCTCCTTATCTCAGTTTTCTCTTCTAGTCTGTTGCTTTGTGCAGTGGTAGTAATGGAGCAGAGCATTTAGTGACAGCGAAAAGCTGCTTACATGTATTTTTTGTTTGTTTTTTAAGACTCCTAACCTCTTGTCTCTATAGAGGAAATGTTGGGTAGGGTAGAAACAGTGGGAGTTAATGAGCAATGTCTCCAGAATCAGTCAGTCATGACAGCTAGAGTAAAAGAGCCGTTGTCACTTCCAATTTGGGTAAAAATGGCAGCTGCTTGTTAAAGAGGATCTCTGTCACTGGAGGGCGCTCTCCTCTCTCTGGCTGAAGCCCAATAACAGCAAACCAGATTCCACTGTTGAACATGTTGGTGATGAGGAGCCTGCAGCACTTGGCTCATGTGCTCTGTAATCTTAAGTGTATGGCAAATGCTGTCATATGACATCACATCTCATAACACTGTTAAAGTTCTTAAAGGAAAATGACAGTGGCAAACATTCAGTATAAAATAAATATACATGCATAACCTACACAAATGTGGCTGGATATGCCAAAATGATAAAATTGCATTCAGACATTTCTCATTTACTCTCTCTTCTTGTTTCAAATGTGACATGATCATGTTTGTGTGTCTGCAGGCAGTCGAGAAACGGCATTCACTTATGCCATCAGCGCAGCAGGGGTGGTGAACGCAGTGAGCCGTGCCTGCAGAGAGGGGGAGCTGTCCAGCTGTGGGTGCAGCCGCGCGGCTCGCCCCAAAGATCTGCCACGAGACTGGCTGTGGGGCGGCTGCGGAGACAACCTCAACTATGGCTACAGGTTCTCCAAGGAGTTTGTGGATGCTCGCGAAAGGGAGAAAAGCTACCCCAAAGGCTCGTCTGACAGCGCCCGGCTGTTGATGAATCTTCACAATAACGAGGCTGGAAGAAGGGTAAGACACCGGGGTTATATGCATGCACACACACGCAAAGATCTTTAGATGCCATCAGATAAGAAGAAAGTGGGGAGATAGAAACCACAGGCCTCAGAATTAGACCAAGCAGTGATTAAAAAGAGCAAGAGGAGTTGGAAGTGAGACAATCCAGGTCAATCAGATGAGTGTCCGCTGATCATCTGTGTAACAGCTCTGTCGGCTCTCCACTCCTGGGGCTTTGATCTGTGGGGAGATGGGATCATTGGAGGCAGCTCTGGGGTTTCTTTTCCTTTCCAAACATCTTGAAACCACCTCAAAGGAAACGGAATGCCAGATTTCTGCTGCCAGGCTGTTCTCTTTCAAGTAGGACAAATGAGTGGACAATGTTTTATTCAGTTCACTATTGGAGACATGGTCAGGATCATTCAGCCCCTTATGGCAAAGTGATGCTTTGTGAGATCATGAGCAGCACATTGTGCCAAAATGAGACTGGACAAATTAGAAATATGAAGCATCTGTCACCTGGCCATGTGATTTTTTTTTTTTTTTTTTTTTTTTCCTGCAAGTGTTTTTTCAAGCTCCCAATCTGTTTATTAATCCAGTTATTTCATTTTTCTTTTCTCTCCCCCTCCTCCCCTGTCAGACGGTGTCAGACCTTGCCCATGTTTCCTGCAAGTGCCACGGGGTATCAGGCTCATGCAGCCTTAAGACCTGTTGGTTACAGCTGGCTGACTTCCGCAAGGTTGGCGATGCACTGAAGGAGAAGTACGACAGCGCAGCAGCCATGAAGCTCAACTCCCGTGGAAAGTTGGTGCAGATCCACAGCAAGTTCAACACTCCCACGAACTACGACCTGGTGTACATCGAGTCCAGTCCAGACTACTGCCTGAAGAACCAAAGCACAGGCTCCCTGGGCACAGTGGGGCGCCTTTGCAACAAGACCTCGGAGGGCATGGATGGGTGTGAGCTGATGTGCTGCGGCCGTGGTTACGACCAGTTCAAGGCCCAGATAGTGGAGCGCTGCCACTGCAAGTTCCACTGGTGCTGCTACGTCAAGTGCAAGCGCTGCACCAAAATCGTAGACCAATTCGTCTGCAAGTGAGAAGAGGAGTGTTGCCTGTGTGTGTTTGCTTGCAGACGATGGGCATACATCTGTGTGTATTCATGAGCAGAGGAGCAAAGGAGTTGAACACAGAGAGAGAATGGAAGAAAGAAACTATATAAATTATATTTATAGAGTTAAACAATTATGCCATTGCAAAAAGACTGACTTTTTTTTTTTTTTTCAAAAAAAAATCTTATGTCTTCAGAAACTGAGAGTATCGTGAAATATTTATTTTGAGATTGTTATGATTTTATTTTGGCCCAGTCATCACTAGCTGATTTTAACCCCTTCAAGTGCCTAAAACTGGCTTGAAATCTTCCCCCACCCCTCACAACCCTCACTCCTTTTTTTTTTTTTTTTTTTTTTTTTTTTAATTCCAGAAAAGGTTCTTGTCAGATGGGTCACACTGATTGTAAAATTGGACTGTGCTTCCCATTTCCTAACAAGAGTAGAGTTTGCTATTAGAGGCATAATCAACAAAGCGGTCTTGGTTTGTTGTCTGAGTGTGACTGTGTTGAGAGGAGAATGCCTGTGTGCCGTAGTGTACGGATGTGTTTTCACGGGCCCAGTCCCAAACCAGCCTTCACATCCTTACCAAAGTCTGCTTGTCCCCTCTCACCACATGTAAAGTGAGGAACACTGTTGGTTCGTACAAGTCGTTGGTGTACAATGGGTACAATAAGAAGGCTGTTTTGGGGATTGGGCCATTTATTAAGCTGTCCCAGAAGCCTTAGAGTTCCCCAGGTGCTGCAACAAGCCCTCCACCATTATGCACTTTGATACAGAGGCTTAAACCTGTCTGTATGTGTCTGTTCAGCTGTTTTTTACTACAGTGCATCGGCAAATATATCAATATTATAGCCTACATTGTTTTCCATATTAATTCAGATTATCCATTTAACATTATTCTACAATACTTAACATGGTTTAAATATATATGGGCAATGTTGTGGTTACAGTGGTGAAATAGTCCATGTTGTGTATATAGTATGTCTATCCAACCAATCAGTAAACTGTATTTATTTTCTTTAACCAGATCCTCCTTTGAGCTCAAAACAGAAAAGCATCATCTCCTCCATAGATCAATATTAAGTCGGACATTCCCAAGTTTTGAAGTCACTTTTTAAAATTTTGTTCTCACTAATGCGGCTCTTCACTGTTTTTGTAAAGGGAAATGCACCTTATCGTTTTCGAGAAACACAAATTCTTTCTTCTCACTCATGTTCAGCTTTACTGTTACACACTTGTATATCACAGATGTTCAGATTTTAGCATCGCCAAAGATTTCCAATACCACTCAGTTAACTGCTCACTATCCCTGTGATGATTCTCAATAGACAAACTATTTCTACCAATCCAGCTATGTATATTTATAAGCTTCTCCATGAATTTGAGGTTTGTTAAACTTGTGTTATAGCTGATATTTTGTTACTTTTTACAAATTGGCTCAATGCTCTACTTTGTTTCAATAAATATCAAATGTAAAACCAGCAGAGAAGTATTTACTCAGATTTACTTTGTCAAGTTTTGTTTGTCTGTGCCTTTGACTCCTTGACATAAAACTTGTCTTTGCTGCATATACACAGTTTATCCACTTGAAATGTGTGTGTCTTAATAGAGATTTCACCACTAATTCCATGAAATAAGACCTAACTTTTCCTTTTCTTTTAAAACTAACGGCATTTCAAGGTTCCTCTCAACCAGTTTCTGTACATTCTCTTATTCGGTCTCCTTGCCCATGGGCAGATTTAGTGACAGTCAAACCCACATTAGATGACAGCTGTTTTAGGCGTGTAGCGAACAAAGACAAGGAGAGTTTGCTTGAGTGCTTTTGAAGATGGCCTGAAGATTGGGTGTCTCTCAGGGGGATGGTTGTGGTTGTATTATAAGCACCCCTCAACAATCCAATGACAGTGCATCAGTAAATGGAATGATTAATCATATTGTGTCAGGAGGATAGGAAGAGGGGGATTTTTCAACGTGGGGAATGAAGCCTGGGCTGTCTGGAAGACGACTGGGCCTTGTCAGAGACTGCTGGAGCTCAAGAGGAGATGCAGAGAACAGGAGAGGAGATTGGGTAATGAGAAACGGGGGATTACATGAGAGGGGAGTAATAAAGAGAGGGGTTGTGAGAGGAGAGGCCCGCGGGAGAAGAGCAGAGAGAAAGCGCTTTAAGGAAAGTAGAGCTGAAGGACTGCCATTACAGTGTAAACGGTCCTGACATTGACTAATATTTACACTGGAAAAATGATACTGACTTTAGGAGCACATCCCATATGTGACCCCGTCAATTGGCCCCGTGTGTACGTGTGTCTGCGCACTAGAGTGTGCACCCACTTGAGCAAAATGTGTTACATCATGACAAGTGTTTACATTTTTGATTGGTGTCACGTAGGCCAATAAGCAAAAGCAGCAGAGAAAAACACAAGGTCAGCAGAGAGAGATTGAAAGAGCGTAAAAAGTTTCAAAAAGAAAAAGACTCAAAGGAGAGCAAGGCCAGCGAGACATTTTACATATTTGAACCTTCTGTCAACACCAGGGTTTATAAGGATATGAAATCACCCTTCAACTTTGGATTTCTTATGTACATGAAGGTCAGAAACTACTTGCACGTGCTGGACGAGGCTTCCTGAATGTCTGCGTGAGTGACTGACTTCATACCAGCAGGAGTCTTCTAGCTATAGCATAAACAGAAAACCAGGTGCACGGCCGGCTGATACAGCAGGCGGAAGAAACCTGAAACCCACAGGTGCACAGGTATGACTTACCTGACACGCTCAGTCGGTGGAAGAGGCACGGATACTTCCAAAATGTTCAAACAAAATGCTTGGACCGTCTGTTCTCGGCACTGCTTTCTCCACCTGCCCCTGTCTCTGCTGCCCCCCTAGCCTGACAGATAATGCGGGCGACTGTGTAAATATTTATACGCCTGTTCTGCAGAAAACAACACTGTCTTTTCTTGGCTGTGGTCACAGGGTGAAAGGTTGTGATTTGGGTTTTGCACACACAATTACCCGCTCACCGCAAGAGCACTTTGTAGCTTCACAAATGTACAGACGCTTAAGAGGAGAAGGTGCTCAGCGGATATTTTAAGATGATGTAAACTCTTTGGTATCTCTTTGGCATCTGCTCCTCACAGTTTATCTAAGAAAACAACAGTCTGTCTCAGTGAGCCTTCTTCCATCCAGCTCACATTGTTTTCATACTTCTTCCTTTTTTAATCTCCCCATCTCACTGAAAATACACACAAAAGAAAATATTTAGACATTTTTTTGTTCCCCCACAAAAAAGGAACAGTTTAATATTTTCAAAAATGTTGAACTATGCAAAGAACTTCTCATATTGTGTGTTTGAAGCTTGACTGCGTCTGTGTGCGTGAGCGAGTGTTTTTGTATTCATGCAAAGGTGATAATTATGATGATGAAGACGAACAGGCTGGATACAAACTGAGGTTGACACAGCTTACCGAGTTGTTTTACTCTATTCTTCTCTCGCTGCATTAAAATTCCTCGGAGGTTCTTCAGGACCATTACGTGACAAGTTGTGTTTTCCTAAAACAAAGCAGCTGATTGATATGAGGCAAACTCCCTCTGCTGAAGCCAGATCTGCTGACCACAACTTTGCAGATTCATAAATATTTTGTTGATTCTGTTCCTGCAGTGGAAAAGGCTGAAGCGATGTTCTACTGTAACTGCAATATACTGAGCTACACATATTGATGTAATACACATTTTACTATCTGTGAAACAAAACCTCAGTTTGAACTCTGTCCTATCCTTTTTTTTTTTAAACTATGCTTTATCATGGCCATGTGAATTCTGGGGTATGTATGAGCAGTCTTACTACTGTTCATATCGCCACATCAAATCACGACTTTACTTATCTAATCTGTCACTGCAGAAAACAAATGCAACTGCATAAAACACAATCTTACTCTTGATCAGTGCTGGCCAGCTCTCCGCTCTAAAGCCTCAGAAAACAGAATACATGAGCTGTCAGTTCAACAGCTCTGGCAAAGCTCATCTCTCCAAGCCAAAGTGGAGCTTGTTCCATTCCCCGGCTCTTACTGTAAAACTCTCATAAAGCTACAATCGGGCCAAAATGAGAGCGCTCCGCAGAGCTGCATTTAGAGCTATTTGAGATTGTGGTTGTGTGTTTTAGAGAAAGAGGGCAGGACACCGCACTGTGACGTTGCAAACAGTCTGGATTGGATCAGAGAGATGGGTCGGTGCCACAGAGTTGCCGGCTCCCCCCTTCTCTCACTGCCAGTTCTATCCCAATGTCCCCCCAGAAAACCACTCGCACCACAAGTTGTTTCAATGGGGCACAACTCTGGCTGAAAATAGAAAGGTTATACATAGAGGTCACAATTGCTCAATGTGCACAACTGAGGCTTTTGTGTGTGTTTATGTGTGTGGTAGAGAAAAGAGAGAAGAACGACTACTAACATAAATCAATATCAGTTCAATTACTGTTCTCATCCTTACGAGTTTTACTCCAGAAGTCAGTTTATCTTATACTGGTTTAAACAGGTTACCCCGGTTACCTAGTTATAAATGACATCTCATATAATTATAATTATTAAAGCAATTAGTTCCTAATACAGCTGCAAAGCAAAAGAATAGAGGATATCCCATGAGATATTTGCAATTGGAAATGTAAACATAGCAGAATAGCTGTTTTTGTGTGTGTGTGTGTGTGTGTGTAGCACTGAAATAGCATAGTGCACTGCAGCTCGTCTTGCTTTATTGCTCACAGATGTGGAAACATATTCACCTTCATTGGACAGTAAAGGATTCCAATCTGTTATTCTGCCTTAAATGTAATAAAGAATGGCCATTGTGCCAAATGAAGGTTTTCTTTATAGGAGCGCTTTAATCGAATTTACAGAACTTTTATGAAAAAGGTAAACATTCACTGCGGAGTATTTCACTCTGACATTTGATATTCTGTTCCTATATACGCCAATGCTCTGTGTTTCTGTCATCTCGCCGCTCTGCTCCGCTCTGACACGACTCCATTTTTAAGTCAGTGTAGATTACATACATTCTCACTGATGTCGCGTCTCTGCGTTACGGCCTCTTCTGAGTGGGCGTGCAATACATTACACAACGAGACATGTTTACAAGCCCAGAACAGACTTACTTGTTTGTGGTTTGCCATGGGATCTTCTCTTCCTTTTCTCTTCTCTAGGGGTGGTGGTGATGTGTGTGTAGTTGTGTGTGTTGTGTGTGTGTGTGTGTGTGTGTGTGTTTAGCTCTGCCCCACAGGGAGCTGAGTGCCAGGTCAGAGCCAGTAGCTGAGTGATTCTGTCAGCCTGCTAAGCCTTCGTGGATTACACTAAAGTGGGCCCCTGGGGTTGCTCCGACATTAGCGCAGCTCTGCCCAGTTATGGTTAAAGTATTGTACAGCAGTTATTGAGCTTCCTTTTCCATCTTCATCCTCAGTGTTTAGCGCTAAACTGCATCTCCCATGACTCTGCACACTACCTGTAAGAGATGGCTGAACTGACTCGGAAAAAGCGGCGCTGTACAGGGAACAGGTAGTTGAAAGAGGTAAGCGATACATAGAAAAACAGATTCCAGATATCGACAGACACATTGTTTGAAATGTGAGAACTTCAGGAAGCTACAAGATGAGTACAACCTGTTACTTGCACACACAAAAAAGGTTTTTTTTTGCAGCCCTCTGGCTCACTCACAGTGCAGAATATATAATAATTTAAACAAATTAAGTTAAACTCACTTCAAAATTTGGATTTGAATTTAGAATTAACAGATCTCTTTCTTCTTCACCTGGTACGACCCTGTTGCAGAAGCAGAATTAGCTCCACTGCGCAGAAAGCTAGCAGGATCGACCGCCTTCATTCTGAAACCAGACAACAACAGGGATAGAAGAAAGAGCCACAGTTCCTACAGTAGATTCATGTCATACATTACAATTAGCTGAACACACTCACTGTCATCGCACTGAGGAGCGAAAATGTAAATCATTTTTTAAAAAACACACCGAGAGGAAACGGCAAAGGAAGCTGACAGACAGTGACTGATGCTGTCCTGGTCTCTAAGATGAAGTCATTTGCTTTAATGTTCATATTAATGAAGCGTATCAGTGAAGTGTTGAAGTTCAGGTTCAAGAGGGATCATGGTGAGTCACTGGCCACTGGTGGCAATCAATCACCTGAGAGCCTGTTCTCAGAAATCCCCCCTACCAACCTGAAATCTTCCCAGAGAAAATAAAATAAAATATGGATTATATATGGTATGACAATTTGAATTATAAATGATAGGTGTGTAGTCTGGGACATAAACTTTTTACAGTACACAACGGGGAAGACGTGATACTGAAAATGGATTGAAACAGACTGCCAAGAATTAAGTCCTAAAGGAAGATGAGCCACTGCCCTAAGTTTTTTTAAAATCAGTTTCAGAAACTGACAAACTTACTCATTTGCTGTGTTGAAAACAAATAGAGTAAATGGACCGTATTATTACTGCAAGTGAGCATGGAGGCCCAGTCATGCAATTGTGAAACAGAGAGAACTATGTCACTGCCAGTGTCATTATTAAGGAATTGCTATGCAGAAAAATCCCCCACACGGGTCACACAGGATGCACTCGAACTGAGAACTAGAGAAGAATCGACACATACACTCATCATAACTTTTACCATCACAGGAAAAATGTAATAGGCCACAGAAAAACATATTTTTCCAACAGCTTTGGGCCGTCTTTTTCCTGATGACTGACACCCAGGCTAGTTAGCGCCCTCATTAAAAAGCACTTAATGAAATAAGGTGTTTAAACAGGGGCTTTACACTGAGGTCTTTGTGGTTAATGAATCAACACAGTGCAGACGGAAAAATGGAATAGCTGGATATGCAGGTAATGTCCCGTTAGATCCAATAAACCTAACACCTTTTTAAAGGTGAATATCCTTCTGTAAGGCCCTGTGTCTGCGCGTGGAACATTCACACTTCCTATTGGCTTTGACTTTTCTTAGAGGGGGGGGCTCAGAAAGGCCACCTTATTCCCACATATTATATGTTGTGTTTATTTGTCTTATTTGGCAAGGACTGAAGTTTTTCTAAAATATCATTGTTTTATATTAGTAGTACGTCTTTACTGTTGTTTTAGGACCACACCCACAGATAAACGCTGGAAGGGATTTTTTTTTCATACATGATATTAGTTTGTTTTACAGGTTCCCCAAAGAGGAGCTATGAGAGTGTGACGTTCTGAACAATGAATCGGAGTTGGTGGATCTAGTAGCTTGCCTAGCCTCTCTGACCTCAGAGAAAGATGGATACGCCTTCTCGTCATCACTAAACGATTCTTTTTAACAAGCTGACAGAGGAGCAGCTCAGAGACATTCCTTGCGATATCAAACAGAAAGAGAAAAAAAAAAACAAAAATGGAAGATAACGGAAAAGTGAGATAGAGAAAGACCAAAAACAAAACAAAACAAAACAAAAAAAATTGGCCAGAGATATGAGTTGATGTTTCGGCCCAATGTTTTGGTAAAATCATTGCCTTCTCTTACAATATCAAGGTCAGACGACGGTTAGCAAAACTATGGGTCAGATTAGATCGAAATACCACAACTTTTCCCGTCATAATTCATATAACATTGAAAATATCCAAGAACTGTCAATCAGCACAAGCATACTTATCAGCGTTTGTTGTTTTTGAAACATGAATGTTGTTTTTAGTCAACCAAAACCTTTCACAATGTGTATTGCACAATCTGTTGTTAAATTAGCGTTATGGTGGTGTGGAAGAGAGTGTATGAGAGGTTTTTGTACAAGAGAGCCTGCGGGTATGTGTTATGAGAAAGAGAGAGAAGAAAGAGCGGGGCTAACCTGTCTATGCAGATGAGAGTTGGCACACTACTTTAAAACACGACATAATTCAACAGTTCATTGCCTTTTTTCTGCTTTCCTCCAATGTAATCAATCTCTCAGGCCTTCAGTGCCATAAAATGCTATATTTCAGTCTTCAACATGATGAAAATCTGACAAATTACAGCTCAGCATGTGGAGCAATAAAGAATGTGTATTTATTGCAATGTTAATTAGGTAGAGTCCTATAGAGCCTCCAAATCAAACAATTAAGCCCACTTAATCATATTAGAATACAAAATATTTCAAGCGTTAATTTAATTTTATAACAAGGAGCATATGCAATGGAAACTTTAATAAAAAAACCTCAAATCTTTCCCTAAGCCGTGTTTTGGAGACGTCTAGTATTGGTTTGTGTGCGTGTGTGTGCACATGTTGAATGCTTATGGTAGCTCACTGACCTGTTCAGTGTGCTGTGTAACTCCTGTGCTGAGGGGCCACCCTTCTTCAGCCATTTGGTTATCCAGCTCACATCAAAGCTGATGGAAGGCTGGCCCGTGGCCCAGCACCATGACAGACTGGCGGGGAGCCCGGAACTCGAGCCCCTGGCTCGAGGCCTACAGGCCTGGGGCTGGAGGTTGACAGGGCCCAGCTATGAGGGCCTGATGAATGGGTTCTGGCACCGGGGTGGTGATATGTATGTGTTTGTGTGTGTGTGTGTGTATGTGTGTGTGTGTGTGTGTGTGTGCAAGCACATGAAGTGGTTTTCAGGGCCCCCTTAAGCTTGATCTGAGTTACAGAGCGAACCCAGGGAAAGGTTATGATTGGCCACAGTGTCAGGCAGAATGAGGGGAACAGCTTTAGGTCTTCTTACACCCAGAAGTTCAGACACACGCAGAAATGTGTGCACACACACCCTTACCCACTTTCACACATATATATTGACTACACACAAACACATATCGCACAACAGCACACAACATTAGAGGTGAAGTCTTCCTCCTTGAGAGATGGAAAACATTATTCATTACCAACACACAGAATAATAATGTGCTTTTGTGGGCTCATATACCTTGACTTGAATTCATATAGTTTGACTTGAGTTCAGAGCTTAGAGAAAGGCCAGTTAGCTCATTTATACATACGTCATATTCACTTGGAATCTCTCTTTTACTCTCCAGTTAATATGCCAAAATGGAAGCTGATTTCACAGCAAACAAGATGAAACAGAAACTGTAAATGGCATAGAGCAACGTTTGAATTTTGAATTCAAAATGCAAAATGCATGAGACATAGTAATCTGCAAGAGCACATTCAGTTCTACGGGTTTAGGCAGAAACTTAATGTGGCACTAATCCTACTTTCAGAATCGATTATTAATGTGAATGTATTCTATGGCTGCAAAAAAAAAAAAAAAAGGTAATGATTTCAACTCTGGATCCTAAGGAAAAGCTACAAAGATAGGAAAGCGTGTCAGACTGGCCTTGGAGGTAAAAATAACATCCAGTGGAGTAGCGGAATAAGGAAAGTCTTTCTGACACCAAAGCTCAAATATACAACATGGACAAAATATATGCAGCCCTGCAGCAAAATAGGGAAAATATCTGGTGCCAATATTTCCCCTACTGTCTCCTTTCTCCTCACAGCCCCTCACTTTTCACTCTTTATGTGCTTTACTCTCACACAATCCCTTGTATCTCTCTTCTCTCTTTCCCTCTGGCTCCCTCGTGCTTTCTTTTGGATGTCAACAAAGAGAAATATAATTTCCTGTTTATACAGAAGACAGCCAGAAATGAAAGTGAGAACAGTACTCTGTCCGCAAACAATACAAAGCTCTGGTTTTTGATGGCACCAGTCGTCATCGTGGAGCCTCATACATGGACAGCTCTTTTACAAGCAGCTACATCAGGTTTTACAGTGTTAAGTTTGGTGTTGGATGGGGTCCAATCATCACTGTCTATGAAAGCTATGTGTGTGTTTAGTGCTCTGATTCCACGGCCAGTCTCCAGCTCAGCCTTTAGCTCATCACTCGTGCTGTGGTTCTTAATGACTGCTGGAGCACCAGAGTGTGCCGTCTGCCTAGCCAAACAAGCTAAGACTAACTAAGGCAGTGTGTTAACCTGATGCATGGTGCCGTCTGCCATCAGCCCTGAGGCCAGGCTAATGAGACACGATAAGATTATAAAGGTATCCTGCTGCGCCACCTCTTTTATACCACTTGGATGGGGCCACATTAGATGGCAAAGAACCAAAACACACATATTGGAAGTTGTTTGAAACTTACGTCCAGAGGGGGCAAACCTGAAATATACCAGGTGTTGCAGTTTGACTGAGCTTGCTTCTGTACATTGTGTGGAAATCTCAGACTTAATAAATCTGAATGAAGTCTGAAGACATCCTGTGCAATCAATAGGATTTTTAGTAAGCTACACTAATGAGAACGTTGCCTGTAAAGCCCCACATCCAGGACTGCCCAGGAAAACTGTTTCCACTGCTACGCCCTGATCATGCTGTTCTGCTCACTTTGCCCCCTCTCCTGCGGCTCACGCTGAGGAGAGCAGAGGTAGACCAGTAAAACCAGTCACCCATCCCAGCGACAGTCCAGTGCAAGCTTGCAGACACGCTGCAGACCTGTACAAATAGCTCACTGTCTACAGAAAAGATGTTTTTTTCTTCCTGAAAGTCTGAAAAGGAGCAGAGGGGAAGTTTCTTTGGGAGTGTAGAGCATTTTTGGGTCTTGTCCATCTCTATAACACGTGGATAGTATTTCATTGCGCTCTACCTATTGAAGGGAAAGACACAAAAAATGTTGCTGATGTTAGAGAGGGTTAGGTAGTCATGGAAAAGATGACACAAGCTATATATGCAGTATTTGTATGGATTTGTGCGTTGCTGTGTGTGTAAGCACAAATGGCTTTTATGCATATTTGTGTGTGTGTGTGTGCATGTGTGTTTAGCCTATGCATGTGTGTTTGTGTGAAAGCGTACATTCATGAATGTGTATGTTGGATCAGGATGTTGAAGCTCTCTGTACACTGGCCTCTATAAGGTGCAGGTGTTTTCAGTCAGACCGTGGTTCCTAAGTCCTTACCCAAAGGGTTTTAAGAGACTGACATTCCTTTTAGACCTGTCCCTCTGCACTGTAGCTCTGGGGAAACTGTGTACTAACTTCACCTACTGCAGCCAACAACTCACAGATTTCTTTTACTGTTCATTTACCATTCAATTCCACAGCAGCATTGCAGAGATGTGCTTTTTTACCATAAATATACGCTGCTGTCATAATGTCATCAAATTCTTCCTGTAGCCTCTGCTGTAAAGCTCAGACAGCATAACAGATATGGCACAATATTTCAACCACATAGTCTGCTGTTTCATGCTTGTACGGTATTATTTTGAAGAAAAAAGAGTCGGGGCAGAGAAAAAGTTGAGGTGGGGGGGGGGGGGGGGGGGTACACAGACATAAGGAGGACATGGTTGTCTTCTCCCCTATGGTAATATACGGCCGTTCCCCTGAGCACAGGGGGCTTTAAGAGAACACAAATCACCAGCCTGCAGGGATACAAGCACACACACACATATCAGATCATGGTCACTTTTGGGGACATTACATAGACTTACATTAGTTTCCTGGAGACTTAGCCGAACCCTAACCATAACCCTAACCTTAACCTCTGGCCCAAAAATCAGCTTTTTCCTAATTGGGGACACGGCTGTTGTCCCCGATTGGACAAGCCGTCCCCAATTAATTGGTCCTAAGTCTGAAATTTGTCCCCAAAAGTAGCCTATGACAGACCACACACACACACACACACACACACACACACACACACACACACTCACAAGTAGCTACAAAGACATGCCTTCCAGTTTATGTAAGGTTTAAGATGAGCCCATAACCCTGCATAGCTAGTAGAAGCATATTTAAAAGCAACATCTATAAATTTAAGGAGAATCAGGAAGCAGAGGTGACAATAGCAATTTAATCTAACAACTCCCATCAGTTACATCATTTCAAAATCACGCTTGCCTTTCTTTGAGTACTGCTAAAAAAAACCGTGTTAGGTTGAGGAGAGCATAAATGGCTATCTAGTAACCATCAAATGATAAATGAGCAAACGACACTAGGAGGAGCTGTCAGTGGTGTCCTGGAGTAACATGATCTCTCCGCGGGGGAGATCACTGCAGCCTCACACAACCTGATCGTTTAAAACCCACAAACAGCAGCGCAGATTAAAGTGATCAGTGCTGGCTTTAGCAGACTAGCAGTTACACTATAAGTCAAACAGTATGCAGAATGATAGATTTAATCTGACAGGGGAAAATAAAATGAAGCTGCCACGTCGAGTGCCCAGATAATCTTTTAAAAAACTGGTATACATCCTTAAGGGTGTATGCACCTCTCAAGAATTTCTAAAGGGAATTCATTCATTTTAATTGCCTATTTATGGCATATGAGTGGCTGATAAAAGTTGGCCCGTGCGTTGCTTTCCAAACAGTCAAGTGTATTTAGTCTATCTGGTTTTGTTTTGGGAAACCAAAAAAAATGAGTGTACCAGTAATGTCTAGAGCAAAAGATTTAAGTGTGAGATTTAAGCTGAAGTATAAACCTGTCTGTGGACAAACCTTTTTTTTTAGTGTTCTGGGAATCTCAGCCATCAAAGAGTCTTCAACCATATATCTGCTATGATAAAAATTATCTTTTCACGGGTGTAGATCACACTTAGAGTTACTGTACATGCACTCCATTTGCCTTACTAGCTCAGACACCCACTCCTGTGTCTAACAAATCAAGTTATGTGAATGCCACGATACGGTGTGAGTGCAGAAACGTAGAGCATATTAAGCGTTCCCATTTGTTTTATTGATAGAGACCTGAGGTGAAAATTCCATATATCTTTTATTACATGTCAAATTGCTAAGAATGTGAGCTAAAACATCCCATATGCAGGCGGCTTTCATTTCTTTTTATATAAAGTGCTTTTGATTTATGAGCCCACAATGTCTTTTTCCTGCATGAAATAAATTATGGAGGTGAATTCCAAAAAAAAGAAAGAAAGAGAGCGAGAGACAGAAAGTGAGACAGAGAACTACAGAGAGTACAAGGAGAAAAAGACTAGGGAAGTCCTCAAACCAAAGTCGGACTGATCTGCCAAGTTTGGAGTGTGTATCAGCCCTCCAGGTTTTTATAAGGAGGTATGAATATGTGGGTGAAAAAAAAAAAACGAGACAGCTCAGCTGTTTAACAGCTTTACTGTTTATCTTTCGCGTGCTTAGCAGGGAGATTAATGAGGGAAGTGGGTATTCATTAAACATTTACAAAAATAAACTCTGGTGAATTTTATCATAGAACATAGTTCATGTTATGAAAACATTACATTTTAGGTGTTAAGCTGACACTCTTATCCAGAGCAGCTGAGTTACCAGTAGTGTAGGCTTTGATTCTCCCTCACTAGACCTATAGTGAACCATTAGGTTAGAAGTATCTGTGTTTTTGTGTGACCATGTTTTTTTTTTGTTGTTGTTGTTTTTTAAAATAAGCTTTTTATTGGCTTTTCACATCACAAAATGTCAGCAATTATATACAAATGCGATTCACATAACATATATATCCAATATACTATATATATATATATATATATATATGTATATATATGTATAAGTATATGTAGAGCAGGATGATCCTTCTAGCAATTAAGGATGTGAAGGCTATGACTTTTCGAGCCTTGCCTTTCACAGAACACGGTTCTGACTCCAAATATGGCACACAGAGGGCTGGGAGAGATTGTTTTTTTCAAAATCTTTGTGTAAGCGTCAAAAATATTGGTCCAGAGTGTAGAAAGTTTGGGGCAAGACCAAAACATGTGAAAATGATCTGCAGGTTGGCCTTTACATCGAGGGCGAGAGGGGTCAGCATCAGGATACATGTCTGCCAGTCTCGCATTTGTTAGGCGGACTCTTAAAAACAACCTTAAACTGTATCAGGCTGTGGCTCTGGGCGGGGGGGGGTGACCATGTTTTAAAGGCTGTCAGTGCCTGACATGTCACATTGTTATTTAAAAAATCATATTATCACAGTTTGAAGAAAATATCTATTTTTTAGCTCATTGCTTTTTGCTTAAAGGTCACAGCTAATTAAAACAAAAGTTGGTTGAGTGCCAAAATGTTTTTCACTCCACAACAATATCTCCAGTGGATCGTTTCATTTTGTTTTTCTTTGTCCTGACATTTTTTCTTCCTGGATGACAGAGATAACTCTATACAGGCGTATTAAATTTAATGGACACACTCATGCAGTGTGTCCAAACAGACAGAGAGAGAGAAAAAAAAAACAACACATAATGGTTATGGACTGTTTGAGCAATGAAGTGTTCAAATAAAAACATGAATCTTGTGGATAACCAAACTAATAAAGGTGACTTTCTGCTTTTGCTGTGGCACAGAGTTAACCTCAGGAATGACCTCAAAATGTTGGATAGTCAATTTCGGGACTGTTGGCAACATAAGTGAGTCGGTAGACTTCAATAATGATCTATTACACGGTACGTCTGAATTGAGGAGATCTTATCCAATAATGAATCATGAACTAACACGTTCTGACTCCCCTCCAGCTGTTACACCCTCGATCCAAACTCACGCACACCTTCCACTGCTCAGTGACTCAATGGATGACCATACAGCTTCCTTCCAAAACATCCTGATTTAAGCATTTAGTGCTGCTTGGAACCCTCTTGCTTCCAAAACAGGTGTGTTTGATATTTAGAGGTGGGTCTTGTAGTTGTCAGCTGTGATCAGTGTGTGTGACAAGAGGCATACTCTCCAGCTGGGTCCAGTTTCTGCCCCCCCCCCCCCTCACCGGCTACTCGTGACAAGATGCACACCTGGCAGACATGCATTTACGTACGCGCACATGATCAAAAACACACATGGACACACACCTGGTATACCTGCCCCTGTTGTCAGAGCTGTTGAGTGGAGACAGCACCCTGGCTAGGAGGTCCACCAGAACAGGAGTTGGATGAGAGAAAATAAAGAGAAAATAAAGCAAAGGAGAGAGAAAATAAACCTAAAATTGTACGCTCCCAGAGTGAAGGAAGCAAAAGATAGATTCAAAGCTGCGCCTTAGCCATATATGCCTAATTTCACCTTCAATTCACCTTCACCCAAGGGTGTAATTTACATTTCAACTTTGGAAGAGACATCTGGGAATTACTCAAGACCCCACAATTATAGTCTAATTCATATTCATAACACACTGCATATACTATGTAACCATTTGGCACTCAAAACAAATTAGTAGTATATAAACATCATTTCTAGAGGACAGGTTTGCACTTAACTTGACATCCTGCCTTGACAGTGTATAGAGAAAAGGGCAGTTAGCTGTATTCCCGATTTACACAGTAGTGGTGATCATATAATAAAAAAAAGCCACTTTGTCACTAGTGATGAATAAATTGCATAATACAGAAATAAATGATTAAATGAATACATATTCGTAAATAATTTGGATATAAATGTGGTGTTGAAAATTGTAAGCAGTTTAAATCACCACCTCAAGCAAAAATGGGGTTTCTAGTCTTTTGACTGAACCTTTTTTGACTATGTTTTACCCCAACTGAGGAAAATGTATTTGTTTTTAAATGCAAGTCATTTATTTAAAGATCAGACAGGATTTGGAGACACAACCTCTACATTTCAGTACCTGTTTCTTACCCGGCTGACATAGTGGTGCTTCCTGAGCTACACCCGCTCTCACACACAGAATAATTAAGTACGGAGTTCAGATGAGACCTCCTGGCTGACAGAGATGAAGCTGAAAGGTCTCCTGAGGGTTGAGAGTCCCCCGCTGAGGGGCTGCTGCATGTAGGAGAATGACAGAATTGGTACCCAACTATCTTTTTCCAAGCTCACGCACACATTCAGCATGTCTGTTGCTGTTTTGGCATCAAAATTTATCCCCAGCATCATCTGAAATACAAACATAATAGGCGACTTTTTTAGAATGACGTGCGCCTCACTGACCAGCTGGAGGCCTTCATTAATCAGTCGGACTCAACAGATGTAGCCCACTGAACCTCTCATTAGGGAACTATTTCATTCTGCTTTCTTCCACTTTACCTTCTGGTTTTGCTTTTGTCAGCGAGTTAACATGGCAAAACTTTGAATTCTTCTCTCTCTGTCTTTTGCCTCCACATATAATGCCCCTCACCCCAATATTTAGTCTATTCTTGATGATTTTGAATGGTTTAAGAAATTAAAACATCTCAAAGTATTTTCTCACCTTGCCCAGCCAGCCAGATTTTTTCTTTCTGGACTGGCACAGTGAAAATATGAATATCTAAATCCATAATGCATTTGTCACAACCACAAAAACTGTATTCCTGCCACACTGTATTATTGATCTTGTACTCCTGTTTTTACTGTAACATTATGCAATTGAAATCTATTTGGAAAAGGGGATATTTCTTCTTTTTCTTTGAGTGTTACTTTCCTTTAACAATTCTACTTTTCTTTGTTGCACATCAAGCTGTAATTACCCCGAAAAACTTTATGCACCAGCTTATCATTTCATTTATGTCTTTGCAGCAGTGCAGTTTCTTAGAAGGAGCAAAGATCAGATTCGTTTAATGGAGCAGGTATTTAGTGCTCGAAAACCACACACACTGTTTACACCAGGGAGATTGTTAAAAAAGTATATAAACAGATGCCGGCCAAAATTACCATTCTGACTCAACTTGTTACCTTCAGTCCATAAATACATAGTTTATTAGGATCAGGCCCATTTCTTCTCCATCAACACAATGGCAAGGCATTTGGCTGGTGAGGCTGGGTTGGGCTGGTTTTGAATGGTTTACAAAGGAATTATTTTCTCGGATAAACAGCTCCAGGCGTCAGCGCTGATTGGGGAGGCGCTACATACAGCGGGAGCTACATCCTCTGACAATGACAGCGAGAGCGGTGTGATGAGCCCCGAGGCTGAGAGATGTTTATATGTCTGATTATACCTTTGTATAAATGCTGAGAGCACTCTCTCGGGATTTATGAACCTGGATATTTGAGTTAAGCTTTACGGATGCTTTTTATGTGAAGCATATATTGTCATTGGCCAAGAAAGGAACTCGTCTAAGTCATCTTGAATGTAGTTTGGATATTTGATTGAGTGATTCAGACACAGATCTGGTCTCTACTGAAGCAGAGTCCCAGTTCAAGGCCCAGTAAGAAGTAAGAAGTTCTCTGCTTTTTCAGGTAATCTGGGGAAAGACTGCACTAAACCACACTAGCAGATGTTGTGATTTGGACGCGGGCTCGACCAGCTTGCAGTAACACGTCAAGGTCAGGAGAGTGCAATGTGTGTGTATGTAAGTGTGTGCAATATCTCTCACACGTTTCATAACAGCATTACAGGAAGATTTCTGAAATTCTCTACACTCAAAAAAAAGCCAAAATGAGCCGTCTCTTGCTAACTGTGTGTGTGTGTCTCTTTCTAACTGGCTCTCTCTGTCTCTGCTGGGCTCTGCCTCTTTTAGCCTCACCATTTCACCCTCTCTCTGTTTCGGACAGATCAGATTGTGAGGCTGCGCTCTTTTTTCCTCTCCCAGCAATGACACACTGCAGAACTTTTAGATTACACAGCTCATTAATAATACACTTCATACGCCCATTAAATAGGCAATCTGAATCACAAACACATACATCCACCCACAGACTTGCAACCATATTACACACACACGTACATATATACTATGCCTCTAAGCTTTGACGAGATCATGTCTAGAGTATATTACAGCCCTGATTATTTTTAATTACAATAAGGCCTTTAACTGCGGAACTGCAACAGTTACATAAATGAGGGCCCTAATCAACTGGCTCCCCTGGCCTCCCCCCCGACCGCGGATCTCGAAAAACAAACAGACGGCGTCACAGCCCAGCTCGCCTCTACCACAAAACACACGTCAGCGCCCAACATTACCCCACTGTGATGTCATGTCCTCTAAATGCTCCAGACAGTTAGGGTGAGAGAGAGCAGGAGGGCCGCGTGCACGAGGCAAACACACAGAAAAGCGCATAAGTGTATATTGTGCGCATAAGCATGAATGTGGCAACGCGAGTGCTTATGTGCACGCTGACACACAGATCAGAGATACAGTAAAGAGGCGTGATGGTGGTTAGAGTGAGAGAGAGCAGGAGGACGTACGGGGCTGCGGTCGATGTCGACAGCAAGCCTTTGGATATTCCTACGGTCAAGAGGGTAATGATGGGTGAGGGCAGGGTGAGAGAGGGGGTGAGTGGGGGACACTAGGGCATATAAATGTCACATTGCAGAAGTGATTTTTCTGTCAGGGCCTGTGGTTGTAACCTAAGCCTTCCTTTCACTGCTCTGCTATGCAAAATAAGGGCGTTGAAGTCCCAGGGCCAGGCAGACACAGAACATGCGGCTCATCGGTCTGGCCAAACGTGCACACACACACACACACACACACCTTGATCAGGCACTCACATGCTCATATAAACATGATTAGAAACCATACAGGACATAAACATACATATAATGTAAATATATAGTGCGTCTGTGTGCATGTATTCAATATACTGAATGAAAAAAGCAAAATCAGCGTAACACACACAAACACAAATACACACATACGCTAATGTGCCAATAAGAGCAACCATTTAGTCCTGTCCACACTGCAGCAGCAGCAGCAGCAGCAGCAGCAGCAGCAGCAGCAGCAGCAGCAGCAGCAGCAGCTCTCCAGCTGGGGTATAAAGATACAAATCAAACACGACAGATGGACACACACACACACACACACACACACACAGACATACACACGTACACACGTACACACACACACACACACACACACACACAGACTTCTATAAAAGTTTGATGTAACCACATCATGCCCAGAGACGCCATGTACCAAAAAACACTGCATCAATTATCACATCAACATTCAGCCTTCATCAGCACAGTGGGATTTATAGCAGGCAGAGGGAGCCAACAGCCAATAGTCCCTAACTCATTGATCGGTCCCCCATCCAAGAAAAACATGCTGATGCTGATGAACTGTGATCCAAGGGAACTCTAAAATGCTCACAATACTTATAGCGGTTCTCAATCCCAATCCAGCGCAGAGACCTGGGGACAAACCGAGGCTGGGAGCCAATGGTGTTGCTTGCTCTTTCGCTATGATATCGTGAGACCACCTACTCAGCTGCAATCAGCCCGCCTTTTCCCTCCGTTGCCTCCCTGACCTCCAATCTAGCTTTCCTCCTTCCCTCCCCTCTCTCCTCTTTCTTCACTCCTGACTGTCCATTCTGTTAAGCTGGCCCACACTCTAAAAACAGCCTGGGTGCATTTGAGTGGCAGAGGCGAGGCAGGGGGCTGCTGGGTCTCCATTTAGCCACTTCCTGTTTGAGGGAGCAAATATGTATGCCCCTCCAGGCCATTGCTCGGCTTGCCATGTGTAACCGAATGAGGCTTTTTTCGCGGCCTCGACGGGCTGGCAAAGCTCAGATCGCAGCTACAAAGACGCTGCTGAATATCCTAATGTTGAAAAATCTCTCTCAGCTTGTTTGCACAAACACAGAATGGAATGCTAAATATATGCCCATGATTTGTTCTGGTTTTGTTATTCAATATTTGGCTGATGAGAGTAAGCTGCCTGTCTGAGAGAAAATTGATGAACTACAAACTGGTGAATAATGTGCACTTTCTTTCCCAAATATATACTGTGTGCTAATCCTAATCAGAGCACAAAAACAATGCGATATAGTTTCTCACACTAACTCTAACACATTTCTCGCATGCGCACACACACACACACACACACACACACACACAGTATTAGTACAGCTGGCTGTCAGGTCCTCAAGCTCACCAAGAGGTCCATAAGTACTGAAGGCTTTTCTTCCTGTCACAGCATGGGGTACAAAACTAACTCTGTGTATGTGTGTGTGTGTTAAGAGTGTATGTTTTCAGCTGGCACCTCTCAACCTTGGCAGCAGCGTGTCTCCTGGCACCCGCAGGAACAAATTTGTCTTTGGGGTTTGGTTCGGTTTTCGTCTTCGATGTGTGTGTGTGTGGGTATGTACATGTTTGGGTGAGGTAGCTGAGAGGTCTGGTCATTATCACCACTGCAGCCAGCGAGCATGTGGCCAGAGCAGCAGGAAAAAAGGTAAAGGAGGGTAGAGAATGAGGTAAATAAGGACAAGATGCTCAGAGGCCAAGGGATGAAAATAATGACTCCATGTTTTAAAAATATCTTGTGGATGACAGTGATGCTGTGAATGCACAAAATATGCTCAAACAATAAAGCATTAAATCCTACAGAGCACAGTGAGCACATTCCTGGAAAATAAATACCAAATGCTAAAAAGTCTTCTCTCTTTGATTCTCGAAAATCAGATATTCACTATTGTAAGCCTATCCTCTAAGCAAACATAAGGATACATGCACACAGAAGGTTGCAGGGCTGAGAGTAACCCCGTGGAATGCCGACAGAATCATGTGTGTGTTTTCCCAGCTTGTCTTAGCTGTGGCGTGTTGTGGTCACCAGGCCTGTGTGTGGTCCTGGTGTGGTTCAGCTGTTCAGAATCATTTCCATTTAAACATATCTGTGGTCCTCAAAGCAAACCACCAATGTTATCCACTCCATCGGAGGTAACACCAAAAACTTTGCCCTCTGTATGACCGCCTCTGTGTGTGTGTGTGTTAATGCATGCTTAAGACTGTGGGTGAATGCACAAATGTTTGAATGTGTGAATATATGTGTGTGATTCACTGTCATCTGTCTTCCAGCATATTAGCAAAGGAGATTTCTCATGCAGTCAAGATAATGGCGAGCAAACAGGGTTAGAGTAGTGCGAGTGGTGATGAATGGGTGTGTTTTGAACTGGTGGGCCCCTTCAGGGTATTGTGTCCCAGTGATCAGTGACTCCTCTCTCAGGGGTTCCTTCCCACCACAAGCAGCGGCGCAGATCGGATCATTGGCAAAGAATGTGGACACCTTCCCATAAAATAACTTCAGCGATGTTTCCTCTCTTGCTGTGTCTTTAAATGTGTCTCTTTTGATGGACAGGGGTTATGGGTGTGAACTGGCTTGACCACACATCTGTGTGCTGAGCCAAACCAGTAAAGACACAGATTTATATTTTCATAAAAACAGAAATGTCTTTTTTTGACGCAGTCTTTCTTTTTTCCATCAATTATGGTTGACTTTTTCTTTTTCCTTTTTTTTACCAGTGTTAAAGTAACAATTATTGTTTTACATAATCACACAGTCTCCTCTTGTCACTTGCATGAGGACCGTATATGCATATGAGCTGTGTTGCGCTGTGGGAAAATTTGGAGAGAGTGTCTGTGTGTGCCTTTTAGCATCTATGTGGGTTATGTTTCCCCTACCACTGTGTGGGGAAAACAGCTTACAGAAAACAGAGATGAGCATTTATCAGTCACAGGAACCGGGGGTGGCAACAGGGCTGCCATTGTGGCAACTCCCCAGAAAGAGCTTTCCCAAGTCTGCCTTTTGTACACACATTGGATGCACTTTCCCATAACTCATCTGGCAAACAGGAAGGAATCACAGACCGGATTGGATGCGTGTTGACCCAAAACAGCTCCAATCCCATTATGGAGTGATAAATGACCCACCAGCAAGTCAGGGAGTCTTTGGACCATAGAAAGAGGAAGAACAGGATGAGCTGGGAATGATTAGAGTCACACAGTTCTGCTCAAGGGACAAGATCAATGAAACAGTACAAAACAGATTAGACCACTAGGAGGGTGAGCTTTACCTTGTCAGTGGAGGACAAAGTGGGGGTTAGTAGAACTGGCTGGCTGAGAGGTGGGGAAAGAGAGGGAGACGAAGCATGTCCCGCTGTTGACCAGAGGGACCTTTGTGCTGACACGGAGACCACAGCCGAGTGGCATCCTGCCGACAGTGACAGGGTCTCTGGGAACTTCTCTGTTGTTACTTATTGTGCTTCTCTTTACGCACACACAAACATATTAAGAGTTGGCCGGGCATGGCACAGGAATCCTATTCTTGCATATATGTGCACATATGTGGTGTTTGTCAGAAAATGTCGAAGGATTGTTTGTGTCTATTTCCTAAACAAATACAGATGTATGTTGTGGTTGGCCTTCGATTTGAGTGTCACGGTCTTTATTGTCTCTCTTTGTGTGGGGGATAGGCCTCCGGGGCAGAGGCATACATAAATGACAGAAGAGCGAAACACCAGATGCACACACACACACACACACACACACACACACACACACACACACACACACACACACACACACACACACACACACACACACACACACACACACACACACACACACACACACAAATGCCTGCCACATCTCTGTTCATGTGGAGGTCAAAAGGCAGCCAAACAATTCTTCACAGCTAACCGCTAAGTGCAGATATCGTTAATCAGGCAATTCTGCCAACGACAATAGAACAATCGATCAGGAAGAGAAATAATGCTTCGTATTAAGTCTATTGTTCTTTTATAGGTCTGCGTTCGTAAGAGCCTTTTGACAACAACATAAATTTTGAACATCATTTTATTTCAAAAGTACACAAACAGGACCAATATCGTTCAATAAGGCAAAGCTCAAATATTAACAACCACTCACGTCAGAGGACTCAAAATCTCATAGTCACAGTTTATGGGTACCACTTGCAAATCATAAATAAAACTCTTTTTTTTTTTCCTCATATATTTACTAGAACATATCTTTTTCTCATAATGAAAAAAAAAGATCATTAGACAAACATTTCATTATGACCCCAGCCACATATAATCATCTTCATCTTCTGTATATATATATTTTTTTTATCTTCAGAATCTTAATTGTCCACGAAAAGTCAGAGTGGGCCAGAGGAAGGTGCGCCTGTCTTTCTCCGCATGGGTGTTACGTGGCTCTAATGCCCAGTTCCAAGCCCAGCTACAGACCCAAGCCCTTAGCTGCTACCTGAAAGGACTGAACATAGTGGTGTGAATGTCAGTGAGTTTTACTGGACCACATGTGCAGTCTTTAAGCTACTAAGTGCGTTGTTAGCATTATTACGATATTCAAAACTTTGCACCTCCCCAGAAAAGCCTTTCCGTGCATGTGATATTGCTGAAGCACCTTATTGATCACTACTTAGCAGCTATTCATTATCAATCCTTTCAAATAAGCGCGTAGTAGGGAGGTACCTCAGGGCTAGGGGCTTTGTAGGTGGTGAGTTGAAATTGGGCACATTTTTATGAGGGGCAGGAGTGTTTTTTTCTGTGGCTTCGTTGCGATTCTTTTGCATGCCGAGCCAAGTCAAGTTCTGGATGGAGATGCGCGGGCAGCTCTGGTCACCTAGGGAACAGCACCAGGAGGAGGCAGAGCAGTGTTGCCGTGAAAGACGGGGTGAGACTCACAGCTCCTCCGCACTCCATTGAGTTCTCCTGCAGACAGAAGGGGGCGAAAACACAAAGATGCTGCACAGATATGGAATGTTTGAAGAAAAGCAGAATCAGTAGAGGGTTGATTACAAAGAGTACTTTAATGATGAGTGCGTGTGTGTGGTGCGAATACCTCTGGGTGAAAAGGGTGACAGGTATCTGGGCGCCTCCTGTCCTTTTGCATCTTCAATCTCTCGCACTTAAGAGACTCATTATGTGCAGCTGAAGTTAAGGCAATAACAGACAGATGTGTATCCTCTGCAGGGTGTTTTCCTACCGGAGTGTATTTCTTGTTTATAATGGAAAGGAATGCGTGTTTTTGAGTGCACCATAGAAAGAGGTTCTTCTGGAGGCAGGGATATTTTGTGCACAGTACGTTGCACATAAAAAAAAAAAAAAAAAAAGCAGACTTTAAGCAATGTTGCATGAGTTTTCTTTTGTCGCATAGCAACAGAATAGCAGGCTTTACTGCTACAGTGAGCACAGCACAAAAAAATAAACAGTGGTGGACATGCACAGTATTTACAGCATGACTGTACTGCATAAAAATTTCAGAGAAATGCACAAAATAGGAGAATCCAGCCTGGGTATGAGGTGATGAGCTAAGTTCCTTCAGTCTAACTCCACTCAGAGCTGTGTCTGCTATTGATCAGTACACCATCACCATGTGGGCTGTTGTGTAACACAGTCCAAACAAAGACACACACACACACACACACACACACACACACACGACATGACACTGTGAAACAGACAGATCCTCGGCTTCAGATCTGGTCCCCTACAACGCTCCCGTCTCTTTCATCCACAGAAAGAGGAAGAGGGCAAACAAACTCAAAGCCCTACCAGTGAAAATGCTCTATGATATTCCTATCACGTCGATGGACACACACTGGCTATAATGATTCTGACATCATGCGGTGGAAGAGAATAGCCATCACCATTACAAGCATAATCGGGTAATATTGTTATTTTATGGTTGTGTTCAAGAGCCATTCACTCACACTTTTAACTAGGTTTTCTGTCAGAATGCAGCTGTCTTGCTGTAATCCAAATCTCAGTCATCCCAGGATACCCAGAGCCCAAAATAGTCTGTGCTCAATCCCCCTGCAGTCTTTGCCCAGTGAAGGATATACATGATTTCGATGGGGTCCATGGTGATTGGCTCGAACATGCTGCAGTCGCACTTGTTGTCCACCACCACCATGAAGAGATTACTGCTGGGGATCTGCTGGATCACAAAGGACCTGCCAATCACAGCACAGATAGCCAGACACAGAAAGATGAGGAAGGAAGAAGGGAGAGGGAGGGAGGGAGGGAGGGTTGAGAGTTGGATTGGCAAGTAGACAAGGCGCATGGGTATGATGTAAATTTCCATGTGTGTCAAAGGATTTGTGTTATGAATGTTTGCATTCTCCCCTGGTGGAGCACTAAAGAGATGCCACTGGATGCATGTCAGGAGGATGACTTGTCTCATCGCCAGCTGTCAATAAACATAGAGACATAGATAGACTCACACCAACAGACACACATATAAAGTATGCACATACTTCTCTAACTCACTCCATCCCTTTCTCTTCCTCAACCTCTTCCTTTCTTTCTCTTTTGTCTTTGTTATATCCTATCCAAGATGAGCACCAATGAAGTGTTGCCGAATATAAAACACTGCTAAGGGAGTCAAATGGGAACCACACTTTTGTGCTCATAGCTTCCCATGACTGTGTTTTATTGGCCTGAGAGATCAGGCCTCGCCTCGGCCTCCTGGCCAGTGATTTATGACCGTGGATAAGCTTTATGAAGAAGAGAGGTCGTAAAGATGATCTCTTCTTTCTGTCACCCTCTCTTTCTTTATCTCTTGCTTTTCTCCCTCTCTCTCTTCTGCCGCAGCTGGGTGATTTATCGAGTTCACGGAGAGGCATTTATCAGACACGTATGAGAACGCACGTGTGACTTGAGTGAACACACACAGATGCAAAAATATACATGCATACGCTTTCTCAACTCTTGTGAAGGAGAACAGGAACTAAAACAGAAAGGGGAGAAACCTGGTAGGTCACAAGAGAACCTAGTATCTACAGGAATATCTCCATCCATGCTAATTTAATACCATGACCAATTTAATCTGACCACAAACAGCCTCCAATCCCTGAGTAGCACCAATCCACCGCACTCTAATACAGTTATCCCACCGTGACCAACCAAACCCAACCAAACCAGCCCAGCATATAGGCCAAGCCAGTCCCAATCAGGGTGAATTAGGATCTGCTGATGTTTAATAATCTGTGCTCACCCCTGCACAGCGCTGGGCCGGCCCAGCTCAGCCCACTGATAGAAAGCAGAGCAAGTGTTCTTGGAGAAAAAGACTTAAACACATCCTGACAGCACAGCTGCTGGCCTTGAACATACCCAGTGCTGGGAAAGGGAGCACTACACCACATATGAATGCGCACGCACGCACACACATAATGAATACTCACTCTCACAAACAAACACGCAGACTGTAAAGAAACTGACAACAAAGACAATCAATATGTTGAGAGAGGATGAGAAAAGATAGAGAATGGCAGAGACAGAGGAGCCTTTTAGTGACAGAAAGAAAGACGGAGGCAGTTAGACGGAAAGAAACTGAGCTGGATAGACGTACTGTAGGAAAAGATAAAGACACACACACAGATGTGGTGACAGAACATGTCTTCTTCTCAAAGTTCTGACAAAACATATCACACCATCTGTAGCTGAAGCTGATAAAGCACTACTTATCAACACTTTCTGATCATGAAGGAAAAGTTTTTAATCTCTCCAGTGTCAACTGTACTGAAACTCATTTTAGGGGTTAGAGCTATGATAAGGTGATGATAATTCTCTGAATTTCATAAAGTTTGAATGCTTTGCTTTTGATGTAGAAATCTAGCAGTTTTTTTCGGGAATGTTCACATTTTTCCAACAGTTTCATCATTACATAACCTAACCATAAGTGCATGTACGGTATGGTTTTCAGAAATATCTGTCATCATATTTGAAAAATCTGACCAGTAATTACTGTGTGTAATTTAACAATTACTAATTCAGTGAGTTGACATTGTTCCACTAAAATCTCAACAAATGGACTGGACATTTTTCAGAGCAATGCTGTCATTTTATTTCCATTTCTCTTATTACTTTTGGGGGGAAAGCGGCATCATGATTACAGTATTCTGTTTTTAAGCCGTTTTACACATTTTACACGATTCCAATATACACAAGTAGAGGAACTCTAATAAGATTTAAGATGATTTTTAGATTTGTACCTTCCAGCTGCTGTTGGTGCAAATGCAGCGGAAAGATTATAACAAAAGGTCCTGGTGAGTAACATGATTAAACATATGAATGAATAATAACAAAATTAAATTTAACATCAAATGGGTAAAAAATTGACTATTTGCAAAGAAAATTTCAATGTAAAAATTAACATAATTACTGGAACTTGAATAAACATGTAAAAATGTGAACTTTATTTGACATGAATAAAATCAACACTCACCTGTGTATAATTCATATAAATAACAATTGTTATTAAGACACAATTATACATCACTGTGTAATTCATTATCAAAATGATATAATTCTGGATCCATAAAGACTGCTATACCAATTCTTTTCTATGTTGTCAAAGACTGTATGTTTTACAAGCCACTAAAATCTGTTTAAACAGCTGTGTTAAGGAAATTAAATTATTTCATTATTGTTGTCTGACGCCACGTTGGGAGTGACAACATTATAATATACACACCTACAGTACCGTGATTATTATTGTGACCCTGGAAAAAGAGACAGATATGCTTTAAGAATCTCTAACAGATGAAACCATGTCTACACGTCCGACTTCAGCGCTGAAGCTGTAGCTCATTGCAACTTTGAACCTCTCTCTTTTAGGGACATGGCTCGTCTGGGACGGTCGAGAGAAAGAAAAGGAACATATGGAGCTGTAGGATATACGGCCGTGAGTATTGTTGCTAATAGTCCCCATGAAGACCTTCTTTGGTTAGAGACATGACACACTCTGTCCAAAATCTTATGTTACATTCTAGAGAGGCTGGCAACGCATGAATAGAGGTAAATCATCCTGTAAGGCCACTTATGCTGTTATAAAACTCACTAGATTTCTTGCGTTTTGTCACTCTGTCTCACCCATCAGGAAGTAATGGACAAATACAAATACTGACATCACACACACACATGCACACACACAGTCAAAATACAGTAAAGAGAGGTTTTACAGGCAAGAGTTTCGGGTATATTTCCTAGAGCATAAAGCACACACACGTGTCCCAATGAAAATATGAGAGAAAGGTCTCAGTCAGGCTGTAACGTGAAACAGATGTTTATCACCAATATCCTCTATTACTAATATGAGCTATAAAATTCCATATAACTGAAATAAAAACTCCATTTTACTTTGTCAAATTCATTGTGCTTTAAAAAAGATTTATCTGAAGGCAGCATGTTGCTCAGAGCACGCAGCCATGCCTGCTAATCCCGGTTCTGGTGTCATCGTTGGAGACGAGGCCGTTCTTCTGTGAAGCATGCTTCTGTCATGTGTGTGCGGGTGGGTGTGAGTGTGTGAGAGGGTGCTACAATATGTGCGTGCGTGCGTGTGTGTGTGTATATGTGTGTGTACAGCATGTGTGTTTGGGGTCTGACTGCATCCCCAACCGCATTTTACTCCTGGCACCCAGGGCAGTGGTTACCCTGCTGACCTTGTGGGGCTGTACCGGCAGCAGACACACAAGGAAAACACGCACTCATGCGCGGGCGCGCACGCACACACACACGCGCACAAAAACACACACACACACACACACAGGCTTCTGAGCTTCCCTGGCAGTTCCACAGCTGGGAGCAATGAAGGGCCCATTGGAGGGATCCAGAGAACACCCCACAATTGCCTGACAGAAAAGCCCAAATTGTTAATGGGGACCACACTCATTTTCCCATTTTTAAAGGAAGCCTTTTTTCCACCTCTCTCCCTCATCTCTAAATGCCTTGTATTTCAAACTGCCGGAGGAGAGAGTGAGTGCCTGTGTGTCTCTAATGGATTGCCGGGATAAAAGTGTTTTCAACAGACAACAAATGATTTAAACATGTTTCTCATTATCAGGGATTACAGAGATGAAAATATTTCGCCGAGATGAAAGTTAACAGCATAATTCATTTTTCATTGTTAGCTTGTTTTATGGAGTGCAGTGGCCAGCTGATATCTGAATTATTCTACAGTGGATAGATATTCATATTGTTATTGCTGTTGCTTCTGTATTGTTCAAGTATGTTCACTTGTGCCTGTTTGCGTGTCTCTTACTTGATGCAGCCGTCACAGTCGATGTTTCCTGTGTTTTCTTTGATGGTCCTCTCGGAGACAAAGGCTGGGTACTCTGTGTCACATGGTACCTGCATGGTCCGACCTATCCTCTGAGCTGGAAGGAGGAAAGAAAAGAGGAAAGGGGGAAAAAAGAGAGAAAGAAAGAGAGAAAGAAAGAAACTTGCGTTGGAGTTGGTGAGAAATTCGTGGAACTATCCATTTCAAAGCCAAATATATATTTAAAATAGTTGTGCAAATAGATTGCTAGCAAACACACCATATCCTTGCAAATATACAAGTTTGAAAGAAAACAGCATTTCTGAACCAGAGCTGCCTCTTGTCCTGCTGGAGATATTTCCAGTGTAAATCTAGGCCAGACATTCCCACAACATTACTTGAACTCTCCTGCCACCCAGAGGTCTGAATCAATGCTACAACATGGAAAGGAGGGGGGTGGGTGGGGGGCAAAATCAGGCAGTTTTCTACTTGGGTTCATTTTAAAGCGCTCTTATTAAAGCAGGGTTTAATGTAATCCTAATTTGCATATTAAACATACACATTTAAAGATATGTGGCTCTATTTTATAAACTCACACAAGCTACACACACACACACATTTCTACAACACGCGCAGATTTCTAAAGATGGTGGATTATGTGTGTGATTTCAATGGAGTGCTTTAATTACTGGGTGTCAGCAGTGTGGCATTATTGTGTGAAAGTATGTGTGTGTGAGTGTGTGTGTGTGCGTGCAGCTGTATATAAACTATATGCTTTGCGAGAAACAAGGCCGACATGTATAAACGTCTGGGATTAGTTCAGCTTGATAGGCTGTGTAGATTGGGTTACGGGCTGCTAAATTGGGGTGTTTCAGCTGTGTGTCGCAGGCCTATGTCTCTATTGTAAAAAGATATAGAAAGTGCTGCTAAGACCTGAGGCTAGCCAGCTGTGAAATTGTCTCGACTGCTTGGCGAGCAGCGATGCCCAGCTTCACTTCATTCAGGATAAGAGTGTGCAAGGAAAGCATTTTATAGACTTTCATTTTGTGGTTCTCTCTCTCTCTCTCTCCTCTCTCCTCTCTCACTTTCACATACAAAATATTTTCATATTAGTTTTGGCTAGAATTAATATTACAAAATGCTGCTTAGAGAGGCTTTAATTCCAGACAGGCAAACAGTATTCAACACTCCATAAAGCATTAGACATCACAGTGTTCATAACTCGGCAGGAATCAAGTATGTGTGTGCGAGCGTGGAAGAAAGTGAGACAGAAAAAGAAAGAAAAGACATAAACCAGAGGAGAGAAGGAGAGAAAGAAAGACAGAACGAGGAGAAAAGAGAGAGAAAGTGGGCCTTTTTTCTCCTGTTATAAAGCGGATATTGCTTCCCACCACTACCAATATGACACACATCCTTACAGATCATAAAACCATCAAGTATAACCCCTCTGGACACACAAACAAATATAAATGTGTGCACAGACAGACGCGTGTGCGCACACACACACACACACACACACACACACACACACACACACACACCCTGTCTAACACTGAGGTCACTTGAGGTAATCTCATGTTCTGCCATTTTTACTCTTAGGTTTTGGATTGTGCCTCTTTATTCTGTTTTTCCAGTGGTCACACTGACTCAGACCAAGAGGAAATGGAGGGGAGATGGCGGAGATGAAGGCAGGAGGTCAGCGCTGAGGACACTGGTTGTTTATTCTGCATGAAATGAACTTTGTTAATGGGTCAGCGTATGTTTTAGTCTGTGGATTGTTCTTTTAGATATAAAAGGAATAAATTAAATTAAATTAAATTACATTAGAAAATGGATTATTTGATTTTTGTTTTTAAAAAATGTTAATGTTTTCATTGGCGGATGTAAAATCGATGACCTCATCTCTTTTTTCTTCTTTGTGAGACAGGAAAGAATAATGCAAAAACTATTTTAAACATTTTTGAAAAATATTTCAGAAACCAAAAGAAAAACAAGTTTACCGCTGCACATGGTTATGTTAAGATATAAGCTTTATATAAGCTTTAAGATAGTTTTATTATCGGTATTGCGTTTAAAAAGGATTATATTAAGACTATAATTAGAGATCTTATTTGGGAACTAAGACATCTATGAAACCATCTTTCTAAAATGGGATAAATATATAATTTGAAAGAAGAGTTTCGAGTTTACAAGAAAATGTTTTTCCTGTTTTTCTGTTTCTTTTCTATCTATTGTTCTTCTGTTGTTTTGGAGATATATTTGTTTGTTTTACAAGAGAATATCTGCTGTTTCTGGTATTTAAAAACTTTTTCATGAAAATCAGATTTTTGCCTTTTTTTTCTGTTTCTGAGAGTATAAGACAACATGAAAAAAAATACATGGACCACTTCTGACAGTCATTGATTGTAATGTAATTCAGGCCTGCAATGGAAGCTTCTAGTGAGAATCTTATTATATTATATATATATATTATATTAATATATTATTATTTTAATATTTAAAAAAACGCATACCGATAAAAATGGTAGCAATCTGCAGATATATTCAGTATGTTCTAGTTACATAAAAGTACAGTGAAAATGAACTGATCTTTTTTCTATAATATTATTAGAGATTTTACAATTTTTTAGATCATAATTATTATGCACATTGTCCATATTATGTGACCATTGTGGCTTTTTTCAACTACAGCAAAATAAAAATCTGATGAGTAATTTGAGCAGATCTTGCACATCATGTACAGTGCAGCTATTTCAATTATAAGCTGTGTACCTTTATGTGTGTGTGTGTGTGTGTGTGTGTGTGTGTGTGTGTGTGTGTTATAGACAGAGTGAGAGAACAAGTATATTCCCAAACAGTGTGTTCTTACCTTTAGCTGTGAGGTCAGAGTTCCACCAGCTGTACAAGTTGAACTCGACCAAGAATCTAAATATGGAGAAGACATTGACCATAACAATACACTCTAACACATGCTTATATAATACACACTGTATAACACACTCTACTGCAAGTTTTACCTACACAGCAAAAGTGTCTGCAGTGAGGAATAAAATGCTTATTTTCACAAATGAAAATAAATTTGGTTTTAAAAGCAACTATGGCACAGATTTAATTCTTTACTCTAAAATAAAACAAACCAGTTATCACAGTCTCAATTCCACCATGTTCATGTGCCTGTAACTGGCTTCTAAGACTATCAATCAAATCAATCATGAAAACTTTTTTCTAAAAAAAATGTGTGTTAATGTTTTATATCTATTGAGAATTCTTGGTTATTGGTATGCCGACCAGACCATGCAGGTTGGTGCTGAATTTGACTGTTGTCATGAATAATCTGGGAAATTATCTTCAATTATCTTTCAATTTTATATGCTTGTAAAACAGTTGTGTTTTCTTCATCTCCTAATTAATTGTGTGCATACAGATGATTACTTTCTCCTGTCAGTGCTGATCAATATTACTGAATATAATTCCAGAAAAGTAATGTGATGAAAAGTAATTGTAAAGACAATTGCACATTGGTATTTCCTAATTACAGATGATTTAATGAATTATAATAACTATTTCTAAAATTGCTGTACTGTATATGCTCAGGGTAACATGCAGGCACATTCATTTCATGTGTTTAACTGATGTCAAGGTGCCTCTGTGTAGGGCTCACTACAGTATATGCCTGTGTAGAGATCATTATAGTGTAGTGAGTACTGTATGTACTGTTTTTAGTGGTTTGCATGTGATGTGTATTTAATGCAATGTCTGTTTATCAAGTCTTTGTTTCTGGCAGTCATATGTAATTATTTATATTTCAACTTGATGAAGAGCAAGTGAAACATTGATGGAAAATTAAACACATAAATCAAACTATCATTAATATTTCAAAGACAGAAAATTGTCTGAACTTTGACAGGCAATAAAATTAGCACTGACAGCTCAGTCCTCCCATGATGCACTGTGGCGACAACAGACCACCCAGGAAGAATCTGCAACCACAACATGGCATCACAGGAGTACCCCGCTCTACAGGAAACATCAGGCAGCCATTACCGTTCATGATCACTGATGATCACGTTGACGTACATGTGGAGGGACTCATAAACAAACATACAGTTGATATATACTCACAAACACACACAGTTAACCTGATCTGACAGGAGAGGCCACCAGTCCTCAGAAGCACATGTATGGCGCGAGCGTACGCTCTTACAAACAGAGACACACGACACTCTCTCATACACAGAAGTCTTACATGACGAGCTCGGTAAGGATCCACTTCACAGCTGAGAAGAAAGCAAAGTACGGCTGAAGAGAAAAGAGAAGAAGAAAACACTGCTCAAACACTAACCACACACAACATAAAGTGCAAACTTTAATGAAGTGTTATTATGAGCACTGTACACTACATAATCCGGGCGTTTTTTTAAGTCGAACAGTGTGAAAAAACGCAGTACTCACATCCAACAGTGTGTGTCCGCTGTCACTACTCTCTGAATAGACCCAACATAGAGCCTGGTAGTCATACAGAGTGACTCTGAGGAGATAAAGACAGAAAAGAGAGCGAGACATCAGAAATACAGATAAAGGCAGAGATAGATAGATAGAATATTTTTTTTATAGATTTGACATTTCATAAGTAATGCTTTTGTAAGCGAGATATACCCTGCATAAGGTAATAAAAATCTTGATTCACATGTTCTCTATACTATTACATGCCTGTGGGGCCTTTTGGACTGCTGTGTGGGAGCGGGAAAGGAAAGATCCCACCTCTGCTATAACTGCTGCTTTACCTTTGGATAATATATTGGATGGATGTGGCAAGAACGGGAAAAGGAAAGCAACTGAAAGCCGAGAGCTTCCCGAGAGGTTCCTCAAAGTGATGTCAGAAGGTGGGTGTGTGTGTAGATGATTTGGGGATATTGGGGGGGGGGGGGGGGGGGGGATATCAGAGGATTTAAGGGCTTAGTAGACCCTGAGGGTGTGAGGTCTGCGCCTGTCTGGGTGAGGTTACTGAAGGGGTGTCTAACACACACGTACACACACACACACTGGACACTCTTTCGCATAACCTTTGGACATGTTCCTATATACTTGACAATACTTTGTGTGTGAACGTGTGTGCGAGCATGTGTGTGATGTCTGAGAGGGCTTAGTCTATCCGCAGCCCTGGGCCATGTTCAAACCTCAGTCACAGCACCGGTGACACACAGCTCCAACACACCGCCAGGAACCAATTAGCACTAAGCCAGGCCACATAATGGTGTTAGCAGCAAACTTATACCAATGCAACGTGTGTTTATGAGTGTGCGATTACTGTATGTGTGTGTGTGTGTGTGTGTGGGTGAGCGAGCATGCCCTTTCATTTTCTTTGCATGGGTGCCACATTCAACATTTTTTATTGATTTCCCTTTCTACTGCTTGTTTGAAACGATGACAATTCGAAATTTATCTACATTCATCCTCATCTACAGTCTTGACACTGACAGATAAATTCAGGCTGGCAGCTTGTGTCGACTTTAAGTGGTGGACTTTAAAACCTCTTTAATGTTTTTTAATCAAGTCATAAACTGTGCATCAACATAACGCATTAATTCTCTACAGATGGCGTTGGGTTAACACAGATCATACTGGATTCATTAGTATAAGCTCTATTACTCATCATGCTAATACACAAGTCGTACTATTCATTCATCATACGTCGTCCTCAATATTAAACAATCCCTCATCATCTGACATTAGAGATCCAGTGAAAGCACTTGTAAGCCTCTTTGTTTTTATGAGTGGGACTGTAAACCATTTGCTGTCAGCTTTTGAGGTTCATCCCCATGATAAACAGGCGTGGTTGTCTACTTGTGCGATGATTTGTCACCCGTGATTTTTATACACTGAGACAGCATGGCAAAAATCTCCTCACCCACGTCCCAAAGGCAGAACTGAACACTGGGTACAGTCCTGCTGCAGTATTGGAAATGTGGTTGTAAGCTTCTGTGCAATCTAAATTTGTGCTTAACTGTGGATCTAAGTTAAGTGAAGATTCCACAAATGTTAGACCATAATAGTTTGACTGTACAGTGAAACTACAATATATCTCTGTGCGTCTGCTTCTCTGCATTTCTGCTCTGTAATACTGGGAATGGTATCCTCCTGGGTTACATTTCCAAATTAATTGCAGAAAGTCGCCACCCACTGCTTCTGGCGTTTTCCAGAAAACGCAGCGCAAACACAGGCAGTATATGTGTGAATTGTGTGTACGTGTGTGCGTCCGCGACTTCAAGTTTCTCCTAATTCTTTTCGTTTCAGGAAAAGATTTGCTGTAATCCCCAAACGGAGGACTCCGCTGAGCGAGGGGTCAGAGGTCAGCGCTCAATAGCTCAACACGATTGGCCGAGTTAAGAGCTGTCAGCGCGAATGGAGACATGCTCTCATTCTGTGGCCTGCCTGGGTGCCTGATATTATGCACATAGACTTACACTCATGCACACACACACACACGCTCATACATACACTTGTGCTGGCATGTACTAGTGCACAGTCACACACCCACACACATGCAGGTTGTAATACTTACCTCTTGAAAGAGCCCATCTGCAGAAGCTTACTCATTACAGCTCCCTCTGCTTCTCCAAAAAATTTCCCTGTCTGAGAAACAAACAAAAAAAAAGAGATTAGATTTTCTTTAATAAAACTAGTCATAATAAAATATAACTAACACATATACAGTCAGGATCATCCATGAAAGAAACCTTCAATTACCTAAACCTAAAGCATGCAGACACCATCTCTTTTAGTGCTGTATCACTAATGAGTTTGCAAGATCCTTCCTCCTGCTCGGCCAAATGACCAAGAGACCGTGGCCAAAGAAAAAAAAAATCAGCAATACAGACACAATTACAGGCTTTTCAGGGACAGAACTAAGAACGAAAGCTTCCATATATAAAGCTTCCAAAAGCCTATCATACAGGATACTCATATCATTTCATCTTTATTTAGCTGCAAAACAGTTTTCTGCCTGGGCTCTGTTTGCTTGTCTCTGCCACAGGTTTTGTGACCTTTTCGGCTACATCTAGTAGCACTTTCTGTCAAGATGGTACCTGTTCTCACTAGTAGTTGGCTGGTATTTTTTTTAAATTTGACAATCTATTAATTATTCAGCACATGAAATGTCAGAAAATAATGGAAAATGCCCATCACAATACCCCAAAGCCAAAGCTGACATCTCAAATACTAAAAAAATACAAAAGCAGCAAGTTTTCTTATTTGAGAAGCAGCTAAATGACGTTTTTGCTTGATAAAAGATCTAAACGATGAATCCATTGTCAAAGTGTATGCTTCATGACCTTAACATACCTTACTGTAATATGAGTACCAGGATTTATCTCCTTGCCTGTCCGAAGCGCCCCAGGTCAGGTGATGCCCAAGAACAAAGCTACCAAGTTATCAACCATTAGCATCTATTAGCCATATAAGACCGAGTTCTCTGAGGGTAAACCAAACCCGTCATCTTGCTGCACCCTCCACACTTCTTTACATCTGGAAGGCACATAATCTCACCTCAGCTGCACCTCGATCCTGTGACTCCTTCTAGAGATAACACAGCTAAAACTGGCCTGAAATGACACAGCCTGGCAGATCCCCAACTGAACCCAGAACAACTTACTCAAGAACCCTCACCGAAAAAAATAACAAAAAACATTTATGTTACCTTGTTATCATACATTTTCACTGTATGATAACAATGAGATGATTGGGGCACCCTGGTGGCCTAATGGTTACGGCGCATACCACATAACCGCAGCGTCCACAGTTCGACTTCTGGCCGGGGGACTTGTGTTGCATGTCATACCCCTCTGTCTCTCCCTAATTTCCTGTCTCTATCCTGTCTGTCAAATAAAGGCAAAAAGCCAAAAAAAAAAAAAGCAGCTGAGATAAAGTGAGAGACACAAAAAAAGAACATGCAGGGGAAGGGCAATGACAGCCAGCGGAGGGGCTTCTAGATGAGCCAAAGCTTGAGTGACAGCTTGTCTAGTGACAGCTAAGCAGAGGGTATATGCTAGAGCCAGCACCATGTCTACTTGAGAGCAGTTTAAACAACAATATCACGCATGTGATGCAGAAAACATATTATATAACAGGAAAGCAAACGTGAGAGGTAAACATGCACTAAGAATTAAAAACAAACCAAGAACACAGCATGTCCATTTACTGTGATGTAATCATAACCCCGACTCAATATAAAGTGATAAATTGTTACTGAATGTTATTCCTTAGGTTGAACCTGGAAGATCTGGCAAGAACACACTGACGTACATAAATGCAATGTTTCTGTTTCTTGGCTCGTCTTGAGTTAAAATAACATCTCAATTTCAACTAAAAGACTGAAAGACTTGTAGAAGTTGCGCAGAAAACAAAATATATATAAATTTGTGTATTATTTGTGTGCGTCTGTATGTGCATGTCTCACCAGCGTATAGTCTTCTGCCACCAGAACGAAGCCGTTGTTGTCGATGAGGTAGCAGTTAATGTTCTGTTAAAATGAAGAAAGTGTTAATGCAGTTGTAAGAAGTAACACGGAGGGTTTATTGAGAAAATCTAGGATGACTAACCTCATCATCACAGCTAATGGAGCATTTTCCATCTAGAGCTGCACACTGTAAGATAAAAAAAAAAAAAGTTTCTGCATACGTGTCACACCAATATTTAGGCTGTCTGGTTAGGAACATAGATCCTTTCTGTCAGCTGAAAACATCTATTGTCTTGCAAAATCATTTTGTAAAAGAAGAAAGAAACAGACTGATGACCTTTACGTGTTAAAAGTTCTACTAAAAATATTCAAACCGCGGTCATCGGTCAGTGGGTCCTCGAGCCATTAACTATTCATAGTATGTAGGAACAGAAAACAGTAAAAAAAAAAAAAACCATTATGAAATGAGTAGTTGGGAGTAAGAACAATGTGGTTATGGAGATTACTACCTTTATGTAAAATGTACATTGTACATGTGAATGTGTGTGTGTGTACCTGTCTGCTGGCGGTCCAGAATTTCTTCTGAAAGAACTCCAGTTTCATCTGGATGCCCACAGCTGAAAGACAAACAACACAATCACTAAGATGTAGCTGTGGGAAACGCGTGTGCTGTCCTCTGTGATCTTTATCACAACAGAGGTCATCTTACAGGCAAGAAAGAGATTATTAATACACGCACAGTATCAAAGAGCGTCTTTCATTAACCCCCAGAGCAAAAATCCTGCTGCACAAAATAGAGTGAAAGGGCAATTACAGCCTGCATCATATACGTGTCAGCCTATTTAGGGTTTAACGTGTGTGTTTTTGTGCGTGTATTTAATACTATACTACGCACATGTGCATGATTGCTGCTAACCACACTGAAAATGCAGTTTCACACCAGACCCCTCTCTCTGTGCCCACATGAAATCCATTCCTCAGTCTGCCTCCCTGTTGTTTCCCCAACAGGCATTTTAAGAGATGCTATACAGAGCTGATCTTACTTCCATAAGCCTCATCCCAGCAGGTTCCTAAATGCACAGATCTGACCAGAATTCCATGCCTGGAAAAAAAAAAAAGTCCCTGACATTAAATGTGTCAGCTTTTTCAGTCGACTGAGGAAAGATTGACACATTCACCACAGGCTTTAACTTCCCTCTTCTCCTCCTCGTCCTCCTCTACCACTACCCCCCTGCTACTAAGACTCAGAGGACCCTAGCTTTCTCTTAGCGGGGGTTTGTCATGCTTTGGGGGTCTGCAAGGGGGGAGGGGGGGCAAAATTTAGAACCTCATCCTAATGCAGAGCAGCCGCAGTTAGTAAACTAAATGGAAGAGAATATGCAGTATTTGTATGGATTTACCAGCTGGAAAAAAGGGCAGTAAGACAAATATATGGACTGGCTAATGTGGACATTTGTTGACTGGCCCAATATTCAACACAGGGCTAGGATTAACCAATCCAAAACTCAGTATTACTACTGGTTGATACATAGGCAAAAACATAATGGAAATGATAAAAACTGCAATACAATATGAACTATTGTTTGTTGTCTTTCTGACAGCTGTGTGAATGTAACTCACACCAAAAGCAGAAAAGAGCAAAAAGACAGGACGTAAATTTTGCAACACAAATATTTTCACGGGGCAGAATTAGCACTGGAAGGTTAAACACCACAAACTTAATATGAAAAACCTGCAGAGGAGTAATACATAAGGATGTCAAATAGATGTACGCATGAATACAGGCAACAAGCTCCAGAAAGAAAAGTGTGCCAGCGCAGCAGGAAAAAATGCCTTCAGACAGCAACAAAATAAAGCTTACATTGGAGAAGCTCATGGAATTTATTGCGCTGAATGACCAACTTCTTTTTTTAGCTAAAAATATGATGTTTTGACACATAATTTCAGTTTCATTTCCTTGCTAAATGCTAAACTTGTGAGTCATGTTGTAAATGTATTTATTTATGGGGAGGCAGAACTCAACAATTTAAGCATCCAACTGAATTATTTACAAAGCTATTAAAGAGGAGATTTGCATCAGATTGGTAATAATATTTCACAGTTATGGTATTGGTATTTGGAAATGAAAGTGGTATCTAGTCATTTGTAATACTGGAATCAGCATTGTCTACCTCTCATAGTATAATGCAGCTTGTTTGTTACATAATTAAACTTCTGTTGTGATTTGGTGCTATAAAGATATATAACTGACTTGACTACACAATATTTTTCTTATTTTTGTATTGTAACATTTGTATTGTACACACACATGTACATGAATCAATAGGAGTATTATTAGAGTATAATGTATTTTTGTGTTATTATTATGGAGCAGGTCAGTAGTAGTGGTATACAGTAAGAGTAGTTGTACTAGTGGAAGTAGTAACTGTACTGTTAAAACATTATTTTTCAGGCCTCATACATTGTTTCAGTAAAGTCACAATTGTGTGACTGTGCTGTATGATATTACACATAGAGACACACAGTAATGAGTTGCTGGGAGAGATACAGTGAAGTGAGTGTGCATGCAGATGGGATCCGAATGAAAATGAAACAGTTCACTTAAAGCCCAAAGCTGTAGCTTCAAAATATAATAAAATATAGAACATGTCATTATCAGTGAAAAATATTCCACTGGTTTGCGCTTTAAGTGTGATTGTGTGTTTGCGTGATTGTTTAAGTGCAGTGGGGTGCTGCTGTGGCCTGTTTTAGCCCTTGCCCAGAGGAACAGGTGCAGATTATCCCGTCATAAGCTTTGCCAGATCCTTTCAGCAGCCCACCATTTCTACACCCACATGGAAAACCCAGGAGGAGAAGCTAATTTAAGATGCTGGGCAACAGCAATGGAAACACACATGGTATAAAACCAAGGAGAACCTAGATTATTAAGCTAATCAGAGATGCAGGATAATCTACTCTAAAAAGCTGTAAAAACAAATAAAATCATGACTGACGACGAAAAACAGCGAAGGAGGTCGACTTTAGTTGTCAGGCAAAAATACGGTTTAAAATGGATAAAACCTTAAATATATTTACACATATAAGGTGGCATATCTCTTCAATAAATAAATAATTAATGGAAACATAAATTCAATATGTGAGTAGTGCAGGGGATTGCTCTATTTTGTATGTATTATGTATTAGAGGTTAAAAGTGCACCAATGGCTGCTACCTGGAAGGCTCAGAACAAAAAGACAAAAGCCCAAATCTGTCTCACTAATGCTTGGGAATTTTCTGTACTATGGGGGAACATTTAATTTCCCTAGGTATGATTTAAAAACTTGGGGGTATTTATGCTCTGAGCTGGGTTTATGAGTCCAAAGATGAAGAGACATAAAATCCACTCCAAATCCACCCCATCACCAATCTCCTATCCGTGCAATCCCAGGCTGGAAGGGATGACAACCTGTTTAAACCCTACAGATATTTGGGAGTCTAATAAGGATTGTATAAACATATACATCCATCAGGGTGCATCTAATTGTGTGTGTGTGTGTACCGTATGTGCTCATGTACATAGCACGAGTGTGTATGGTTGTGTGTTTCTCTTTGTCTGAGTGCGGGTACGCAGCAATTCACATCCCAATGACAGCAGCAAAAACAGCTCTAGGTCAAGCTCACATAAACTGACATACAAATGTCACGAACACGCAGAGATGTCTGAGAGATGTAGTGATTTGCAAATTTGGTGCCGCATTTATCCGGCAGCATAACTCCACAGCGCAAGGGTGGATCACGTCAAGATGTTGAGCAACATTCAGGGGATGAGCAGAACAGGAGGATGTTGTTAAGGATGCCAGCAGTCTTCAAGACTTAGGCTCCACTGACCTTTCTTTCCTGTATGTCTTTGTTCTTTGAGGCAAAACTGAGACACGCCTTACTGAGTCTCTGTCTGGATTTAAATCCAGACAAAAGATTCAAATGATTTAAAAAAAATGTTTTTTAAAAATCTGTGTTGGCCAAAGCTCTAATAGAAAGATTTAATAGACATGATCATATATGCAAATCGTGCAAACCATCTTTTGCCCTTAATGCGTTTATGCCACATGCATTCAATTGTGTCACAGGGGATGCACAAGTCACATGCTGCTTATATATGGCATTCTGTTCAGATGGGGAATAGCAGTGCACGTTTTCTCACTTTTCTCGTGTACCTTGATGCTTAACATTTTTAGACGTTGCAGCACAAACACAGCAGATTGTCTGGACACATCAACAATATGGGCTTTTAGCGAATACAAAGGTGTCATCACACATTTGAGGAAGTATTTGCCTGTGTAGGTGTGGTGACAACTCAAGTGTGCATGTGAGTGTGGATGTAAGTGTGTGTGTGTGTGTGTGTGTGTGTGTGTAGGTGCTTGTCCCTATACAAGCATTTATGTTTTTGTAAGCATCCTAAGGTGTTTATTAATTGCTCAAGGCTAATATCGTCACACTTCTACGAAAAAGATGATGACATATATGGCTTATATTTCTAAATGACGGAATGAAAATAATTGTCAGGCCCTTCAGCGGAAGAAAGGATGAAAATATGGATAGACAGGAAGGCAGACAGCATGGAGGATACAATCCAAGGTCAGCTTGTGAGCTTAACTGTATTCATCGTTAAAAATGATTCAATCATTAATCTCTTCCTGTCTTTTCCTTTGCCCATTTTTTGCCTCTCCTTCAAGCGACCCATGAGCTCACGTGAGCTTAACAGTCCATTCATTTACATGCAAAAAAAAAAAAAAAAAAAAGAAAGATCCAATGTAGATTTATTGCAACAGCTTAATATCCTTCTGTGTGCGTGTGTGCATGTGTATGTGTGCATTCGTGCGTTCTGTGTTGCTGTGCTGGGGGCGTGTTCTGCCAGCCCTTCTGCCCATAGCTCATGCGTAATATCATCAAAGCATGCCACAGCAACGGGCATCCTCCGACTGTGTTTGCTGTGTGTTGAAGTATTTGATAGACACACTGCAAACCAGATCCAATTTTGTCTTGGTCAACTCTTGCCAGAGTTATACGGGAGAAACGTGAGTGTCAGTGTGCATGTGTGCGCTGAGATTTAAAAGGCACAGATGTCCACTGGGAGATGACACACAGTCACACTAACCAATACAACTAGGGACTAGGGAGAGTGAGTGAGCAAGCAAAACAGAGAGAGAGAGAGAGAGAGAGAGAGAGAGAGAGACAGAGGGTCACAGTGTTGTTTTGGATTCAATGGAGGAGCAGAAATAAAATAAAAACCAAGCAAGAGAAAAGGAAAAGAACAAAGGCAAAAAAACAGCGTGAAGAAAAAACACAAGAGACAGAAAGAGAGGCTGAGAGACAGTGAGAGAGCAACAGCGATAAAGAGCAAGGGAGTAAGAGAGAGAGAGAGCGAGAGAGAGAGAGAGCTCCCTAACTCCAGTGGTTCCCAGACTAGCTGGCAGTAAGCTCTGTGCTCTGTTCTGCCCGCTCTGATGGGGTTTCATGCCCACGCAGGCAGTGTTGGGGATCCTGAGGGCAACGCAGGTTTCTGCTGCTGATCTTGGCCTATTTAATTCCAAGCCATTGGCCATTATCAGCCTACACAGATGAGAGTCAGGACAGCTAATTTCAACCTTAGTGACGGCAAATGGATCATCAACCAGTGACAGTCACTGGAATCCAGGAAGGGAGCTAAAAAGAACACCGAACGCAAGCGGCCCAAGGACGACTGGCAGATATGAGAGGTAGGAGCTCCATCACTGGGGTGAATGTCACCATGAATACATTTGTGTGTACGTGTTTGCGTGCGTATGTGTATGTGTGCATGACAAAGTGGCTGCTGAGACTAGTATGTTGTATAAACTGTTGTATAACTAAGCGAAAATATAATATTGACATCACCTTGCTTATAAAACATCACTTGTCAGTATTACATTCACACTGTTGTGTTTATCGCTGTACATTAGCATTACCTCTGAGTGTTTCCTGTTTGCAAATAGGTATTGGCATTAGCACTGATCTGATTTAAAGTGGTACTTGCAGTGGGTCGTGTGTGCATGTCATTACAAGCATCTATGTGTGTACTTTGGGCTGGAGGGACACATCAGAGCAAACAGCCATTCTCCTGTGTTGACCTCATTCTAGAGCTGCTGTTACAACGCTCCACTGAACTAATGCTCTGTTTATGTGTGTCCATGTTAGCATTATATGTATATGAGTTTGTTTATGAGTAAGTGCACACATGTGAGCACATGTGACTGAATGCATACTTGCATAGACACACACACACACACACACTCATTTCACTAACGAGGATGCAATTAACACAGGGCTTTGCACTACAGCACGCTAAATCCACAACGTGGCCGTGTTCTGACGCTTTCTGTTGAGGCAAACAACATAATATCATAACAGAAACACTGCCAAGAGCCACTGTACCAGACTCACACCTGAGATTAGACCTGGGAGTGCCTGCACCTAGATATTTCTGAACCCTTAAATCATTGTCCACTGCAAGAAGTCCGCCAGCCTGACAAAGACTAAATGATGATTGCATGCTTTTAAATGGGAGACTGTCAACTTCATTAGTAAAGAATAGGGGAGCAGTGGGACAAATGACTTAGTATTATTCAAGTAATACTGCTGGTGAACTGCTGAATGTTAAATAGAAGTTGTGTGTGAGTTGAGTGTTATATGACCACAGGATTTTAATTAATTTGATTTTGCTGTCCTGTTTAGATTAACACTCCTTAATGGCTTCTTGATTATTACTGTTAATAGCTGCAGTGTTTCCTGCTTTGATTCTGGAAATAAAAGATTGATATTAGAGTCAGTGCTACCTCATGACAAAGGCGTAATTAAGGCGAAGATTCTAGTGGGAGATGCCGCCTGGTACAGAAAAAAAAAAATTGAGAATTCCCATTTGAGAAAACATGAACTATTCCCAAATAAGAAAATGGCTGCTGAAATTTGCTAAAGCTGCTTAGCTGCTTTAGCTGTTGTGCCTGTGGAGATTAACGTGGTAACCTATCTGTTCAGGATCTATGAGTATAACTTGTGAGCTAGCTACATTCTCAGGCTTGGGTCTGAGCTTCATTTCATTGAGCCTCGAGCAAGTCCAGCCAATGCTATAAATAATGCTGTAATGTTCCAGAAGGAATGGACATGTGTAGTCATCTCACAGGGAATCAGACACCCAATATCTGCTGTGTATGGATTTGCGTGTGGGTGGAGTGTGGGTGAGGGGTTATGAGGCTTTGGTGAAGTCACTAAGGGCCACTGTCTAAGGGGGTTGGGAGGTGGGAGTTGGCATAATAGTAACAAGTTTACTTTCTTTATTAGACAAAGAACAGTACTATGTGAGCAAACAGCAAAGTGGACTGCTTTATTTTCTAATGATTATTTTCAAACGAATGTATATGTACATTTCATATATTTGTGCCAAACCAAAGTATCAATCTTGGAATTTACTTGACAACTTAAATGTCTCTTTTAAGGCTTTTCTTTGCTTCCGTGTAGGCAGTCATGATTGCAGTTGGAGGCTGTGGTGTGAATGTATGCAATTATGTAATAGGAGTGCAGGGTATTGCTGAAAGAGATCGAATCTTTAGTCAACCTTGAAAATAAAGCCTGTCAACTTTAAAAACATATACATATGTATATATATTTTTTAATATTTAGCTGCAACTAGGCAGTCTAATTCATTATTATTACCCCTTGTCTTCACAGTGGTACTGCTGTGTGCCCTCCTCTCCCTCCTCTCTTTGTCACACGCCTGTCCAAAGGAGTGTAGCTGCAACAGCAACACCAAAGTAGTAGACTGCCGGGGTCGAGGCCTGTATGACATCCCTCGACGACTGCATCCGGACACCCAAGAGCTGTACCTCCAAGATAACCGTATCAGAGGGCTGGGATCAATGGCTTTCCGAGAAATACCCCTTGTCCGCATCCTCGATCTGTCTAATAACTCTATAACATCTGTTTCACCAACTGCTCTACTGGGACTCAGAACTCTGCAGCGCCTCAGCCTGGCCTACAACAGCCTGAGAGAGCTTGACAAGCGGTTGCTTGGACCTATCCGTTCACTTTCACACCTTGACCTCTCACACAACAGGTTAAGCAACAAAACTGGAACAGATCTAATTTGTTATGTTGTGCTGTGCTGTAATTTAAATGCCACATAACTCATTGAATCTTATCTTGTTTTCTTTCCGTGTACCTTCCCCCTAGCCTATGGGGTTTACCTGGAGCCATAGGGGACAGTCTGAGGAACCTGAGCCACCTGGGGATAGCGCACAACAGGCTAACACGATTGGACCGCTCCCTTTTGGAGGCCCTTGGCCACCTGGACACCCTCACACTACGAGGCAACCCCTGGAAGTGTGACTGCCAGCTCATAGGCCTCAAACTCTGGCTGGAGACCTACCTGTTTAAAGGTTAGAGCACTAGTAGCTTTAGGCAGTGGTTGGGGAATGTCTGTAAGGATTCAAGCATTCATCATAATGCCTTTCCTGCTGGGTACAGTTTATAATTCTGGTGATATTTAATTCTGGTAATACTGACATTTAACACATGCAAATATCCCAAAACTAGAGCAGATTGGAAATGGCTGGAGTCTATATTCAAATGGCCAGTTTACACTTTGAGAAGAGAGCCTCTTTTAGGGATTAAAAAAGACTGACTGACCCCAAATGGATAAGCTGTTTATATAGTTTGCTCTTGAAGAGATTAACACAGTAGAGTTAAGATGAGGCTAAAAGGGTCTGTCCAGTTATTAAAGATGGTGGGATGGAGTGCGTGTCTCAAGTTCGGTGTGTAGTGGTGGAAGGTATATCGGTTGTTTTGGTTTTTTATACTATTATTAACATCTGGTGAGTACTGAGATGATGATTTACAGTATCTACAGTAGTCTTTAGTGTGACTGTTGGTTCACTGACACTGATTGGCCTGACATAAAGGGCCGTGCACCATTAAGAATCTCCTGAACTATGTAATGTTAGGCACTCTATGCAGCAGCTCCTATAACTATGGCAATGATCTCTACAACCAGAGCTAGAGAGTGTATGAGGGTGATTGAGAGTTAAATTGCCAGCTAGATTATTTTCCATGCTAGATCAACCCCAGCATGCATTAGATAACAAAATAACCACTGCACGGTGAAAGCTAGGCTTGCTTGGAGTTGGTGGGCCCGCCTACATGCCTATGTTACCCTGACACAGCTTTCGTCTTAAAGGTTGAAAATTCTAATTACTGCAAAACAGAACAATGGGTCCAGAAACAAGGATGTATGCTTAATAGAAAGCCAGTGGGTAATCAGGGAGGCAGAAAGAAAGTGTGTGACAGGCCACGCTCGACATGAATACAGAGAGGGATGAATAATAAAGAGATTTACAGGACACACACAGGGCAGCTGATGAAGTCCTCAGTGCTTTCTCCAACAGACTTGATTTGTTTGGCTCCAATGATCCAACAGAGACTCTGTTTGAGCTGTTAATCATATCACACTTGGGCCATTAAAATAAGCCATTACACCCTCTAGATTCATAAATATTCTCAAACAATGGACTGGTTCAGGCTCAGCACTGATGATTATAATTGTGGCCTCTTCTGTAGTAATATGCCACAAAGGAAATCGGCAGTTAACAGCAGGTAAAGTGCTTATAATACACAACAACTGACTGATGTGTGCCTCCCTATTCCTTTCTGTCTGTCCTTCTCTGATCTAACTCTGATCCCAAGGCGGAGTGGTGGATGAGGTGCTTTGCTCCCAGCCAGAGGAAATGAAGGATAGAGACCTGCAGAAAGTCCCTTATCAGCTATTCCATGCCTGCATGACCACAAGCTATCATTACCTGTTCGCCAACATACACCACCTGGAGTCTGAGAGGCTACTGCAAGGCCACACCCATGGTAACCATGCTCATCCCTCGAGCCACGCCCTCCACGTCCCTATGGCAATGGGAGAGGGATTTGGTGGCGGGGGAGGAGGAGGAGGAGGAGGAGGAGGTGGAGGAGGAGGAGGTGGTGGTGGTGGTAGTATGCCAGAGTGTGAAACTAAGCAGAGGCAGAGGCCTGTCAACTTGCGCCATGCCATTGCCACAGTGATCATCACCGGCGTAGTGTGTGGGATCGTGTGTCTGATGATGCTGGCTGCCGCAGTGTACGGCTGCGCCTACGCTGCTATCATGGCCAAATATCAGAGGGAGCTAAAGAAGAACGAGGAGTTGGCAGCAGCGCAGGGGGCAGATCATGCCACAGCAGATGAAAAGGAACCACTGGAGAATGCTATCGCCTAGGAGATGATAACATGAACCCTGAACTTAAAACTTGGGCCTCAACCCTTTAACCTAATGGTCTCTGGATGCTGTGTGTATGTGCATGTGTGGTTGTGAGAAAAAAAAGAAGAGAGAGAGTGAGATTCTTCATGTTTGTGTATGTTGACCTCATTTATGAGACTTGGGTAGCTAAATTCCACATATATGACTATGCACTGAAGAGAACTGTAACTTCCACTGTATGCGGGTTAAAAGGGCAGGCCAAAGAATTCAATCAATTCCATTTTGTCTGAGAAATGCATATCACAGATATATACAAATCGCTATATTTATAGTTGTGTATTTGTAGGTATATTAGTAAAGCACTGGTATTTAAAAAATGAATTTCAGAATTTGGTTGTCTTTTGGTTGTTGTTCATAATTTTGAGTCTGAATTTGAGGTCATTTTTGAAAACTCATAGTAGGCAGCTGCTGTCAGTTAAGTTCTGTTTCCAAGTTGTTTGTATTATCGACTCGAGTGTGTGAGAACAAAAATGAGAGTGTTTGTGTCACCGTCATCATTTGTGCTTGAGTGTGCGTATGTGTGTGAATATGTACACTGACTGCACATGTATAAAGAGAATTTAAAGAGTCTGTGCCTAATAACGTCATAATAGTTTTGAAGAGGAAATCTGTTTTCTTAAAGGATATTTTTCTGACAACTGAAGTGAAGATGGGCAATTCGTTGAAGCAATAATGAAACAAACTAAAACGAAAAACGAAAAACAAAACTTGGACTTGGCCTTGTTGTTTTTCCATGACTTTACAGGTTCGTGACCCTGAGTTTTAGCCCCGCGGCACACAATCACACCCACACACACAAACTTTTAATACAATCAGTTGAGTCTTGTTTGAAGGTCGATGCCAATAACACAATGGTAGACATGTCTTTCAGTATGTATTACTTAAAATAAAGGGAAACATTTTAACTGATTACTGTATGTATATTGACCATTAATTTGAGCAGGCAAATATCTTTAAATGGGGAAAGTATCTTTACATGAGGGGTATTATGTAACAAAAGATGGTGGAGTGAATTCTTTTATCAAAGGGGACATATCATGCACATTTCCAGGTCTAGGTCCAGGATTCTTATTCTGGGGCTCTACTGGAATATCTATCTATCTATCTATCCTCTTATTTATCATATACTGACATTTATACAGCCCCTCAGTTCAGCCTCTGTCTGAAACACACTGTTTTAGCTCCTGTCTCTTTAAGGCCCCGCCTTCCTGACGAGCGAACTCTGTTCTGATTGGCCCCTTGACAGCAGTAGTAGGTATTCACTTATTTTTCTTGTCTTCTCAAATGCATCCATACGTGTTTGAGCTAAAATCTGATCCGAGATATGCGAGTGGACAACACGAAAAACCTGGTCTATGGTCCTGGAAAAACAAAGTCTATGGAACATTTAGCCTTTTGTGGGTCATGCGCAAACAATCTGATGTCAGTTTAATGGGGAATTAGAGGCAACTTTGCAAAAAGAGCATCAGAGCAGGCTGAAGACTGGGCTTTTGAATTTAAGAGAACATTAAAGCTTTGGAACTTTGACTGTGTTTAACATAGACATCCAACATTATTACAGTATATAAATAACAGAAAATCACAAAAGGGATGTTATGTCCCCTTTAATGGGAGCTTTTCTTTGTTTCACAAACTGTTTATGTGAGGAAATAAACAAGGCATTCTGCCACCTTGGTGTGATGTCAAAGCTGTAACAAAATATTCACGCAATTAGAGTCCAAGTCACATTTTCTGTATAGCCAATCTTTGGTGAAGAAAATGTTACAGCTAGTGATAATTATTTATCAAAAAAAGCAGGAAAATACCCCTCATTTAAAGTCTTTCTTATCTGTGACGTGGTGATTAGTGGTCATTGTGAAGGTGTTTTGGCCCCTCACAGTTTAATCTGTGACATTTTTTCTTATGGTTTTTTGGTTGATGAAGTTTCTGTGGAGTACTTTGAAGATAAAATGGTGAAACAAGCAAATATTTTCAGATGAGAATATTATGAATTATACTTGATAGTATTTTAGGATACTACCCAACCTTATTCTTTTGTCTGATAGAGTTCAATGGTACTATTACAAGTGAATTGTAAAGTATTATATATAGGTGCTTGGTACATCTAATTACTGTTTCCTAATTATTTTGAGTGGATAGCTCATTGTGTGCATTACAAGCATACATTCATATTATTTCTCTATCTATAATTAGCCACCAGCGTTGATTTTAGCTCACTCAGTATAGTGTGGAAGCACATAAATGTGTGCAGATGTCTTTGGTCTTAACGGCTGACCTGACTTTTATGGCTCTGTGTATATTACGGCAGCAAAATCGCTGCACGTGGCTCAGGATGTGACCACAAACACTGACTCGCGCGCACACACACACACACACACACAAACAGATATGCTGGCATACACACGCATGTATGTACGCACACGGTAACGTTGTGACTCAAGCGATGTCTGCAGGGCCCGTGGTGTGTGATGTCATCAGCCTGTCCTGTTAAGTTAGTGTATTAGCGTATTCACAAGTCTACAGCTCAGTGGAGCGCAGGGCAGTGAAAACTGGCCCTAACCGGCCCACGCTAAATTTGCATTCTAGCCTACATCTCTCCTCCCATCTGACTTTCTTATATAAAGTCATCCTTACAGACATCCCCCGATCTGACAAGCATGATCATCATTACTGTACATCAGTGCCCACTGTAACAATAGGGTCTTCATGAATCCTTGTTACTGATTAGTCATTTGGATTGCTGTTAAACAGATTTGAGAGAATGATCCTGTCTTAAAAAAAAAAAAAAAAAAAATGGTGATCAGGTCAACAGGGTCAAATAATACTGTGGGCTGGTGTAAACTGTGGGCTGCTTGTGTACCGCTCTGCTAGAAATCTGATGCATACTATGCATGAGTGTATGTGTGTGTGTGCGCGCTGTGGCACCGCACAGACTCTCCCATCTCTGTCCTTCTGCTCCAGTGGTTTCCCCCAGGCCAAGAGTACCCACAATGCACTGCTCTCATGTCAACGCATTCAGGCACCGTGAAAAAATGTTCTCTTTCCCTGCCCTTTTATTTCTTCTCTTATTTTATCACTGCATTTCCAAAAAGATTGTCCTCTTTCTCCTTTCTCCTGTTTTTCTTTCCTCTGTCCAGATATTTGTCTCTGTTGGCATCACTAGACCTGATCTGTTGACTTACATAGATAACCATCTGAAGAGGTTTTTAAAATGAGGGAAAAATATGCTCAATATTGGTCCTTTGTATATACGTATGTTGGGCTGTGGAAAGGATTGCAACACTCCACATGCACTGTATTTGAATAGAATAACTTGCTATTTCAACACATTTGTACTGTGTGGTTACTAAAGCTGTCAGTGTAAATACGGTGGGAAAACAGGACTTCCAAAAGGGCTGCAGAGAATAAACATAAGTAAAGTTGGAGGCACCTTAATTGCAAGCATGGCTACCGGAGGAATAGCACTGAGCCAGAAATGTGATGCCTATATACATGTTTTAGCCACTTCGTATGGGAATATTTTTCCGCACATCAAAATATTTTCATTTTCGAAACCAAGGTGTTGCGTTGCCTAAAAAAAGTTGCCAACAAAAATCTTAACTTGTCATCCTCATCTATACAGTACAGTACTACAGTGAGAGTATTGCATTAGTTACATAATTCACAAAGCGATGCTTGAAAGTTATCTTGTGCCTTTGGGGAGAGGTGGGTAATGAATAATACCATAACTACTCTGAAACAATATGTCTATATTTCTATCCCCTCCCCCATTTCCTCCATTTAATCTGCTGTCCCTTTCCTCTGTTACCAAGTTGATGGCTAACAGAACAAGGGCCGCGCTTCATACCATCAACTTGCTGATTGCACAGAGTTGCATTATATGGGCGTGACATTGTGGGGCTTCTGAGTCACCAGGATGTGAGATGAGGCACGCCACAAAGAAATCCTCTCAGCCACAATATGCCTTAAATAAGCACCAAGTGCATGAAATGAATGCACGAAAGGCGTTTATGAAACTGGCTTCTATTAATAAATTTAGGCATAAATACTCCTGGATTCAATCGTGTTTTTATCTTGCGCTCTCGTCCTCTTCTGAGCATACGTTCATGCAGGGGCAAGCGCACGGACCAAAAAAAGCAACACAGTATGTGGGCAGTTAGTGTTTAGTGTTTCAACTCGAAAAAGAGGAAAAGAAATAGGGGCAGACAACTCTAGACCAGCAAAACAAAGCCTGCATAGCAGTGTAAAGAGAATATCGCAGCCTCTGTCAATGCAGAAGTGCGTGTGTGTGTGTGTGTGTGAGAGAGAAACAGCCACTTGAGTCCCCCACTTACCCGCAGCTATGGGTGATTTCCTCTCATCCAGAAGCTGAATTGCGGTGCTGGCCAATACAACACTCTTGTTTTCTGATCCTAAGACACACACACACACACACATATAAAGCACACATACACACACAGCCACACACACAGAGTTCACATCACAGTCATATCATAATTCCTTATATTAGTTCTGAACTGACCACAGGGTGATTGGAGAAACACTGAACATAAATACCACAGAGTACTATTTCCTGGCTACAGCTAACTGCCACAGTCCTGAGAGGAAGAGTGCATCCAAGGCTAGTCCGGCAAGTAAATAAGAGGCTTTCAGATCACTTGTATTAGCTGGCTCTAATGGAAAGCCAGAGGCTGAGGACAGATGAGAACACATTCTCCCTTTGGAGGAGAAACCATTTCTTAGAGACGTAGTTTAACTGAATATGCGTGAGGTGCCTGTGTATGTGTGTGTGTGTGTGTGTGTGTGTGTGCGCGTGTGTGAATGAGCTTTCATCCCTGTGTGTGTGTCTTTTTGAGAGTGTGTATTTGTGTGTGTCCGTATGTGTGTTCTGGCTAAGTCACTATGGAAAGGGCTGAACCTCTTCCTAACGTATCTTATTTCAACCCACAGCAATCAGTTCTGTCCACAAGAACACAGCCCAGAATTAATAAGAAAGGAAGGGGAGGTACGGATGCATGGCGAGAGAAAACGACCAAATATGGGTGAAAGAGAAAAAGAAGGGACAAAGAAATTTTGAAAAACATCTACCAAATACGAGTGAGTATATTTGTGCGTTTGACAAGCTACAAGTTGCTTTGGAATCCCCTTAAAGTGTGTGACTATGTCTTATGGCTATGGCCAGTTTTATTTTCAAACTTCCAGACACTTGGTGGTGCCATTCTCACAGTGACTATCAGTTCTTATAATATCACACTAGCACATAATAACTCACCTATCTCTAAATCTTTACCTTTGTGGGAGAAAATTAAAATGTACTACTAACCTGTGTTGAAAGGCAGAGAGTAGACAAAGGTGCCGGGAACTTGTTCTGCTGCTCTCTTGTACCACAGGGGAAAGTGATCGGCGTTGAACACCCCCTCTTTGTCTTCGGCTGTCAGGAAGTCTCTTGAAACGGACAGGAAACAGAGATGATGACACAGATGATGTAAAACCTAATATACAGCATACTCACTGGAATCATTAACAAAGATTCACTCCTGCATACTTACTGATTTGTAAGTTCGTCAGGCACCACAAACAGGTTAATTCTGGACAGGCCTGTTCTTGTGCCCAGGTAGGCTATCTCCACTCCTTTATCAGAGTTCCTGTGCAGTATGACAAATACATGACCTGCATTTATGCACCACTTTATTATTAAAAACAGAACAACCTTTAAAAGAGCCTTATATTTTAAGTATTATGTCAAGTAATTATCTAATTACCAAAATATAATTTCTATAGACATCAGCAGCATTAATCTAGGACCTTTCATATTACCATTTTAGAAAATAAAAAATAGCTGACTATAATTTGGTAGGGGGTCAAAAGGACAGAGAGAGAGAGTGACGTACTCAGACTTATTGAGCACCAAGCTGGTCCAATAGGCCTCCAAAGGGGCTGTTACCACCGCGTCAAAAAGAACCTCTTGAATCAGCTCCTTGTCACCTAACAGGGCCAAAAATATACAGAAACCATGGTCATTAATTAGCCAATGACCACACAAAACATCAGTTAAGGTCTATAGGTTCAACTAACATTGTAGGTGGGGCTCGTGTCCACTGAGGTAGAGTTTGATCGCCTCTATCTGGGACAGGTAGCGGTGCTCTGGGTGCTCGTCTGTGTTGCAGTATGTCCTGTCACATAAAAAGAATGGACAATAAGGACATTGGTTATAATAATTCTAATAATTATAATTCCTTTCAAAACTCATTTCTTAGCTGATTACTGATTGTCTGCTTGGAATTGCAATCATCATTTGAGCTTAGTCATAGAAATCCCGTCGCTTTCAGTTACTTTTGGATTTTCGAGGGTCTGTCATGAATATAATGTGAAATGAAACAAAGAAGGTTTTCCCATTTACAAGCATTAGTTTGAAAAGCTTTTACTGTAATTTGTTTAGATGTTGGTTCCCAATCCTGCTGACCACAAGTCATCAAATGACACAAACCATCAAGTCAAAATCCTACAGATTCTGAAGCTGTTGTATAACTGTTGTATTGCAGTGAGATTATAGTTTTCTTTGATTTAATAATGAGGAAGTATATTTAGGATACAGTCCATTCAAAATGTTAGTTGAATAAGGGAGGAGGATGATATTGTCAAAACAGAGACACTCAGCAGCGTCTATGTACTCTCACCATTCGTCTGCCAGCGCTACATCAGGATGCTCCAAGTCATGAAGTCCTGTAATGAAAAAATAGGAACTATATATCTCAAACTAAATAAGCAAAAGCACCCAATATGAACTCATAATAATAGGGGTAGGCATCTACACTTCAAATGCACACACACTTAAACACACACAGCGGGGGTGAAAAATGTGTTTTTTGAATGGTTGTGACAGGTCTGATTAGATCAGGAAGAGCCAAGTCATGCTCATAGGGCTCTGCATGATGGACATGTTTAGAGAAACACACAGACACAGACACACACAGACCACCACCACATGAATATTAACATGCATGAGGCTGGACATGGAAATAGACACACATACGCACTGTGAAGACATGGGCAAGTACAACACACCTAAAGGAGCCACTAAAGAAATATTTGACTTCCTGTCCAATTGTGGCTTTAAAATTAACTATCACTACATAACCATTGAATGTCAGTGTGTGTGTGTGTGTGTGAGAGAGAGAGAGAGAAACTACATACATTTACTCGAGTACTGAGTTTAAGTAGAGTTTTGAGGAACTTGAGATTATACAAATAAAATGATATTGCTGATGAAACTACTCAATGGTAATTTAATGGTGCTCAGTAATAATGATTGTATAATGTAATAATATGAAGATCTGAAAGTGGCCATTCTGCATAATGAGTACTTTGATACTTAAGCACATTTTGCTGATAATACTTCGTACTTTTACTTTAGTAAAATTGGGAGTGCAGGATTTTTACTTGTAATTGAGTATTTGTACAATGAGGAATTGCGACAGTACTTTAACTTCAGTAAAGGACCTGGATACTTCTTCTTCATCCTTGCAGTTGAGTATAAAAGTGCTAGTTGAGTGAGCGACAGGGACACAAAGACGTGAATAAATCAGAGCAGGAGAATGGAGTATTTCCTACCTTCCTCCACTGTGACATTCCCTCTGAAGAAGTACTTGCCGTGGCCTCTGGAGAGAGCTACCCCTAGGCTAAAAATATATATTTTTAAAAAAAATCTTCTCACCTAGGTAACTCACCAGTTCTTTGTTGTGCAAAGAAAAAGTAGAAAAAGTGATGCTTCAGTCATTCTAAACTTTGCTCACAGAATCCTTCTCACCTGAAAGGAGTCCCCTTGATGTCTGTGTAGTAGTAATCATTATGCAACACCAGCACACGTTTCTGAAACAAAAGAGATAAATACATTCAGTTGCATGCTACAGTAAAGAGCAGCTGGTGTGATGGCAGTTATCTGATGTGATTTCCTGCAGCCTGGCTCCATCTAGTGGTAAAGGGAGTACATGCTTGTGGTTGGCAGTCTGTGACATGACATTTTAACTCTACAGATGGATGTGTATTTTTTCAGTGTGAGTATTTGGATAAGGATTGTGAATATGCATGTGCATGTACATTTGAGTGTGTGTGTGTGTATGTGCGTGTGCAGATGTGTATTTACATATCGAGTGCTTAATAATCAGGCTAATGCATAATGCTCTTTACTAAGCCTTGAAAATGCAAAGTGCACACACACACACACCACACACACACACACCTGAATGCCTCTCTCTCTCTCTCAGACAGGCAAGTAGTAAAAGAGAATCATTGGGCTGCTGTCTCTCTCGTATTCAGCAACATGTGCTTGGTGGAGATAAGGGGCTCACACACAGAGACAGACACACACCCATGCATGCAGAGCAAACCAAATCAGAAACAAAATCCCCAAGTCAATCCTGTACATCACTGTGCCAAGTGTAACAACCCCTTGGCAGAGTGGATTCTCCCTGCTGAGTATTTTCGTTGGCACACCCCTTGGGAACATCAGAAAAGTACTTATTTGTGTGTGAATTTCTAAATTTTGTGTTGCTCACCCCTTTGTCGACACTCTTCTTCACCTCCATGGAGAATGTCCCCGTCTTCCTGTTGACCATGGCATTTCTCAGCTATCAACACAAGGTCTCAAAGTCAGATTTTTATCGAGAGGGGTACGGCGATGATGCTTAATGGAGATTTACCAAAAGAGTCTCACCGTGTCATCCTTATCCTCCCATTCCACCTCAGACAGATCCACACTGCTGTAGTTTGGCTTCCTTCGCTTCTTGCCGTCCCCATACTAGACAAACAGGTCCATGTAAACACACATGCATGCAGAGACAGAGATACTGAAGAAAAAGAAACACAAAGAGCGTACCATACTAGTGCTGCAATTAGTGGTTATTTTCACTATCAATTTCAAATGTTTTTTTTCATTAAATATTATTTATTAGTCATTAAAATGTAAAGAAATAGTGAAAAATGCCAGTCACAATTTCCAGATCCCAATCAATATTAATTTTCCCCTGCAGACATGTAAGACATAAAAAAATATTTTGCTCTGAATAATAATGTGTCTGATATGTTTTTTTTCATAAAACTTTCAATTATTTAGAAACTCCTTCTACCTCATTACAAATCCAGAATCTATGAATATGTAAATATTGTTCATTTCAAAAGTTTAACTGCTGGACACAAGATGTCTCCTGCTTCACTGAAAAGTCCATTCTCAGTGTTTGTGCAGCGGAGGCTTCAAGTTTCCATGTCAGACTTGTGTAAGTTGCATACTGGACCACGATTGGCTCCGAGCTAGATGTGATGTGATGAGATGCCTTAAACTGAGATTTTTCAGTGAGCACAGAGAAACTTTTCACTTTCAGTAGCTGAACAGCCTTCTCCAAAACACATTTTGGAGTGGAGAGGGACTTTAAGTCAAAAACCAAAAGATATTCAATGTGCAATAATATAAAACGGAGATAAAAGCAGCATTTGAGAGGCTAAAAGCAGCAAATAAATGATAGTGGCCATAAAATTTTATTTTCTGGCAGGACAGGCGAGACTGTTAGCTTAACTGAGCATAAAGACTGAAGGCAGTGGGTGAACAGCTTGCTTGGCTCTGTCCAAAGTTGAACCTACCAGCACCTCCAAAGCTCACTAATTAACACATTATATCTCATTTGTTTAATCTCCACACAAACACAAATGTAAAAACAACAAGTTGTGATTTTACGGGGTACATAAACTATTTCTTGGTTGAGGGCAGTGACTTCCTGAGGTCTTGTCCTCACTGTGAGGTGGCCAGGCAAAGCTAAGCTAATCATCTCCTGTCTTTAGTTTCATACTCCCACCCCTCATTAGCTGTTAAACACTGTTCATTAACATCTTTAATTAGACCGCTATTAAACCATCTGTCTGTCTGTTTCACTGTCTGTTCTCTCCTCTCCTCCTCATCTGCTCTCATCTCATCCCTCCATATCTCTCCATTTTTATCCAGTGTTGCACACCCGCTTTGTCACCCTGCACCTATTCTCACGTTAAGCAGGTTCTTTGCTCTCCTCAATCTCCCCCCCACCCTCTCTCTCTCTCTCTCTCTCTCTACACTCTCTCCCCTCATCCTCTTGTGAGAGGAGTGAGTGAGTACAATAGAGTTAATCACAGCCATTCAGAAGCTGTATCTCTGTCTATTCACAGCGCAGCGGAGGCCTGGAACACACTCTCCTCATCTACATACCACTGCACGGCCAACACACTTGCACAGCGTGGTACACAGTGCACCCCCACAACGACACACCAATTTTCTCTGTCAATCGGCATCTCAATGTGACAACGAAATCAGTAATTGACTTGACATGAACTCAAGAGTTAGTATTCCTCAGCTGCCTGTACAAAATAAATTAATACATTTGAACTAATCTCTGCGCCCTAAAAGGGATTGTTATGATAATAAGGTTCGCACTCAGTTAACTTGTTACAGAGCATCTGAATGGTGCTGGAGCTAATACTCACAAGTGGCCGTAGATCTGGGTGGGTGAGGATGTAGCCATTGTTGGTGATTGCAAAGGCATAGCCGTGAATGCCCAGCTAGGAGAATAAACACAAACACAACACAGACCAAATGGATGCATGACAAATCTGTATCTAAATGTAAATCTGGGCTAATCAAGCTCTTTGTAATTTTTGCTTTGCAGAATCTTTGTCTTTGTGGTGAAAATCACAGAGCTGCACAAAGGATGACGTCATTCATCACATCCGGACAAATAACGTTTTCAAATGTCAAAACCTTTACAACTTACTAAGCATCACATCTCTAAGTAAAAGAAATCAACACAGGGGACACATGGTGGGGACACTGTGGCTCAGAAGGTAGAGTGGGTCGTCCACTAATCAGGTCGGTGGTTCGATCCCCGGTTCCTCCAGTCTGCATGTCGGAGTGTCCTTGGGCAAGATACTGAACCCCAAATTGCTCCTGATGGCTGTGCCATCGGTGCGTGTGTGTGATGGTTAAAAAACTCCTCCTGATGAGCAGGTTGCCACCTTGCATGGCAGCCTCTGCCATTAGCGTATGAATGTGTGTTGAATGGGTGAATGTTGGTATGTAGCGTAAAGTGCTTTGAGTGGTTGATAAGACTAGAAAAGCGCTATATAAATGCAGCCCATTACCATATACCATTTACTATCAGAATGCATTAGTATACATAGTATATAATTTTCCTGTCATTATTGGACTTGAGGACGGAGCTGTGAATAATCAGTGTCAAAACTTCAACAAAACCTCTGATGAGGTATCTGCTACTAGGCTTGGCATTCAGTTACTGCAATGTGGAGTTGGACTGACGTACCAATAATATGGCTCAAAAGAAAAAAAGAAAAATTTAGCTCTGCTGATACAAGGTGGGATGGTGTGGGGTGAGGGGTAGCTCAGCCACTCAGATCTATAAATATTTGTAGTAATAACTGAGCAATGTCGGGAGTGGTACCTTATATTTTGGGATGGTCTTGAGCAGCTCGGAGACAGGAACGTCTGTCCCAACCACCCCTAGTAGGATGCCACGATTTCTCTAGAAGCACAAGCATTAGAAATATTTGTGAGCAGCACTTGAAAGGTTACTTACATAACACAGTCTCTTACAAATCCACTGTTAATGATATAAAATATTGCAGTCTTTAATATATATTCAACTAGTGATGCTCTACCATATCCCAATTTACAGACTCCAATCAAACTGAAATTAGTGTCCATCAACTACAAACATAATTAACGGTTATTTCACAAATTGTGTCGATTCTCTCAAAAACCTCATTCTGCATGAGCTGTGCAATAAGTAATTGCCTGGTGTTTCAATTATACTGCAAGTTTGTTTGAGAAACTTAGCTGGGGAAACATAACAGTCCACTCCACGTGCACTTACTGTTTCATTCTTGGTGCTGAACACAGGCATTGCCACGGTGGTCATCAGAACCGGACCTTGCCCATCTTCCAACTGAGTGAGTCATGAGAGATGAACAGTGACAGGCGGAAATTGAGAGAGCAAGAAAGAGAGAGAGAGGTAGAGGGAGGGAGAAGAGGGAAGCTACTGATGAAACATTATTGAGACAGATTTACAAAAGGAATGAAACTGCACATTGCATGTCATCATGCACATTGTATGAATCATCATCTTGTGACACTCACTGAGTGATTATATCAAGCTGCATAACACTCATCCCTTAAGTTGTGATCCTGGTAGGGATTCTGCAGCAGACCTAGTTGTAATATCTTCTTGAGGGACCTACAAAACTTCCATGACATGTTTTATTCATGTTTATTATTTGCCTTAAAATGTGTTCAATCAGAGCTTGCCTTTGATCTCTTGCAGAATAAGCTTATCCAAAGGCAGTGCTTCTAGTTTGGATCTGGGTATCTTCTCTCCCTAAAGACTGCTGGAATAATTATGATATTTATCTTTCCAGCGGCTGTCTGTATTTGACAGTGATACCCATTAGAGATGAAAGCTTGACACTGTTATGAAGAGAGTGGAGGAGGGCTTCGTACTCTGCAAAACGCGGTGTGACCTTGTCCACTCAGAAATGCCGAGGCTATCTAAATGTCAGTCACACATGCAGTTTGTGTTAAAGTTACCGCAAGTAATTGGTGCACTAATGTGAATCCCAGAACAAAATCCACAATGGTGTTAATTTAGTTTCTACTGCGTCTATCAACAGAATACAATTTTGTTGGATCTGACTTAAATATTAGATCCCAGTATAGTACTTTCTCAAAAGGAACTGCCCCATTTAATCAATCTTCTTAACCGAACATTACACACCTCCTGTAAACTCCTTCCCCCAGTGCTCACCCCCCTCTGCCACCAGTAATAATAGGTAATGACAGGAAACTGCTAGCATCCATTCTGTCTCCCTCAGAGACTGAGGAAAGGGGAATTGGTGACCTGAGCTAAGACAGCTGGTAATAGCAATTCAGGACGTAGTATTGGACATCAAAGAGAGAACAAAGCACACCTAAGTACAGCTGCTGTAACAACGGACAGCCTTGCTGCTGGAGAACGGGATCGATCAAAGGACAGGGTAAATGAGCAGAGCCTCATCGAAAAATATGAAATCTATTTCCAAGCTCAGGTCTATTGGATCATATATCACAGCTCTCTGAACATATGGACTGACAGTTATTGTGTATCCTCATGAACTGTTGTTGAGCAGTCCCATCAAATGTGTACTCTTTATGCTTGAACGCTAATCTAAATGCTTTATATTCGGTATATGTGCAATTGGTGGAATTCGGGCTTGCCCAGCTGCTTGGGGGGAAATGGCATACTGTAATTAAGCAAATAACAAGAGCTGCATGGAGAAAGGCAGCCAGCGACTGCATCTGTTGGATTTAAAGCTGACATCACAGCTGAAGAGGATCCTCGCTCGCCCTACCCAGGGGAGGAAAGACTTTTAAACCTGTGTTTCATTATCCTAACCCAGGAGAGGAAAGAGCCACTTCCTTGAACCCTGAATGAGTTTCCTCCAACGTGACCATGCCCCCAAGTCCCTATGGGAGTGCTCTGTATTTGGAGTCTGACTTATCATACATAACCTGCAACCTCTAATGCAAGGTCAGAACTCAGCACACATTTGGGCCAAATCTGCATCATCACTGCCTCTGTGACTTTATCTGTAGAGCAAATGAGGTGTGTAAATCCTTTCCCTTGCTGCGGGTCAGAGAATGAAAAAGAACCCTTCTGGGCTCTAATACACTCACTCCCCACTGACACAAATACCCACACATACCCGCACACACGCACACCCCTCAGAGGGCTCAGATACACACCCCTGCCCCATGTTTGGTGTCTCATAGGACACCTCGTAATCTAGGTTGCTGTGACAAATTGTGTGCTGGTGGACGAGGTGACCCTTGTTTCCTTGGAGACAGAGCTTAATAATATCGGTGTGAAAGCGCTGGAGCCAAAGCCCCCTATAGGCTCCTGTGGGAAAAGTAAAACACACCCCATAGGGGGAGAAGAGCTGGCACAGACCCAGCACGGGTTTTTGCTGCACAGGTGTGGGTTAGGATTATCTATGAAAGCTCTCAATTACGTCAATCAGTATTAACACTTTTGCTTTGAAATAGTGGAGTTTATGTTTATCCGTCATGACATTTTGAACAGCTTCCTACCTCAATCCGTCATCAAAAGGTAATCAACTGTTCCCAGCTTTCCCATTTGTCTGTCTTCATGCTTTACTGAGTATCAGTCATGTTCTTTGAACTTCGGTGCATATACCTGTCTTCTTTAAATCCTTAAAATTCACTTCCAAACTTTTATTGATATCCTTTTTCTTCAAATTTCTTATATTCTTTCATCCACCTTCCCTATTTATCCGCAAATACCCCCCCCCACACACACACCCCGCCCCTGATACATTCCTCTCACCCCTACCTCCCTACCATCATCCCTGAGCTCCAGTGTCAGTTCATCCGGCAGAGTGGGAAACAAAGCCAAATGAGCCAGAGAATGATGGATGAAGCTGGTGAGACGAAGAGGAGGGGAGGGAGAGGAGGAGGAAGAGGGAGGGAGAACGGGAGAGGAGGGAAGAGAACAGGTGGAGGGAAGAGCTGGAGAGGAAGAAAGGGGAGATATGCAAGGCAAGAAAGATTATTGAGTCGAACTGAGAGGGATGGAGAAGGGAGGAAAAAGATAGGATAGGAGGTACATCTGGAAAAGATGATACACATCAGCCCTCATCACTTTCCAAACACTGAGCCAATCCCAGGGAGTTTTACTAACTTCTTATCAGACATTATCACCGCGCAGTGTGTGTGTGTGTGTCTTTTTGTCACTGTCTGTTTTACTTTGAGAGGACGGTGTATGTTCATAGCACCCAGGTCAGAGCTGTGCTGGGGTGATTACATGCAAAGAAGCAGGGCCGATTCCTTGCTAATCCCAATTACTGACAATGTGATATCTATTTCTGTTTTCTGCTGAGCCGCTTCGATGTCAATCAGCTTGGGTCTATCACACTAACAATACTATGTCAGACATATGGCCTGCCAGCTGTCTAATGGGACTGCTCCGTGCTCAGCTCATGTTGATTGGGGGGCAGAGCACTCTTCTGTTCCACCATCATCATTGTTACAGTTATACAGCTGCTTATCTCAACCCACATATGATTCATAAAAACACTGAAAAATAAAACACTGAAAATGATAAAAAGGCATCGGAACAGATCATCCCGCCAGTCATTGTAGGCCATTGGATTTTCACCCAGAAGACGACAAAACAGCTTATTCTAGAGAATTCTTCCAAAACAAATAACACAGGCAATCTTGTTTTCACACCAAAATCACACAGGCAAAAGAGCAAAATGTAGCCTCACATTTACACACACATGGTCACACTGCCAGCCCTGGAGATACTGGAAAAGCACGGCCAACACAGCATCACCAATGATAAATGAGTGTGAGCGTGCACAGACGTGTGCGTGTGTTTGATCAGACGTGCAAAAAAAGAGAACGACTGACTGAACCGACAACAACCACAATGTATGGTTTGAATCAGGAGGTTGAGGAGGGACGTACGACACACAAAAAAATGCCATGGGTCAGTATGGTAGTTAGTCCCCCCCCCCAATTATGCCCTCATATCGCATAGATCAGAGACCAAAACGCACATGCACATGAAATGCCCACAAACACACACCAGGCCTCAACACAGCACAATACAGCGATGACCTCAAACCAGATTTTTTTTTTTTTACCTTTTGTGCTTGGGGGAGCTAAACAGAACAGATTAAGGAGGAGAGGAGGAGAGAAACCGTCAATATACGTTTTGGGGTAAGTGTCAGAAAGCCTTCCAGTGTAGTTTCCGTTCAGTGGAGTGCCAGTACCACTGGGCACGTAAAATCCACTGACACTGACTGCAACTTTAAAAAGAGCTTTATGGTCGGGTGGGTCACAGCAGAAAAAAACAACACTTAAGCTGCTACTGCTAGGTCAGTGTTGAGCGCATGTACTTTGACTGCAGATAATGAGGACAAAGAGAACGAAATAAGTAGAGAAAGACAGAAAAAAAACACGAGGGGTATGAAGAGGATCGCAGAGAGGAAGAGTCCATTTTCATGTAGTGTTGATAGCCTGTGGGCACTTGCCTTTGTTTCCTTACATTTTTGAAGCTCATGCTCTCTTAATCTATTCAGAAACAGCTGAGGACAAATGGCTGTTGTTCACTCTCTATGGCCAAATACAATAAGTTTAACAAAAACGGAGCATTGTGCATGCGTGAATAATACAGCATACTATGCGTAGATTATGGATTGCAGAGGATTCTGTACTGTGGGTCAGTTGTTATCTTCTGGGGTGTTTTAGTGATGATAATGTCTGTGCCAGAGAACTATAAAGCATTTGATTATTTGAATTTGTTGAGAAATATTATTATGCAAATAAATAAGAGTGTGAACCATTACGTAATGTGTGTGTTTCCTGAGGTAGGATACGAGGTTGAGAGATCAGACACTAACTCACCAATGTGCCCCAGTGTGCCAGTATGTTCTACTCACGCTACACAACTCCCAGACACACACAGGAGGCTCATTCACTTAATGATTCCATCTGCTGCATACACACTTTAACACAGTCACAGTCTGAGACGTACAAAAAGCAGAATACATTTTCAACTCTCCGCTTGCCGTTTTATCACTGCTATTCTCCTTTTGATACTATAATTCATTCATCCTGAAAATGCAAATGTACTTTTTTGATCACAAGCTTAAACAAAGTGCATTATGGATTAAGTTTGTAAAAAAAAAAGTTGAAATGTCTTAATCTATCACTGGATAATTCTGGACCTATACTGCACACAATCAGCTGGGTGTGTGAGGTTAAGGTGGACTGTGGGAACGGGAGAGAGAGAGATACGTGAGAACGTAGTCCACTCACGGTGCTATCGATGTAGGCCTCGGTCCACACTGTGTCATGCTCCCGGTCAATCACCTTGGGACGACTCAGCACATGGAGATACTCCATCACATTCTCTTGCACATCGGCCAATGTGGAAATCTGAGTGAAGTAGCCTGTTGGGCAGAGAAAGAGAGGAATAATCTTTATTAAATTAGAGCAGATGAATAAAGTCATTTAGCTTAGATGCTTGCCAATGATGGTGTCTGAGCAGGTTCAGTCTCTTTACTTTCTATGCTGACCCTCTGACCCCAAACCCCAAGATATCAGAAGAACAGTCTCTGTGTCTCCAAAACTGTTCCACATTGCAGCACATCCAATATCTGCATGGCTATGTAGAGCCAGCAAATCTTTTCCAAGCCATCTCTTCCATTTTACTTACCTTGGTACCAAAGCAGAGAAATTACATCTGGAATACAGTACAGCAGGCAGCAGATATTTGCTTGATGAAGCAGACAAAAAACCTGGATATGACCTGGATGTATGAGTAATAGATGAAGAATTCCTTGTAGGGATGTACAAGTGAGAGCAAACCAGCATGGGTTTTCTGAATGGGTAAGTGGTATGTAAATGTAATGGGGAAACTATCTCAGTTAGACCAAATGTAATGCCATTTCCATTGATGGTAATGCCACCATTATGATGCTAATGTGCATGTGCAGGAGGGAATATACTGTTATCTCGGCAGGGGGACAGAAAGAGGGAGAGGAAGGGAGGGAATCAGGACAGCAGTAAAACAGAGAGAGAGAGAGACAGAGAGAGAGGGAGATGGGGGGTGGGGGTGGGGGGGTGGGTGGGCAAGAAGTGACAGAGAATAAGGGAAAAGAGAGAGACCGCCACATTTCCAATCATCCATAAAAACAGCAAACTGCCTCCGTCACCGTGAGGCAGTCAAGGAGAAAATCATAGCTGGAAGAAATAGATTTTGGGGTCATAGTTCCTGACAACGACCTTTACTCCACAGGAAGAAAAGAACCAGAGCCAGATGAGTCTAGATACAATACACAGATCTATGAGGGATACCATATATCCTTCCAATAACTAAGGATCTATCGCTGATCATCTCATTTTAAATATATAATAATAATAATAATAATAATAATAATAATAATAATAAGTTTATATATATAGCACCTTTCAAGAGCAGACATCACAAAGTGCTTCACAATAAAAACAACAACAGCAACAGACATTAAATGCAGACATCCAGCTAAAACACAAAGCAAAAACAGAAATAAACGAAACAAATTAAATAAAAGCAAGTCTAAAGGTGTCCACAGTGTCCACAGGTCTTAAGTCCAATGGGAGCGAGTTCCAAGGTTTATGAGCTACAATCTCAAAAGCACAGTCTCCTTTTGTCTTGAGCCTGGCGCAAGGGACAACCAACAAACCCTGATCTGAGGACCTCAGATTCCTACTGGTATTATATGGCTGCAGTAGGTCTTTAATGTAGGCAGGTGCCTGACCATGCAAGGCTCTGAACATGATTACAAGGATCTTGAACTGGATTCTGAATTTGATGGGAAGCCAGTGTAAAGACATCAGGATTGGTGTTACTCTTGTAACTCATGAGACTTGGTCAGGAGCTTGGCAGCAGCATTTTTGGACCACTTGTAAGCGGATCAAGGATGTATCGTTAATACAGGTGAAAAGGGAATTGCAATAATCAAGATGGCAGGAAATGAATGCATGTATAATCATCTCTATCTCAGCTCTGGACACAGTGGGCCTGAGTTTAGCAATGTTTCTCAACTGGTAGAAACAGGAGCGACCCAAACAATTTACATGCTGGTCAAGGCTTAAAGCCTGGCCCATAGAAATGCCCAGATTACAGAGGGTAGGTTTAACAGAAGAAGATAAAGAGACTTTCCATCACCTTTGGGACAACGTCATCAGGGGCAGAAATTAACTTCTGTTTTAGTATATATAAGTATTTAGCAGTAGAAATTATCTGCCATCCAGTCTTTTAAAGAGTTGAGGCAGTTCAGTAGAACAGACAGTTTTGAAACAGTTTGAGGCTTAAATGAAATGTATAACTGAATATCGTCCGCATAACAATGGAAGGAGATACCTTTAAAATGACCTATTATCTGCCCGAGTTGAAGCAAGTACAAAGCAAACAGCAACAGACCCAGGAAAGCACCTTGGGGAACACAACAAAACAAAGACTCAGTTGATGAGGCATAATTATGAACTGTAACCGAGAAGGTCCTGTCTGACACGCACAAGGAGAACCAATCCAAAACTAATCCAGAGATTCCCATCCACTGCCTGAGCCTCTCAATCAATAAACGGTGGTTCACAGTATCAAAAGCAGCACTGATATCTAACAGTACCGATACAGAACATTCTCCTGTGTCACCCTGCATTAACAGATCATTTGAGACTCTGAGAAGAGCTGTTTCTGTTGAAACCAGACTGAAATTTGTCGAAAATGTGGTGCTCATCTAAGACAGCTGTAAGCTGCTTAGCAAACACTTTTTCTAAGACCGTAGCTATAAAAGGTAACTTAGAAATAGGGCCTGTAGTACTGGGGCAAAGAAGGGTCCAGATTTGTTTTTTTGAGAAGTGGTTGAACAGCGGCTTGTTTGAAATAAGCTGGGACATGACCAGATGTCATTGAGTTATTGATTATAGAGAGCACAATATATGGAATCATTAACATTTTTTAACAAAGAAGTGGGTACAATGTCAAGGGGACCTGAGGACGTTGTTATAGTACAAACCAGATTTGTGAGCTCTTGTAGTGAGATTGGAGAAAAACTCTCCAGGATTGTTAGCCGGGAAGGGCAAGGTGTTGGAGGGGAAAAAGAGGGAATGATGTTTGCTCTTATGTCATTTATCTTACCAACAAGAAGTAGAGAAAGTTGTTGCACTCATCAACTGAAGAAATTGGAACAGCAGGTGTAGCATGTAGGAGAGACAATGTTACTGATGGTGTCAAACAAGATTTTGGGATTATGTCATGTTGGGACTGTGTTTGGGACTATTTGATTTAAAGTTAGAAAAGTATGTAGCTCTGGCATCCTTAACCATGTTATTAAAATCCGTTAAAAGTTATTTTAAATACTGATAGTGAACTTGTAGATGGGTGGATTTTCACAAACATTTCTATTCTATGACAGGTTCGTTTAAAAGAGCGAATACTGTCGTTCATCCAGGGGTGATCTGATAAATCAATCAGAGGAGCCAATCTAGTCTTTGTAGGAGCAACTTTATCCAGGACTAAACGACAGTGCTCATTGTACTTGAGAATCAACATCACTATTGGACATAATAACAGGGCTGTTATAAATAGCAGCAGAAAACTTGACCTGTTGAAGTAAATATAAGGTAAAAATATAACCAAAATAGAATACAGTTGTTTAAAATTTGACCGTGGGTCCATCTGAAAATGCTGTTTTGTGTTTTGTTCCTTATTGATAGTGTTGACATGGTTGGTCGCAATCATGCCAGATTTAGGTGCGACATGGTTATAGACATGCTGCTTACAGGACAAGTACAAGAAGAGGAGGTAATTCAGAGAAAAAAAAGATATAATCTGCTCGTGGCAGCATAATTGAGCTGCTATATTCATATTTGAAACTTTTTACATCAATTGGTTTCCTCTGAGGAAAACTCTCCACAGGATTCACAACCTGTCAGTGTGTCATGACGGGGAAAGCCCTGAACGCCGGGATGAAATTAGCAAATATGATTGGCCATGAATGTCACAGTCTCCAACATGCCCACTTATAATGTATGACAATGTATACTTTCTGATCCCACCTCGTACCCAAGGCTACGAAAAATCCGAAAGTGTGCTGGGCGCACCCCCCACGCTGTGCAGGGCGATCTGTGCCTCTGGGTTCACGAAAATAGGGCTCTCTGAAGATGATGATCCTCACTATGTTCCAAATTTAGTGAGTGTGCCTGAGGGATCAGCTTCACATGATGACCACCAGCATAGTTCGCTTCAATGTTTGAAAAGTCAGCAGTTGACTAGAGCCCGGTTCTGAGATTTCTTCCTTTTAAAAGGGAGTTTTTCCTTGCCGCTGTCTGTGTTTACTCACGGGGGAATGTTGGGTGTCTGTAAAATAAAGAGGACAGTCTAGATCTGCTCTATGTGAAAAGTGCCCTGAGATAACTTCTGTTGTGATTTGGCGCTATATAAATAAAATGGAATTAAATTGAAGTTGTTGTCAGTATTGTTCACTAAAATCTTAATTGTAATCAAAATTGCTATTCAGATCAACAACACTTTAGTCAGTTATGTGACTATGGGAAAGTCACAAATGAATACATTTCAAGTATTAACTGTCTTTTGTATAGTCAGAATTGTTGTAAAAACAATACATTTGAAACAAGTATGATTATATTTTGTCTCTTTTTAGAAAAAAATTATACTGTAATTTTTGACCCACGTCTGCAAATTTCAGTTAGATGTGTAAACAATGTTTTTTTTCTCTACACAGTAAGACATAAAAAATAAAATAATGACTTACAATAAGAAAATACAAAATCATTTTTTTTCTTAAAATCCTGGGTGATGACATAATTTTGCTTCAAAGATATTACAATGAAACATTCAGCTATGTATCAAATTATATTGGAAATGAATGCGTGTGAAAGACTCGTCCCACAGTCTCAGAGTTCAATCCACTTGGTAAAGAGTCTGTTTTGTTTTCCCAACAAAAAAAACAACTCAAAAGTCCACTCCAGGTTTTCCCTGTTTTACCTTTTAACTCCCACTGGGACATACACACATCCATCGTATTATTCCTCCTCCTGACACACACTCCAGAGACAAGGCTTATGTTTTACCACGACTTGGCTACAATGACGTGGACTTTACAAGGCGATCTGAAGCCGAGGGCAAAGCTGGCGTATCTCTCCTCCACTGACCAAAAAACTGGCGGCTGAGACACACTAATAGATTTCCCAGTGGTTGGTTTCACACTTTGCGGGTTTTTCGGGGGGGTTGTGATTGGATTATTGAAAGATTTTGAGTGTTAACTGTGAGAAACATGAATGAGGCGGGCAGTAATGTAATTCTGACGGCTGGTCGCTACAGATGCATGAAGTAAGATGCATAACTTACTGGTGTAGAAGCAGTGAGATTTGCGAGCTGTTAATCCCTGTGGACAGAGTGGCTGTAACGATGGCAAGATTGTGTTGTGTGGTGCAGCAGCAGTGAACTTTGTAATAGGCTCTGTGTAGTAGGGGAGGAGCTCTGCGTGTGGCTGCCTGGCCACGAGTACGGATATTGACACATTTTTGCTTGGATGATACTCGTGCTCATAAAAAAAGTCCATACCGGACACTCGTTTCATCCAAGTATTCGGCTCAACCCCACTAAATTAAAATACCGTGAAAGGAATTAGTATGTCCAACTTTAGTAATTTGTAATTCAAAAGAAGAGAAAGACCCAGTGCTCACCAACCGACAAGAAAAACAGCTTCTGAACACAGTGATAGAGCCGGACCAGGGAAGAGTGGGATAGTTGTCCGTGGTCGTGTTCTGGTTACTGCAGCCAGATGAGTCCAAGACTGCGAGGTGTTTTGCCAGGGCCGTGGCGACAGTGGAAAACTCCAGGATTAGTTTGTTTCTCTCTGAGCTTGGCTTTCCAGACAAGCGATGCTTTTCTTCAACTTTGAGACGGTAAGGTGACAAGATCCACACTCAGCCATTACACTTGCTTATAGGGTCCGATGGTGGTCGTGGCACAGGCCCAAAGACTGGGCCTGCTGTGATGGATCAGCCTCTGGTAAGCAGGTTTCCACCCAGTTGGTGGTGACAGACAGCTAAAATTCTCCCACGCTGCTCATATGTGTATAGTTTCACTTAGACAGACGACACTCCGTAATCAGCCTCCCCTGGCTAGGACACCTTTAGTGCTCTTCGCTCAGGAGGTATCCTCCTCATGCAGACAGCCAGACCCGGTGACCAAAACCGGCAAAAACTGAATAAAACATCTTACGTTAAAAACCGGTGTCTCTCCAATGATGTTTGGCAGACACAGTTCTTGAAAACAACTTAAAATCCACGTCCGATGACTAAATTTCTTTATCCGGTTAAAAGATATAGTTAAAAATGACCACAATTTTAAAAGTGTATTGTAAAAATGTGGCTAAAAACTGGATAAAAACTGGATAGAGTCAATTTCTGACAGAGCTTCTGGCATTTTATACAAGAACACTGGGAGCATTAAAGCCACATGATTACTGCAAATACTAGAGTAACAAGAATGCACTTGACTCTGAACTTTACCTGGAAGTGAACCTTGACAGATTCCTCCTTTTTATCCTCAGAGTCATTTGGATCTGGCTATTATTCCACCAGACAGTACAATGACAACACACACATACAGACTCACATCACACACAAAGCAAGCTGCCTCAGTGTAACAGCATCGTTCATCACAGTAGTGTGTGAAGAATGACTAGTCCCTCTGGAGGGCTGAGGGCGTCCTTCGGGCTGAGCCACCGGGGGCCAGTGAGATGAGCTGGAGAGAGAAAAAATGAATCCTCCCTGCTTTCGGTGACATGGTACACCTGTCGTACATACAGGACAGGACAGCCACAGCATGGTGTGGTCAGAATGAGGGCAATAAATACATTTTTAAAGGACCTTGGTTTTGGGTGATATGTCCTGATGCACAAAAATAATGGACGACATGGAGGCAAAGAATGTCATGACGTGATGCAGAGCTACAGTACAGTGCAAAAGTATGTGGACACCCTTACATTAAACCCACATTAGAATGACTGTGATTAATGAACATCTAAATCCAAAACCACGTGCATTAATATGCTGCTATAATACTCTCCATTCCTCTGGGCAGGCTTTACACAAGACTTTGGAACCCGGCTGCAGGGATTTGCTCCCATTCAGCAGCAGAAGAACACTCTCCAGATCAGGCATTGATGTTTGGTGATAAGAACCGCTTTCTGCGCGGGGGCATTGCCATGTTGAAGCTAGAAAGGGCTTCCTCCAAACTGTTGCCAGTAATTTGGAAACATACTATTGTATTAAAGATTACTGATTACAAGAGTTCCTTAATTGGAACTAAGGGGCCAAGTCAGAACAAATTGTGACTTTAAAATAGCACTGCCAATTAAACGTCACAAAGAGACAGTAAGATGTTTTCCAAAAAAATCTTTTTGTTTTCTGTCTCTGGAGCTATTTCACCACCATCCACAATTAGATATAATTTTTCCAGCTGTGAGCAGGGTCCTCCATTTCCATCAACACCAAACTGAAAAAGTGTTATCTTAGTATGCATACTGGCTGTTTTGAGCATACTTAATATTGGCACTTTTCCATCGTGAACATGCTGCATATTAAAACTGTCTTAGAATAATGTGCAGTATAGATTTACTCAGGTAACCAACAAAACTACTTAAAGGAGTTTAATTAGGATTAAATCAGATTTTCTGGTGTAGTTTGGACTAGAGATGCTGTGCCTTGGGAGCACTGTCAGAAGTCTGAATCATCCTCCAGGATACAATCACGCACACACACACACACACACACAGGTCTCATCATTACCACTAACACCCTCAAACTGACTGGATGGGTTCTCTGATATCACTTCCAAGCAAAACTGTGGATGCCCTTGTCCTCCTATCTACACACATATATACACATGCACACACCCAAAAACACACACACACATCCCTCGTGTGACCTATGGCTTGTCTGTCTTATCTACGCCAGCCTGAGGAAATGGAGCCAGACTGTCTCTGTCACCCACCTCCCAGCTAAATATAGAACCTGAAGGAAAGTGCTCTACGCACTGAGACAACCATGACCACACACAAAGCAGCTGGGAAGTGGTATATCGCCAAGATAGTTTGGACTTTAGGCTTAGAGGAAGATGTAAAGTGACATATCTGCTCTGTGCAACTGGAACCAGCTGCCTGCTGTCACACACACGTGCTAATACTGATGAGCTCTGACAAACACATGTCTACGCAACCACATGCACGCACACAGACACATATGCCAAACACTCCAAACAAATCCTGAGCTCCATAATGTATTCATTTTCACCCAGCTGACAGCAACATGCACCAACTTTCCTCTGTGGGAAACAGATTATAAGTGAAAATAAGTACAGCGGGCGGCGCATGTGTTGTAAGATCCCACCTTTGTTAGCGCATGCCATCCATTTCAGATTATCTGCGAAGGCTGACTCTCGACCAATCAGGTAAGGGAATATGCGGACCTGCAGAGAGAAAGCAGATAACTTCTGTCAGTCATTTTAATCGCATTTCGATAGGGCCCACCACACCACCATATAGATGATAACACTGTCAAAGCCAGGCAGAAGGCTCATTCTTTATCTGCCAGTGATTAGCAGGCCCTTTCTCCTTGTTTAATAGAGTCGATTATGGACTTGTGAAAGTTTTAAATGTGTCTTTTAGATTTTATTCAAAGTTTAAAAAATTCAAATCATTTTTATCAACCCAAGAAACTAAACAATCAAGGATTAATAGATAAAGGTTTTTAAATAAGTGTATCAAGAATGTGCAATTAGAATGACTACAAATGATAAGCCATGAAGTAAATATTTGGATTTGAAAAAGCCAAACCGAAGCTTTACGTGCTCAATCTAGAGAATCTTCTAAACTCTCTGCTGCCAAACCCATTTTTGCCCAGCAGTGCTCAGTTGGGTCTAGCAGCAGGTGTAGTTGGCAGGTGTGTGTGTGTGTGTGTATGTGAGTGTGTGTGAAGAGCAGGTTGCCAGATTGGACCAGATGCAAGCCTCTGGGGGCACAGCTGCCATAGCTCCCATGCCTGCATTTTTCACTGCCTCCCTTTACCCTGACAGCATGTGTCTGTTTGTGTGTGTGTGTGTGTGTGTGTATTGTATGTGTATGCATGCACACACAGCTTGATGTGGGTATGTCTTTATCTGATTTTGGATGACTGCTCTCAACAGAAGGGCCTGAAAATTGCAAAAATACAGTTTATGTATAAAACCTTTCCTTTTTGGGGAATACTTCCATATTAAATTATATTTATTTAATTGTTACTGCAATGTGTCATAGATGAACTCCTTATACATTCAATTGTGATTATAACAGATTTAGAAGACAAAGATATAAACTACAGACAGCTAATTCTAGGCTCTCATTTTCTGGTATGGATATTGTTGGTCTATTGTCAATTGTAATGAGTTTCACTGTGAATAAGTACAGTTGTCAGACTGTCATTTTAAAGCAGCCCTCATTATCTAGACCATAATCATCCCCTATTCATACAACCCTCAGTCATTTGAATGACATTGCCAGAGTGACACAAAACACAACATAGCCGATATGCTAACGGCTCGATGTAGGGCTAAGGGGAAGAGGTGTCTCACTGGTATTTTTTGTTTGTGGTAATGTGTCTTCCTTCACTGGTAGCCTAGACAGAGGTCAAACTACAGCAGGCTGGTCATTAAATATGAAAGAGGTTTACGGCTGAGTTAAGTACAGTGGAGATAAAAACTAGTTGGAGCTCCAGCCACTGCATGCAATCTTCAACATACCTGACTGCACACATTTTATATAGGCAGAAATACAAACACACATACGTGCAAGAAAATGCACAAACATGCAAGTGGACACATCTGTGTGTATCCATGCATGCACGCATGCACAGACACACGCGTGTACAAGAGTAACACATATTCTCAGGCATGTTCAGACTGATGCACACACTGTACTGTCATTTCAAACACAAATATACTTGCATGCAAAAAAAAACATTTGTTCACGCTCTGAAGTTCTGTACTCAGCACTTAACACTATAATTTATTCAGTTCTCCTGCGTAAACATTCATGCAAACGTTTAAGACTGTAAGTATGTGTAAAAGTACGTCTGTAGGGCTACATGTGTTTTAATGTACAGAACATAAAATCACACAAAGTTAAAACTCACAGTTACAGTTAAAGTAACAGTGGGCTAATTGTTCTGCTGTTACTGGGTTTATCATGCAATATGTAGCATAATCCAGCCCAGACAGGCCTACTCTTGGTTATAAAACCCCAGCTGATTTCAAATGTAGCTTAGCTTTAGGTTCGAACCCTGAAACCAAAACCATATCCATTAATATACAAAGTGATGAGTCCGGCATTATCTGCTGTTGCTGATGACTGTTACAACTGGGTAATGGTGACGTAAACCTGTTTTGGATAGACAGATGTCTATACTGTAATAATGTAACTGTTACTGCAGTTTATAATCCCAAATCCTAAAACGAAGCCTGAAGTTTTAAGGAAGTATAATGAAGGATTTTGTGGAGTGTTTTTATTTTGTTTGTTTTTTCCTGATCTTGGTTGTTTTGATTTGGAGAAAATAACCTAATGTTTAAAGATCATGAAGACTTACAGTATGCAGCTAAACATAATGTATGTATGCATTATGTATGCTAAACAAAAGCCACAAATTTCTCATTCAGACTGACAACTGATATGAATAAGTAAAACAACTCTCTCATTTTAACTGTTACTACCATTGTGGTACACAAAGCACTTGCACTTTTGGACATTAGCAAATCAGCAGACCCTGATAACCTTGTGTCGCACTTTCTAAAGTTCGCAGCTGATTTTATTTCTCCTTCACTAACACATCTTTTTAATCTATCTTTTGCCTCTAATGAAATTCCTTATCTTGAAGTCGGCTTTTGTTTTACCATTACTAAAAGCTGGTGACCCAACACTTCTAAATGATTACAGGCCCAACTCTAATCAGCCCTGGCTAAGATTTTGGGAATTGCTCATTTCTAATCACTTTCTAAGTTTTTACTAATGTAACATTTTATCTGATTATCAATCGAGACTAACCACCTGTGAGTTGGCTGCACACAGAATAATAGTACCTGTGCTCCTAACCCTCACTAATAATTTTGATTCTAGGAGAACAGGTTGAGGTGTGTGTACGAGTATTTTTGTGTGAGAGGACAGACTGCTGCTCTCTAAGTCTAAGAGTTGTCTGTTCTGCAGGCTGGAGTCTTCTCAGAGAACATGGTTACTGAGCCTAATGGTTGATTCCCAGCCTGAACTATTGACTCTCACATGGAAGAGACAGATGCTACTCAGGGAGTGCCTCTCACAATTCAGACTGGAAACCAGGGCCACATGCAGACTATATCTCTGTCTACTAAGACTCATGCACGGTATCATCAGTCTAGGCTGTTCTGTTGGCCCTACTACACATGCACCTGGTGCGACTGTGCCTCTCGTTTGTGGGACTGAGCCCAAGGAGTCCCCGTTACTGACTGAGGAGCTGCAGTGTAGTCTCCAGGCTGTTACGGTTAGCCCTTTGCTAGTGGGACAACAGAAGCAATACTGGCAGAGGACGTGCACCGGGGCCTCATGATGCACTGCCAAATGGTTGTGATAGATAAGGTATAGGCAGCGCACAAAGAACAGGGCACAAGCTGGCATGGGCAGGGTTGTGTGTCGCATAGCATATCAAAGTCCTGAAGCTGAGGGGGGTACATGTAGCCCATTGCCATTTTTTTTTCTATAAACTCAAGGTCAACCCAAAGCTGATAAGGACGGGCAGGGTGGTCTAGCTTTCATTGGCCTCTGAAGGATGGCCTGTGTGCCAATTTTAGTGTAATAGCCACCGTCTAAATCGCAAATCACATGACTACCTCTGGCACTTAAAAACTTTTTGCCATACATAACCATTACAAAGGAAATGACTATAAAAGCCTATGTGCCAGAGTTAAGTTAAATATTAAATATTCATGGTGACACTTCAATGGCGATGGAAGCCCAGCAGCTGGATAGATGGGCTGCATCAAACAACACGCTGCTCAATGGAGGAAAATCAGTTGAACTGAATCTGCTTCTCCAGAAACCCACCACAACCTGCTCCTCTGTTTCTCGGGGGACAGAAAGTTCTGGTCGTGACCACCACCAGGTATGTAGGCTTTCACCTGAACTCTGACCTAAGCGGGGACACTCACATAGAACAGGTAGTGAGGAAAGCCTCTAAACGGATCCACTGTCTGACTGTTCTAGCCAGACACAGCCTACCCTGTGAGGACCTTGTTACCATCTACACTGCTGTGGTCAGGCCGTGTCTGGAGTATAGCAGTGTCCTTCTGGTGGGGTGCAATAAGAGAGCAAAAAAGGGCCCTTAGAATGTGCATGTGTGTATATAGATATGTATAGTTTTATATTTTTATGATGTACAATCATGCATAGATATATTTCTATTTTTTATTCATGTAAATTCTGCTTCTAATCAGTTGTTAACGGGGAGCATGAATACTAATAAACTCAAACTCAAACTCAGAGACAGTTGATGTGCTGGAGTCACAGCCCAGGAGGATACACTTCCAGGTGGTTGAAGGAATTTGGTGCTCTACCTACATTAAACGGCCAATCTTTTTGAATCAAGGGAGACTACCACCCATCCAGTCTGCTTTTCTTTTCTATAAGGCACTTTAAGAAATGGCGAGATTTCTGAATCTTGATATCACCACCAGTGATTATTGTCCTTTTCAGGCTATACATGATGTTTATGTGTGTTTAAGTGTGTAGATGCATACACATTCACATGGACAGGTATGAACATGTGAGTTTATGGATGTAAGTATAGGAGTTTATGTCTGATACTTTTGTCTCTTGCTTTAAGTCAGAGAAATTCTTGCGATCCCCGCAAGATTCGACCAAAGATTTTCCTAGTTGACTAGTAGTTGTGAGATCAAGCCATTAATCGACTAGTCGTTGCACGTTTATGATATTAATTTAATTATTTAAATATATATTTTTGGGCGCATCAGAAAATGGTTTGAGTTTGAGGGCTGAGAAGGTTATAAGTAACGTTTTTAACACTGTGCTACATTACAGAGAAATATAAAACTGTAATAATGAGCCTTTAAAATATAAATTTTACAAGAGCACACACGAAGCGAGCCGCCTGTTAAAGACAATGCTAAGGGCAAAAGTGGTAATGATTCGAATGTGTCGGAACAACCAGCAAGGAGACTGAACATTTTGTTAATTTAAACACAGCATATCATCACGCAATTTATGAACTTGTAACAGACTTGGCTGAAAGATGGGATCAGCGGTGTGCAGAGCTGCCGAAGCTCCACCTGGTGGCCATTCTGAGATGGTACCAAATTGAGATTCAACCAAACTCACAGACAATCAAACTGCATGTTTTTTGTGATGCTAGTGAAAAGGGCAAACAGCGCTGCTGCTGCATTCTTAAAGCTGGAGCACGTTCAACATGATACGTGCTTATGTCATAGGCTCGGCGATAGCCTACTGCGTCACTACTGTTGCAGCTGTAAAACGGTGGATAAATTGTTTTGAGCATCGCACAACCCCCACGAAATGACTCATTTCACTATCAGAACTTGATCCATTCGGTCTGATAACATTTGGAAAGTATTCATCTGGCCAGCGCAGACACCAGATTTAAAATTCAGTATACTGTGAAATACAGAGAGATTTACATGGCGGTGATAGGCTTAATCAGCATTGTGTGAACTCGTTTGGCAAGGGCCTGAATGTAACACATGTTCATTTATATGTAAAAGTTCTGCACTGCAGGTTTAAATAAGGCACCACAATGGAATTTGGAATTTTAAAAATTCAGTTCTTTGATTTGAGTTTTGTAAAGTACATTATGCTTTTCAAGGTCATACTTCAAAAAAGTAAATGTTTCTAAAATGTTCTTTATCTACAAATAGCAGTTATCTGAAAATTGTGACTATCTCTCTGAAAATAATCACTGGTTTTACATGAAAGAAAAACTCATTATGGAATGTATTTGAAGTTGTCGGGTGTTTTAGACTTTTCATCAGTAGATACTGTTTCCCATGGCAAAGCTTTCTTTATGATCTCATTTAATGAATATTAACTCACATTTTTTTCTATAGATATTTGGAATGAATGTCATCTGCATACTCACATTCATTCAGCAACTTATTTGCATCCATTTTTTTTTCTAAAGCATGCCTATATACTCAGTGTGAGACTATACAGTGGTGAAGCTGTGAGGCTGGTTGGAAGGAAGCCATTAAAAACCAGCAGCAGAGGGAGAGAGAGGGAGAGAGCGAGGCTGAAGAGAGTGACAGAGACTGAAGACTTCTATTATCAGCGGGGCTTCTTCTAAATGGAACTATCTAGCAGCCTTGTCCCCTCTCCGCTCACTGCTGTTCAGCCTTGAGGCAGGAGTGTGTGTGTGTGTGTGTGTGTGTGTGTGTGTGTGTGGTGGTGAGGGGGGGGGGGGGGTTCTAGCAGTTTCAGGGACCACCAGACACGCACAAACACATGGGAATACAAGTGCAGCATTGATTCTAACAAACAGACACCCTATTTCCATCGCTCAAACAAATTCAAGATTACAATTGGCTAATAATCAATAATGTGTGCTAACACTGAGATCAATTGTCTAATCACCACTACTGACTCCCCCACACACACACAAAATATTCCATGTTCACATCCTCTATGAGAGCATTTGTTGTCAAGGTTGTTAAAAGACTTACCTGAGGCAATGGAAGTCTGTACTGTATGTGTACCTGCACGGTCACATCATTTTTGCACGCATATAGAGTGTGAGTTTAGGGTGCATGCATGTATCACTGAATGCTGTACTATTACAGGGAGGAGACCCTGTGGGCTTTCTTTTACAGAGGAAAATGACCTAAGAATAACCCCCTTTTCTTCCCCTCCATCTCCTCGCTCACTCTCCTCCCATTTCATTTCATGGCCTGTCAGAAGAGCACCACAATTACCTTGCAGGACAGCGGAGCTCAGCTCAGTCTTCAGAGACAGGGCCATACTTAACTCTGTTTTAAAGCCCTCTGAAAGGATCCCATACTGGGCCCACTCAGTACCTTCTGCTTGTCAAAAACTTTCTCTAACAACTCAACGAAATACTAATACTTTGCAAAAACATGCTTGTGACAACAAAGCAAGCGTGTATCCATAGGATGCATTGTAGTTCTCTTGGTCAGTGAGCAGTGTGGTATTTCTCTAGAAATTATATATTTCTGTTGTAGTCATAATATTTGTAAATAATTGGTAATTAACCCTATAAAACGTCATCCTTTACACTCATTCTGTTGATTACTATATTTGAGAGAGACCATAATCGATCCCTTAAAAACTGTGTCAACTGCATCTTCTTCATAATTCTGCATATTCTGACAGCCCATTCTCAACATTTTAAAAAGACTAAACATAATAGTCATTCATAGCCACAGGAGGGCATTAGTCCACTGCTCTCTGGTGACTATCCTCCATTAGATAGATGGTTTCAGGTTCATGAAGTTGTGAACAAGGCATAATGGGAAACTGAGCTCAAATGAACTCACTATACAACTGTCCTAGAACACAATTGCAGAATAATGTGCTGTGTGTGTGTGTGTGTGTTGTGTGTTTAATACACTACCTTCCTCTCTGGCCAGTTATACTTGGCAAAGATGGCATCATATGTATCCACTGCTCCATCTGTCACCAACATAATGGCCTGGCTACACTCACTACCTCTCCCAGTCTCGTTGAACTGGAAATAGAGAGAAAAGGGGGTGGGGTGGGAGGGGGGGGGTGTTAGTGCAGGTGAGCAGAAACACAATACAGCTCCCCTTCCATCAGAATGCAGATTTAACCAGTTTAAAACCCCCTTCCCCCCCACCCAAACACTTCATGTAGTTCATTCCCATTATAGCATGTAATTTATCTTTACATGACTTACCTTCATGACACGGAAGCTAACTGTGTTATAACATCAAGCTAATGGAATAATAATAGCATGGCCTTCTCCTATGCACACACATGCACGCAAGCTACAAGGACATCTAGTGTAAGAGTGCATTACCACCCTGAGATTACAGAGAGGAGTCATTAACCAGAACCAGAATTTGTCATTGTAGTGTTCACTTACACAGACAGTACATGTTGTTGAAGTATGAGCATGTTGAAAGTAACGGTACATGTGTTTGAGTGTTTGATTAATTGCTCGTTCATAATGAGGTGATGTCGACCCAGTAACCTGAGTCATCAAGTGCCTTGTTTACTTGGTTTTTGCATGATTCTGTTGATTTAGCTATTAATTACGGCAAGCTAATTAATTTTGTGCATCAAACAGTTTGTTTCCTGCGTGTATGTGACTGTGTGCGGATGCGCGTAGGTGTGTGTGTGTGTGATCATGCGTGAGCGAATTACTTACGTCACTGAGAAGATTGAAGGCCTCAGTCAGAGCTATGTCTAACATGCCAATGCCTTGAGCAAACAGCTTGTCGAGGTGCTCCCGGAAATGCTGGGAAAATAAAGTTTGGGGAGGAAACATTACAATCATGGTGACGAGAGGAGAGAAAGAAAGAACGTAGAGGGCGATAGGATTGGAGGTCATTATTGATTTTTATGGAGAAAAAAATAAAAGTAAGGGACAAACAGGAGATAGCAATAGTAAAAAGATAAAAATATTGGTTTAAATTGCTCATAACACAGAGAAACAATATTTCGTTTAAGTTAATTTACCATCATTGTGTGTGAATAGATATTGCACCAATCGTCTAATGGGCTCTTTCACTCGGTCCTAGGCCAGTCTTTGCAGCAAACTGCCACATTATCTTGGAGCGAAATGTAACAGACTGACTGAAAGAACTAAAAGTGCCCTGTTTTCCCTCCACCTCCCTTTAACCGACAACCATTCAGTCCAGTGTGTATGCGTGAGTGCGTGTGTGTGTGTGTGTGTGTGTCTGTTCATAGGTGTGATCATGCCACAAAAAGGTACATTACCTCTCTGGCAATTAATGACGAGTTTAATGTCGTCAGCAACCTAACAGGTCTCGTGTGCATGTCTAATTATTTGCAACAGCCTGGAGGCGCGCTAATACGCACGCATGCACGCGTACACACACCCACACACACACACACACACACACACACACACAAACACACAGCCCATTATCCAGTTCAATCTATTTATAGCTATTTAGATCCAGTTGTTGGCATTTGGAACATTTCCTGTTGACTCTGGCTCTATCCAACAACCTGCAAAAACCAATTCCACCAGTGGAAGTGAGCAACACTCTAACACACTTATATATTATCAGTGGCAACAAAGCTTTTACATATAAGATATGACTATCTCTCACGTTTTAGGATCTAGGGACACTCCACACCTACGACAGCATCCCCCCAGCCTATAATCTTTCTCCACCCTTCCTTTCACTCCCCCTATATTCATCTCCTCCAGTCTTCTGCTCTTTACTGATGGGAGGAGGAAAGTCTCTCAACACACAGTAGGGGACCCAAGCAGCGTAAAGCCATAGCAGGGCTTGCTCACTTGGGAGCAAACACACACGCACACAGCAATAAGCACCAGCAACACACAAATAAAAATGTGCACAAAAACAACCTCCAGCGTCCCTGACAATGCCCCCATATGGCAAAAAGACACAACCTTTCCTTTGATGTGTGTAAAAAGGTTAATCGGTTCCAACAAAAGGCTTTACCCTGGAGCACGGCAAACTTTACCTAGTGCGTCTGAGTGTGTGCGCGCGCGCGCGTGTGAGAGAGTGCCAGTACTTGTGTGTATGTGAGTTAAGATCGAAGTAATTTGTCTCAGCACAGCAGGCTATGTTCAATCCCTGGCACAGCAGTGCACTAAAGTGGCAGAGTCAGAATGTGTGTGTCTGTGTGTGCATGCTATGCTGAATGTGCCCAACCTTTTGTGCTGCACCACAAGGCTCTGAAATGTACCTTGGACATCAAACCCTTCAATGCTGCAGACACCTTTCATACTCAAAAATGATCACAGCAGTCAGCTTAATGAAGCCTGGCTACGGGGACAGAATAATGAATGAACAAAAATATCATAAATTGCAGCTTGCTAAAGCCTAAGGTTTGATTTTTATGACAGGTTATTTATCTCAACATGAAGGCAGGCACAATTCTGACAAATGCATGAAAAAGAGAAGCAGAAAAAGAGTACTGTGTGGTGATGTGAGTAGGGAAAGGCCTGTTTCAACATTACATGTTTGCAGTGATGAAATATGATGTCAACCATATTCAACATCATACTAGTATAACATTCTGGCTCATATATACAACCACCCATTCTGTTAGCATTGGTTGGCAGTTTTTCTTGAAGTCAAATTCAGGCAATTGCATCCATTCAAAAACATCCTGCCCAGTAAGAATGGATTTTCAAAATTTGCATGTGAAAAGATGTCTCAGTTAAGACTGTGCTAATTTGGTTAAAAAAGAAAGTGAAGTTGAGACCTGCTAGTCACTGAAATGCTGTTAAAAAAAAAGAGAACAAAAACATAAAATCACTGGAGGTAGACGCTAAAAGCCAAGAGTAATGCCATAAATCGACTGTCCATTTGTGACATAATTGAAGAAAACATTTTAGCAAACCATCAGCATTATTTCAGAGGACTCTTCTAGTTTTATCCCAACAAATGTTATATGGGAAAAGTGTTGAAAATGTGTTTCCCTTTATGGCTTCAAATATTAGCCTGGAACTAAAAAAAACTAAACTAAAAAAGCCCATAGACAAATAACTAACTCCTGTTAACGTAGCCAGATGAACGTGTGTGTGTGAGCTGCATCCTGTGACAGCTTGACATCTGGTATTTATGACCTAGTTTAAGTTTGGGTATGAAATAACTGATTTTGGGGAGACAGATCAGTCTGTTTAAGTCTCCAGTGTGACAGTCACTTCCTGCCCCCGGCTGAAGTAAAAGACATTAGCCTTATCTACTAGTGCAGACTGCCTTCCCCTCTTAGCTGGCTGACTCACAGTACATTAAACTACCATCTGGAATTAAACACATAATACTAATCCATATGCATAAGTGTATTCTCACTTTAGAAATAAACAGAAACTAACTTAAACACCAACAGGCACACACACACACACACACACACATCATTCTACAGGACTTGCACATGGAAAGTAGTCCATGCCTTTGCAAGTAAACAGGTGCATCCCGAAGGTATGGCCTGGACTAATAGAGGTTAGTAATTGAATTTTAAATGGAATTTTAAAGAACTTGGAAGGGATGGAATTTTTTAGTGTGCACCTGGAGATGGAGCCTATATTGTAAGCACCGGGGAGGGGCAGAGACTTAGGGATGAAGGGAATCAGACGATTATCACATGTGTCATCTTATGAATAAAAGGTTTTTGGAGTGTCCTGATGTAAACACTATTTCTTTACTACACTATACACTACATCTATATCTACACTACAGCTGTCACTATACCTGTATACACTAGCTGGAAGTCTTGATAGAAAACCAGGATACTGTGTTATGTCAACACTTTATCCAGGTTCCTGATCATTCTCTGCCTCTCTATGTTTGCAGGTGTGTCATCAATTAGTTGTTATATAGTAGTTAATCAGTTGTATAGTAATTACAAAGTAGTTGATCAGTAATACAAATAATATAGTGGTACTGTAAATGATGTAATGATGATCCAACAAGCTGAAAAGGAAAGTCTGACATTAGTAATGCAGATCATGAAATGTGTTGTTGTCTTGTTTTCCATTACCGGTGATTAGATGGTGAAACTAAATCCAGCAGAATAATAAATCCAGCAGAGAAGCCAGACAACCAGAAACCGGACTGTTCTAGCTCAGTTGTTGAGGTAACTCAATCGGAACAGAAATAAGTGGCTGAGATGTTCAGGAATCAAGACACACCTACAGGCAGACCATCAGAAACCTGGATACTGTTATGATTATGAAAACAGAGATACGTATGAACAACCAGGTTTCTCGTGTTCCATGTAAACACCATATCCTCAATATGATCAAAAGCAGGATAAGACTAAAAACCTGGGATACTAATGTGCATGCAAGCGCACTGATAGACAAACTCAAACCACATTAAGTATCACTCTGAATCCCAAATTACTTGTGAATCTGCATTCTTTTTGTATTTTGTGAACCTGCAAAGCCTCAGTCACGAAAAAAAAAACAATGGAAGACAAACAATAGGAGAGACAGAGAAAGAATAAACTCACATCTTTGTTGGTGACATCTGCTTGAACCAGAGTTCCATTCAGGCACGGCTCCACATAATGCAATTCCTCGTTGTACTGGAAGAACACAAAATGATTCATTTTAATCACTTCAATCATGTTGTATATATAGAAATGTTTCATGTTAAAAAAAAAATGTAAAATGTTAGAAACTTCACTCATCTTGATGAAAAGCACGCACGGCACAGTACACAATGTACCCACTGCCTGCCATTCTGTGATAATATTCACCATTTAATGCACGAGTATGAATTAGACTTCAAAGTCCAAGAAAGAGAATTGAAGTGTGTTCTTTCAAAGCCAGCAATTGTGCCCTAATCGGTGTATGCGCATATGCATCTGTGTGTGAGTATGTATACTGTAGCATGAAAAGAAATAACTTTCCATGTGTGCACATAATTTGTTACATCACTGCAGATACTTCAGTCGAAATAATGAATGTTTTCCATAATAGGATGTGTGTCACTCTTATACGTGTGTGTGTGTCTTCTACGGGAGAATTTCATGTATACAGAATGCAACACTGTAAAAGTAACACAGTAATAAGCAAACACAATAAAAAGAAGAAGACTGTATGAGTCAAAATGACATCTTTTTAACAGTGTTCGGGGGAAAACAATATGTTTCTGCCTAATTTTCTAAATCCTCTTTTCCTTCATTTTTCAAAAGAATAATTTTCAAAATAACATGATTAGGATATCAAATGATAATGAGCACTTTGTTCTGTGGAGAAAGAGAATGGATGCTGGCAAAGTGACTAGCTACGTTTTGATGTGAAATAGCAACACACACACACACACACACACACACACGTGTATGGTCGTGCAAACACGCACACACGCAGAGTTTCACCAGACTGAGATGCGATAACAATGGTTTGGGTGCCTGAGGCGGGATCCAATCACAACTGTCTTTTTTGCAATTCAAATCTTCATTCAGCTGACTGCTAATTGGTTGTGAGCGTGACAGGAGAGAAAGCTGATTTGTTCCAGCATTTCCTCTGATCTGAGGAGGAGAGGATGTGGGCCTGTGGGTTTGTGTGTGTGTGTGTGTCTATCTGAGTCGTAAAAACACAGAGGTTAAGTAGTTTATGTAACCCCTTTACAGATGCGCGTGCACATCTGTGTGAACTTACAGCGATGATGTTAAAGAAGTCGTCGTCTCCGAGAGTGTCCAGTATAGAGGAGACAGTCTGTCTGGCGATGGTCAGCCTGAGGCCTTTCATGCTGCCGCTGACATCGACCAGGATCACCACGTCTTTTGGAGAGGTCGCAGCCTGGATGTACCACTTCCGGTTACGACAGTCAAAAGCTATGACTCCGTGTTCATCTGGCTTCCATTTGATCCCTTTAAGAGACAGAGTCAACAGCAGAAGTCAGAGCCAAAAATAAACAATGAATTACAATAGTGCTAGAGTTGCATCATTTGTACCGAAGGAAAACAGACTGTTACCTTGGCTTAAAAGGTGCATGAAACATAAAAAAGGTGGCCAGGAAATCTGCTCTAAGGAGCCCTAAAGGCTTTCTGCTAAAGCACACAGTCACAGCAGACTTTATGTAAAACATTCATTGACTGCTTATTAAGACTGGCTCTGACCCTACTCTATATTAGAAAATACATATTTTTTTACACTTAACTATAGTGCTATTCAGCCATGCAGATAGTCCCAATTTTATTTTCTGTGGTTTTGAGATATCTGTCTCTGAGATTTTTGCTGCTACCCCAATGCAATGATGATGGATGGAACTGTATTTGTAGTTCCCACAGCATTAAAAATTACACTGAAAACTTGAACAGCAATTTCTCATTTTTACAAATTCCTCCCATGTCCCACTTACTCTGAATAATCCACAGAGGACACTGTTAACTGTGTTTATAGGGATTATTTTTTGACAGACAGAAAATTTGATTTTTTTGCAATTTGATTGAACCGTACCATTGAGAGAAAGAATAGCAGCAATGAATCTGGAATTTCCCAGGTGGTCCAACACATCCTCATAAACGTCAGCATAGGTCTAAAATTCAGGCCGGCAAATTGACCTAAAAAATAATTATGTTTTATGGTGTGACAACACTGTGGTCTGGTTAGGTTTAGGCACAAAAACCACTTGATTAGGGAAAGATTATGGTTTGGGTTAAAATGATCCCTTGAGACGTGGTTAATACTTCTTTAAAGTTACGCAACCTTCGTCGTCATGCATGAGTAAACACCACAACGTTACGGGTTTTAAAAAATCCTGAATCATGGTTGGAAACATGACAATTGTGGTTGGAAGCAGGAAACGAGCATTGGTCTCCACCCAACCCGCCTCTGCAAAAATCATCTTATCGAGTCACCTTATATTGACGTCATCTGAACCGCATCACTTCCCCGGGTCATAATTACTACAGCCGCTAGATGGTGTAAACATAAACTATAGGTCGTTTTTGCTGGCCTGAATTTTAGACCTAACCTGATGTGCCAGATGGTTTGTTACACAGAACTATCTGAGAAGTCGTCCTTGGAAACTGTTTGAAAAAGGGCAGGCACTTTCAAAAAAAACACTTGGCAGATGATTAGATGAACCATCTGTTTATGACTGTCTATCACCGTCTTACCTTGAGAGGCAGCTGGATTCGCGAGATCACGCAAGAATCCTCACAGGACGCTGATTGGTCCGGACACAAGTGCGTAAACTTGAAGCCTGACGAGATGGATTCTCGTGTGATCTCGTGATCTCACTAATCCAGCTGCCTTGCAAGGTAATTTTAGACCTATACTGGGTGGTCAGAATACTAACAACAGACAGTGGAGGAGGCCTTTTAAAAGCTGGAGCAGCACAGAATATGCATGTCAGATGTGGACTGAGGCATATGATATTAAAAGCTATTATTAGAGAACACCTATATGTTGGTTTAAGATGTCAAAAGATAAAAAATAAAAAAGAGAAGAAGCCTTTCCATCGATTATCTCACATTAGGTCCTACATAGAATAAAGTATGTATTCACCAATGTCATTCAATAGGTTACTTTTCTTAATTATGTTTCTTCTGTTCATATTCATTCCACTTCACCCGAAAATGTAAATTTTATCTTCTTCAGCCACTCTCTAATCTGTGCACACTCTCTCACCTTTACCTCTCCATTCTTCTATCTGCTCTCCCCCCTCCTCTTCTCTCTCTCACCCTGCTAGCCTCCAGTGTCTAGCTATCAGTCACTGAGCATTCCCACACACTCCTCATTCTGCTTTAGGGAGACAGCGACTTAATTACAAACACATAACACACACACACACACACACACACACACACACACACACACACACACACACACACACACCAAAACAAACAAACACACACTTACCTGGGTACTGCCTGAAAAAGCCTTTGGCACTGCCAAAGTACTGCCATATGAGTGATGGGTCTCTCTCAAAGTTATCCACAAACACTTTATTCAAGGCCTCAGACCAGAACACCCCATTGACAATTGCAGAGTCTAAGGATTAAAGGGAGAAAAATGGAGGGGCGAAGACACGCATGGAGAGGAGAGAAAAAACACTATTTGAGCAAAAAGGTTAACATTGTTTTACACTCCAAGAGGCTGGAACAGGTATTCTCCAGTGCATGCTCATCCAGTCATATCGTATCATACAGTCCTCCACAGATCACTATCAGGAACTATTCATTACACAGAGATGCAGAGAGAATAATAGCAGAAAAACAGAGCGAAACGATGGGAGTAGGGAAAAAGAATTAGAGAAATATATACAATATGGACAGTGCTGCTGCATTTGTTTATAATTCTACCCAAACTGACTGCGATATATGGTGGAGCATATCAATCATCGAAGCTTCTTTTTCAATTTACAGGCTGAGGGAGTCATGAATGTAACTGGTTAGCGAGCCAAGCAGCCAAGCTCATTACAGCTGCTCACTACCACAATTTTTCTTGGTTCAGAAGCGGGGCGGGGAAGATGGAAGCAGAAAAGGATGAACAGACAGACAGACACAATCATAAAGTACGACAGATACACAAAAGCCGTAGAGAGAGATAAAAAAAAAAAAAGAAAGCCAGCGCGGCAGACGGAAAGGCAGGCAGAAAATTACTGCGAGAGAGAGAGACAGATAGACAGACAAGTACCTAATGGACAGAGAGAAAGAAAAGCAGATAACAGATTTCCCATCATCTCCTATGTTGGCAACATTGTTCTGCTGTCAACAGTCATGCCAATAAGCCATGATTGAATTAGTCTTCTGGAAGCTAGCGCACTAAAACCCTCTCTTGATAGTAAACACCCATCCACCTCTATGGAGTGGAGTGGAAAGAAGGCTGGATTTGATCCAGGCTCCATTTACACAACAATACTGTCACTTCTGGTGCAGTTTGAGTGTCTATTACGATCGTATTGGTTCGTGTATGGGTTCTATTTTTCCCATAAGCTGTCATCTAAATTCCTCCTCAGCTAATGCACTCCTTAATTCAATTTGATCACAGGAGCTCCCATGGTTCTATATATTCACAAGTGCACGTGTACTCAGATTAAAAATTAGGATTGTGTAGATTACCCACTGCGCCAGTCTGAGCGATATGAGCTGAAATCAACTTCACATTAAGTTACTTATGATGATTAGAGAGGAGAGATTGAAAAAGAAGAGTGAGCAAGTGAAGTAATAAATCTCTGGATCTCAGTTTGAAGAAGTTTTAGATATCCCAAAAATCAGCTCAGGAAAAACTTCTCTTTGGTGTCCCAAAAAATCATCAGGAGTCAGAGCTCAGGGCAGCAAAATGTTCTTTAACGCCAGGCAATAAAGGAGAGCAGTATTGAAGTGTTCACAAGGTTCACCAAAAAACACTCAGAGTTTGTAAGGGCCTGTGCTCCTTCATTTATACTGTTGGGTCTTCACAGGTTACGCCTCTTGACCAACCCCTTATACTGGCAAATTACACTAGAAATCTCTTATGTCTGCTGTTGCTGGGCCTGCTGAGATCTCGGGGGGCAAGGTTAGACAGGTCTGAACGTGTCTGAACTTGTGCTCTCATGTTCAGAAATAACAGACTTTTTTGAAAAGGCTGTTTCTTGTTGATTTTTTTGGTCTTGTTGATCCTTTTGGTCTTATTTTTTAAAAGTTATTCTTGCCTGTTTTACACCCTTATATCTTAACCCTCTCTTGAGGTTATTTTTTAAAAATAATAAAGTTTAATACATGATTATCTTCAACATAATATGTGCCTTTACATTAAATCACATGAGATCTTGTGAAGTATACATGAGATATGATTAATACAATGTTTCATAATAATATTTCAGCATATTTCTGCTTAATGCTCATCGTGCTTAATGCTTTGCATTTGTTCCCTTCAGCACATCACAGGTCTTAGAAATTATATTACATAAGAAGCAATGGCTGTGCGCACCAGATGTGAACACTTCCTTATCTCAGCGAGTATGGTAAATGTGTAAATGTGTGTAAATGTGCACATGATTTCGCTGCATCCCTGCTACATGTTCCTGTCGTGCGGCCTCATAAAGTATGATGGTGTTGGTCGTGTTTTGGTTGCGATGTGAGTTTGGAAGATGGATGTTGGATGTGGCGTGTTCCTCCTGCGATTAATCTCCAGGGGCATGCTGCTCTCTACTATCAATGGACTTAACCTCCAATTCATCACCGCTGCCACCAAACCATTTATGAAGTGCACAGGCAACAGCCAGCTGTTCAGCAGCATAAAGAACAGGTTCAAATGACAGTGATTGGCTGCTATGCGTGGCGTAGTAAGACAAAGAATAGTGCTGCGTCAAAAAATGCAGCCTCTTCCTTCATTTCAACAAGACCATTGTGTTGGTTGATTGCTGTGGTGGGGCGGCTGTGGCTCAGGACGTAGAGCGGGTCGCTCACTAATCAGAATATCTGCGGTTCGATCCCCAGCTCCTCCAGTCCGCATGTCGAAGTGTCCTTGGGCAAGATACTGAACCCCAAATTGCTCCTGATGGCTGCGCCAGCAGTGTGTGAATGTGCATTAGATTACATCCTGATGAGCAGGTTGGCACCTTGCATGGCAGCCTCTGCCATCAGTGTGTGAATGAATGAATGTTGACATATATTGTAAAGCACTTTGAGTGGTTGGAAGACTAGAAAGATGCTATATAAGTGCGGTCCATTTAGGAACATCGAGAGTCCTGCCACAGAGGGCTCTGGCAAAAAAAAAAAAAAGCAGGTTGTCCTAGAAAAAAGTTGAACTTTGCTCAACTTTTGCTGCAATGCAATACAGTGTCATACAGCATCGCACTGCACTCGTCAATCAGCGCTTGTGTTGTAAAGTCCAATATTATAAGTCAGTGTGCAGTGTTTTGGCATCTGATAGGCCTTCATACATATGGATGTGCTGCTAAAATTGGACTTCCTGGATCATATTTCATCTTCTAACTTCCACCTGTAGCAACACACCCACATTAACTCAACCTCGATTCATTGCCACGGTGCTATTTTCTGTCTGAGCAGCCGCTAACTTCTTGGCTGAAAGCAAGTGATACTCATGAAAATATTTACAGTATGTAACTACAAGAGCATCCGGTTTAGAAAATATTAGGATGCTTTGTTCGTCATCATGATGATGATGTTGTATTTGCAGACAAAACTGTTGCTAATTCATTCCAAAGGAGAACAATTTCAGTAAAATATGTTTTTCAAATGTTTTAAAGAATCATTCACAAACTGTCTCCTTCTCTCAAACCAAGCCTCTCATTCACTTCTTGCAGAACAGTGAGACTTTGCCCACCAATGAGTTCCCTGCAGTCCAAGCCAATACATCCACGTTATCGCTACCAGTGAACAAAGCCTGCAGATCTAAAACTCTTGGAGCTCTCTCTCTCTCTCTCTCTCTCTGTCTGTCTGTGTCTGTGTGTGTGTGTGTGTGTGTGTCTGTGTGCGTGATTGTACTCATTTGCCTGTGAATCAAATCAAAATTACCCTTCCTCTCCTTGTATCGGTCTGCCAGCCTGCCAGCCTCACTCTCCTAGCACTTTCATTCAATTCCTTTCCATTTCATTCACTCTCTTTCTGTCACTCTCACTTGCTTTTTCTATTTTTTCCACCTAGCTGTAATTAATCTGTTGCTCAGACCTTCCATCAGTCTGACTTAACCTACTTTCTTTCTCGTTTACTTTCTCCCTCGTCACCCCCTCCCTCCCTCTCTCTTTCCATATAATTTCTTTGCCTTTGGTAGCTGGGTTAAGCTGACATGACATTCACTCTGTCCACTGAGCATTGTACGGGGCCATGACTTCATTGGTTGGACTTGAGTGGATGTTTAAATTAGCAGAATGTCTGATTATTTAACTGCTTATTAAGTCAGCGTGTGGCAGGGATGATCCAAAGAGTTACAGTTAATGAACTCGAATCCTCCTTCTGACACAGGCGCAAATTCGTGTGCACCAGCACATACTAGCTGCTGTGCTGAATGTTGTTCATTTGAAGACTGGTGTTTCAGTTATCTAAATGATTGAACCATTCAGCAACAAAATCAGTTCCTGAGAGGCTAAGATGACTTTTTTATGTTGAGGGTGTAAAATATAACCTCGTCTGCACACATACAGCCCTTTTATTGTACATTGGAGGTAGCGAACATACCTTTGTTGTACATGTTGGTGGGCACCTGGACCACGCTGAGACTGAGGTTGACTGACAGGTTGTTAAAGTGGTCATTGGGTTGCAGGATGAATTCTCCCCCTAGCTCTACGCTGTTCCCCTCCTCGTCCACCTCATTGATCAGTACAGCATTGAAGTATTCATACTGCAGACAAGAGGAGAGAGAGAGAAGGAGACAGAAAGTGAGGCACAGAGATGAGATTGCACATGCAATTAAATACACCCAAATAATGGAGTTTACTGAATCTTCCATTTAGAATCATGTATCTCAGCTTCTACAGTGTGATTTGCTGAATCGCGCTATCAACGTATAGGATGACTGGGTCACTTAAATGCTGAGTCAGAGAGTAGTTTGCGTACCGAGGTAACCCGAATCCCTGGATTATCCCAGACGTGCGTGATGTTACAGTGGAAAGCTGCTGAGTTGACAACACTCAATTCCTAGCTAGATGCTGGATGTGGTGCTCTGCCTCCACTGTATTTTTAGTACTGCGCATACTGGGGAGACTATTAATAAATCATAGAGCTAGATAAATATAGAACACATGGCTCCCTGCATCCCAAAGGCTGTGAAGTCTGAGATACCACACAGGGGCACAGCCTGCAAAGACTATAGCCGATGCAGAACAAAAGACACCAAATAGATAAAGATACTCAAGTGAGTTAAAAGAAGAAAATCATTTTAGAATGAAAAACCCCAAAGCATGTAATTTATGTTTACATGTAACTGACCTACACAGGCACAAACAGAGTGAAAAGATAGGTCTCAGTGCATCATTGTAGACGCACAGGTGCAGTGCAATCATATTTACTAAACTGGCCTATACAATAGTTTAGTGCCCGAGTCACGAGTGAAGTCTGTGTAGCAGCTTTTAGGTTGTGTGAGTGTGGCTCAAAACTCTTTTCTCATTTAAAACTAATCTTGCTTTGATGACATCTGAAATTTGAACCAGGTCTCGATTTACCACACTGAGATTAGCTTGAGACATTATAATGAATGCCTAATCGATAACTTCCACACTATTTCTGATAAAAATGTCTGTCTATATTTTACTGCTCTTACTGTCAATATCAATGGCAGCAGCACTGGCCCAATCCTTCGTGCAGGTGAACAGTGGTGATTACATAGCTTAAGGCCAAATTGATTTCTCTTGTAATGACCAAGAGAATAGGATTTGAAAAGGCCCTCTGAGGAGAATGAATTGCAATTCTCAAGAGTCCAATACACAGCCTCAATACACGTTCATTCTGAGGGTGGACAGACACTCTGAACTTTGATTCTTGAGAGATGCTGGGACTGAAAGGACTGCAGGTCAAAGTAAAGAGTGAATCTGTACAGAGGAAACACCTCAAAGTCACCATATTTTGCCTGTTCCCCATTAAATAATCCTAACCAAAACTTACATATTCTACTGTTCACTTCAGTGGACTCTTTCCTCTGTATGCCCTGAGAAATACTCACTCCACCACCCTACCTTCTCTATTCTAGCACCAGTAACCTTCATTTGGGCTAAATCTTTCCAGCTCCTCCTGAGGAACACCATCATCCCCTCAGCCCAGTGCAAAACAATGATAAAGCCATCAATTAGGCTGGCAAACGCAGCGCCTATCGGTGTAATTAATCAGTCCTGATTAGGCTTATTAGCCTTTTATCAAGGGGAACACTGCCATTTCAAGGTGAGGGAGCACAGTGTTGTGTGTTTCTGCCTATATTTTCCCTCTTCTCTTTTACCCTTCAAATATGTTTTCAAAAGAACCAGCCTCTTGATCGTTTTGTCTTTCACTGTAGTCATTTTTTCACTCTAAGTAATCAATAAACAAGTGTATGGGTTATATTCAGATGGCCATTTATACAATGCCACTCAGTGTAGGTCACAGGTTTCTTCAGTCAGCATTTAACTTTGTCAGTATAGACATTAGTATGCAGCTCACTTTTGGGTCTTGACCCACCGATTGTAAAAAATCTGATCTACATTGACCTTTAAGATGTTTGGGACAGCAGCCATTTTCTATGACCAGCATAGTACCTATTTTAGTCAGTGTAACAGGGTGCAAAACAGACTGAAACAGAAAAGAACAGAAACAGAAACAGAAATGACTTTGACAAGGACTTTTTTTTATCTGAGTTTGCTTTTGAGAACCGTGTCAACTTTTTGCTTTTAAGAATAGACAGAAAAATTCACAACCAAGAAAGTGAATGCAGGATATTTCTTCTTTAACCCTAATATTAACCCTTTATATTTAACCCTTAATATTCTTGACTCTTGAAGTTTTTTTTCAAAAATTACAACCACGTTTGATTATACCACATTAAAAGGAGGGAGTGGAAGTCATGAGAAGAAAAAAGAAGCAAAGACATGAGAGTAAGAAGAGATGAAAGGACAAGAGAGAGAGAGATAGAAGGCACAGGATAGGAGAGAACGATATAATAAAACTAAACAGGATAGAGCGGGATGATATATGATACGCTATGATAAAACACAATCCGGTAAATGGACAGGGCAGTGCATGAAATGATAGCATATGATAGGATATGATAGGACCAGACAAAGAGAAAGGACGGGAAAGGACAGGATAGGATGGACTCTAGCCTATAAATTATTGGAACTCATAACATATATGAATTTTATGTGAGGTCAGGAGTCTGGAATAATGCCAGCATAATGCACCAACATTAATGATGTATCCGTAATGTAATAAAAACTACAATTTAACAAAAACTATCCACATTCAACAAGACAGCATGGTCGCTTGACTTAAAGAGAGACACGGCACTCTTCACCTGTAATCAGTGCCTGAGACTGGGCACAAAAGGTGTGACTGCCAGTTCAGAGGCACCGATCCAGGTGTGTTTAGTGGTCAAGCAGTTGAAATATGAGCGCACTGCCTTTTTTTTTTTTTGTGGAAGCCTACAATTTAGCAGCAATGATGTTGGGAGTTTTTTCCTGCTAAAACGCGAGGCGCATAGGAGGAAAAACGTGAGGCGCTCAGCAATGCAAAAGCAGCGAGAAAAAAAAGCTTCACTCTCATTGAAAACAATTACAAAAAGCCGCCCCAGGCTGCTAAAAGCGCTCTGTCTGATTGGGGCCTTAGTGCGGAACTGCAGGAGAATGAATGTATTTCTATAATATTGTTGTTTGAAATCTCTGTTCTCTTCATCAACGTTACTTTTCAAACTTTTGAGAGAATGTTGCATTACCAACAATCACAACTCACACAACTTGTTGGCAGCTCTGTGTAGTCTTACAGTCTTCAATCTGTGTCACATACGAGCATACACTAATATGTATCAGCATTTTCAATCACGCTCGCAATGCTGAGACACAAGAAAATATATTGCTGCATATTCATGTAATAAGTGACACGTGGTTCTGTCCAGATTGATCTGCACTTCTGTCAGAAGCTCTGCTATAATGTCGAGTTAATTCACTAATATCGTTTGTAGTAGTCCACACTTACTTAAACTGTGATCAAAAAGCTGCTGCCACCGACCCGAGTAAGTGTCCCGTGGCATAAAATCTGGTGGGGTTGCAGGAATGATGACCTTCAGGTGGTGGGATGCTGGCACAGTTTCTCAATGCAGAGAACTGCTTATGTGTCCTATTCACCCATCTCTTGCTTCCTCTGTACCTGACCTCTCTTCCTTTGGCAGCTGTATCTTTATTTCCTGCCAAAGAGGGCAATGGTGTCCAAAGCCAGGCTTAATTAAACCTGATCATAACCTTTACAAACTCTCCAGGTCTGTCTCAAAGAAATCAATACAAAACATATATTCAAACTAGAGCTGCACCGATATCGGATATCGGTCCGACACTGACTCAAATAGCTGGATAACTGGTATTGGCTACCATTATTTTAATAAATAACAATTCAGTAAATGAACAACTGAAAAAGTCTGATTGGTGCATCTCTATTTCAAACAGTAAGATATTCATACAAATTCTACAGAACTTTTCTTTCAACTGTTAGTGTGTCCTTTAGTACATCTGTGCTTACGTTTCTAAATGCTCAATTATTTCTAATATTTCTTTCATCGCTCTATGGGTCGATTTCAGCGAAAATATTAACTCTACTTTAAACCATCCACTAATTACCTCCCTGCAAATTGTTTAATGAGCAACATGGCAGACGCTGTCAGACTCGTTTTAGGTCAAACAAAAGAAATTTTGATGCAAAAGGACTTGTAATGAAAACGACAAATACCAAATGAGTGAGAAACACCCACACACACCTAGACACACACTCACACATGTTCACACATGGTACCCAGGCAGAGCCAACTGCACCTGCAACAGACAAGGCCCCATTGCGTCTCCACACTGTTCCCTTTCTGCCATTGTCTTGTTCGTACCTGTTCCATCATTCTCTCTCTCACTCTCTGTGTCTCTCCCTCCCAACCTGATTTATTCCTTTCCTTTTCTGGCTCAGCCTGTTTCCTTCTACCTATTGTTCACTGGCTGTATGCAGTCCTCATCAAGCTCTTCACCACCCCGTGTCTTCCCAGTATTCAACTCCCATGTGCTCTCTTATGCATACAGCTCTCATTGGCAAGGTTTGGCTGCTATCAGCTCTATCTGTGGGACCATTGTTGCAATTGCCAGGTTGCCTCTGTCTGGTCCTCCTTTCTATCTGTTTGTGTGTCTCTCACATCTTGCTGGCTGTGCTCCATCTTTCTTCCCTGCCTGCGAGAACAGAGATAGATGTGGAATAAGAAAACGAGATAAATCTCAATCCATAAATAAAACTAATTTCAAACATCTGCAGTTTTATTGTTAAAATGACAGATAGAAGGATAGGAAATTTAATTTGTCAAACACTTGTAAAAAAAAACACATTCATACATGTACACTGGGCAGCCAGACATGGACACACAAACACACAAACACACACACACACACACACACACACAGAACAAAGTTTTATAATGACAGTGAAAAACTAATGATTCGGTTCAGAGAAACAATTTCAGTTGTGCAGATGCTCTGGTTATATACCCTAAGTAAGTGTCTTGAAAGACAGTAAGAGAGAAGGCAAGACACAAGGAAAATGCCACCAGAGGCGTTAGCTGTTGAAAGTATAGAGAATATAAAGTAAAGTGAAAAAAAGTAAAACAAACAATGGTTAATGAGTCTGCTAATAGACTTATTTAAATTCACAGCATGTGGGCTTTAATTCTGATTAAAATTGCACCCATCAGCTTTTGAGTTTCAATAGTGTGGGAGTGAATGTGGGTGTGTGAATGGCGGCAGGGGCAAACCATGATGTGTATGTGTGTGTGTGTGTGTGTGTGTGTGCATCCGTGCATGCTCCTGAGCATCATTTGAGGTTTTGTGTGTGTCTGGTGCGTGCGTGTGTCTAAGTGTGGGTGTATGTGTTGAGTAAGTCAATTATGCCTTTCCAGCATTACAGTGAAGGAGTGCCCAGTGCCACTAATGCAGTCCCTGATCATGGTGTTAACAACCTGATCTTTAACGCTGCAGTGCATTACGCTGAGGAGAGATCACACATGTACCATCAGCACCCACTCAGTGTGGGACAGACAGAGAGGGAGAGGATGAGGAGGGGTAAGTGGAGGTAAACAGCAGAGAATCTTTCAGTTCTGTGTTTCAAAATGTAAGCCTGAAGATATACTGTATGTACACTGCATTTGCTCCCATATGTTAGCACAATAACACCAAAGAGATGTATCATTTTCTGCCTCTAACTTACTTTCTATTGAGTATAAATGTATATATTCTTTCTTACTGACTTTTCTCTGTTCTCTTTGTCTTTTCTTCTTGTGGGTGTATATATTAAAAATTTTTAATTTTGGTAATTATACAAACTACTCTATCAAAATAAAAACAAAGCAATATATATATATGAGATTGCGGATACAAGCGGCCGAAATGAGTTTACCCCAGAGGGTGTCTGGGCTCAGAGGAGCTCAGACATCCGGGGGGAGCTCGAAGTAGAGCCGCTGCTCCTTCGCATCGAAAGGAGCCAGCTGAGGTGGTTTGGGCACACGGTTAGGATGCCTCCAGGACACCTCCCTCTGGAGGTGTTCCAGGCACGTCCGACTGGTAGGAGACCCCGGGGCAGATCCAGAACATGCTGGATTGATTACATATCTCTTCTGGCCTGGGAACGCCTTGAGATCCCCCAGTAAGAGCTGGAGGGCGGATGTCTGGGTTTCCTTACTCAGTCTGATGTCACCACGACCCAGTCCCAGATAAGCGACGGAAAATGGATGGATGAATGGATGGCAATATATATATATTCATTTACACAGTAATTATGTGACAGTATTTAAAGCAGATTTTAAAGAAGCCTATACAATAAGTGTTCTGTTTTGCTCAATCAGGTCTAAATGACCTGACCTGAAAAAGTTGTTTAATGGTTAACATCTTAAGGAGTGTGTAATCATTTCTCTTACAACTAAACTTCTTTTGCATAGCCAAGTGCACAGTTTCAATTTATTCTGGCACACAAAGAAAAAATAAACAAAACTTCTCTGCTGTGTTGCTCCATGTATTGACTGTATGTTTGCTCACCCTTATTACAGAGATAAAATGCACAAGTCATTGTGATTGGTTGTGAGACATAATTCAATCTGCAAAAATTAGTAACACAGGTTGACTTAAGTTATTTTGGCAAAGCCAATTCAACACATGAAGGACAGCTGATAAAGTAATAGTCTAATGTCATTAACTTGTTTTTAAATCACTTTTCTTTTTTGTTTTTATTTCCAGGTTTAATTTTCAGGTTTGCCTCCAAAGTGGTTTTCTTTAATATTCTCATTCTTCACTGTCTTTATGTGTGGCCCTTTTTTTAATGATTATAAGTAATTTGTCTTTCATTCTTAACTGCCTCAGTGTATGAATTATGCTTTATAAATTAACCACCCTTAATGCTTCTGTGGTTTGTCTGTCAGAATCTTTTTCTGAGTGAGATCTGAGCAGGAAGGTGTTGCAGTGAGGCACAAACTTAACGCTGACTTTAAATACTGCTATTTCCCTGCAATCACAGAGTTGAGTGGCTATCTTTTTTTAGCTTTAGTGCACAATGCTTTTAATGTAAGCTGCCGGAGTGTAACTCATTTATTATATGCTTCCTTAAAAGCATTTGTGTAATTTCTTTAAATTAAAGCCGTAGTTATAATGGACAAAACTGTCTTTGTTAGTGACAATATGTGTATGGCAAAAAGACACACTTGCTCACATTGCAATATACAGCCAAGGGTCTGGGTAAGGGTTTGCCTTATAGACTAGCACCATTGCAGCTTAGTATCCCCCATATATAAGTGCATGACCCACATGCTCACATACAAATAAAAACACTCACTGTTGATTTTGATAAATAGTCCCTGCTGCAAAAAGCACAACAGTGAGTCAACAGCCCCCAAGGAGGGAAGAGATAGAGAGACAGAGAGGAGAGCGCTTGTGAAGCAGTGGGCTGACCGTGACGCTCCACCCTCTGGTGTTCACTTTTAACTCTCATCTTCACTTTGAGTCTCCTCTTCTCCTCATCCACCTCCCAACTCTTTTTCTTCACGGTTGGGAAAGAGGAAGACACCACTTCCAGAGTGTGGAAATGTGACTGAAAAACAACCAGGGGGCATGGATACAGGTAAGCAGCGAGTAAACAAGACAGCAGATTGAGTAAATAACTCGGAGGAAAGGCCATGTAGGGGTTCAGATGCTGGGCTTAAAATCCTTCTTCATGCATCTTATATATTGTGCTCACCCACTCTAAAGAAAAAATGATGACTAAAAAAAGACTTAAAGTCTATAGCAGCCATGTGAGGCTACAACGCTCATTACACACCTCAAAACAATTCTGCTGCAGAGTGGTGTGTGACTGTGTGCATGTCGAAAAAAACCAAAAAAGAAAAAGCGAGAAGAGAAAACAAAAAGCAACACCACTTGGCCAAACCACATGCAGAGCTGCAGGAAAACTGGTAATAATAATATTAATGGCCATTTGTTGAGTTTAGTTGATTACATATGCTAATGATTATTTCGGACAGCGGCACGTGGTTACCTGTTGTAGCATAGCATTTAAAAAAAAAAATTCAATTCAATTCAAAGAGGCTTTATTGGCATGAAAGTTTCAAGAACAATACTGCCAAATCATCAAAGCACAACTTTATTATTTATTTTAATATATATATACAATATGTCCTATGCATGTGTTTGTGTGTGTTTCCAAACTGAGTAGCGCATGGCACACAGGTAAGACAGATAAGAGATAAAGACGAGCGAATTTCAATTTTTTCACCCCAGTTGTGGTTTGTCCAAGTGGTGTTGCCATACCTAGCTGTAAGATGGCGGGCCCACTCACGCATGCGCTACTCAAATCAGACAGCTACTCAGATTGGGCAGCAACAGAGATAGTTAAATGGCAAAAAGTGGACTTTGCAGCAGGAGACCACTGTTTGCTTCCCGAACAAAGGTTGCCTAACTTTAGGGAAACTACTTCTAACTAAGTACTAACTAAGTACTAAATACTTGGCAGCAGGAGACCACTGTTCACTTCCCATTTCCAACCACCAGTGTCATGTTTCAACCGCGAGTCAGGACATTTAAAAAAAACAAAAAAACCCCGTAACATTATGATGATGAAGGTTGCTTAACTTTAAGGAAGTACTAACTACGTTTCAACTGATAATTTTAACCCAAACTGTGATCCGAACCCTAACTAAGTGGTTGTTGTGCCTAACCTTAACCAGACTTTAACCACAGCATTGTCACATCATGAAACATAATTATTTTTGAACAGTGATTTGTAACATTGTTGTTTCCCACAGTAGTTTTCTGAAAAATGTAGTGTTTGGGTTTACTGCACGTAATCTGAACCACAAAAGGTTATTTGTAGGAATCATATTGTTTTTTCACCTTCAAAAGATTTTGTTCTGATTCTTGCTTGATAAGAAAATCCTATGATGTAAACATTTCAACAATAAAATAATAAGCAGGTGGGGACAGTATATGGGACTATGCTCATTTCTGATCTTTCTCAGGTTCAAAAAGAGAACAATTTTCTCTCAAGTCTTCTAGATTGTAGGTAGCGCCCTATCTCTCTGTGGGGAACCATTTTGAATCATTCTCTCTGAGATTGTAGATGATGGTACCTTGAAGTGCTTTGTGTCTGGAGTGGGCAAGCGGGTGAGACATACGACGTGTATTGATAAGGGAGAAGCAGTGTGTATGTGTATTTGTGTATTATACGTCAGACAGGCGAGGCCAAATCTTGAATAAATGGCTTTAAAATGCAACGTTTGATAAAACAGCAAAGCAGAGGATACTCTGGATACACAGGCACACACACTCAGGTCAAATCATTTTTGCCAGTAATAAAAAGAGCAAATTGGCAGATCAACAAGCATGTGGCCACCTCTCTGCACTCTATGGTAATACCCTAGACAGGAGAGTATGAGAACAAGAGAGGGGAAAAAAAGATTAAGCATTTCTCTCCCTCCTGACTGGGGCTACATTTTCAGTCAACATCAGGCTTGGCAATTGGCTGTTTGTCTCCAACCTCCAAGGAAGGATTTCATTGGCTGCAGAGGGCATGGGAGACTGCTCTCTGCTTTCCTATTTACAGTACATGAGCATTGCGGGTAAAAGAGCGAGGGAGGAAAATCGCAGCAGATTACCGTGCCAATTTGACATGGAAGCAGAAGAGCTCTGGAAAGGATAGATAAGGAAATTCCTAACAAACCGCTGCCAGCCAAATATGTATCCAATAGCTAAAAAAAAAAAAAAAAACAACACACAAACATTTTATAATAAACCCCAAATAGTGATGGAGGAGGTTTCACCCTACAGCGTGGATGTGGTATTTTTAGCACAGCTGTTGATAATTACCATCTATTCACCATGTTCTGCAGTAAAAAGCACTATTAGAAATGCCACCATCAGAGTGGTGCAGACGCAAACACACGCATACATACATGAACACCTACGCAGGCGTATACATACAGCGCACATGCATGCAGACGGCAACAACAACAACAACAACAAAAAAAAAAGCTACAAGCAGCTTGTGATCGCAACTAAATAATGCTCAACCATTTCATTTTATGCTCAGGCAATTCAAAACACAATTAGCAATGAAAAATTAATGGCTGTGACATAATTTGCCAAGATGTACTGAAAAACCTGCTTGACTAAGGATTAACATGAACACACACACGCACGCGGAGACACAGAGATACACACAGACGCCAACACGGGCACAGTAATGTGGACGCAGAACGATAGCCAGGCAAAGACAATCAGACAGTTATTATTACTATGATGAGCGAGCTAGTCAAGCGGGGATTAAATTTGTGCTGGATGCCAGAACACGATGTGGAACCGCCCGCATTTTGACATATTTTGTCTAATCTGGCACCTCCTCTGTGGCTATCAAGATCTTTCACTACATTTTCTGAAATGTTTGATGCAAGAAGTTCTGTCATTCCTGTATTTCCCACTGATGTTACTAGCTTAAATCAGAATAGTAAATCAGGAAGTTAGTCAGACTCTAACCAGGCTAACCTCTGGGTTAGCAGGGTGGCGATAGCAGCAGCGCTGGTAGCCAAAGCGATACCAAGGAAGTTGACATTGATGTTAGCTCAGTGGCACCAGCTAACAGACATAACCAGCAGAAAGAAAATGAGGATGAGTATGTATACTGGGCACAAAAAGGGTGAATTTCTATCTTATCTTATCTCCTTTTCAGGTTGTAGCTTGATTTTTCAAAGGGCAGCTGTGTCATTTAGGTAAAGATAAGCATTGGATCAGCTTTAGTTTCGGTGGATACCCAATATTAAAAGGCTCAGATTTGGGATCTAGGCCAAAAACCTTGATGGGGACATCCCCAGTTAAAAATCAGACAAAAGATCCGCACACTGTACTAGTAGCTCCCAGCAATATTAATTGAGCAACGATTCGATCTACCAAAGATCTTCCTCAGGCTTTGTCAAACATCCCCAGTTAACACTTTTTTTAAAAATGACCATTCGCTGCTGTTCTGTTAATGACTGATTGATGATTGGTGGAGGGGCGGTGCGTAGTATGACCGTAGTTATGATGATGATGTTGATGATGATATTTCCACAACGCTGGCAGGTAGTAAATGTTTTTTTAATGAATATTTCGTTATGTTATTGAAGTACTCACAGTTAAGAAAGTATACATCTGTGCTGCAATGAGTATGGCAAATAAAACCAGTAGGTCCTGGAGCCTGCGCGCTCTGTGGTTTGATGTGTTTTTTTCCTCCCTCCTCCTGATATAGAAATTAAGCTCTGTAATAAAGTCATACTGCATCATATACAAACTGCTATTACGTTAATCTCTGATAAAAGTAGATACCATTTCTGTGGTCACACACCATAGCAATAAGCATCTGGCTAGTGCACTAGTCACTATCATATTCATCTAACTTTTCCCTTGTATTGTCCTCCTCCTTCATCCTGCTCTCCCTCCTCCCTCTAATTCCCTTCCTCCCCTCTGATTTTGTTTCCCATTCTCGCCTTTTAGGGCTACTTTCCACACAATAGAGGTAAGCTGGTATACTACATCGTCCTCTATAGAAGGATTTTAGCGTGATAATTGGTATCTCACTCGGTCCTAGACATTGTGAAAGTCTGCATTACACTATAAGCTCTATATCAGCCATTATCAGCTCTGTCGCTGTGTCATTAAAGCAGAAACAAAGGGAAACTCACTTTGCTGGGTTCATCTCATCGCCTCCAAGTAATTACTGGCATAAAGCGCCGCTGTGAGCCCACGGAGTGTTGCTGCCCCTCAAGCAGAATATGAAAACACAAACATATGCAGACAAGTGTCCACAAGTGACACATGCATGCATACATGCAGATACACACGATCATGCAAAAATGCCTTCATAGATACATACTTTACACTTACAAGTATGTGTTTATGAACACAGGCAAAATCTCACAATTTACTCTTCAGTAACTGATCCATTGTTGTTTTATTATTGTGTGTTAAGGCGTATGAGATGTATCTTTAAACTAACAACAGAGAGAGAGGATGTATGTGTGTATTAGAATGTAAATTTGTAAATTTCCTCACAGCCAGGTGAAAAGGAGTATGTGGTACTCTGCACTGTTCCCAGACCAACAATCGTTGGAAATTGGCTAACACACACACACACACACACGCACACGCAGCAATTTTGTGATGAAATGTTGCAATTTTCTTTTTTGGCTGATCTCCTGATGTACCTGTCGCTTCACTTGGTAATGTCCTACATTTTCCACAATGGTGTTCAAGCTGGAATGAACTTGCAATCGACTGTGGACGACTGTGCAAGTGGAGCAAAGACGACTGTCAGACAGTAGAAAGAAAAGAAAAAATGCAGCCTTTTACAAAACATAACATTTTGTTCCCGCGCTGCGTTTGGATCTATGCTAAGTGCTAACGCTAAACCGGAAGTCCAGACAGAAGCACTTGCTGATTCATAGGAGCTTAAACTGTATGTTAAGTACAGTTGCTTACTGTGGCTGCACTTCAGATATCTCAGTGTGACATCATGTTATCTATAGGCCTGGTACTGACAATTATTTTCATTATGCCAAATAAATGTCAGATAATTGCGAAAAATACACATCAAATGTTTCAAGAGCCCAGCGTTGGTGTCCTCAACTGCCTTGTTTTGTACAACCAACAAAAAAAAAAAAGATATTAGATTTTAGAGCTATAATTAGTTGTTTAATCGATTAGTCGATCAACAGAAAATTAATTGCCAACTACTTTGATAACCGAATAATCATTTTAGACATTTTTCAAGCAAAAATGCCAAACATTTGCGGTTTCAACTCCTCAAATGTGATGATACAAAGCTTTTGTTTGTCATATATGATATTAAACTGAATATCTTTGGGTTTTGGACTGTCCGTCAGATAAAACAAGGAAACTGAAGACGTCACCTTTGACTCTGGGAAATTGTAATTGTAAATTTTCACTATTTCCTGACATTTTATAGACCAAACGATTAACTGATTAATTGAGAAAATAGTCAAAAAAAGTCAGATTAATCGAAAATGAAAATAATCATTAGTTGCGGTCATATTAAATTTACAATGAAACAAAACAGAAAGAAGCAGCAAATCACTGGAGACCAGAGAATGCTTGGAGTTGTTGCTTTAAAAATGACTTAAATGATCAATTGATTATCAAAGAAGCTGCTGATTATTCTTCTGCCGATCAACAGTTCGAGTTATCTATGTTAAATGCTGAAAATCAAACACCATCCAAACCGAATGGGACAACAAATCCTGGTCCAAATCCAAATAGCAAGGTCCTTCTCCTCTTTGAAGAGGTTAGAGGTGGAATAATCCTTTAAGTGCACATGGGGACATTGCACAGCGAGTGGAGAATCAAGCAGGTGATCAAAAAGAGACGAAATGAAAGGAACATTTCATGAGGAAGGTTCAGAGCAGGACAGCAGTCAGTGGTTAAATTTAGTAATTGATCCTCTTTAATGGCCCATGACAGCAAAAAACCACAGGGCATTCACTGTAATGCCTTAAAGAGCTGACAAAGTAAACACATACTCACCGCCACAGGCACACATAACACACACGCCACAGACTTTATAAGTAGTTTAGCAGCAAATACTCCCAAGTCGGCTTAGCATCATATTTTCTCTTTAAAACTCAAGTTCCTGCTGTTGCTCCTCCTACTTTAATAAACTCCATTCTGAGATGTGCATGATGCACACACTTAGGACATAACAAGTGCACACAACCACACACACACACACACACACACATTGTTCTATTCTGTCACACACACACACACAAAACACACACACACACAATATAAGGCTGCACTCTAAAAATTAATGCTGCTCAAATGGATTTGAGGCAGAACCATGAGAGCAGAGGCTGGGTTTGGGGGTGTGTATACAGATATGATTAGCTGAATGCATTTGCCCAACTCTGCAGAACTGAGGGTGGAACTCGCAGGGAATGATTTAAAATGTGTTGAGTTTCTGAGTAGGACTATGACAGTGATATAATACTACAAATAATTCACGACTTACGTAAATTCAGACACAAAAACTTGAGTATTAATTGCTTCACCTCTGACAGAATAGATAAGATTCTTGCCACATACAATTCAACCTTTGTTACTACTATTAAACATCTGTTGGTGCAGACATAATGCCTTAACTGAGCAGCAGATGTTGTTCAAGTGAGACTGAGGATTTGGACAATATCCCCCGGGGTTTCCCCTTAAATATTAGCTTCATCTGTGAGGGTAGAGATGAGGTGTTTAACCCTACTGAGTCCATCATGAGCTGACAGGCTTGACAAATTCAAGCGAGCTATGTCCAAACACATTTTCACATGCATACTTTGGGTCACGCTCAGGTCAACATTACTACTGTCCATGTCATAATATTAATACTTACAGGTGGTTCACTAGTTACTTCATCATGACAGATGACAATGTATAGCAGCAGACTAGACTGAGACTGTGAACAGTGTACCAGGGTAAAGTTATCATAACTTTAGAAATATAAACAACTACAAAAGTAACATTTATGTTGTGAAAAAGCAGATTTTTTCCTTTATGGAATAATTAGTGTAGATATCTAGTCAATGTCTGCTGCAAGCAACTACTGCTACAACCTCTGCCTATTCAACTTCTGCCCTTTACTACCAAAATTTTTGAGATTGTTTGAAATGGCTCAGCATGACGTCTCATTGTCTATAATTTTGACTTATTCACAGAATATAAATCACATCACTAAACGTGAAAAAGTAGATGGAGCCATGAATGCTCAGTAAATCACCAAATGTTTAAGTGTTGGGGCAGATTTTTTGTTTAGGTTTAGTTGTGCCCAACACTCATCAATTAAAAAAAAATACTTTATGTGTGTATGAGTTTGTATGCATGGCAGCTCCAGTGGGAGTGTGACTATCTGAAAGTGTGACAGTGGCAGACTGAGACGTTTGCTGACAATATGATTATAGAGAGATGTGGACTAACACACACTTCTAAGAGAGAAAAGACTGTTAGTCTAGACAAGCGAAACAGACTACAGAACAAGATTCCTAATGCCTTCTCTCCCCAGCTCTCCTCTGTTGAGACCCTTGTCATTCGCTGGGCCTTTTCTCTCACTGAGCACCAATCACAGAGGCACTGGCATGTAGGATTAATTATTTTTGACATGAATTAATTACTGAGCTTACAAGAACAAGGAATGTTGATTGCAATGATGTTTGATGTGTGGACAAAATATACTGTAGATCCAGAAGAAACATACACACACACACACACACACACACCTGTAGGTTTGGATCCTCCTCGTGCTGTAGGTGGGCTTCCTCTGCCGCCTCCACCAGTCTCTATAGAAGGAGGACAGAGTAAAGTGTAGAGGTGAAGAGAGGTAGGGAGATGAGAGGAGAGAGAAGAAATATAGTAGCTTTAGTACAAAATTGAACTGATTAGTGGGTCAAAAAATAATAGGTAGAAACATCCTTCTACGCGTACAATAGGAGCGTTTTCTAATATTGTGCCTCTATCGGCAGTAATTAGCAGGACAACATAATTTGTCTGTGCTTTCCAAAACCGTTTCAAATCACTGATGACTGAAAAAGTCATTATGTTTTATGATGTGACAACGCTGTGGTTAAGGTCTGGTCAGGTTTAGGCACAAAAAAATGAAAGATTACGGTTTGGTTTAAAATGTTCACTTGAAACGTGGCACGGGTTACCTCCTTAAATTTAGGCAACCTTCGTCGTCATGGCAACGGTAAACACAATGACAATCGCAGTTACGGTCGGAAACGGGAAGCGAACAGCGGCCTCCTGCAGCTAAGTCCACTTTTTGCCCTATCACGGCATCCTCTAGTGGATCAGCGGGTGTAATACGCGCTTTGGCGTGATACTGGGCTGCCTTAGCACGAGAGCAACACTGAAACACCTCAGGAGACACATACACACACACGTACAGACACAGATAGCGAACAGGCATTTGGTCATCTCGTGAAAAGAGGCTATTTTCCTAAATGGTTCAGCAGTAGAGGTAATGGCTGCCTCAGGTTCTTTGGACACTATCACAACAAACTCCATCATCAGTTCATGCTGTTTTACACATGCACTCCACACACACGCGCACACACACACACTCTATCATCACCCTCTTGTTGCTACCGTCTGCTGTGTGTGCCTGTAGGGTGTTTTGGGTATCTGTGTGCCTTTAAGTCAATGTTATGCTCTCTCTCTCTCTCTCTCTCTCTTGCTCTCTCTCTTATGGGAACTATCATCTTTTGAAAATGGCATTTTGTCAAAAGGAGGCAACATGATGTCATCACTCTGTAATGATAAAAGATAATCATGGAGAAATGTAAGTTTCACAGTCCTTTTTAAAGTAAAGTTCTTCCAGTTTTATGGTTTGCATCTTTTGTTTAGGCGGCAACCAGGAGAGAGAATCACAGCATAATTTGAGTCAGAATCCAACGTCACACTCCTGGTTTCCTTGAGAGGCACAGAGCATTCAAGAACAGGCATCTCCTAGACAATAATATGCAGTTTTTACATGTACACACACAAGGAGTGAGTGTTTTGAGTGCAAACAGTGAGTGTGTGTTGTGTGTACGTGACTGAAGATGAAATTAGGCTGCAACTGCTGATTAACATTTTCCAAATATGCACTTTTATATACAAGATACAATTCAAGGAATATAAATATTACAAATCATTGGAATTAATAGGTCTCCTTTTGAAACTAACTCTCAGATTCACTCTCACTCAACCAGACAATCATCTAATCTTCATCTTCCCAAACATCTGACAATCAATTTTCAATCAGATACAGGGGACCAAATTTATGAAACTACAATTCTCATTGGGTTCAAATTTGTTCATTCTTAAAAGTCCTTTAGAGCATATGTAAAAAAGGCTTCAAGTTTGGTTTTATAATCCCATTTGGTTATTTGTTTTTTTAGCTTGACTTTGTTTTTCTTTTATATTTATGTACATATATTATTAGAGGTAATCAATAAGCATACTAGGCCTTTTTCCTCTCCCTGATTGATTTTTTTCTTGTTGTTTGTGTGTGTTTGTTTGATTTTATGTGATGTATGAATAAATAAACTTCTCAATTATTTTCATTATCAAATAATCTGCCAATTAACAAGTGTGCATGCGTGTGAGATGTCAAAAAGAAGTCTAAGGTAATAATGGCATAACAGCAGCATTTCAAAGAGGCTAAACGTAAAGGGCCTGAAGGAAGGGCTTTGCGCCCTGAGTAACAGCTTGACTCTGAGGGATCACACACACACACACACACGCAGGCACGTACACACACACACACACACACACACACACACACACACAAGCACTTCTTTCTCCGTCCAACTGTGATATGCATGGTATGTTCTCATAGCAAGTAATTTCTCTCATTCACAGCTGGCTCTGGTGTCTATGAGTTTTGGTAATGCACTTCCATTTCACATTTCCATTCAAATGGCTTTACCCGTAAAACTACTGCAATCAGCCAGCTTATTTCAGCTAAACCGTGTGTGTGTGTGTGTGTGTGTGTGTGTGTGTGTGTGTGTTGTGCTGCTGTGTACAGGCAGGCTGTTTTGGGAAGCGTACACTGTAATCTAGAGCCTGGCCAATCATTTTCTTCACCATAGCAACACACCTGGCCATCACATATTGTTGTATATCATTCCGCTCTTGATACCATTCGGCTATCTATTAATGTATAAATTTGTTCTGCTTCCCTCCTGGTCTCTGATAGGCTGCGAGCGGAAAAAAAACAACACAGTGAACGCCTCCGTGTCCTCTCTGGCCTGGACTTCTTCAGACGTTTGAAAGAATGGAGCAAGAGACTATATGTGAGGGCATGTGCATCCGGGCATTGAGAGGCACCACGAAACCTCAAGCAGGTGCATCTCCCAGAAAACCCACAACAAAGCAATGCTCCGGGAACAAAGAGAGATAAGAACGGTGAAATAAAAGGAGGATGAGAGAGGAATGAGAGACTAACATTCTCTAAAGGTCTGAACGCTTAGCCTCACACTCCCAGCGAAATGTCAGATGCTGCCTGTGAAGCCGGTGTCAATAGAAGCACACTTTGTGAGCGGGTGACGGTGTGTGTGTTTGCCTGTGCACGTGTGAGTGTTAATATTTTTTTTTTTTCAGTTGACACGTGTTAAGATATTAGTCCTTTGACCTATTCTGTCTTGCAGCCGCGTTTGCAAATGTCAATCACTTGAATGTGAGAGCATGCAAGTCACTGTGCGCGTGATAAAATCAGATTGAATTAGAGCACATGCACGCGCTGTATGTGTGAATCTATCTGTGTGCAGTTGTGAGATTACACTGTAAAATGTCTATTAATCTGTATGTACACAAAAAAAACCCCAACTGGCTTTAAGTATTACACATCATCTTGTGGAATACATTCAGATATACATGGCCAATGATAATTTCATCTCTACTGCACTCTACAGAACATTTAAACACTTGAATCCCACCTGCGGATAATCTATTCTGGCACATTATTCATGTAGTGTAACTTACCATGCAGGAAGATGGGAGTTAAAGCTCTGGGGTAAAAATAACTTGCATAGTGGCAGGGAGTTTTTCATTTGGAAAAACAGATTAGAGATAAGTAGGTACTACTCACTCCTGTGAATTTCAATTCCACCATATCACTAGGATGAGCACTCCAGGTGGTGTGTTTGTTTTTGAGTGCGCGTTGTGTTGCTGTGGCCGCATGCAACTGTGTGCGGCGTCTGTCTGCGTGTGTTTGTGTGTGTCTCGCATATATTCAAATGAGCCTGCCATGTCTTTTTTTTTTGTCAATAGGTGGTCCTGCCAAAGTGTATGATGCAGTTTAAAAAGAGAGAGGAAATGACTTTTCTTCTCAAATCATTCTGTCGAGGCTCGGGCTCGGTACGGAGATGACAGCAGTAATTAAACTGACACAGTGAGAGAGGCAGGCCCTGTTGTCTCCACACACACTTGTACACAAACTTACATATTCACAAGCCTTCACTGTAGTTGACAGGGTAAAGGCTGAACACACAGAGCTAACAAGACTTGCTGTGGTAACTGTATTAGATTTGGTAGCACGAGAGGAAGATTCTGGCATCTCTACTTGATTACAGATCCCTGATGTGCTTCTGCTGCTCTCTGTCTTCACTACAGAGCTTTGATTCTCAGCACAAACCTGATTAGACTCGACCTGACTGGTCTAGGCCGGGTCAGGCTCCGTTTTCTTTTAATTCTCTCATGCTCATTTTTATTTGCCAATTTTTTGGTTTTTAATCCCTAAATCAGACCACAGGATAAAATGTGTTGTGCTGACATCTTGCCCCCCCCGCCTCGCCAACACTGTCTATGATATTTTTGAGCAGTCAGGTTGACAAAGAAAAGGATGCACATGAAGGAGAAATTAGCATCAAGAGAATTTACTGTATCCTAACAGAAGGCAAGTCTGAGGTATGACATTTATTGACATTAATTAAAATCGACTAAGAATTAGACTCATATGTGATGATAAAAATGTAGACATTAATCAGGACTTGGTTCTACCTGGTTTGGACCCGAGTTTTGAACCTGAAAAACTCCCTATATATATTTATAGAGCACCTTTCTAGTCTTCAGACCACTCGAAGCGCTTTACACTACATGCCAACATTCACCCATTCACACACACGTTCACGTACACACTCACTGACATTTGCACTCATCTACCCCCTTTCATTATCTGACATCCTGTGATTATGATTTGCCTGACAAAGGATTCAGCTTGTTTACACTTTCAAAAGTTCATAAACGATCCCCCTCATTTAGCTGTCAACTTGATTGGCTCATTGTTCTTGCGCTGCGCTTGCTGTGCGGTCAGGTTTCCTGATGGTTGAAAGAGCTGACCTTAACAAATGCCTGCCCATTATGAATGCAACACTAAAGCCGTGAAAGTTAGCAAAGGCTGTCGTATATAGCTGAGCTATGCTAACAGCTGCTGTCAGAGAAGCAGAAGAGGGGGTGGACGGGCGGGGGGTGGGGGGGAGAGTCACATACATTATTGACTGGTAGCGGAAGTCTAGGACTTTTTTTAAGCAGTACATTAAGCCTTGCCTCGGCACATTTCCTCCACCAAGAGGAGGGGAGGGCAGTGGCCTGATTCTGAATGTTCTACCGAGGTAGCGGAGAACAAGACCACAGTCAACTACAGTTCTAAATTGACTCCCAGAGGTGCCATGTGCTGTTAGCTCAGCATGCATTTGTACTTTGGGTTTAAACTGAACTTTTCTTTTTCCATATAATCATCTTTTGGAGTTACAATTTGTTGAAGAGATCTGAACATTTTGCCCTAAGAGTTATTTTTCCATGCACATCTCACCAACAGCGACCTAAATTCATTAAGGTCAGAAATTCAAAACTGTCTAAATCTAAATCAGCACTGATAGTAGTTGTGGCACTTTTCCTCACATCTAAATATGTCTGTACCTTTTAAATTTCTATGTGTGTGACCTTATGTGAATAAAGTACAGTAAGCTATTGCACTGGACTGACTTGGCAGGCTCCTGCTTGGCCAGATGTATAGATGTGGTCCTCAGTTGTAAGAAGAAATGCAAACTAAGCCTTGGCCTACTAGATCAGGGCAGGTCCTGCGGGTCTTGGTTCTGCCAGAGGCCTGATCCTTCGAGGCCCGAGCTGGGCTGAGCTGAATCGGCTCAGGTCAGCCCATCAATAGCAGTGGGGACAGCAATTAATATTGTCAAACCATCCGGGGGAGAGTTGCAGCATCAACAAAAATGGAAAAGTGCTCCGTGACACTATGCTTCCTCTGTTTTGCACATTTAGATTGGGTACACGCCAAGTAGGCAGAGCATGGTGGAGAGACAGATACAAAGGGAAAGAGAGAAGCAAAGACAGATAGAGAGAGGCGAGTAGTGTGCTTTGAAACATCAGGTCACAATAATCAATACTTGACAAGTTCTCAGCAGTTCTGCTGACTGAAAGGGAATATGAAATGCCTAACCCAGCCCTGCCATTCTTCTGTTTTAGCCTTGTATTTCCTCATTCCTCACACTTTCTTCACCTTCATTTCATGCTTAGACTGAACTTTTTTTTTCTTGGCATTTACCTTTCCCCATCCCGCCCATCTACATCCTCATTTCATCATTCTAGAAAACAATTCCATCCCTCTTGCTTTGGTTTCATGGTGACAGAAAAACAACCAGAGAAAAGGAGAAGGAAGCGACTGTCTCTGTCCTGACATCTACTGGTTGGCTCTGCCTTGTCATTACTGGCCATCACTCTCAACAGACATTTACACACACATACAGAGAGAGAGGGAGAGAGAGAGAGGGGACATGACAATGATCTGAGACTGAGGACAGCTAATGAAATGAGGGAAATGAGGAGAGCAGTGATGTGAGCTCGGCGTGGCAGTGTGGTGTGTCAGGGAGGAGGGCAGACAGGAGGAAAGGGCAGGACAAGCCTGCAGGGCTGGACCACACCATAATAATCCCTGTCAGGACTATACACCAATTAAAAAGGCAAAATCAGTGATGAGCTACTTTAGCTCTTGTATATGTGTCCAATAAGGAATCAAAAAAATGTTGTTCCTGTTTTTTAAGGGAGAGAACTTCATATGAGACAAAATGCTGAAAAAGACTCGATTAATAGTTTGGTCTGTCAAATGTTAAAAAATAGTGAAAAATGCCATTTACCATTTCTTAGAGAAGACAGGGATCCCTTTGATTTGCCTTTTTTGTCCAACAGTCCAGAAATGTAAGATACTCAATTGACTGTTATATATATATGTCAAAGAAAAACAGCAAATGCTCATATTTAAGAATACGGATTTAGAGAATTTTTGTTTTTCTTGCTTGAAAAACGGTTGAAACGATTAATCGATTATCAAAATAATTACCAATTAATTTTATGTCAACCGACTAATCGATTAATTGACTAATTGTTGCAGCTCTATTCTGGTAAATTTTTTATAACTTGGGTCTTATTTTTGTAGTTTTGGACATAATTTCTAAGCCACTTTATTAGGAGGTGAAAACCTGTATTATCATCTGACTGCACGTGTTTCATGACCCATCTGAGTTTGTTTTAGCAATGTCGCCATGTTCTCAGCAATTAACATGTTGGGTACAATGTTGTCATTACTCTGAGACTGAAATGACAAAAACTAAAACTAGGAAAATTATAGTAAACAAAGATTTCCTATTAAACGCTTATCTGCTAATAAGAGAAAAACACATTCAAATTCAAATCATCTCCTGCAAAGGACAATTGGTTGAAATGCCATATTTGTATTTTGAATTCATCGTGCATGTCAGAAAATGAAAATTAAAGTTCATGTGAGGTTTTGCTGGCAGAGAAATTTCATTTAAAGTCCTGTGTATGCCTTTTATTTTTAACATACACCCATGCAGACTTCCTCTGCTCTACACTAGTAATCATGTTGAAGACTACAGAGGCGTAGCTGCCACAGGTAAATGATATCAGCAGGTACAGAGCAGAGACCAAATGCCATTACAGGAGAAACAGCCCTAGCAGCAAGGCATCCACTCTGCTTTGAAGTGCATTTGTCACATGAAACACAGCCGTGCTTGACTTCAAAGAGGGCATTACAATAGCTCCATGCCTTTCAACTTTGATAACAACATGTTCACTGTTTTAACTGTCTTCTGTTGTGGCTATTTCCAGCCAGCAGACAAGCTTTATTCAGGAGAGGAGAGGAGAGGAGAGGAGAGGAGCTGCTGTCTGCTAGACAGTGATAATATCCCATCGACTCAGGAACTGATGAAGGTAATAGTAATTAAAAAGTAACAATGGCAAGCTAAGATGCTTGCTGAGCCAAGGAACAAACACATGTCTATGGATTTACAGTACACACACAAAAGCTGCACATAAGGACACACACACACACACACACACACACATGTCCTTGCAAGCGCATGTTTACTTAGAAACATGGTTTGATTGGCCTTTTTATCTCATCTATAATAGTGGACCTGCAATTAAATTGGCTGAAGCAACTAGACAACACAACTGCTCTTGCCTAAAGTTTTTTTTATCCGTCAGACAGAGAAGAGGCTCTGCTTGCCACAATTATGTGAAGATGATAATGGAGAGAGAATAGAGACGTGAATACAATCAAACACCAATTCTAAATGCAATTACACACACACACACACACACACACACACACACACATACTCTCTCCTTCACACACAATACCACACACAAAACCTGTAGGAAGCTTAAATACTATGAATTCAGCTAATAAACATTTTCCACTACCATACCATCTCCCTCTATTCAAATCAAAAGCATTATCATAACAAACAAGAATTCAAACACAAACCTTCTTTCATCTAAACACACTTTAAAAGAATGACAACAACCACCATGCACACACATTTACAGGTGCACCCTTTTACAGCAGCAGAGGCTGCCGTCTCTCAGCAGGTGGCGGCGAGCGATAAAGAGGGGGAATCGACGTGGCGACGGGGAGATAAAACCACGTTGACGGACAGGGGGGGGGGGGGGGAGCGCCTGCACGGAAATTGAATCGCTGAAGCGCCACATATACTTTAGCAAAAAGCAGAGAGATGGGAAGAGGCTGGCGCAGCGATGGGAGAGACAGACAAAGGAGAGAGGGATGCTTAAGGACAGCGGCAGGTGTGCACACAAGGCCAGACAGATGAGAGTTTTGGTAATAAAAGCAGAGAGAGAAAATTGGAGAAAGATGGAGAAGAAGAGGGAAAGGGATTTATGGACACTTTCATTGTGCGTTTGAGACTAATAATTCATCACAAGGCCAGCTGTCAGAAAATGAGAAAGATGGAGGTGAAGTGGAATCATGATAGCAGCTGTCAAGGGTTAAATTCTCAATGGACATGTCCACGCGGTCTCTGTTTCAATCTTCCACTTTCCTCAGTTTTCCTTCCTATAACATTTAGTCTTCCTCTTCCTCCTACAACTTTCATCTCTCTTCGCTGAAGTGCAATTCCGTCAAACCCGGCGACCAGCATTCCCTCTCATCTTCTCATCAACCCCCATAACTTTTGCTTGACACACACACACACACACACACACACAACCCCCTGACACGAACAATTATCAGGCATCCAGCATCCGGGCAGGCAGCTTTAGAGAAGCCATTAGCTAACCGAGTCCTCATATCTCCAGGGGTTTAACACACTCACAACGAGATGGCACACACAGACAACTACGTAACTAGATTCAATACATCTAATCTCACAGCTCAAAGAAAATTACTCTTGTCAGCCAATAAGTTTATCAGCCAGTTGACGAGACATGTCTCTCTGTAATGAAAAAACGACAGTTACGTAAGTTAATACAGTTAATACTGGTTTGGAAAGCGTATAGCGGTGGTTGAATTCTGAAAGAATGTTCATTATTATTAGACAATTGATTAAGTCCTCCATTTTCTATTACAGGAGCTAACAACATAACCACCACTACCAATATTCAATTAGAACCTTGCTTCTGTGCCAGCACTCATTGTATAAGAGTAGGAGTCATATTTTTTAAATGTCAGATGACTCATATTAGCATGAAATACTACCTACTTACATACTTCCTCTTCGCTATGTGCTCAGTTCAGACTGTTATGCATGTGGACGGATGGAAACCCGAGCGCTTTCAAAGTGGATGTAACACTGTGAAACAGGCATGGTCATGCAATCCGAGCAGGAAAAAAAGGTATCATACGTGAAAATAAGAACACAAGCGCAAGCAAAGCTAAAGCGTGGAAATGGGTTGTCGCTATCTGTTCCCCGCTCCCCCCCCCCCCTTTCAGCCTGTATCCTTGGACCAGGCTCTCAGAGAGAAATCCAATTTCTGTTAACAGCACCATGTTGTCCTGATAGGATCTATCACCTGGAGCTAGAGCTGCAGCCAGAGAGGCAGTGCACTGTGGACATATCGTGAACTGCACCTGTTACAACACACACGTTTCCACAGACACGCTCACACACACAGATAGTAGAAATACCACAATGTAAAAATATGTGTGAAAGTCCGGCATTGAAAAAGTAAAAGTATTATCAACAAAATGTAGTTAAGTATAAAAAGAATATTTCATCATATGAATCATTATGTGTAATGCATCCATATATCAGTAACATGTTAATGCTACTCCAATGTTACATTGATTAAATATAATATAATGCATATTTTATATGGTGATGATATGTTTTGTATGTAAAAGCTACAAATTAACTAGTGACTATAGTTGTCAAATGTTGTAGAGTAAAATGTACAATATCCATATTATTCCAATATTTCATCTGAAATGTACTGATGTATAAAGTAAAGTAAAGTTGTTTGTAACTGGACAACTGCTAAAAACAAAAGACACCCCTGACAATTGCATACACCCAGATATACAAGCGAATTTGAGCAAAAATGTGTTAACCACATCAAAAAAATATATGGGTTTAGTTTTGGTTTAGAGCCTTGTCCTAACGTGGCCTCTTAGATACTGATGTTTGGACTGAGCAGATCAATGAAGTGACACAGACACCGATGGGTGGATCACAGCCTCTCTCTGTCTGTCATCTCAACCCTGACACCCTCGCTTTCACATATCTCTCTCTCACACACACACACACACACACACACACACACACACACACACACACACACACACACACACACACACACACACACACACACACACACACACACACACACACACACACACACCAGATGCATGATGTGTCTGGTTTCACTGTAGCAACGTGACACTACGCACTTCTTCAGACATCCAATACCAAGTGACTGTGCTCAGTCCAGTACCTTTGCTTTTTCAATTCCAGCCTCTCTGGGAATAGAATATTTTGCAACTAAATAGGTTTTTTTTTTACATTTCCTTGTGTTCTTCTAAGAACTGTATTGTGTTTGTGTGTGTGTTTCTAATGTGAACACTAAGGAATGAAGATTAAGGTAGAAACAAGTACCTTCATCGCCTGGGCTTTCTTGTGAAACATCTCCTCCATGTCCTCTGCCAGCCTCTTTACCAGCCGCAGCCCATCAATCTCCTGCACCCGCACTGCCCGCTCAAACTCTTTGTATTTCTGAAAGAAAACCACACATTCATGTTATCAGGTTACAGTTGCTGCCACAGTTAAATCACTTCACGCTGTGTTTTGATTCCAATAGACATTTTCAACAGATTCAGATGTTGCTAGTACTGTTTTGCTCACATCTGACAAATAACATTTCTCAAGCCAAACAAGGGTAAAATCACACCATATTAATTTTTCATTCACATTCATTTTTTGGTATTTTCTGAAGGCGAGCAAGCTATAAAAACATAATTCTACGTACTCTACATACATACCAAGTCAAGTCACGTTATTTATGTAAACCAAAATCACAAATTGGTCTCAAAGGGCTCTGAACAGCATAAGACACTAACTACCCTTAGAGAAACCTGAGGAAGAGCAACAGAGGGGGAATTCCTGTTCCAGGATAAACAAGCACACAGTAAGTGTTGTGTATACAGATTAGAAAGATGTAGCAGTGATAAAATTGCAATATAGGGAAACAGAGTTACAACATAAAACCCAGGACTATTCCGCAACGTACTAAGAACACATTATAAGTGGTTCAAAAGTGTAATATAGCTTAGTAAGAGTTGCTTCTCCATACTAATCTACATATAAAAGAAACCAATCAGCTCAGCCAAGAGAATTATCAGCCACCTTCAAGTTTTACCAACCACACATTAAGCATTGATGACACTCTGCTGTCCTTGGTATCTGCACTACACTAAATCACATTATTCTGCTATAAACCAACACGTGGGTTCTTAGCATAACCAGCGCCTTAACTGGGGGACAGTGACATTAAGTCGTGCTAATTCCACACCCATACAAGCCACACACACACACACACACACACACATACAAGCAGAGATGATCTAAGCAAGGGAGTATACTTCTACAAAAAAAAGAAGAAAAGAAAACCATTTTTTAAATCTGTGCAAAGCTGGAGGCGGCTGTGTTTCACTCTTGGGGGATTTAACAGAAGATTACCGCCATATCAAATGGTATGCCCTCTCTAATGTTATGCCAACCTGCTTAGACACATGCTCTTATAGCTGCTCCTGTACAGCAACACACATGAACAGCAGGGCGAGAGAGAGGGATCACGGTAGGAGGAGAGAAATGGGTACAGCATCAGACACTCTGGCAGCAGCTTTTGGGTTTAGGCAATCATCTGAAAAACGGCAGGACATCGCCAAACAGGAAGAATATTTTTCTGCTTCATACCAAAACTTTTGATAAGGGTGAATTTCACCAGGACATCATGCTTAGAGAGGCTAAAAGTGAACACACAACACATAACGTGTTGCTGTTTTTTAACAATTAATTAAAGAAAGAAAGAAAGGATGAAAAAAATACTTTGATGAAGCTGTTGATATGATCACATCTAATGCTTTTTTCAGTCTTAATTCTACTCTACTATCTCATGTTGAAAATTGAAAATTAAAATGATCATATCGCCAAATGTGATGCAACAGTATTAGCATTGTAAGGCGTTTCCAGAATAAAACATGAACCGCTGACAAAATGCAAAGTTGGAAAGAAGTTTCATGACGCACAGGATTAAAGAGCTCGGCTAATCCGACGTCTCCCGCATAACAGGCAGAATGCTGAGTTCTAACTGACCAGTGTGAAGTGTTTAGAGGCTGCAGATTAAATGTGTCCTGCTGCCTTCAGAAACCTGCAGGGATTTAATGACCTGAAGGAGAAGCTTTTCATAAAGCAGCTGTGGACAACGGATACTGTCAGAATCAATCATATTAATTTATAAATCAATGCAGACTACTCTACTGCTTTAACCACATTAAACTTTATATTTTTTATGCCAATTTAAATGCATCTTTTGGCTGGGGAGTGTGCGATTGTGCAAATACTTTATTTATATTTTAAACATTATTCTGTCATTTCGGTGCATTTGCTGAAAGAACTTAGCTTGCTCTTGTTGACAAAAATCACTGAAGTGAGAGCAGAGTGACATTGCTTCAGAAACAGACGTGGCTCTGACATATCTATTCTCAGTACAGCAACACCAACAACTCGCACTGCGCTGCTTCATCTGAATAAACCCCCTCCCACCTGTGCAACGCGCGTGCTGCGCTTGGCACCAAAACACAGAGACAGGCAAAACAAATTCAGGAAACGGTCGGAGCGCCGCTTGCGCTGGTCGTTGTCATCAGTAACTAGAGGCTTCTGTCTCCCCCAGCTTGCTCGCTATCTCTCACCAAAATAACCTGCTAGCTATTGCATCCAAATAACAATCAAAACAAGCCAAGTAATTCACAAAAAAGCTTTGGCATAATATTTCCATGATCATTTTGGGGAGGCTTATTCTCCCCTAGCCTCTTATTAGCGCTGCCTATGGTGAATTCTTAGTTGTAGCTGAAGGTAACAAAAGCAGAGAGGCTGAGCAAAAATGTTCTTCTGTACTTGAATGAACACCTAAGACAAGTCAGTGTATTGTGCAATGTCAGTTAATTAAAACATCCTCAACCATCAAGCACAAAAAGTGACTGCATTTGATCGCTGGGTGCTATCTTTTGAGAAAATTATGAATTATGGGTATGTTGCTTTCTCTACTTCTGTGTGAAAGGCAAACTGGGCACCCTTGCATTTCCTCCATCCCAGGAGAAAGACAGCCAGACAAACAGATGAGGAAGGGAAAAAAGCGATAAAGGGAAACAAAAAGAGAGAGGGAGAGATAGATAAGAAAGACTGTGATAGGGAGAGCAAACACTGCGTGGCGCGAAGAGATTCAGCAGATGCAAAGACAGGTTGGATGAGGAAGAAAGGGAAGGTGGAGAGATGTTAAGGGTGATGGATGAACAGAGAGAGTGTGGAGAGATAATATTTAAGTGCGAGGTCAGAGGGTGGTGTGAAATGCAAGGTGGACACAAGAGGAGGGAAGAAAATGTATGGCATCAGTAGTAAGCAAAATGATTTACACTGCACAAGGCAATAGATTAAATTAAAATCACTTTATTACTACATAATTCATTACAAGCAACCAATTATAACAAGTGCAAGGGCCAGAGTCTGAAGGCAGAATATTCCTGTGATGTCAGAGAGATCATGTAAGAGAGAAGTGCCTGGAAAAGAATTAAAATAAGAGCTAAGGTAGAGAGTTTTTTTTTCATAGTAATTACAGAGATTAGAGGAAAGAGGGTCTGATTCATCAAGGTACTTTTAGAGGAGATAAGTGTCCAATTTACAGTATAATGAAAGCTGAGGGGGGGGGGCTAACCTCCTGTTCTGAATGAGTGGAAAAGTTCTTCTACAAGCGGGGAGCCGGAAGAGAGATTTAAAGACACGTGGAGCAATAGGCAGCAGGCGTGGGGAAGAGCCACAGATAGTAAGAGGCCAAGAAAGGCTGCACTAAAATCATAAAGGGAAATCACTGTTTCATCTTTATCTCCATATCATAGCATCAACACTCCTTTCACAGCCATAACACTGAACAGTCTGTGTCTCTTTGAAACGCTGCTGAAGTGGTGCCTTCGCTGCCAAATTCATTTGCATGTCATGGCCAAACAGTTTGGAGTATCAAAATTCTGTTCAAAAGCCCCCGGTGCAGCCATCCAAAAATGCTTCTTCTGTCGCATATGGTAAAGATTGGACCAGATAGAAAGAAAGAAAGCAAGAAAGAAAGAAAGGGTTACTTTTAATGACTTTAATGTATTTTTAGACAGTTTTGTCTTCAGATCTTTTCTTTATAACCACAACCTCAAGTTTTACATATTCTCAGACAAACTTAGTTCCTCACCCAACAGTACTGCTAATTAATTGCAGCCTCAAGTAACATTGTCTGTGGCAAATCAAAGTGACTGGCTGATGACTCAGAAGCCAAATCACAGCAACCATAACCATATGAAAATCAGTGGGATAATCCCACTGGCTGACTGACAACTGCAGTATGTCAGAGGGACAGAAAATCCAGGTTTTAAGCCAATCCTGGTTCCTGGCTGGCTGTGGTGGGCTGTTAAAGCTGACAGGTCAGCAGAGGCTCAAACCTGAACTGTCTCCACTGGTTTCTTCACCAATTTTCTCTTTCTTCCTTCACTGTCTCCCTAGAGTTTCTTCTTCTCTCTAGTTTCTGTATTTCCTGCTTTCCTCTCACATTTCTCTTCTTCTCTACTGCACCCACTTTCTTGCTAATTATAAAAATGAATGGGCTGACTTCATGGACGCAGTCATAGATAAGAATTATTCTCTGTAAAGACATTTCCAAAGTCTTTTCGATTGAAACCAATTATTTTTGTCTACAGCTCCACTAAATCCTTGTCCATGAAACTGAAACCCAGAACTGACAAATATTCCAGACTTCAGAAGTGTTTATGATCACGTTTGTGTGGTCAGTGAGACGCTAAGCGGGTCCAGCTGACCACAGGCTGTCTGCAGCACTATGTTCAGTCAGGCTGACCAGAGCAGACCCGGCCCAATTAGCCTGAAGCTATCCTCTTCACATCACATCATCATCACAGGAAAGCCAACTGACATACATCCAGAACCACCATTTCCCAGGAGAGGGAAGAGGCGAGCTTCTGTAACGGGCTTCAATGGCAACTTTAACAGCAGGATAGTGGTGCGGTGAATGAGGAGTCAGATTCACACTCCTGTGTTGATGAGTATCAGCCCGACTGAAATGTCTTTGAGACAGACAGAAAGATCCAGGGTTGCTGCTATGTGGTCATTTCTGTGCTCTGATCTCCCTGCATCAGAAATATTCCAAGTGGCTGTCCAGAAAACCCACCTACTCTAATACAATAAACCTATCATATGTTAAATCTAGAGTTGCTTTATGTCATTTATTTAGCACAATTTTTGTGATTTTGCTCATTAAAACACAAGATCTTGTCACTTGAAAGGTACATCACAAGTCTTGGGTTCTAGTCTAGCTGCTCATCTTAGAAGAATCAGTGGCAACGGGTCATTTGGGACAAGTGGGGCAGAGCCCCACCTGCTGGGTGCAGAATAAAAGTGGTTTCAGTGGCACTGAGTAATTTAGAAATGAATTACTTATTATTCCATATTAATGAATGACATAAAATACTTGGCTGCTGCTGTTACTTATTATTATTCTAAAATTTGAGGCCAGTGGCTTGATAAAATAGTTTTAAAAGGGTGTTTTTAACTGCGTTTGACTCCAGAAGCTGCTATGTGGGGATAGCCCCACTCTTGCAACATGAAGTGCTTTGAGTATGAGAAAACAACAATACGCATGTCCAAAGCCTTTGGCACTAAAGCAGGTGGCATAAACTTGATGCCAAGTGGGGCTGATTGCCTGTTGCTCCGCTGCTATTTGATTGGCTATTTTTGCTTAGTAACTTGTCATCATTCGCTTGTAGTTAGCGGTTAGCAGAATTTGTATTTCTCCTGCAAAGTAACTGCCATCATGAACGTGGATTATCTTTTAGAACACACATTTGAAACTCTTCTTTTTGAACAAAAAGTGTGAGATTAAAAGCCTCGGTGCCCACCAGCCACAGGACGTTGTTATAAACCAAACCACAGGCAAAAGTAATTAATGTTAATGTGGAGCGGTTCCCCAGGAAAAACTGCTAGCTTGTCTAAGAAGGCGCTTTTTTGCTTCCTCTGTGTGTTTTTGGAGGGGAATGCACCTTGTCAGGAGCAGGTTTTCAGGATCTCAAGAATCTTTCTGAGAGGATTACCAAACATGAACGCAGCGGGAATCATAGAGAGTGCGGTAAAGTTGGGCTTGCTCGGCCATAGCTAACATAGCTAACGCTACCCAAATTGACAGTGCATACAAACAGCAGCTACAGTAGTTTAGTAGTCATTGAAAAGTTTGTAGTAATCATTAAAAAGTTTGCCCAGAGGAAGAACTGCCGTGCCTCCTCTCTCTTTAAGTGAGCTTTTAACTGGTGGTTGAAAGAATTATAGTTTATCTTACTGTTAAAGAGTGGTATGTATTTGTAATGTGATTCCATTAGCTCATTTTTCTAATGGTCGTGGCTGGATTTTATGGTGAATCAAAGGCTTAGTGCAAAACTCACTGCTGCTGAACTGTTTACTCCTGTGAATAGTGTGATACTTATTTGCCTTTACTCATTTTGGGTACCCTTTTTTCCTCTCTTCCCCCAGTCATCTTCTTCTCCCCTTCCTCTTGCATTTACTTAAAACATGCGTTCCCTGGCAAAGGCCACTCCCGTCCTCCTCCTATTGCTATTCTTCAGCCTGCAAACAGCTTTTGTATTGACAGTCACATTGCCATATTGTATCTTGTCCTGTAGTGTCCTGTAGTTATGCTGTACAAGAGTCAAAATATTATTATTTCATGAGGTAATATGAAGCATTATGTCAAATTGTAAAATCATGTCATTTTCTGGTCATGGCTCTGTCCAAAGTAGTTGTTGGCCCACCATTTTTTCCACTTAAAAAAAACCACTGAGAAGAATGATATCTTTTCACAACCAACAAAGAAGCTGTTCTGTTTTGGGGTTTTTTGTTGTTTTTTTAAAAATATTGCTCTATTTTTTTCCATCACTGGTATTGGTTTTGGAAACATTTTAGTTGCAAGCTTAGCTGCCAAGACATGGGGTCACGGGGAGTTCACTTTAAGAGTGGGTTTTCTCACCACCTCTAGTGGTATCTTACCTTGCAGATAGTTTTGGTTTAATTTGCCCATGTTTTATGATATCCATCTCTGAGATTTCTGATTGCCACCCAAATGTACAATGAAAGTGATATTTTTCATTTACATTAAACAATTACAATTTAAACACTCAACAGCAACGTCTTTCCAGAACCACTTGGAAAGACACATTGCTTTCTAATTGTACAATTCAACTTCAACTAAATCCCATTCATTTCCATTTCATTGCAAACACACATGATCAGACAGGTTGTTAACAAACGGTTTGAATATACCTTTGTCTGAAGGATTATTTCTTATTTCTGTTTTAGTCAGCTTTCCATTAACCAGTGCCTCACTGTGTTGCACAAACTATACACAGTTACACCTCGGAAACTACAACCCAGTCACAAGTTTACTTCACCCCCTGGCAAGCAGTAATCAGCTGCTCAGCTTTAATGCACAATATAAGACTTACTGTAGGCTACCTCATGTGTCTACTCACGAAACGAGTTACAGCTGTGCTGAAGACAGAGACGAGCAGTGGTGACACATGCTGGACAGTCTATTTTAACTCAATCCCTTTCTTCGCCCCCCCCCCCACCCCCCACCCCTCTGCTGTGCTGCATCACATGAATGAGCTGATGCTGCTAATCTCTCCTGCACAGTGTGCTCTGACTGTGGAACAGCAATCAGAGGCCAAGATCTCTATATCCATGCTTTCCTTCAGAAAAAGAGACATGTGCAAGCCTGCATGCACACACACACAGACCTACACGCATGTAAACTCAATATTACAGGTATATAAAAGATCATAAAGATATACGTAGAAGAGGGCAACTCTTATACGAAACATTTCTCTGTAGCAGGTAGGATAGGTACATGCACTGTTTTCCTTCCCGTCTGTTGGTCAGCCTCCATGATGGAGCATTACAGTGTAGACATGTGAACAACATAATATGTGTTTGTATCCTTGAGGTTAGATAATAGAGTGATTAATGAAGGGGAAAAACTTTATTTCACACTAAGACTGAACCCCAGTCCCCCAAATCCCAGCTCATTTTACGCTTCACCAAAGCCAACTTCACCTTGGCCCGCTCTCTCTCTCTCTCTCTCTCTCTCTCTATTTCACACACACACACACACACACACACACAGGCAAAAACATGTATGTTCACACTGCAGCATCTGTGCACTGGCACACATATAAATAATACTCTTGATTCATTAATTATTGATTTTTTTCAGCACTTGTTAAAGTGTTAAATGGGCAAATCACAATTTGTAAGTAACTATTTAAAATGAAACATATATCTTAAATGTAAATGACTGAACAGATGAACAGTGTTGTTGATTTTGTTAGTTTGCTGCTGAGATGTTTTTTGCCTCTCTGGCTTACTAAATGAAGCTGAGCATTCAAAGCAGAGAAGCGAAAAAAGGAGAATTTAAAAGCATGTGTCAAGAAGCCAAGCATACCCTGAATTACAAGTGTGTGTGTGTGTGTGTGTGCTATAATATCTTGTTTCATTCAATCTGCGTTATTTGGTTTTCATTCACAAAAAAAGCAGCCGTGTTTGTTTGCTTCTTCCATGCTTGTCTGGCTACAAGTGGATGAGTCTAGTTTGATGAACAAAAGAGACAAGGCTCAGAGAAGCCTCTGTGTGTGTGTGTGTGTGTTGGAGGCCAGGAGAGAAAACACAGGGACACACAATAAGTCCACTTAACAGACTCTCTGCTGAGTCCCTGACACAAGCAAACATCTGGAGCACACAAGAAAGTTCCTACTGAACCTGAAACATTATCTAGTGAAGAAAAAAAAATCACATCATTTCAGAGTACTGATGCTCAATGACAAGAAAGTATGAAAAAAAATCAAAGAAAGTTAAAAAAAGAAAAGGGTGAAGGAAAAAAACGGACAATCGAGGACCCGCCAGAGTCCTGCACAGGTCAAATTTTGCAAACCCGCACAAAGATAGGTACCGAAACCAACCCGTTACCTGCAATTATCTCCATGTCAAATCTGGACCCGCCCGGACTCGTAAATATAAGACCCGCGACCCGACCCATGATTAAACACATAGGCTACACAGTCACTTGTTGCACAATCACAATCTGCATCTCTGCAAGAAGGGCAGTTCTGCACATTCACTGACGCTCACACATGCCGGTGCGCACACACAGATACGCAGTCACAGATACCGCGGCACTTTCTCTCTCTCACACACACACACTTAACAATGATTGCATACTAATGTTATAATGACTGCTCACTTGTATGCCTTATAATAGCGTGCAACATACTCTGAGGTTTCATAGTAATCCACTGCTGCTTACACATTATTGCATCAGTATTAATCATCCAATCATATCACAGATAATAATATGACAGGCACCATTCTGCCTGCATAATTAATACTTTATGTATGTTTACTTAAAAGATTATTCCACCAATTTAGCATTGCACTTTTTTATGATTCTTCTTCCTTGTCAAAACCTGGCACCCACAATGCAACGCGACTGTCGACAACTCGATCAGAGATTCGGGTGTGTTAAGTAGCTGCTAATGTAGCCTCGAGCCACTAGCCTCAAGCAGAGATGAGGAGCGGGCTACAGAGGTCTGCTGACCTAAATTCTTTCAAAAGCCATATCTCCAGATCTTTTTCATTTTTAAACTTGTAGTCTTCAGTCTCAACTGAGGCTAACTCAAGTGACATCACTTGAGGCAATTTATTAGATTTCACACAGCTCCCTCTAGTGCTCCAAAAGGCTTTATACAACTTTTTCCACAGACTTTGATGTGCACGATCGGTGGAGTCCCCCTTTAAGTAAAAATTCTACATGCACAAATTTTACTTCAAATAGATGCGTTTTAGATTGTGGTTTTGTTACTTTTACTTAAGTAAAGAATACATCTTCTACAACTGCACATCAAAAACACCCCTCAATATCAATGATGTCACTGACTTCTGAAAAAATGTAACCCTATCTGACATAAAACACGTGCAGCCTAATATTTATCAATTATATTTTTTCCAACATGTGGAGAATATTATATATTTATGAGACAGAATACTTAATACTACTTGTTAAAATGTTAAATATGTCAAAGATAGTTCTTGCTGAATTATTTAACTAAATCCCAGAACAGAAATGCACAACTAGGAAGTAATTTCCCTCCAGATGAAACACAGAGTGCACTTTCTGTGTGTGTATGCTTTCAGGTGCTTGTATATGTTCATTAATGCAAGTTACATCCCTGTGCCTACAGTGTGTGTGAGCATGTATTCTCCTAAAACATGTTCAGGAGAACAAACGTCTTGCAGTGTCATCTTTACTTATAAAGGACCACTGATTCCCCAAAGACATGTTTGTAATTACAGCCAACATGGCTCTCGGGGGGGAGGAGGAGAGGAGCAGGGGTGGAGAGACAAGGAGGTGAGTAGAGAATAAGTGAAAAGGTAGGACCCAGAGGCATCATCTGGTTGAAGTTAATTCTGTTTTCTGCCACCGTGTCACTGGGCCATTACTGCATGTGTGTCTGAGTGTGCGCAGAAACAAGGGAAGAGGAGCGAGTGAGGGTGAGAGACTGTCTGAAATAATTGCACTTTGACTGATGTTACATTCCGCCTCCCATGAAACACTCAGGACAGGAGTGTCAGCCCAAATTCACAGCAGGAAATCACTGCTGGATCACAGGATCTTCCAGGAACACAAAATCATTGCTATGCCCTCCTCCTTTCATACTCTCCCTTGTATGCCAACCGACAAATTGTTCCCTCAAAAGAAGAGCGCTGGCCGGAGATGAAGTGGAACAATTAATTTCACGCTTGTCCTCCCTGCCTCAAAAGCATGTTGGTCTGAGTCCCGTATCTGGTGGCACAGAGACACTCCCCGTGGATTGTAAAACACACACACACACACACACACAAAGTGTAAATTAGACAACGTGTACATGCTAATCACACAGACATAAAAACAAGACATCGTTAAACTCAAATAAAGCTCAGGAATCATAAACTCTTCTTGCCTGACCGGCCACGCCTTCATCGCTCTTCCATTCACCATAACATAATCTATCAGTGGGGGTGAAGAGTATTGATCACAGCGCGGAGATGTCTCAAAGTCAGATCAATGCACTGTGAATGAATGGGAGGATTGTGAGGAACACATGCGCACACACACACACACACACACAGTTTTGACAGACCACTCAATCATATGGTGAGAAGAAGGCAGGAAATAGACTGTGCACTAAGAAGTGAGCTGGGAACAGTCTCATTGTGGTCAGTTGCTGGCCCCTAATCTACCACACGGTCAGACTCACATTACAGCCGGATAAGGCATGAGCAGGAAAATGGTGGCATGTCTAGCAGTTGGCACACTGGTATAATTTTTTTTCTTATAAAACAAATAGTTGTGGTATTTATTTCTGCTTAGTTGATGCACCTGTTGAACATACAGGATTAACTCAAAACGACCCCACATAGCAATGTGCTTGCCAGATGAACACGCTGAGTTACTTCAAACAAATTCATTAAATTGCTGATTGATTAAAATGAAAGATAAGAGGTTTCCTATTTTTCAGTGTGTTGACAGCAGTGACAGCAGCTGTAAATGTGTTATCATCAATGTGCGAAATACAGGAGGTCTTGGGGGGGGGGGCTAATTGACAGCTGGGACCCCCCTGAAAATCTCAAAACAAAATTTTCAGGGGTTATTTAAATAAATATTTAGATTAGATAAATATTTATCTAGACAGTAAGGTTTATTCTAATGTAACTATCGAGATCTTTGTTTTTTTAAATTATGCAATAAAAAAATATTGTAATCAAAGCATTTGCAGCATTTGAATGCAGTTTGCTCCGCATTGCTTCTCTCTGCATATTTAAAACATTCCAATAAATGTGAACCAATTAATATGCAAAGTAAAAGTCCTTTATTTATCTTGTGGAAAACATTTTTAAAGTCCCGAAACAGTCCTCATGTCACAGAACAAACTAATAAATAGGCCAATAAAAAAACACAACTGTGCTTGTTCTTGTATAGCTACTTGGCTCTAGTGGCAGATGTATGCCTATTCTGTTTTAGAAGGACTGCCCACAGCACTGGGACCCCCGAATGTCACAGGGTATTTCATACACTGGTTACCATCATAAGAGCTAAAATCAGAATTAGCTGTTGACATTAAACAGTGAATAGTTTCAGTTACTACTAAAATATGTAAATTAGCAAGGAGTCACCCACGGGAGAATCAGGGGAGTAGTAGTTTCCCAATGACTAAACTATCCCCCAGTGTGGGTGTGTATTCAGTATTCATATTCAGTATAGCCAGATCAAAGACTGAATGATCCAAATGTAACACAACATTGAATGCTCTGAGACTTGACTTTCTTGAGACTACTAGACTCCCTAAAGACCCGAGTTAACTTGGAAGTTGAAACATTTAAATCTCAAGTTTTGACCTGGTAAATAAACATTAAATACCACATTTAGAGGCATGCCTCATCAATATCCAGGCCTTGGCCTCACAAACTATTAAAAACACACTATTCACAGCTCAGAAAAGAAATTTTTCACACGTCATTCTAATATTCAACATTTGCTTATGAAGGCTTAATTAAAGCTATCCTTGAGGATTTCAGACTTGCTCTGACAGACTTGAGCTGACATGGACTCAAATTATTTGAGACTTGATTGTAAAGCCACGCTAGTAGTTCTGTGAGGCTGCAGTTAAAACACAACAGTGCTTTGAGCTAAATGCTAAAGTCAGCACGCTAACAAGCTCACAATGATAATGCTAACATGCTGATGTTTAGCAGGTACTGTATACTATTTACCGTGATCAGCAACTTAGTTTGCATGTTAGCATGCTAACATTTGCTGATTAGCACTGAACACAAAGCAGGCCTACAGCTCAGGCTGATGGGAATTCAGTTTAGTTTTGCTGGTTTTTGGTCATAATTCAAAGTATTGGTCGAATTAAAAATTTGATCTGATGATGGTACTAGATGAAAAGTAAAGGGATCATCAGAGTTATTACAATTTATCCTGAGGGTGACATGAATGTCTGAATCAAATTCCATGGTAATCAATCCAAAAGCTGTCGAGACATTTCACTCAGAACTACAAATGTCAGCAGGTCAAAGTCAGGGGGATTACCAAGGTCTTTCAAATCTGGCCTCTGGGCACCATGGATATTTTATTAAAAACAAAAATGTCAACCTCATGCTGGAGCTAGATGAAAAGTCAGGGGATCACCAAAGTCGGTAGGATTCATCCTCTGGGGACCACAAATAATCAATAGTTGAGATATTTCAAGCTGGACCAAAGGCACCAACTGACCTACTGACACTGCCATCTGTAAAGCCACGCTGCAAGCCTGTCTAAAACACTATTGATAGCTCTGAAAGGAAAATGTTCAAATTGTGCAATTTTAATCGTTAGCATTCACACATGAAAGATACATTGATTTCTAATTTGTTCTTGAAGACATGTGACTTGTTCTCAAGGACTTGAGACTTGCTCTGATAGACCTGAGTTGACTTTGACTTGCCTCAAATTACTTGAGACTTGCCCAAAAAGACTTAAAACAGCTCTGATGAAAACTACAGAAATGTTCATATTACACAGCTTTGATGTCGTATTAAGCTGTTATAATGAAATGTAAACATTTAAACTCTAAGTCAAAAATGTAAAAAAAATCCCTATTTCATACCCATCCTCCCTGTGAGCAAAGACCCTGTTGCTCTTTTTATTTCAGCATAATTGAGCCACCACTTACACACCTCACCCATTTAGCTCCTCAATACAATTCATCCACCCGCAGCTCCTGAGTGCATGTGTGTGTGCGTCTGTGTGTTGTGTGTGTGTGTTTCCGCAGTGATTGAGTGTTTAAAGGCTGCCTGAGGGCTATTGAAAGGAACAGTAGAATAACAGCTGTACACTAACACGAACACGAACACACACACACACACACAAGGCCTTATGGCATAGCTGGTAGCTACGCTCAGGAGTTTTTCCCAGGGTGCACTGCGTCTGTTGGGTATGCACCATTGCCCCTCAGAGTGGAAGCCAAATCCCTGCTCTCTCTAATGACCGCCATCTTTCAACGTCCTCACATGCCATGCCATCATGTTGTACCCCCCACCTACACACAGACACACACACACACACACACACACACACACACACAAAGGAGCTCCTAGAGGGCTGGCGCTGACATCATCTATGCCAGCATGAAAACATATCTACCCTAAAATAAGTCCTTTATAAAGTAAAGGCGACCTTTCCCTTTCAACACTTAAGAAGAAAGCACAGGAAGTCTACTCTACCATCACCACCCCACTTTTTCTTCCACACACCATAATTCACTTCACCAAAAAACATAATAGTAGGTCTAATCTGTTCACATGGAACTGATTAATAGTCCACACTCTATCTGTAGTTGCCTGCATTCAGTTGGTTTCAGCAGAGTCCTAGAAAACATTTTTCATGCTTAGCAGCACGTACAATGTGGCCTGCTGCTTCCCTATTCCACTCCATACATTCTCACAGTCTCAAATTGATTCTAGCAGCAGCCAGCGTGAAAATAGAAGGAGAGAGCAAAACATTGTGGTGGATATATAAAGGCAGTACTCATCCTTGCAAGTGGAGATTTATTATGGGAAGTTACACTTTTTGGACTGCAGTTTAATTTGAGTTTGCTTTTGAAGGCCTCACAAAGAAATGGGGGAAATACTTTAAAGGTCCAGCGTGTAGAATTTAGTGGCATGTAGCGGAACGGACTTGGCAGAAATTGAATATGATATTCATAAGTATGTTTTAATTAGTGTTTATACCATGATCTGGGTGAATACTCTTTTCTGACTGGCCGGCAGGTGTGCATTAAAACCGTTTAATGCACACGTAGTTCAGCTCAAGTTTAATCACCGTTCGAAATTCATCCGCTACCCAACTTGTAACCATAGCAACATTAAAGAGCACAGCTGTCAAAGTGTACTGGTTATGAAGTTTTGAAGAATGGGACGCAGCAGAAGGAAAAGAGATGGAGAAGAAAAGAGAGAAACCAAGCGAAAAGTGGCACAAGGAACTGACACCTGAAGAGCTTAAAATGATAGAGGAAGAGAAGGATGAGATTAATACAAAAAAGGCACGAAAATGGGCAGTTAATATGCTGACAGACTTTCTCTACCAAAAACAAAGGAGCACTGATTTGGAGACATACTCTGCGGTTATACTTAATGACACCTTACGTGAATTTTATGCCTCGGTTCAGGCTGGCGGCGAGTACAGTGTGGCAAGTTGTCATGACAACGCTAAGCTTTTGCTTAATAATCTTTTGAATTTGAGTGCAAAACTTTCACTAAAAATTTGCGAATGCTTTTATTTTATATTGTTGGCAAATGACCATGGTATAAGCACTTCGCCTCCACGTCGTGCCTTAAAGCCGTTTAACGCACACCTACTCATTGATTATCCCTTACATAATCACCTGAAAATAAGAATTGTTGTGTTTTCTGGCTCTAGAGAAGGCCTTTGCATTTTTTTTTTTTTTTTGCGAGTTTCGTGGCCACTGTAGGTTCTCTTACATGCTTGGAAGGGGAGGGGGGGGGGGGGTATTTAGTTGGTTCTATCTGTGACCTCACCGCTAGATGCCACTAAATCTTACACACTGCACCTTTAAATGTACCACCAACAGTGGAAAAGAATACTTTTGAGATCTGCAAAACATTTCAGACAGTATTAGAGCTGCAATGATTAGTTGCTGGACGGAAAATTAATCTGCAACTATTTTGATAGTCGATTAATCGTTCAAGTCATTTTTAAGTAAAAACATTTAATCTTTTGATGGCGCCAGTTTCTCAAATGTTCCAGCTTCTTAGATGATAGGAAAGTGGTTCTCTTTGGGTTTTAGACTGTTGATCCGACAGAACAAAACATCTGATACAATCATCTCGGATCAGCGAAATTGTGACTGGTTTTGTTGGATAACAACAAGGAACTCTTTTGCCACCAGAGCAGCCTCAGTTCTTGAAGGCTCGGGCTCAAGGTATTAAAAATTCCACAGGGATCATAGTCCATGTTGACTTGATAAAACTGATCATGATCTCCTGGTGTTATGTTCATGCCATGAGCATCCTGTTCCGCATCATCTCACAGGAGCTTACTGGGCTGAGATCTGTGACTTGTACAAATCATTGGAGTAAATCACAGTTCCTATCACACACCTGTAACAATCATGAGATGATTCATGCTTTGTGACTATTTGAAAAACGTAGCAATGTGGGAATGTATGTGGTCACCCCTTGAGTAGAACCCCCAGTAATAGGAGTGAAGTGATCACTGTCAATTGTTATTGTGCTTAAATTTGGTGGTATTAGCAGATTACCAGTATTAGCAGTATCACCCTGGATTTAACAGTGACTGTATTTTCATTGAAAACATCAAAAATGTACTGATTTAATGATAACAACTGTTTGTATGTATTTGTATATTTGTATTTTGTATGCATTTGTATGGTATGTATGCAAATATTCAATTTTGGTCAAAAAAAGAAAAAGAAAGAAAACTAGTGTTAACAATAAAACCTTTTCCATACCTCTAAAAAGACATTTCAACCAATTAAAAAAAACATATTACAAAGTCATCAGACTTTTGGGGGTATTTGTATCCATCTGTAAGCCCTCAAAAACTAAACATAATTTTAAAAAAACACATTACCTATGAAACTCCAGCATACTCAGGTCACATGCCAACATTTTTTCTGCCTTTATCTTCATGGAAGGAAGCCCCCTGAAAAGGTCTAGCTCTGAAAACCGCAGTGCACCCAGGGTCTTTTATGGCCCCACTGTAACATACTTCAAAGGAGTGCTAGAGATAGCTCAATCAGGTTAAGTATTGTACTATTTAAGTACAATTCAACAAGACATCACAACTCAAACTGAGCTCCAAACAGTTGAGAAGACCATTGTGGGGTTTTTGAAGAGTCACAGCCAGCAATAAAAACTCAACTTGTCAATCCAATGATTAAGTTGAAACAATGTTGTTTCAACTTAATTACTGATTAAGTTAATGGAGAGGGAACAAGGGAAATGGAAGATGAGAATTTTGAAGTTAGAAGCGGGAGAGCCTCAGAGAAAAGAAAGAAAAAGAAAGTTGATTCATCGAGCCATAGTGAGAGTGAACATGAAAAAGAAACCTACATGGCTGGAATGAAGATTTGGGGTTTGAAAGAAGGTGGATGTGGAGCTTTGTCAGAAAAGTACACTGTGGCAAGATGGATTAAGAACGAAGTGGGCGAAGTTAAACTGATCTACATTAAACGCTCCAGCTAGATAGTTGTGAGTGTACGTCAAAGATACAGATCGAAAAAGCCTTGAAAGTCTTGGTGTTGGGTGAGTCATTATGTACCCAGTGGCATGTTTTCCACTCAGCAAGAAAGGTCCAGTAAAAGGTGTCGTTGATGGAGTCTCACAGACTGTAAAGGGGTGACACACACCTATAGAATGATGAGGTTTGACGAAGTAGTTAATGAAAAGTATGTTTTTGGATCACGTATCGTACGCAGCAAGGCAGTATGTTCCCAAATCTTTGCAGTGCAAGAATTGTTGGAAGTTTGCTCCTAGTTTGTTTGTATGTAGGAGTGATTTTGCCATATGTGGTAAATGTGGGGAGAATGACTGTGAAGGTGACTGTGAGAAAGATCCAGAGTGTTTTGTTTGGAAAGGGAATCATGCAGCATGAGAGGCTGACTGTCCAAAGAGTAAAGGAGGCAGAAATAATCAGGTTTAGGAGATTTCTGGGTGTTGTGGGAGTTTCTGGAGAAGGTGTGCAGCAGCTGTTGAGAGAAGCTTTTAGTTTCTCTCAAACACCTGAAAAGGTGGGAAATGGGTAGGAAGGGGGTTTTAATATTTTATTTCGTCAGTGAAAATTTTAGTTTCAATCCAGTAAATGGAGGTAATGCGACATTTTGGCTGCCAACCGCCACTAAAAACCAATAAGAAGAAGAAGAACAGAACTCCACGTTGTGACCGTTAAGTCACAGGTTAATTACTGGGGACTAAAATATTAAATCAATTTGTATGCCATAGAAATGTAGATTAAATTTGATTAGAAAAGCAACAATTCATCTCTGCAGACTAAATGTGGACTTTTTACTTCCCACACAATAGCTGTCTTTGTTTACGGCACATGCCAACAACACCATGTAATCAATATGTCTCAACATTGATCTATACTGATCCTCTGTGTCTAAGTAATCATTTGTCACTTGCTCAGTGCTCAGCATTACATCAGTGTAATCTGTACATTAGCCGGTGCAGACCTTAAGCCAATAAATGTATTACTGTACATGACATGTAAACAAGACACAGACGAAAACTAAAAAGAATATACATAGATCGAGTGTACCATAAAAAGTTTTTGCAATGTGTGTGTGTGTGTGTGTTTATGCTGATGTGTGTTCTCACATTGCTGCTCATGCACAACTGTATTCCCCCACCCCCGTGTTGGCCAGTGTGTGTGTTTGTGTGAGATGATAGCAAGTACAGGTGAAGGTCATCAGGAGGAGGGGCAGCTGTCCCACTGAGCTGGATTTGGCAGCACTCTCACAGCTGAGATGTATTGTGCAAATGGGGCGCAGTGCAGGGCTCCATAAAGTACAGTCAAACTAAGTGTGTGTTTGTTTGAGTGTGTGTGTGTGTGTGTGTGTGTGTGTATGTTGACACAGTTGATGGAGAGGCAGAGAGGGTGACTTGGGACACACACTGAGGCCGTGGAGAGAGCAGCGAGTGCAGGACATTGTGCTTGGCCAGCAGAACTATTTTTGAGGGTGTGGGCACCAGCACTTGCTCCAAACACCGGCATGTCCCAAGATCCCCTCCCATGTATTCTTTAGTGCCGTAGCTGCATCCTATCCATTATTAAAACAGAGGGATGGAGGGAGGGAGGGAGAACAGGAGAGACTTAGAGAGAAAGTGCGAGAGGAGAAAAAAAAAATAATTGGTGGAATGCAAAAAAATTATGGGTAAAAATGTTGATAGAGGGAAAAGTCGACAGAAAGGTGAAGGTAATACAGAAAGAAAGAAGGAGCTAGGGTGCCAGTTCATCTTTAATTCTGAGCATAACGTATAAACCAGAATTAGAAATTGTATCAAGATAGATTTGTGATTGACAGAGTAGCTGTAATGGGCCTGATGTCCTTTTGTCTATTCAGTGTATTGCTTTATAAGGGTCAACTTTACCTACAGCACACAAGGCAGTATGATTGATGTGGACAGCAGCAAGTCACAGACAGTCCTTCACACAATGCCGCACACGTTAATGTGCTTAATAGTACTAGTCCTGCCCCTTTAGCAAGCTGGCTAATGTTTACTCTCTGCATGCAATCAAGTCTGGAGCATACCAGATGAACAATCTGTCATAATTACCTAAATCTGTGAGTGTGTTTGTATGTGTGTGTGTGTGTATACTTGTATGTGTGTGTGCCCATTAATGTCCGGTGTAGCCACGGTGAGATGCTCTTTATCTGCAGAGGCAGAGCCGAACCTGAGCAGCCCCATGACAGATGACAGTGGATATTTATCTCCAGTGTTCACATTCATCACCCGAACAGCTCGGAGCACGAGGTGTTACACTTTATGCAAACACTGTGTGTGTGTGTGCATCTTCTGCAAGAACTTCAGGAACTGGGGGAAGAAAAATCAACGTCTTTACAAACGCAAATTAACTACTAAATCAAACACTTTTCACGCCGGCAAATAAACTTGGTCAGAGAGGTTGGGGATAAATCAAAGAGGTAAACCGCATAACAAGTCATCAAAAGACACTTGATTTTCTGAGCCCACAAACACAGCGTCAGCAGTTGTGCTCTTTAAGAATTTAAGTTCTTTAATCCGGTAGCAAAGGGCCTCGCTCCTTGCTCCTGAGCTCTCTACAGTAAAGGCAGGATGTTTGATTCACATTTGCTTTTCTCGTGCTTTTTCTCACCAACAAAGCACTAATTACAGTATGAGTGAGTGACTGTGTTGGCTAAAGCTGGCCTGCTAGGACATGAAAGGATAGCAGCACAGGCTGCACACCCGCCTGCTAACGCTGTAATTAACTCTGTGACATGGCATTCCTCCTTTACCCGCTTTCTTTCTCTCTGTTTTACACACACACACACACACACACACACACTTCTTTCTCCTCTGTCTCCCCCTACGAGCAGTGGAGGAATCAAATTTAGCAAGATCATGCTTTGGTCAATGAGAACAAGAGAGGGAGGAAGAGTGAAGCCAGAGAAGTGATGGGAGGGTTAGGGGAGGTTAGGGAAAAGGGGGACAGTCATCAGTACACACCCCTACACACCCCCTTCCCTCACCTCATCGCCAGTCGTGCTGAACCAAACCTGACAGCTATTCAATTTTCCCAAAGCTAAATCTAATCTGCCGCCGTCTCCCCCTCACTGACACACTGTTACACTGGAACGCCTCAGCCATCACCCACCCTTGGCAGCAGATTGGCACCATCGCACATACTTTCCCCTCCACTTCAACACAGACACGCACACACACAAGCACACACACATATACAGACACACAGAGTCATCCATGGGGCAAGAAAGGCAAATAGAGGGCAAAAAACAGAAATAAGTAAAACTGATCTTAAAATTTGTCTGAAGTGAAGCAGTTTGACCACAATTTTGCTTTTTGTGAACCCCAATAAGAACTTATTGTCGTACCTTAACAGCCTAAAACAGTGGGGGGAAAATTCTAAATCAGTCAACGTAATAACCCACTAATTTTCTCTGCGCCCTGATGGAATGCATTTTGGAAACTCGGGTAAAAGCTATTATTTGATCACTATCACTTTTTTTTTTCCAACCAGGCAGAAACACAGCAGTTTACAAATAGGAGACAGAGCTGTATGAATGAATGAATGAATGAATAAATGGATTTATTTAATGATTTAAAAAACACATCTAACACGGCACTGCAGTCATTACATACCCTCATAATTACAGAGGATGAAAACACAATAAAGCCTGAAGGCTTATTTCCATTCCCATCCCCCTAAAAGAAATCACTAGCCAAAACTCTGTAAAGTTTTCTGATAATATATCTCCCCCATGATTTTCTAAATGCTGTTTTTAAAGTCTTCTAAATGAATGTAATTCAGAGGAGAAATACTATATCCCTGAATGCCATATTGTGTATTTATTTGCCTAAAAGTCAAGTCACATTTAAAGATATTGGGTCTAAAAAAATGACAGAATCATCGTAAAAACTACTGTGTGTATGTATGTGTGTGTAAAATGCAAACTCCTACTCATGGACATGACAATATGTCCAGTACTGAGTTTCCTCCATACATGCACAATATAACACAAAAATCCTTCTAGTATTAAGTATATACTATATCACAATAACCAATGTCTAACATAAATAAAACATTTCCGAAATGTTTGTTGAGAGTAGTTTGCATACAAGGCGCTTAAATCAAATTTTTTTTAACAAGTGTGATGATGCAATATTTATATAATTTTTTACGCTAAATCAAATTAAAACTTTAAGTGCTGTTTATCATGAGCACTGAGTGGAAAATATAAAACATTTCATCAGCTCATAATACAGTTCCCCACACAGCAAAAGCAAGTCATTCTTCCACTGTTGTCACCCGAATGTGTGATTAATTTTAAATGAACGTGAAAAAAAAAAAAAAATGAAACGCATAATCATTTCCACTTCAAAATTAGACAATTAGTCATGCTCTTAAATCTAGTCAGTGTGACTAAAATACATATCCAGAACAAAAACAGATTTCTCCAGAACAGACAAAACATGAAACTGCCTTCTGTAGATATATGAATTCTGTTTGTGTGAAACAAGTCTCATAGAAAGGTCTCCAATAGACCGAAACATAATGCTATTGAGTGGAAATAACTTAATCCATCATGTTTGACAAAGTTCTTTGACCTTTTGGATTTTTAAGATTCTCTGAAAGCCTTATTTTTCTGAAAATGTGACACTTTCAGTTTTAATTTTTCGGGTTTTCATCACTGCAGGGCTACTGTACAGCTGCTGCGAAGTGTATGAACGTAGTATTCAAAGACTTAAAACTATATTTCAACTGACACTGATAAATTCATTTGATGTAAATCAAGCTGATGACTAATATTATCCCATTTTCTTCACCTCCCTCTGTGTAACGCTTTCTCTCTACACCCCATAAACCCAGCATGTGCGTGTTGCGTGTCTCTGTAAATCTTTCGCCTCTTCAGTTCACTGGACGACTTCACTACTGGCATTTATTTTTTATCCCCCGTTTCTTTTTGAGGAACCACCCCGCTCTGTCTTCTTTCTCTCTCATTCTTGAGGAATACTGTCAGCAGACATATCCGTGGCTTCCTGTGCTAAGCTACTTGGTGTTAAAGGAGAATGGTATGGCACCATACATGCACACACACACAGACACACACACTCCTCTTCCCCATCCAGGCAAATCAATTCCAGCATACTCTTGTCACACATCATTACACTTTCCTATCATCCTCTGCTCTTTTGCTCAGCATATGCGCCTCTTGAGTGCGAGAGAGAGACGGCGTGTGTATGTGTGATTGAGCGTGCTTTAAGTAGGTATGCAAACTTAACACACGCAATGCAAACACATAACGCCTCCTGCCTGTTCCTCGCCCTCGGATATAGCTTATGCTTTTAAAAAAATAGGAACGCACACGTGCACGGATAACTTTCGAGACAGGCTGCGGTGATGATCCCAAAGAACGATCATTTGTCTTGTATCTTCCATTACCAAGCGGCTTGAAGTTATTTCAGCGTGGAATAATGTCCCACTATTTTGGTTCCAGGGAGCCATAACATCAGTGAGGTGAAAACTAGTCCAGCCAACAACACACACACGCACGCACACAGCCAGGCTGACTCATATAGACAGGTTGTTCAATGATACATGAAATTAAAGATTTCAACAGAATAGTACTGAAGAGGGTAAAACACACAGAGCTAATTCTAACTATCAGTGGAAGATGTTTAGTGCGTCTCAAACATAAGCCTGCATCATACTGGTGTGTGAGTTTGTCTATATACAGTGTAGGAATGTAAATGCATTGTATTTGTACATACACTAAAGAGTATACTGCTAATATTGGATTTTTATTTTAAAAAATTGAAAGGGTTATTGATTATGTTTTTTCTTCTACAGGGACAGACACGCACTCTCTCACACACACACACACGCTCTCTCACACACACACACACACACACACGCCCTGACTGGTATAACCTTGAAACAAGAGCTATTTCCGATGGATACAGGAAGCGAGCTGTGGCGTGGAAAGGGAGGACAGATCAGGACAGGAGAGGAAAGAGGAGAGGGAGGTTTGGGGAGGGGATGAAAGACTAAACCTGCTGCAGCTGGATTAAAAAAATATTGAAGATGTCAAATTTGGTCTCTAAAAACAACCGAAATTATTCCAAACTCTATATTTACAAATATTTAGATTTGCATCATTTTAATAACCTATATCCTTCTGGGAATTATGTTGCTGTTTGCTGACTTAGAAGTCATGCAATCATTTCATTATTTTTTTTTTTCGTTCAGAATTAATCCTGTATTCAATATGACTTAAACTACTGAAAAGCATCTATATGAATTATCTATGAAAATATTAAATGAAGCTGCTAATGTATTTGGATTAGTGTTGTCACTCAGTTAAAACGAATTAAGTAATTTATTGCGTGGTTTTATGTTATTAATTTAGATTAATCACACTTTTGCACTTTTTAAGAATCTCTCTCATGAAAGATAATTAAATTGGAAGTCAAATCAGGCATCAAATTAATGTCGAGTCAACGTAAAGGTGAGTATCAAATTCAAATTGTAGCATTTCAGCTTGGAAAAACACAAAGTAGCAGGTTGAGATGAAATAGGTGCCAGACTTTTGACATTTGTACATCATCAACAGGCAAAACGAAAATTCAAAATGTAACATTCAACCTTTTAGTCCATATTTTTTCCTTCTTAATTTGTCAGCGAAAAAAAAAATTTAAGCATATTTTCTGTACGTTAAACAATTTTAAGGTTTTGATGAGATGTGTGTCTGTATATAAAGACAATGTCTGTGTGTGATACAGATCATGTTGAACGCATACTGTGTGTGTGTGTGTGTGTGTGTGAGGTATGGTTATTTCCAGGGGAGTTTTGTTACGCTAGGGTCAGAGAGATAACTGAAGAGAGACTGAGTCCATCTGTCCCCTGCCCACGGGAAACACACACATACACACATACAAATCTTTTCTCTTCAGTACCATCCTCCTCTCTATGTACAACAGTGTACATCCCTCATTCTTTCTGCCTATTTAAAAGCATATGTGCCCTCGGGGGATCTGTAGTCCCTCAGCGTCCCTGGACAAGAGCTGCTCGACTGTACCGGACACACAATAACTAATATACAGGACACTGTGACGTGGCGCCACAGCCTGCGTGTGCATGCATGTGTGCATTTATACATCCTGCACATCTGACGATACTCAGCGATCCAGCAAGTGGGCACAGTGAATAACATTGTACTTGCCAATAAAGTGCAACATACCAGATAGGTGTGAAAAGATACACTTTTCTGACAAAGAGGTCTCCAGTCTTTTCTTTTCTCAATTAACCCCGCGGCTTTCATTTGCATTTCATAAAGAGGTCGTCACTCTGTGGGAGGGTTATCTTCTTTTTGGAGGCAGAAAAAGATGAGAAGGGGGAACAGTTTTTATCCTGTCAAGAAGATAACACCACTACTCTGCCTTATCAGTAGCTGATGAAATCCACGCTATAGGCCTGTATGTGTCTATGTGACTGCGCATGTGAATATGTAGTGTGTGGTCATGTGCATACATTTATGGGTGCGTATGTCGTTTTTATGTGTGCACACAGGTCCTGGCTGTGCGTCATGTCGGAGCTCCTGTGTGACACCTAACAGCAGACACACACCACAGTGGGTCTCCGCATCCACCAGAACCCTGAACTTCTGGCCCGAAGCACAACACTGTGTCTGTGCGCCCAGTAAGAGGTTAGCTACAGCTTGGCCCTTTATCCACTGGCTATCCATTAGCCAGTTTTAACTCATGCTTCATCAAGTGACCCTCCATTTGGAAAAATTTGCATTCCATCACACTCAAATTTTGCATTAATGCCACAAAGCAGAGCGGGAGAGGGATGGGAACAGACTGCAGAGAGGTACGAAGAGAGGTAAGGGGATGTTAGAAATGGGAGGAACGTTGAGTTGCTTGGCATAAACCTAGTGCTTTCCAAATATATGTGTGTGTATGTATGCGTGCACGTGTGTGTGTGTGTGAATGCATCTGCTGGAGTGCTTGAGATTTGGACATCCATTTAAAGAGGCACATGGTCTGAATAAGCTTTTAAATCTGTGCCTACGTAGTCGACATGCATTACCGATTCTCAAGTGGGTAAAAAAAAAAAAAAAAATTAGGTCCTGCAGTTTAAGAGATAAAGAGTGACATTTCTCTCAACTCAAAAATTACTCAACACCACTCATTTCCGCTCCTAAACTGGTCTTTCACATCCACACAGCAAATTTAAAAGGCTCTCAAAAAGGGATCTTCAAGCTTTTAAAGAAACACTTTATCCACGTCACATAATTTCAGCTTCCCAAAATTATGTTATACAGTGTGTGTCCCTGTGTGTGCTTACACACTGTGGTGGTGGAAACATTTTTGAAAAATGCAAACCATTTGGCATATTTCTGGGATGGAAGAAAATCTCTTATCTTTTACTCAACGTTTTGCTTTAAGAGTAAAACTACCTACAAGAAAACAGTCATGTGGACATCTGAATAGTATTTTAAGAGTATTCAGACAGTAAACCTGCTCACCTTCTGCAGCAGCTGGGAGCCAGAGTACTTTGCCGAGATGGACTTCATCTCCCCACCAAAAGCTGAAGCCCACAGCTTCACCCTGCAGATTGCACACATATGCACAGCAAACAGGGGGAACAGTTTATTAAAGAAGATGTATAGTATAGGCAACAACTTAGTGCAGTTAACATGGTAACTTCTGCTTTCTGGCCGATTTTGCAAGAGCATTCATTTGTAACCCAGAACATTGTATGTTTACCATTGACTGGCTAAACCAAGAAGATAGAAACGTGGAAAAGGAGCAAGCATGACACAAAATGAAGACACCATTAATTAGCAGTGGAAACCATTCAACAACAGCTCAACGACATGCTATTAAATATCTATTGTAGACTCAAATAACGACGCTATTAAGTTCTGGTTTGAAACTTGGAGAATCAAGTGATGCGCGGCACTTTTGCATAAAAGAGCATCTACTTACACGGACGGAGGGATGCTTTGGTGGGAGCCTCCCACCTCGGTGACCCTGGTGCTTATAGTGGAGAAAAGTAAAAACAGACACGCACACCATACACTGGAAACCACACAGCTCCGATCCACCTGCATCTTGGGCAAAAAAATACCCTCCCTACGCGCACAGTGCGAGTTTTTGGGTTTATGCTGCCACCGTGGATTTTTTCCCCCTCCAGAGAATCCAAAAATTAAAAGAAAAAGAAACAATGAGGAGATCAAAAGTCACCTAAGATGACTGACTGAATCATTCATGGCAATGTGTTTAGGCTATTCTTGGTGCGGGACGCGGATGAGCGATGCGCCTTGACAAAACGGCAGGATCCTCAGCTGTGTGAGTTATCCAAAGTGCCGCGGTGTGGCGCCGCTGACCGGTGCGGCGCACACGGCTCTGCTGCTCGGTGGAAAGTCGAGCTCGACTCCTCCGGCAGGTAAAGTCCGCTCAGTCGCTTTGTTTGACCAACCTCACCCGCAGAGAGCAAAGAGTGGAGGTTCAGGGGGGAAACCGGGGAGATCATCAAACGATGCAGCGCACAAGAGCACGCCTACTCCTCTTGACTAATGCGACTAGCCCCCCCCCCCCTCTCTCTCTCTCCCCCCTCTCTCCCTCTCTCTCACTTTCTCTCCTCCTCTCAGGGTCTGAGGATAGGCTGAGGATGCTGTTATTGTTGTTGTTGAATTACGCCATACTGACCGGCCTCTCTTTCCCTCTCTCCCCCACTCAATACAGGGCTATAATAGCTAGCCTTCAGCTTTCATGTCAGATCAAGTCATGCACTGTATGCCCAGGTTCACTGAAGCAGGAATTACTGCCAAAGTGCTGATGAAAGAGGGAGAAAAGAAAATTGTGTGCCTAAGAAACAGAGGGAAGTGGGGGTGTCCAGCTCGGACCAGATGATAGGTCAGTTATGCTGCATAAAAGCATGTCAATTAAATACACTTTGCAGCAGTGATGTGGCTCTGGCAGCGTTTGGGCATATGGGTAGTGAAAGAGGATGAGAGCCCCCAGGCAACGGACCCCATGTGACAGATCGTGTTTCACATAGAGCTGGAAGGATTCGGGCAAAGCACTGAGAGGGGATCAACACTGACTGAATAGCCCATCTCTGCCGCTGCAGAAGGGGTGCCTTACCTCTTTCACACTAGAAGAGTCACCTTTGACATATGTTGGTCAAACATCGGTGTGAAACAGCCGGTCTGGGTTAGTCAACCCCCATAATACAACCATATGGTACAGACCAGTCTTTATACCAAACACACAGCTACAGATTTTAAGTCAACATCATATTCAGTAGGCTTATAGACTTTTAAGGTGGAAAAAAAAAACTTCTGTTGTTGAAAAAAAAACTGTGCATACATTCATAAAAATGAGGCAGGAGAAAGTATTACTGTATTGGTGCTAAAACTCAAGTAGCCAATCATATTGCGATACATTAAAATACCTTCAGGTAAGTTAGAAAGTGCAAATTAATAACAATTTTGTATTACCTACATTTTTGCATAAGGGTTATTGATCTCATGTCTACTGCTTTTGCCAGTGACTCCACTACAGTGACCAGTGCTTTGATGTCACTGGGGCAGCTCCCAGGTTTCCAAACAAACAAGCATGGACTGTTCTAATGGGACTATAATGAAGATGAGACTAATGAAGTCAGCCTGCCCAGTAACTGCAGATGTAATGTGGAGATCCGGTCTGACAATACAATAAGGAAAACTCAATGAAACAGCTGTTGATCATGATCATTCTACAAAGCAAATACCCCATTCAACCAATCAAAGCATCAACTGGTGCCATATACTGTATTGTACTGTAGCACTTTAGTAATCCAAACACTGGCACCCACCTAAACACAGATAAAAGTGTTCAAAAGAACCTTTTAAAAAAAGTGTTAAAACTGACTTAAACAGATGTTTGCAGTTATTCCGTTAATCTGAGACTTCAGGTTATCTTGTTTTGGGATTGGAAAATACAAATTTACAAAAGAAAACCACCGGTAGTGTAGTGTAGTTTGAAAGATTTACCAGACATGGAGGGTCTAACAAATAACGCTATCCAGTTACATTAAATGTAGGATCAATTGGTTTTGGTGTTTGACCCATTACGGGGATTAAAAATCCTGACTTTAGTCCCCATAATGGATCAAACACCTTCCAACCATCTTTGCCTCTGCTGCTTCAGACTCCTGCAAGTCCCCCATACTAAAATGTTGGAGTACCCCTTTAAAAAGGTGCATTTTTGTTTTTCTTCAAATGTATTTACCTGATTGAATCATACACATACTCTCTGCAGTGTTTCAATATTTACATACTGCTCGTCTGCTAGTTTTAATTTTAGCAGTTTTAAGTTTTAAATAATCAAACATTTTAAAAAATGTAACAGCAAAGTCAGACAGTGATGCTGTGATCATCACTGCAATAATATCAGCTTGTTAGTCATCTGTGAAGCACTTTGAATTTCACCGACCTGTATGAAAAGTGTTATACAAATTAAGTTTAACTGATTAATTGATTGACTCAAACATATCAAAATATTTCAGTATTTAGACTGAAACTTTGAAGTTGAATGAATATCTCGGTTTACCTTCCTGTTTCTGATCATCTCTTCTTCCTTCTGTTTCTGTCTGGTGTTGCCATTCATATGGAGAAACTATTGCCAAGTCAACATCCAAATCACCATCATATCCCCTGAGGTAAAAAGATGACATATGGCATTTTAAAGAGGTTTACTCATTCCTGGCAACCAGAAAAAAAAAATCAGCTGGTTGTTGGATGTTTTTCTTTTAGTGATTGGGAGTTTTTATCCACAAAGTGTCCCCTGAGAGTTCCTGAGTGTTTTTTTTTCTCACCAGGATATCACTGAGTTAAGCAGGGCCATTTCACTCGACAGTACTATGTGGTCTGAATAAAAGCAACTACAATAAGTGGAGTGAATGAACAGGTAAAAAAGCAACATAAAGTATGGCGTAAAGAAAAATATCAGCGCAGTTCAGCTCAAGGAAAGTCTTCAGGACTAGAGGGTGACAGCGATAATTCAGTTCTGTCTTCGCTCTTATTTGTTATTTCCATTTCCTCCCTGGTCCTGTTCGAATCTCTTTCACTTCTCATCCTGTTTCAATGGCAGGTCATTATTTGCCATTTGCCAGTATTACAGGGCTTTCACACAAAGAGTAAGCATGAGTATACTGTAAGTGGTGATTTTAAATGTAAAAAGGCTTCTGCGTTGGATCGCTCTCCTCTGTACTAGTTTGACTGCACTTTTTGAAAATATTCTTCTGAATTTAGGTTGAGCAAATAATAATATATGCTGGAATGGCTCTCCCCTTCAAACAATGTAAAGTCACATATGAATCCCAATCCACTGTTAAAGGAGCTTCATGACCTAAAAGACATTGCTAGTTTGGAGAGAAAGAAAAAAAAATATCAGTTATAGTTACTAGCTAGAAGCAAATCACTTTTCTACATAATTCCTAATGAAAGATCCATGCACGTGAGCCAAAGGCTTGTCCCAGGAGATTTTCTGGATGGATGGGGCAGTGAGGTAGGAGGCTAAAGTCTGGATTAGCGAGGGATTCTTTTACACAGCACAGTCAACCTTGAAACCCATGTGTAGCATGCAGTCGCCATGGGGCCGAGGTTATTAATGCGGTGAGCGAGACCCAAAGTTATCAGAGGACATAAACAAAATAATGCACTGATAAATGGATGTTTTAATATATTCATAGATTATTAAATCCTGCACAGACACACTTTCTGTAAGAAATGTGAAGGAGATTCAGTCAGGGTCACATCAGAGGAAAAAAAAACAAAAAAAAAAACATCAAAGACTAATGACGCAGCTCTCCTTTCCATCTTCACATGCCCACGACCCCTCTTGTTTCTCCTCTAACCCTCTTTTTTCTCAGTTCTGAATGCTGTAATCACACCTGATGTTGGAGAGCAGAGTGTACCCAAGCTGATGGTACCTCGGCCATACCTGACATTACAGCAAAGAAAAAAATAACTGACATTTCTGATGGTGCAGCTCCTTTTCCATCCAACACTGATAGCTTTCAATCCTATGTGTAAAACCTGCAGGGCTAAATACGACACGGTCTTATTTTGTTTTTGCAATATGTTTTAATTGAAATTTTTTTCTTTTGACCACTTACAAATAATCCCTTGATGTCCCATCACAACCCGCTGCAAATATGCTGAATTAAAGGAGCAATAAACTATAGAAGTGCATTCATCATTTATCTAAATAGCATTTTATCTTTTGTGCCTTTAAGTGTTTTAAAATGCTGTTAGATCTCAGTTCTAACAAAATTAAATCATTATTCTATATAATAGTATACGGAATAATAATATAATAACATATATAATATTACTATATCCCAATATTATTATACAAGTAAGATCATGCTGTGTGCTCCAGGAGGTGTATTTCACATGCACACAGGTGGATTATAAGATTACATCCAAACAACTGTAGTTTTAATGTGGAATGACTGAACCTGTAAGGAGTCCTATGGTTGAACTAAGAAGACATGCCTTTGATATTACTGAAAGAGCATCTCCCAAACCAGGGTGGAAAGGTCTGAAACCTCTCAGAAAGAATATTATACAAACTATACGGGACTACTGTATGATCAGTGTGAGAGCTTCGTCACTGTACGGCCATGTTTCCTTTTCTGGTGTCCCTAGTTTGACCTTGGGGCTACCAGCTATTCTGTATCTCTAGCAGCTCATTAGCACCAAGGTCAATTCAGTAAACCAGTACAGAATAAAGGATCGGTGGGGAAGGGTCTTGGTGTGATTGAACTGGATATGCTGAGCTTCACTTGTAGCACATGTGCATATTTGGTGGGTGTGAAATTACACCCACCAAATATGCAGATTTTCAACAATTTTATGCCCTGCCATTTTCCAAGAGATTCATTTTAGAGCCAACCTACATTTACATTTTAGAGAACTGCACCTTTGACATTTTGGTTTGTAAGAGTTGTTCTTAATGGTCATTACCAGTCAAACCAGTCCCTGTTAGACATCTAGTCACTTAATGCCTATTTTATGTGTCAAAATATGTGACGAGGTTATTATATTTCATACTTTGAGCTACCGCGAAGCCAAAGCAACTCTGCCCAGGCTGGTTTGTATTTAAGTGGAAGCAGGAGATTGTGTCTGTGTGTGAGCATCAACGTTCTTATCCATATGGACAGTGATGTGCTCCATCCCATTAGTGCCTGGGAATTTCAAAGCACACCATAAATAATTCTTTGTTACCAGGCCCAGAACTCACCTTGCTCCAGAAATACCTCTCTTAATTCAATTAATAATGAGATGCCAAAGACTTTCCTCCATCAGCACCGGCAGAGAAGCAGACGTCTGTATCTGATGAGATGGAACACAGCTGCCTGTGGAATATGCACTGTCATGGATCAAAATATCTACTACATGCAAGATTCATGGCCTGAGAAAACAAGGACAAACTGCGCCGAGCTTGCCATGATGAACAGCAGGGGGCGGTGGTAGCCTCGACGTGAGAGAGATGAGCTTACGCCTGGTGCGTCACCTGTGAAAGCAGGACAGGGAACATGAATGATTACCGGGCTTTCCTCCTTTACCAGAAAGCGTGTCCTTGAATGAAACATTTGATCTGTGATGTTGGCAAAGGCGAGGCTGACTGTGCTTGTACAAGTCGGTTCTTTGAAGGAAGGTTAGAGCAGATGGAAAGTGAATTAAAGCTTTTGGGGAAAATCATCCTCAATAGCGGCTGTCAACACACAGTACACTGTCTTGAATAGATGATTAAAAAGCTTATGCTCCGACACTGATTAGAAGTCTTAAGAGATTCCTCTGGTGCTGGTGAAAGGTAGCCTAATTTTCCAGACTGGCATCGCTTCTTAACAAAATTGCTGTGGATGTTTAGATGCCATTTTAACACGCTGAGAAAAAGTGAGAGAAGGTTTTCCTCCGAGGCACCATTCAGTCACACGTGTGTATTTATCATATCAAATCTAAAATCTGTACTTTAGACATGTGTCGACCTATTCCTGAATAACAGACTGATAGCAAAAAAGCAAACAATGTACTTTGAATGATGATGTTAAAAGTTCAGAAAGTCCTCCATGGAAAAAAGGTGCAAGAGACGATCTATCATGGCTAATGTTCCCATCTTCTCTAAAAATTTCACCTAAGAATATGTGCATACGGTAGCTTGCCCAAGGCATAAGCAGGATACAGTTAGCAGCTGCTCAGGGCCCAACAACTTCCAGGAACAAATTATAAACTTGAAGTTCTCTATTCATATTCTTAAATAATTTAGGGCATTTAAATAACTAATCATGTCTTTAACTTTTTTATGTTTGCACTTTGCTGAACTTCACTGAACAGATATTGTTTGGTCAAATCGCTTTCTGAGCCAAAACAGCTTGGGCCACGTTTACATCGGTAGTCTCACTAAACGCTAATGTCCTGCATGGTTTCTTCAAGCCGTCTCATTGTGAAATAATGTTTACTCATAAAGACTGTATAACATCTTGATCACTCACTCGCTGCATTTACAACACACAAAGAAAAACTGACCTGGAAAATGAGACTTTCCCCAACAGGAATCTTTTAATCTACTGTATATCACTGCATTGTGGATATTAAAAGTTACAAACAAGCATATCAAATGCCACACATTTAACAAGGCAGTATTCTTATTGTATATTTATATGGTTAGATATTTGACAAACGCTTCCAAGATCAACTCAACCCCTCTGAAATGAAAGTAACCACAAAGTATATAATAAAGAAAACCTCCTGTATAGCAGACAGATCGGGAGGAGACGCAGACCTGCACAGTCCTGCATCTGCTATCTTCTGACAAGCAGTCAATAGTGAAAGAAAGAAACGGCTTGTTCAGCAAAAGTAAAGAAAAGAGTGGGAAATGAAGAGGGCAAGATATCCTGTGAAAAGCAGGAGGGGGAGAGGAGAGGAGAGTGAAATGAGTGCTTCAGGCTTTCCTTAAAAGGGCACCAAAGATTAATTTGTCATCGAAAAAATCTACAGAATGGGATGCATATTAGTGAACATAATTGTGTTTAAAAGCAATTATACACCAGTCATTTCCTTTGTTCGCAGATAAAATTCAGAACATTGAGCCATTTGTGAGAGAAATGAGCTGAAGGAAGACTGCAAGTCATATTATGGCTGAGGGAACTGTGGTATTGTGGTATAAACATCATGTAAAGACTCTGTATGCCTTCTATGGGATTCATTAGCTTGTGTGTTTAAACATACAATACAACAACTACCTTTGCCTGTGTGTAGAAAGTGAGAACAGTCACACTGACCATGACCTTCTCATATACTGTAAAGGCAACCGGATACAGTATAGTTCCCCACCACCAAACTGTGTGGCAGCTACAAGAACCTCAATTAGCCAAGTAATTAGGTCATATATCAAAACAATGGAACGCCTGGGAGAGGAGGGACGAAGATGGTCAGGAGAGGAGATGAAAGAAGCAGAGGAGAAAGAGGGTGGACAGAGCTTAACGAGGAGACGTATTGGGAGATGGAGAAAAAAAAAAAAGAAGAACACAGGTGAGAGGAAGACACAGAGAGAGGATGGAAGAGACAGGAGCAAGCCCTCCGCTAAAGCATAAATGAGAGAAAGACGAAATGCAAGAGAAAGACAGGCCAGTAAATTGAAAGCAACTGGAGCGCAGTATGACAGAGGTAGAGAAAGAGGAAGATTTGTCGGGCCAAATAATCTGGCATTTAGAGTGTGTCTTGTTGGAAATCAGTGAGTGTCAGCATGGTGAAAAATCAGCATGGCACTCCACACTTCTGGTTTGTGAGGAAATGCAACAGCCAGGCTAACGTCTCGGCACACTAACAACCACATTTTACAAAAATATTTTAATCATTGTTCACTACAAATGTCTTCTGTTTTTCATGGCATTAAAATGCAATTAGGAATGACAATGATCCACATTCAGTAAGTTTCAAGACTAATTTTAAATAAACAGGAATAACAGGGGGGGGGGAAATATATGCAGGTATGTATGCATGCATTATCATCCATCTAGTCTGTCTCCTTTTCCCTTTTTCTATCATGTCATGTCTGCTCTGCTGGTCTCCTGAGGGGCAAAGCACCTCACAGATTACATTTCACACGGTGTCCTCACACTGGGTTTGTGTTCAGACGCAAAGCCAGCCAGGTAAACAAACAGAAAGCCGGGATTGTGCTGTGTGTGTGTGTGTGTGTGTGAGAGATACACACACACAAACACACACACACACACATCATCATCTTAAACGACAGTAATACTAAAAGCACTATGACAACATGCATAATTAAAGACACTCTACCTAAAAATAGAAGGATGGGAAAGAGAGAGTATGGAAACAAGAGATGAGTGAGAAATGATAGAAAGGCAGAGAGGGTGATGGAGGGCTGAGGGATCTCCACGGCAATAACAAAGTAAAAAAAAAAAAAATGCACAAATTGTGCAGATAGACAGACTTTTGTATTAGGGAGTAAACTTGTCAATTTTCTTTTCCATTTTCAAACAAACAGTGTGAAATGACTCAAGCAGCTGTCTGATTGCCTGAAAGAAAAGACTTGATGGGAGAGGTGGCTTCATTATGTGGAGAAATAACAGGCAGCCAGTGCAGACGTCTGTGATATTTGCATTATTTTGTGTAGCAGATTAAAAACGGCACTAAAGTGCTCTACATTCACAACATGTTCACAACTGATTTGCCCAAAGCGTCCCATTCTATTTTACATTCCCCAGCCACTTCAATTAAAGAAAAAACACCTTGCTGTTACAAGTCCTCTCCTTACTCCCATTATTCTCTGTCTCTCCTTTATTTGCCCCCTCCCTCCTATCATCAGCCTTTTTCAGATATGCAATCTCCTTTTTATCTTTTTTTCTTGTGTTTCGTTTGCCGTGCCTCACTGCACCTTATTAAAATGTATATTTTCAAATCATTCTTCAAAGGCGAACTGTTTGCCTAGAGAACCAGAGCCATGCCCCCTGTTACAGGAAATTACAGTGAGACTGAGTACAACCAGATAGCCCACCTCTTTCTTGACGCCTTCTTTCTCTTTGTTGTTTTGGTAACATTGTGCTGCACATAAAGTGACTAAACACTGTATAGCCTACTTTCAGTAATTTCATTAGTTTTTCATATTCAGAGATTCAGCCTAAGCACTTGGCACGCCTGCCAAAAAAACAACCTATTTTTAACCTTCCATAACAGCAAATATTTATCTCTACAGCCCAATCTGTGCGCAAGAAATCAAAACAAAATACACATATTCATAAAACAACCAAGCACATGTTTAAACAAAATGACAGCACTACTGTAGAGCAGCACACAGTGGAACTCCACTGATCTACCCTTGGACTGTTTATTTGTTTAAGCCCCATAGTCGAGGCTGTTGTTGATAACCAACTCATTTGCAACGATAACATGCCCAAGAGGCTAAAATGAGGCCATTCACTGCGGTTGTGCTGATAGAGGATGAGGAACTCGGAAGCTTTGATTGGCTTGACTGTGATGTTCAATTAATAGTCGACTCACCGAGTCCTAACACACATCAAAGTGCCCCATTGGGCCGAATCAGTGATTGACAGTGCAGAATAATCCCAGGCACTGAAGGGCTAATATTATCTCTATTTACCACTGTGGACACACCAAAACATGGACTATAAAAAGAGATTTGGAAGAACTGGAAAGGCTGAAGAATAAAAGAGGGAGAGAGTAGTCTTGTCTTCCGCCATTGCCAGTATCACTTTATAAACAGAACGCTGGCCCGAGCAAGCTGGGTAAAGAGCATGTGAACACGGGTCTCTGAAAATGTCCAACTTTACCCACCTCCCAGTCTTAGTGTCCTTCCCATCTCTTGTGCTCCCAGAATGCAAAGCAGCTTAGACGGTGGGACCCCGCCACAGTTTGGCTGCAACAAAGGAGTTGTGCAGAGTACCCTGCGGGCCCGTGCTTTCTGGCTGGCAGCTTTACATATAAAACAGGCAGGCCTATCTGTCTCTGCACAGGCTGCGGCCACAAAGTCCGAATCCCCAGCTTTGAGCACTCTGAGGATCCTCGCTCTGGAGTTCTGCACGGGGAGAGATTAACAACAAACACTAAACATGACTCTTCTGTGCATGTCTCAGAAAAAGAGGGAAATTATGGATCACTGAGGAACGTTTGGTCAAATAAAAGTCTACAGCTTCACTGTCATCTAAAAGAATCTTTGCCCCCGTCATTAAAAGCTGCTGATTAATCTTTTTTATTCCTCCTTGAATATTTTTGTTTAATTGGATATGGAGCTCTAGTGCTGTAATGTTACCATTAAAGCAAATAACAACCATTTCAATACAATCTTTACTTTTGGCTTGCATACTAATATATTGAATTGTAAATTAGTCGCAGTAGGTGTAAATCTTAATGTATTATAATTCATTTACTAGCAAATACAATGTATCCAGAGGCAGCTGACAAAAACACAAACAAACGCTGGCATCTAGAGGATGTTATGTGAAATTGCACATTCTATGCACAGATGTGGAGCACAATCACAATGAGTAAAACCTATATTTTTGATGATGATGCCCCTCAAGAGTAGCCAAAACCTTTGACAGTAACCTTCCACTCAATTTTAGAAAAATACGCAACCGGTCTCTTGTCCACTGTATCTGGTCTCTGTCTTCTAGGGACCACCACTGTGTATCAATGTACATTACTGCTAATACAGGATGTACAGTTGTTCACTGCATCACTTATTACTGAATGCATTGCTATCCTGACCTCTAGTGGATATATTATAAAATTACATGCTCAATGCATGCAAAAAATTCATGCAAGCAACTACAATCTTCCTGTTCTGTTCCGCTGTATCAGAGAGCAACTTGGCAGTTTTCTACAGTACATCTGTGTAACCCGAATAGCCAAAATGATCTCTGTAAATCACAAAATAGGTTATTTCAAAAAAATGACTGTGAAGTAATGTGTCCAATTTGGCAAAACAAAAGGATTCATCTAACCGTGTACTACAAGGCCTCTGTTCTGCTCACAAGCTTTGTTTTCCACATTTAAATTCCACATTTTAAACTTAACATATCTGATGTAGCTAATGGTCTGCAGCAGTCTATGGTGTGCAATCTATACTTCTGTTCTCCATAGCCTCATTGTTTGCCCCATTTACCACAATTCCTAATGGAAAGGTTGGTATCTTAGGCTGTGTATCTGTTCAGTACTTTGGACCACAGAGTTGGATGACAACTTCTGTAATGACCAGACTGACATTAAATGTGGTACTGTCCCTAAAGGATTAATTATGATATTTTTAGACACCTTGACCTTTTCTTCAACACCAATATCAGATGCATCATAGATATTATTGCTCTTATTATACATCCATGGGTCTAACATACTGGAGTTCACACACAGTAACATTACAACTTGTCAGCTAAGAAGATACAACATGTAAATAAGATAACTTTAGATTTACCTGTAAGTATATTCCTTCTCTTTTGGTGGAAGCTGGCCACCTCACCATACCTCCAGAACCTGTGCTACCTAGCGTTATTGAACCGTACAATGTATAAAATAATGGACGTAGCCGCCATGACGTCACCCATTGGTTTGTGGACTCGTTTTGAAGCCTCGAGTTTAGCATTTTCACCGTCGCCATCTTGGTTTTTTTTTGGAGCCAGAAGTGATGTGAAGCGAACATATCCGGTCTTCAAGTCTGACGTAAGTCGTGACGTACGACCGTTTCCGGGTCCAAACGCTCCTTCAGCTCCCCAAAACAAACTACGATGGCAGAACCTGTGAATCTTTTTTACGATAACTTCTTTCTTCAGTGAGGCACCGTCGAGAGTTAAAAAGGTCTAAACTCTTTCAGCGCCAACAGATTGGTTAGTGTAGCTGTTCTCCCAGGAGATATAATCAAGGGTAGCGTCCAGGCATCCATGAAAAAGAGAGTTTATGAAGTTGAGGGGAGTGAGAAGTTAGCAGCAAGCTAGCTAGCTTATGTTCTGAATGAGGTATTTAAAAAAAATCGTACAGGAGTGCTATAAAAAAAAAGGAAAAAAGAAAAAGAAAAACTGAATATGTACCAGCCAGGTTTTGGCGGGTTAGTGAAGTTAGGCAAGTTGACTAAACTCATTAGGAAAGTGTTTACTGAAGTAATAAATCAAGTGAGTGTAGGGTCATTTTCCCATAGACTTCCATACAAACAAGACTTCTTTTTGGAGCCAGAGGAGTCTCCCCCTGCATTGGCTTCACTTTTCAGACCCGGAACTACCGGTAACTGTCCGTTTGAAACTGAACGCACCATGGATAATAATCCATCCTCCACAGAGACAGACTGATACCAGCCACCTTTGGTAAGACACACATCACAACACATCCCAAGAAATGAAAAAGTAACGGAGTCTTACTCTAACTATAATGTCACATTATTACATAATTAGCTGCTCGTTAATGAAAAAGCAAATGAATTACGTTACTAAAAAAAAACAACTCACTACACACGCTGGTTACAGGTATTATGATGGTATTTTAAGTGCTGTTAGTTGCTTTGACCACTTGTGGCCACTAGATGTCATTGTAGACACAAACATGTCTTATCAAGGCATTACACAAAAGTCACATGCAGAATTTGCCTCCCCGTGTTTTGCTGGATTGCGACACTGTCTTATTTCTCGTTGAATCCTGTTCAGTTTACGTTTTGTGATGTTTTTAAAAATCAAAATTGGCAGCTGAAAATAAAATTAGGATTTCAATATTTCATTTAAAAATTCAATACCTCAGTGTTCTTATGTGGTGTCATGAAAGCCTAGAATAAATAGTTGAATATTGCCACCTCTTCTACTAGATCACATGCTGTAATGACATTGTATTTGACTGAGGTGTAATTCACTCTCACCTTCTTTGAAATAAGAAAAACTGTGTTGTGTTGTGGATACAAAAGAATACTGTCTAAACATCATTGAAAAAGCGAGTCAACTTCGTGGCACCAATTCACAATTACTTGGTATTATGTGGCTACGATTGCCTGTGAAGTTTGCATGAAGGCCTTTGATTGGACAGATGCCTGCAGGTAAACTGTCCCAGTCAGGGGCTACTGACATTTTAGGATAGAGAGAGGTGAGAGAAGACAGCATATGGCACTCAGGAGGGGAGATGGAGCTGGCAGAAAACCTGGACACTGGGTTGGGCAGCTTCAGGTTAAGTAACAATTAACAACATGATCAAAATTTGAGGAAATACTTGATGAAAATAACAATTCAATTCAGTTAGTTTTTGGTATCAGTTTGATTAGAATTGAAAACCTACAGGAATATGTAATCAGTGTGCCTATGTATGCAGTAAAAAACAACATATAAACACAGCACACCTTTTCCTCTGATCATATCATTTATTGTTCAATCTACATCAGTTGGTCCTTGGACAAACCGCCTCCACTCATTTCATAGTTTGTAGGATACATTTATGACCAAAGAACACATTTCACACTGCTACAGATTGACAGAACTGCCATATCGAATGTTAAGATATCTACTTACTGTCATGCTGAGTGTTTTTATCAGTAGTAATGACTCACTGATGCTGTTACTGCTGCTAGTGTGGCTTCTGGCATAATAATGGCATCTATAAGTCCCAGTGGGTGGACGGCATTCCATAGTATCGTCCTTCTATGGTAGGAATTCGTACTGTAATTTACAGTTAGATGAAACTGGACCTTACATTGTCTGGCCCAACTTAAAACAAATAGACAGACAATGTAATATGTTAATACCTTGTAGAAAAAATCATATGCATTGATACTTTCACCAATCCTCATAGCACAATGTCTTACCTGTACCTATGTTTATTAGTTGTGCAATATTTGAAGATAGTAAACAGCTATGATCGTATAGAGATCTAAATGTATCTACAGCTTTGTATATCCTTTTGGTTATGAGGATTAGCATAGTCATCCTGTACCTAATAGTATTTCATGATTACACTGAATATAAAAAAAGACCTCCGCAGAGTGACACTTCTGTACATGTATGTGTTTTTGTTTTGTACATAGCTGTAACGGTTAGCTCTCATTTTCACATTGTCTCACTCTGTCTCTCACCATATTTTATGGCAACTCCTTTGTAGCTTCACTTTGGCAGTCAAACCCAGTGCTGTGGATGGAGGACCCATGGCCTCCCTTGTCCAAACGCTCGACTCTCAGAGAGTCAAGTCATCCCAAGACCCGCATTCCTGCCATGCCCTCAAACGGGCCGTCTTGTGCAGCATAGTTCTTTGTATAGTCTTTGAAAGTTTGTTGTTAGTGCTTTCGCAACTAACCAATGTTGTGCTAGTTTGTAGGACCCCCTTTGTCTGGCTGGTCTGTAAAAGGCCATTTCACAGTTAAGTCCCAAGCAGCAGTCTTGTTCAGGGGTGGGGTGAGAGACGCCAAAGGCTCTGAAGGGCCAGTATTGCTGGTCCGTTCACTCCAGCCAGATGCTAGACCAGTGGTTCCCGATATTTCCTTTGTCTTACACTCAAAAGCTTTTCAAGCTCCTTCTACTTTATGCCACATTTGATTATTTTAAGATGCAACTCATGCAAGACTTCCTGTAATCCAGATTATTAGGAAACACTGTGCTAGCCCAGATAGACCAGCCTTTTATGGCATGCAGCTAATACGGCTATTTCAGCTATAAAACTGGCTGTTTGAAGTATATATTTCTTGCAGCGGTATTAGACAAAGTACACTGTAATGAAAGCTGGAAAGACAATGTGCGCGACGGAAGTTTGTAATATGACACTTGTGAGCCATGTAATACATACGTTTAATCAGGAGCATCTGATGTTAGCTGTATTAGCTACAGTTGCTAGCCTGTTGTGGTTTTAATGGCTGGCTGGGGTAAAGGCCTGTATACGCTGTTGCCCTTCAGGGCCCCGGGACTGTCCTTGACCTTTGACATTTGGATCATGAACCATCTCTCAGGGAGAGGCTTGAACATCCAAAGGCCTTATTCAAAATATGGATGCCAAGATGCAGGTCAATGAGGAAAAAGTATCCAACCACGGTCTGCGTTTTCTTAAAGTAGGTAAGACTTACAAGGTTTTCATATGAACAGGCAAATTTGTCATTTTGTTAAACAAATATTCTGTGGAGGATACTTTTTCCATCTTGTATTCACTTGCACTCCCCCTCAGCCTTGCTTTTCAGCTTCCTCTCTCGCTCGTTCCCCCTGTCGTCCTCCGGCTCTTTTCTTTTTTTTCCCTCACAGGCTGTTCTTGTCTGGCAACTCAGCCTCTGGACTACGAGGAAAGTAGACAGTGGCTTTGTGCTCCTCATAGCGGTCGATGTGCTTGAGGTGTACCACCATGTGCAGGGCATAGGCTAAAACGAGGAGCAGGATCAGAGATGTCACCAAGCCCATCAGGATGGCTGGCGTCAGGAAAGTGGCACAGTCACTGGCCGACGCAAACTTGTCCGACTGCACATTGAAGGCCTGGATCTGGAAGAGCAGAGAGAAGGCGGAAAGATGAGATTAGGCTGAACTAAAGAGGACAACTGGCTCTCACTGGGCTTACCAGGCACAGAGACACAGGGCAGATGGACGGGTTGAGACAGCCTAGCAGATGGCTAAACAGTGTACAGACAGATTGACGGACTGCCAAACAGACGGTAAACAGACTGACTGATTGACTGACAGCCAAACAGGCAGAACACAAAAGGAAATGGCAAACATACACACACATGCACACCTGTAGGAAACAGGAGGAGAAGACTATATAACAGTGAAAGTGCAGACATTACTTGGGGGAGTTACACAACAAAGCCTGTGTCCTTTCTACGGTAGTGTACCTGGAAATCAGTGAAAGTGATGTGCCAGTTAGCGGATGTGTCAGTGTGGGAGCTGGGCACTAGCAGGGTGTCATATTTGTGCAGACTGCTGACGTGCTGGCAATGGTAGGATGAAGTGGCAGGAGCGTAGACCTCACTGGCGTTGAATGTAGCCTCCTGGGTCCAGTTGTAGTGGATGTGAACGCTGTCTAGTGTAAACCAGTTTTGACCAGCTGCCTCGTAAAAAGTGTTTGACATCTGAAGCCTGGCGGAAGAGACAGTGCAGTTGGTTACACACACATTTCACACGCGCACTTGAAAGTTTAACGCTTATAAATGAAAACATTTAGGTTCATGTGCATTTTGAAGATGTTGTTGAATTAAGAATGCGCATTTTACCTGATTACTAGACCTCGCAAGTCCTCCACGTCACCGAACTTTAATGAAAGCCTGTGGAAGAACAAATCCACAAATATTAAAACATCTGATTTAGCACAGTAGCTAAAAGTAATTCTCAACTGACCACATTAAATATTAAATTACTCCTCTCTTCTAGATATATAAAATTTCCTTAGATGTTATTTCTAATTCCTTGTCTAGTAGTATCAAACCTATTCCGATCCCTTGGCTGTATATGTAGATATTTGAGTTCTCATTATATTTGTCACCGTATGTGATCTGTCTTGTAATGTACTTGTAAAAAAATCCCCTAAAAATCCAAAACAAATTCCTTTGTACTGTGTGAAAAAAGTGACTGTGATTCTGACCCTGACTGGCCACATTTTGGCTTAACTTACGTTGCTTTCTCCTTGGTGCAGATGGAGCCCTTAGTGTCCACGGGTGAGTTGGGGTTGAAGACTCTCTCAGTCAGATCAATAAAGGTGTGGTTCCTGTAGCGGATTGCCAGGCGCTTTGCCTTGAACAGAATGCAGGTCTTCCCGTTGTAAGACACACTCAGAGGGCCATAAGGTCCCATCAGAGACTGGAGCAGCTTCCTCTTACTGTGAGACATCCCTGGCTGATGCCAGTTAAAAGGCTGCAAACATATGAAGAAAAGAGCCGAGCAAAAGGAGAAATAAAGAAACTGCAGTGAACTGGCAACCAAAATGTAGGCAGCAGCAGTGTTACATTCTTTGACTGTCCTCTAGAGGGCGATCCGATTGTTTCTCAGAGCTGTGCCTCATTTCAGGGGCTGCATACTTAAAAGAATGCGGCCCACAAAATGTGTGTACCCTAAAGGCTTTACTGACCCTGCGCCTCTTCTACAAATAGCCAGAATTAGTAAATACCAGACATAAACGGATATTTTGTGGTACAGCGGTTAACTAGTGCATATTTAGTCTGGAAACGCAGACTTTGAAGGATCCAGCCCCTTAACTGGAATTCATTGTACGCATCCATTTCAGTCAGACGCTCCTCTTCTACAGCATGTGTCGGTGTGATTTATGTATACTACCACTTAGCAGCTTAGCAGCTCTTCATTTCTTCCACACAAATGATCCAAAGCAGGTTTGCTGTGCCTCCCTCTTGTGCACGCTGTGATATTTAATTAAAAAACCACCTTTCTTTTAAGCTTGTCATTCTTGACCTCAAAGTGTCAGTAATGTGTAAAGTTCAGTGTTCCACCCACCAATGAATTTCAATTGAGGAAGGAGCAGTGTTCTCCTCTGGGTAGAAAACATAAGCTTTGTGAATTTGCATATAATGGTGCGGTAGCTGTTAGGCCACATTGGCTGCACTGTGCAGATAGAAGCGGCCTCCTCTAGCCTTTTAATCTCTTCGCTCAGAGGCCACATCTCACTGAAGGGCATTTGGGCTAATCCAGCACTGTTTTACAAGACATGTAAAGTGTCATTCACTGTGACTGTGAAGTCACTATTTCTCATTGTTTAGTATATGATTAATTATTTGGAGGCTAAGGTAGGGTTACTGATACAACAATTTCCAAAAAATGTAAAAGCTACAGTACCAAATATAGTAGTTTAGTAGAGCTTACTGCAAGGAATCCTTTAATGTATATAAAACAGATGTAACCTTGCCTGGATGCATCAGCTGATACAGAATATGGTTTGACAGAATTTTATTCTCATTTAAACTGCTACTCATTTAAAGTGATCCTGTGTGTGTGTGTGTGTGTGTGTGTGTGTGTGTGTGTGTGTGTGTGTGTGTGTGTGTGTGTGTGTGTGTGTGTGTGTGTGTGTGTGTGTGTGTGTGTGTGTGTGTGTGTGTGTGTGTGTGTGTGTGTGTGTGTGTGTGTGTGGGGGCAGCAGGGATGTTTTACCTCTGGTGAATGTGCAGACCAACAATATTCCCACATCCAAGGTCAAGCAGTGTGGCTGAGTGAGTATTCTGTGTTTTGTTTGCGTGCATGCTGGTGCAAGTGTGTGTGTGTGTGTGTGTGTGTGTGTGTGTTTGGATGTACGGAGAGAGGGCTGATGGTGGAGATACAGTAGTGAGTGAGTGTGTACCTGCAGTATTCTCCTGAGTGGGTTTTCCTCTTCAGGCGTCAAAATAACCTTTTCACTTTCTAAGCCGTACCCACCATCTTGACCTGAAAATACACACACACACTTTACTGCACCATGAAAGATTATATCGGTATACATATTAAGCTGATTGCAATGCTGCATTGCAGATTGCAACATAATCATAAAAGTTCAGCCGATTTCTCACACACACACACACACACACACACACACACACACACACTACAAACACAAGCACAAAGAGATCCTGCGTACACCTCGGTGCTCAGGCTCCTCTATTTCTAGTTGTTTTGCGTCATCACAGTGACTCATCAGCAGTTTATTTCAGTTACAGTTGTATTGTTCAGTGTTTAAAAATGCTGCTCATCTTGTTGCAGCAACATATGATTTACCATCATATAATTTAAAGGAATGTCTTTCTTTCTGCCTTTTTATCAAAGGGGGCTAAATATAGCCACACATCTGAATTGCCACTGAGGTGTATGGATCACATACACGCCACACTTCAAAACCTGTTTGTATTAGGATGAAGCAAAGATGTCTCCAGCATTAAGGATGAAATGCATTTGTCAGGACTATCTATCCAACACATCAGCATCAAAATTACCAGGGCAGGTTTGATTGAATCAGGGCTACTGTCACACCAGATTTGTTACTTACTTGATCTGACTCTTGTTGCTTGTTTAGGGTCTTCTTTGCTGTGGAAATGAGAGAAGACACAATAAGATCTTGTGATCACAAGACGCAAGGAAATGTTAATGGTCCTTTTTTTATATATATAAATAATACAATACATAATGTGTACAATGCTTATTTAGCGTTTTCCCTTGAAGCTGAAAGTTCATTGTCTATTGATGCAGCTGCAGCAAACACACAGGGACCAAAAACAGCTCTGTAGCCTACTCCATATAAAAACACCTCTGATAATATTATATATTGTAAGATGAATTCCATAAACTTATAGAATGAGTGTTTGTGTAGTCAGTGTCAATCACAAATGATTATGCCCATCTTCATACACCTTTTCTTCAATATTTTACTGCACCAGCGCGCTACTAAACTAGTAAACAAACATGTTTTCTTAGAAACAGCATACAAAACTTGTTGTATTGATGTCAATGAAAGTGGTAAAAATAAATACACTTTAAGTTGATATGTTGACTTATTAAATTGCACATTTTACAACATACATGATCCACAAAGACTTATTTTCACATGGGGACGCACAACTGCACAACACGCAATATAAACTCAGAATACTTTGCCCACAGAACTTTGCCCACAGTTGACAAAGTCAAGAGTGTTGCTTATGTGTATGTTGAAGAATTTCAGTCTTTGTGTGGTGTAGTACTTTTACTAAATGACCGCTCTTTTATGTGGGACTGACCTACATAGTACACAAGGGACAGAGACACAAAGGACAAACCATTTCCTTTCCCTTCACGTGTTTGCCGGAGCAGCTGCCCTGTTCTCAGTCTAACTAAACCCTGCACAGCCTTGGACTTCTTGAAGCTAATCCTGATCCTTTTAACTATCTAATCAAAGACGTAATACACCAGCAATGGGCTTACTGAGCGGCGCTGACATGGCCGGCTCTGCTTGTAGTGATGGTCCACCCCTTTCTCTGACTGTGTGGTCTGTTCTGTCCCGTCCTTAATGATCTTCTGGGTTGGTTTGCTAATCTTTACACAGTAGCCACTTATAATGGGCTTGTAAAAGGTAAACCTAAGACTTGTGGGAGTGGGCATGACAGCTAATGTCTGACTTTTGTGTCCCATCACCTGGAATTACTGCAGTCTGTTTACTTTCCAGCTTTGGTCATATGTTTTTCCAAAGGCCTCTCTTCAAGGGAAGCGATACAAGATAGACTGAAGATGACCTGAATATTTATACTAAGTTTAAACACACAAAAGCCAGTCAATAGTGGTGACTGCTGTTGTGACTGTTCACATACTTTGATTCTTCTCATGTGGTGACCCAGACGCTGGTGGAGCTGCCCCATATACTTAGGTTGTCTATGGAGAACAAACCCAACCTACATTTTATAATAAAAACGAGTTGAGAAATGGCTACTGAGCTGTTTACATTTTTTATTTGAGCTACATTACTTCTTACTTTCACACAGCATAGAGTACATGCTTGTGATTTGATTGCATGATTGAATATCAATTCAAGATTTGAAAAAAACGCTTGTGAGGGTTTTATAGTTGGTGGAGGGAGTAAAAGATTCTCCTTAGGCTGCAGGTCTTCTCATTTTCCTTTTTCCATCATGTAAATAGAGTATAGGGCTGTGTTTTATTTTGTTTTGTTGTTGTTATTTTGCCCAGATTCAAGGATCTTTTCACGTCACTGTGATATTTTCACTGATTGGCTCATGTGCCATGCATAATATCTCAGACACAGCGGACTACTTCTTTTTTTTCCAGATTAAAGAAATGATGCATCCCTCTGGTCCATTCTGACATTTTTAAAATTTCACTTATTGCTCCAGTGTGGGGAGCAGACATGGGCAGCAGCTAACAAATGAAAGGGAATTAGCAGGTCATGTGTCTGATAGCACTGGAAGTTACAGTTTCAGGATAGGTTGCCAGATATATCAATGCCAGCAGTCTGGAGCAGTTATCTACCCATCTGGTGCAGTTTCCACCTGGGCAATATTGTGTAGTTTAGTGCCAGATGGATTAGGATTAGTGGTAAGCACAGGCCAGGTCCACTGGAGCCCAAATATGGAGAGACGTAGGCCGTGAACAAGATGAAGAGATTAAGGCATGATGTCAGAGCCTCCAGCATTCTGGACAGTTCAAGTGCTAATTAATAGATTTGAACTGACCTCTGAAATAGTGACTTTGAACTTTGATTGTGGTCGTTGAAGTCCAGTTTAGTTTCAAGTGGCCAAATGTGGCAGTTGTAAGGTTATTTTGTTAAATTTGTCTGTTTGAAATATAATCAAATATAAACGTACTTATTTCTCGGAGTTCCTCTAGTAAATCAATATTGTACTCATGATCATCCTGTTCGTTACTGTAACAACTTTTATACTTAACTGACTGTTAATATAGAAAGGCTGGCTGGTTAAGTAAAGGTTGCCGATTGTTTTTACATAGAATTACTTAAAGTACTCAATTGAATGAATAAAATAAAAGAGAGAAAACAGATGCTCATGTTTTATGGTATGCCACATGATGATTCAGGCTGCTCATTGATTTTGACCTTGTTCCAGGTCACCTGTCACACAGCTGTAGAGTAACCAGGTGGGTCCTCTCAATCAATCAAATTAATTTGAAATAAGCATCGGCCTAGATAACGATGGCCGCGTGATGGTGTCTGTAGCATGTCAGTGAGTAAGTGACCAGCTGGGAGGTATCCTGCCATTTCCTGTATACAAGCTCCTCAACCTACATTTCAGTGCGTGCGTGTGTGCGTGTCAACATCTGCGTCAGCATCATGATTGGCTAAATTAGAGACTCCCTGTGACATGCATGTATGTCTGTGAGCACATGTGGGCATGTACAGTACCAGTCATAATTATGGACGAACTTTTTCATTCAAGTGAATGGGAGGGTGAATCCAAACCTTTGACTCGTACTGTACATGTATGTCCATCCCTGTGAGCTTGGTTGTATGTAATGCCTGCATGTACTTTTCCATGAGTAACAATACGACACTTTATTTATATGGTAAATCCAAATATTTATATCTGCCCAGATGTATGCTGGGTAAGCATGTTTGTGTATGAATGGCTGCCAATAGCACTACGCCTTTGGCAGCTGGCAGTTGTGACTGAAACTTCAGTAGCATGGTAGATACTTGGATGCTGCACCTCAAACATTAACAGGTCCTATAACGACACAAAGATTTCAAAAAATCTTTCTATCTGATTTACGTATTTATGATTCCATGTAAACAGTGCACAGCCACAGTAGGTGATTAACAACTGTTTGTGTCATTGTCAACAAGCTGCATATGCAACCCCAACGCCCCCCCGCCCCCCGCCCACCCCAAACTCAAGTGAATAAGCGCTCCATTCCTCTGCACCTACCCAGGCCTCAGCTGGCTGAAAGGGGCCAGAGGAGTCTGTATATGTGTGCAAGCGTGAGTGTGTGAGTGTTAACTAAAGCCCAGCCGTTTGTTCCAGTGCCAGTTTCGCGAGGTCAGCAACCCAGGACTGCTGCGGCCCCATCATTGGCTCAGCCTGTCACACGGTGCCTGGGTGCTGAACAGGCCCTTTATATAATCAAAGCCATGCCAGAGCCACTCCTTGGCTCACCTCACTGCCCCTGCATATATCCTTAAATTTGTAAGCACGCAAGCGTGCAAACATACACCCACGCACAAGACACACCTATGAAAAAATAAACATTACAACATCAACCTGACAACATTATGATGACTGTTACTCTGCAATGATTGTTGTATATTTTTAGTTAAGTAAGTATTTGGCTGTTAAATATCAACAGTGAGTCATCTATGCTACTCACAGTGTCTTGATCGATGCATTTTCACTGAGTGTTTCTACTAGACATCCTTATTCAAGCCCGTAGTTGAACAGCTGACGATTATCCCTCATCTCTGCTTCTGCTGTGTGCTGCTGAGCAGAGAGAAGGTGTGGTGTCTGCTCCCCAAACTTGTAAACAAGTCCTCTCTGCTACCACAGAGTGCTGAGCCATTGCACTCACACACTCTGTAAACCATGGATCAGTCCATCCAAGCCTCTACATCCTACTACAGGAATAACAGCTAGTTATTAGTTTTGTTGAGTGTTTTCCACGTGGTTCATCACCGTAAACTACATTTTTTTTAAAAAAAGATTACACATTTGGTAATATTTAGCAATTCTATTAGACAATTAGCCATTAAGGTTTGGTTTCTCAGTCTAGCACCGTTGTCATTGTGTATATCAATAGTGTATCTGACTATAGTGATGTGTTCCTGTACTCATATTTCCTTGTATTATGCCTACATGAAATTTCAAACCCAGCTATGATAGTATTTCACAATGTACTGGATGAACTGCTTCAGCAAAGTAATGCTAATCTCCGTGGCAGCATTACTTTTGGGGTATGTAAAATAGAATCTAACTTCATTCATTAAAAAGTACTGAGTAGTTTGTGAATTATTGCGTGCCTGTCACGGCAGGAAAACGTCTTAATCCAAGGCTGGGCAGGTGTTGGCCTATTAATAGATTTATTAGTGCAGATTAAGCTTTAGGAGTTTGCTAAGATGCTGCTCAGAGCTCTGCTGCCATTTCAGTGTAGCTTTGATTGCAGCTTCAATTTTGACCTCAGGTCAAGCGCTCGAGTTGTCTAAATCTTCCTACCACTCTGAGATCAAATGTGTCAGTGCTAGTGTGCACAGAGCATGACTAACTTCAGGAATAGTGATTGCGTTACAGGAAATTGGACATATATTTAAACACATTATTAAACATATTTATTTATCTGCTCTTTTTGTTTGGTTCCTGAATAGGTAAAATAAACACATTTTTATGAAGTGAAATTATATATGAATTTCTAAAATTAGCTGTAAATCTTTTAACCCTTTTAATCTTTCTTTGAAAATGGATAACTGATCAATCTTCCACTGGAAATCCAATGCTTTGATCTCTAATCGGTGTCTATATTCGGGTCAGTTTGTCTGCGTTTAACAGTTTTAAGATAAATTTAAGCACATGTTGACTCTACACGGTGGTAGATAAACCTTTAAAACTGTAAACACAATGCTCCATAACACATGAACTTGACACCGTGTCACTATGTTACACAGAAACAAATATTACAAGAACTTAAAAGACTTCTCCTGCAAAAGTGTTGCAATTCAATTGTTTTACAAAATCCAACTGGTGTTTTTATTCAGAATTTCAGATGATTATTTTGCAGCTTGACAGTAAGCTTACTGGAACTGGAAAGATCAATGATTCTTACTGTAAATGTCTCAAACTTATGATAATTGTGCTGACCCCATTTCGTCTATGTAAATGTGTCAGGGGCCATTTTTTTGTTGGGTAGTGTGAATGATATTGCATAATTTGAGTGTAGCAGGATCTAGAAATTGGGTCATGTCTAACTGACTTGTGTCGTTGTTTGAGAACTTTACTGGACCAGGTTAACTAAACACTGATTTTCAGTAGTAATCGCACAAAATTAAGTTTTTATTGTAATTAAAATGTGTGACTTGTATACATAAAATGTGACTAGTATTTTGTATTTTTATTGTATTTGTATTTGTAACAGGGAACCTTATTCATTCTTCACTGGCTAGAGATATTTTCGAAAAAAAATCAATAGATATTTGATCAGGTCACTAACATGTTTTTGAAATAACCTATAAAAAGCGTTATGTTATTTAGTAATTCTGGTCCTTGAAGATGCACAATCTAGCCTGTCGCCTTTGACCTGCTTTGTACGGGATCCATATATTTCTGTCTCTGTCTTTTCAGAGTCTTACAATAAAAAAACGTAGAGCAGCATCAACACGTTTTTCATTTGCAAACAACTTTAAACTATAGCTGCAAAAATCTCATCTTGCAATAGTTTTCCTTTCACGCTCTGTCGTTGCTTCGGCGCGTGATGACTCAGTCAGGATGAGTAAAGAGGTCATTTACAAAATCACAACTTGGTCTTTTGACCCCTAATCTGTGCCCATATTTGGATCATATTCATTTGCAGCAGAAATGTATTAAGCAGGGATTGTTTTATAAATAGTACTATAGAGATTATTACAGTTACATAAAAATGTGTAAATCTGTCCGTTTATTTATGACCTTCTGACCTGTAATTATTTAGTTTTAAACAGGCAAAGGTCTGCTGGAATTTCTAAAATCTATTTTTAACATATTTTTCCATAAAGTATTTAGATCATAATAAATATGCAAATAGTGTGCAGAACACATGCACGTCTTTCATACTCAGGTGCTGAGTCCCAAAAAAAAATCATAATGAATACGGCCATTACACCAGAAAAAGATGTAAGCACACGAGGGGAATTCTGTTTAGTATTTTTAATAATTTTGTAAATTGGCTGACACAAGTCCAGCTCCATACTTGTCATAGTACCACATGTCACTAACCACAGAAAATTGGCCCTACTGAATATTTCCTCTGCATTATCTTCCTTACATTCCCAAGTCTGTCAGCAGCGGAGGCTTCTAACTCACTGTACCTCTCACTCTGCCTTTCCAGCCAATGTTATGCACTCTACAAGGCCCCTGAAATGAAAGGCATGAAAGGCTGCTCTTATATAACAGCATCTTGGAGTGTGTCAGAGCTGTGACTGGGGACCAGAACTGTTACGTTGCGGAGTTACGTACAAAGTTTGATCCAGGGAATAGGCTCAAAACCCCAGGAGAAATTAATGTAGCCATTCCGTGTCGGAGTGACTGCGGTGAAAAGTTAAGATAGGGATCTGCCAGGGTTTCACAAACACTAGATTGAGCTGGAATGAGAACAATCCCGTGAGACATTGTATATTGAATTCTAAATCCAAGTTATTTGTGTCCCAGACTTGCGAGCATGTCTACAGATAAGATTGTGCCATAAATGAAAGCGTGACAGTAATAATCTTTTATTTTCCAATGACCCAAGTGTATTATTGTGCTGGAAGTGCACTTTGTATGACATTACACAAATTATTTGAACAACGATTAAAGAGAACTGTGTCAGAAACTGCAGCATATTATGGCTTTGAAGCATTTGCGCTATAGAGGATTGTGTGAGCCGTCATGCATGGCATAGTTTCAAGAGTCTTACATGGCTTTGGCACAATATTATCGGTCTTTGCCTTGATGTCACTGTAGGCAGGCAGGAACTGGGGCTAGCAAAGGCCCTGGCTGCCGGCTCAGTCCCATCCCTGTGACATTGTTGTGAGTGCCTCTATGTTTGAGCCCTGAATATTTTATCCAGATTTGACCTGCAGGACTGCATGGGCATTATGCAGACATGGCCGGCTAGAATTCCCTTCTCCACTCTTCCTCTCTCTCTCTCTCTCTCTCTCTCTCTCTCGCTCTCTCTCTCTCTCCCTCTCTCTCTCAATGACTGCATCAGTAAACAGACCCCAATAGACCATCCCTGATGCATCCTCTCCTCTCCTCCCTGTCCCATCCTTGTTTACCTTCCCTCCGTGCAGCTCCCCCTCTCCTCTCCTCTCCTCTCCTCTCTCTTTTCCTCTGCCTCTGTACCTCTCCTGCAGGCCCACTGCCCCAGCCTTATTTAGCTCCCAACACTACTGTACAGAGACAACAGCCCCATCCGTGATCGATGAGCAGCGTCTGATGCAGTCCCCAAGACTGAGACAAACAAAGCCTCGCAGCTCAGCTCTCACTGACACACTAATGCTGCCTGCATTTTTTCTGATTTCTGATACACCCAAGGTGAGATGGGGAGAAGGGAAAGGAGGTGAAGGAGAGAAACAAAGACCCTAAGAGAACACATCAGCATCCCAGCATCCCTGCATGCATCTCCCCATACCCCTCCCCTCCCCCTCCCCTACACCCCTCCTCTGTTCACAGCCATAGAGAGAGGATGGATTTACCTTCTGTCCAGGATTTCAGGCACTTCATCATAGGTGAGTCCCGGCTGCGAGTCTTCATCAGTGAAGGAGGAGAGCCCAGGCCGGCTGAGAGCAGACAGCAAGGCGAGGGAGCAGAGGAGGAATGCGTGTGCAGCCATTGAGACAATGAGAGGAGACTGCCGCTGGTTGAGCTCCGCTTCATAATCTGCTCTCCTAGCAGTGCCTGACTCCCAGCTCCTCTGACTGGCAGTCGCCGTGGCCAATCAGCAGTGAGCAGAGTCGATCAGCGTGCGTCACAGTCCCCCCCCCCCCCCCCCCCCCCCCCCCTCCACCCCTCGCTGCACTCTCCCTCCTCTCTTCTCTCCTCTCCTCTCCCTCCCACCCTACTCCCTTCTCTGTCATCCTCCCTCTGCCTCTTTCACTCTGCTCACCCTCCCACATCCACTCCTCTGCTCTCTATCTTCTCTTTCACACACACATAGCCGCAGGCAAGCCCTAAGTATAGACAGCGGCTCATTCTTTTTCATAACACATCTCATCATACCTATGCCACCTACAAAGAACACACTCATACACATGTAGACATACTCGCACATCTATCCACACACATGTTGGCACACGCGGCTGCGCACACACAAACACACTCAGTCACAGGAGCAGGCTGACAGACGCACACACACACCTCTGTGGAAAATCACCTGGGAATGTCAAGGTCAGATTGTGTAGGAAGATAGGAGGATGTTGACATGACTTTAGGTGGCCACAACAAAAAAAAAAGGAAAAACAGAGCCATGACTGCATGACCTAGATCTCCAGTGCGATGCCACAATAGCAGAATTAATTCACTTGATCTATGTGTTGTTGTGAGCACTGAGAGGGCCCGCGGCTGAGGAAATTGTCCACTGAGGCTGCAAATATGGATGACAGGAGCAGCTGAGCAGCCGTGGGATGAGACGGGAACGGGGGTCCAACCCAGACGACCCTGACGGCTGATCCCGTTTCCTCCTCATTATTTGTCCCCCATGCATGAGATGCCCCAGGCTCTTGATATATCCTCTCATATCTTTTATTTCCTATATCCAACGATGTGATGATTTTCAGAGCAGAACGTTAAGGGTGGTTATATAACCAAATGTTGTGACCCACTATCGGTAGATTTTCACATCAATGCGTGGCAATGATTCACACTAAAAGAGTGACTGCAGAGAAAAATCTGAGATTCGTCCCGTCGTTCATTATTTATAAAATCTAAAATAGTTCAACCTTCATCATTATGATATGAAGATGCTATATATACAGATATGGTGAACATTTGTGTCTGTGTAAGACTTTTCCACTGAACACTCAACTAACAGACATGTCTGACGTCAAAAATTGACACTAGATTGCTGGTTATTCTATATTAGGTTTTAACTCATCTGTTTTGCTGTTAGCTCCTATAAAAAATGCTTATATACTGTATTTATACTATGTATACAGTCAAAACATACCGGATGACATCACACATACAATATAAATAGCACTTTCCTGATTGTTTGAAGAGTTTGAAGTAATTTTGAGGTAAATATTAAAACCCAAGACAGCATATTTGTTGCCCTGTTAATGACATATTTCTTTTGTTTGGAAAATGTTGCAGACTAGACTTTAAAATGTATACATTGTTGTGAATGTGAACGCTAACCTACTTGTGGGACAGGTGCGAATGCCAATATTCACAATGTTCCATAAATCCATCATATTAGGCTGTGAAATGACAAAATGAATGCACAGCAGTGCCTCATCTCTCTCACTGCCTGTGCGTTTATTTGTGTGTATCTTATGCGGCGGTTACATGCGCACCCTTGTGCAACAGTATGAAAGGCTATATATATCATTCTGTGTGCGCGTATTTGTGCGCGAGTGGCATGTCTGTGCGTGTGCGCTAAGATGGCTAAAGTATTGCTGAGGGTACGAGAGGTCAGCAGCATCTCCTAGGCCATACAGTAACAGGAGGTGACTAAAGGCTGTCTCAGCCCTCTGCGTCTGCCTGCCACAGTCACTTCAGCGGGCCAGTGTGTCAGTCCACTGGAGGGAAAGTGCAAACTAGACTGTCACTGCTGCCGTCACAGAGCGACAGGGTCACAGAACGTCTCACAGGAAGACATCCAGGTGTGACGACTTTAGAAGAGGATACTGCGCTTTGGTGTCTCACAGCATTACTGGATACACGTTTGTCCATTATGGGTGGTTAGTATAGACAGTTTAGGAGTCGCCTTACTATTGACAGTCTCTTATTAACTTATTGTTACATGTGGTGACTGTTGCATGTGATCCAGCTCCACTTTGTATATGTAACAGCCTCGGTATTCATTAAGAAATTATATCATGACAGGAAAACGTGTTAGTATTAAAAATACAATAGTCCTGTAGTACCAACAGTATACTGTTGGCATATTTTTGAGGCTGTAGTCTGTGTTGCACTTGATTGGTAAAGTGCTCTTTTTGTCCCCCCCCCCCCCATTTCATGAGTGTGTTTGGCCCTGTCTTGGTGAGTCATACAGAATTTGAGATTATGAAACAGATCGAACACACAGGGCTGGGGGTTACTGTCTATTTATAGGTATGATCTCATATCCAACTTTTTAATCCTGCTCTTTATGCCCACATAACAGCAAGGCTTGCCGCACACAGGGTGATGTAACAGGTTAGTGCCGTTTCAGATTGCGTTACAGCATGTGTTGATGATGATATATGACTGCTAATCTTCCAGCTAGCATGAGCATCTGATCTCTGCGGTGTTTAAGCTGGAGCAGCGACGCTAAAGCCTGTATTCATTAAGAGGCCTGAAGTGTTATGGAAGGGTAATCACTGTAAGTATTGAAGAGTATTTATAGTATAGTGTTTATATAATTATGTGTAGCTCCACATTTATGCATGAGTCGTGTTCGGTAAGCTGATAAAAAAAACATAGAAAGAGACACATTTTTGATTATGTGTTTTTATTGGTTTACATATTTGCTTTCTGTCACAACAGTGTCCATCACAGTTAATGCTTTAGTTGCCTTTTTTGCTGACCTTGCTCTCTCTCTACACACACACACACACACACTCAGGCACATACAGAGACACACACACACACAATCTTTCATCCTCAAGAGAAGGTCAGTAAATAAGAATACTGATGCAAATACCATCATGGTCGTTCATTATCAGTGATGTAACGGATTCACCAGTTCTCAACATCCCATCTTTCAGGTCGGGTGCTTCTCAACAATCATCAAAAGTGCGTTGTTGATGACATAATGAACTCATGATCAAATTAACTCTTTTAAAAAAAAAAAATGTTACCATGAAGACCCAATCCTGATTACTGTATTTGCATTCAACTACACAGCATATATTTCCAACACTTATGCGAAACATCCTTTATAAAAACTAGCCTATTTATTAAATATAGAACAATTTCAGGTAAGCTCACAATTTGCTGATTAATCTGCTGAGATTACATAATGCCCTTAGAAGCTTTCAGTGTGTCACTGCTTCATGTCATAGGCATTGTCCCCGGCAATATGATAAATGGTGGATATATTATCTATTGATATGCAACTAAATGATTATGTTGTATAAAGCTAAGACATTAGGCCTTATTGTCTCTCTATGAACTCTGTCAAGACAATCTGTTAGTACAGCACTCACACTTTGTTTCAAGCAGGTAATATTTCTCAATAAATAAACATAGATTCCTTCTATAAAACTATATCCATTCATAAAACTCTCACCGTGTAGTTTTTAGTTCTGTTAACCAGTGAAATTCAGGGAGTTGTTCTACACCTTTAAGCTGGTAAGATCAATCATGTGATTCTACGTAAACGAGAAACCCTCCACACAGTGCGATGCAAAGATTTGATTGGCTGAAACCTGTGAATGGGCAAACGTTAATGATTAACATTCATGTCACAACACTGCAGCTTCATTCAGTCCTCGGTTACTCTTGGCCGGCGCTACACCAGACAGTGCCACTTGAGGGCGCTCACATACAGTATATCCCAGCAGTATGCTTTTCATTCCATCAATAATATGGGCTCATTTCATGAGGCACGATGTTAACATATGAAATGTGGAGATATGGGATAATAATCTGCTCTAAAATGGGGGGAAAAAGGGGCGCTTCCACCACTAAAACACATCCACACTGCAAAATCACTTTAGAATTCTGCACATTTAGCTCTATGAGTGACTCAATAAATAAATCAATAAATTAAATACATTCAAATTAGCATCAGTAGTACATTACCTGTTAGTATGATAGACCACAATTCCACACCATAAAATTTGTGTTACAACATGTCATTTTTCAAGCTATGCGATTATACAGTTAACCGTTTCCCTAGTCAAATAGCAGCAAGAAACCCTACAGCCTACAACTAATCAGATTCAAGTCCCCCTCCACAAACTAAGCACCTCACCTGATAAACTCTCCCTTCACAAAAGACAACTCAAAATGATACATTCCAAATGGCTGATGTGGGAAAATAAACTGAATGTCTGAGAAAATAAGTGGCTGTTAGATAATTTATCTATCAAAATGACCTACATGCATGTCCTGATCTGGCAGCCCTCAGAATAAAATGATTACATTGTCTTTTGTAATACACGTGTTTCCTTCTTCCTTGTCTCCTTTCCTTCAAGACACAAAAGCTTTGCTCTAGGGAATGAAGAAAGACAAGGAGAGGCAGACACTCGTTTATACTTACTTACACTTAAATGCATCTGGGCCTTTCATAATACACTGAAAGACCCTCTGTGAAGACGTCAGACCTTCTAGTAAAAAGCTGACCTAAATCTATACACAGTGATTTATTTGAACTATGACCACGTTTGATGTTAAAACACAATCTGAAACTTGCAAATGTGTAGTCATGTGCCTTAAATATTGTCTGCAAGTATGCTTTTTCCATACCCGACTAATCTAAAAGAAAAATCATAAAATCACAGATAATATCAGAAACACAGGTCTGTCCATGTATCGAGAGTATAGTCAAACTCGACAACAACTATCATGCCATTTTAAATGTATGGTTATCTGACAGGCATAGAGATAGTTATGATAATATTTCCTCACTTTGTTATGTGGTTGGATACAGAGTTATCTTTCCGTATGATTTGATTGTCTAGAAACTAAAACTCAGAGAGAGAGAGAGAGAGAGAGAGAGAGAGAGAGAGGCACCAGACTGTAAGGAAGGACAAGTAAAACAAACCAGTAAACAAATAAAGAAGTCTCTCTATATAAATATAAACTCTAGAATTGTCTGATAACTATGGAGTTGGTCAGCGCTTGATCAATGCACACAAATATAAAACGGCAGTCCTGGAACAAATATTTGTTCTGACCTAGAATCAGTTTTAGCCTCCCTGCTTTTTTAATGTTTGCCACAAGGCAGGAGAGGTAAAATTAACCCCAGGTCAGTGTCTAAAAGCAACTATACCAGTCTATAAAATGCGCATAAAAGAGAGAAGGCACAGAAACACAAACCCACCGTGGAGTGGGGGTGGACTGACAGCAGCAGTTTTTTTTTTGGGTGGGGGGGGGGGCAGACTGGATGAAGCTGCAGGTCTGCTGGCAGCAGATGGGTTGCTTACAACTTGCAATGTCTGGAGAAGAGCAGAGATTTATATATTTGCTGTCTCGTTTTCATTTAGTTTGTTTTGCAACTCTACGTGGATACGACCGAGGTGTTCGCCTTCCTTCTGCCGGTCCCAGTCTAGTTACGTGTGTGTGACCACAGACTCATATCAGTCACCGCCAGAGTCACATTCAGTGGATGATAAACCAAGAATGCACCCTGAATGCACCCTTGTAGACAAAGTGGCTTCTTCATTTGCTCCATTGCTTCATTTGAACCTGCACTGACACAGAAAGCCGGTGTACTGATCAGTCCCACAGCAGAACAGATCTACACTTGCTTTCCTCTATTTTCTTCTTTCCGATCAAAGTGAAGGGAGAAGCCACTTTATGCTACAGATAGGATGCAGTCCTGTTATTATACATTTCATTCTATTTCATCACACCTGTTTTCTCCTGTGTTGTTTGATTTGCTGCCTTTGACTGGGCAGGTTTTGTTTTTACACCATCCGGCTTGGCCACAGTGATATTTGCCGCCACAGCCTCTTTGCTTTCATGCCTCTTCTCCTGTTTGGCTGTGCCTCCGGTCTTGCTGGTGCTACGTTGGTGGTCAGGAGTTGTTGTTCTCACAGGGATGGGTATTTTCCCCGGGGGTAGATGCGGATCCTCTCCGATGTTTACAGTGAGATTTGTGTAGAGGGGCTCCAGTTCTTTGGAAAGGAGCTCATAAGTCAGAGAGTTGAGGCCGTCAGAGCGCCAGTTGAGTCTCGTCCTTTTCAGGAGGTCAAATCTAGAATGATGAACAATGAAAAACACATGAACACATGAAAAAAAAAACTCCCCATAAAAGTTAATAAAGGGCTCCTGACATTGAAGAACAGTGGTGGTTAATTATAGCCAAGATATATTTCCATGTGAATGGAACTTGAGGCGCTACAGATGATTTGCAGGATCTTGTTTTTATTATCAGGAAAATCTTTCCAAAGCGTTATGGACAAGAAAAAAAAAAGAAGAGAAAACTAATTGTTGGAGCCAGCAAAGGAAAATTGCCAACCCCACATAAAACAGCCTGTCAACACAAAATATTAAACAACCATTATTGTAGCAACTCAACATCCGGGGGGGGGGGGGGTGCGGTGGAGTTGGAGATGGAGATGGGAAAGATTAAGCCAACGAGGGGAAGACAAAGATTCTGATTCCTGTCTCTAACAACAGGAATGAAGCCAGGACAAAAGCTAGTGTTACAATACAAGTGTTAATTTGCCAATGTCAAATACAATTTGTCGTTTCGTAGTTCAAAAACACTAAAATCCCTACATTATTTTGTGTGTGTGTGTGTGTCCATCTGTACCTGCGTGGGTTTTGCTCATTGCCTCGGTCTCCTCTATGCTTGATCATCTTGTAATGACCGATGGCCACTGGAGGACGCACGATCTTCATACCAGAGAGACGCACTCTGGACAGGAAGCACACAGCCGTCAGCAGATTCTCAATGAAAAGCATAAAACTGGGAAACTTAATCTCTGCGTCAGAATCATATTAGATCAACAAAGCCCTGTGCTTTACTATTCATGCGATTTTCTATTACTCAAAGCCACAGCACTACTCCATCTAAGTGTCTAGAGAATTGTGGTTGACATATGAGAATAACATACTTCTATGTGACTTATAGGCGGCGAAAACTTTGTGGTTCCCTTTTTCCATCTCTGGTCCTTGTGTCCAGTCATCTAAGTTAATAAAAACATGTAACTAATGTTGTGATTGTCCTATATATATATATATATATATATTACATTTTTCAAGTTGCAAACATCATGCACAAAGGGCAAAATGTTACAAAAAGTAGGGGAGAAATATGAATGTAGTTTTGCTTCATGTAAAAGTTGTGCAAGCTTTTGGATTTTTTATTTATCTGATGCATTCAGTGCCATAACAGACTGGCAAATGTTAGAAGAGCCAGAGAGTGGAGAGAGGGGACCGCAGCATAGAAATGAGAGGAGCCGGAAAACTGCCTGAAAACTCTGCAGCACGCAGCCCAGCCCAACTATGCTAGTTAATCCAAGCGGACGTACTCACTGAGCCCACTCCAAGAGACACACAGCAAAGCCACAGCAGTGGGAGGGGACGTGAAGATGAAAGATGATGTTAAGAAACATAAAATAAAAGTCAAAGAAAAGGAAAACATGTGGTTCTGAAACTTTAAACATGAGAAAAGGATGAATGAGTAGAGTAAAAGACAGTAACAAAAAAAAAAGCACAAGAAGAGAGACGTTGAAATGGCCGAGCCTGTAGATCTGATGCTGAACACCCACGCACGTCACATGCACAGTTTACAGTTCACTCTGTCATCATGCAGGGTGTGCCCCATTCATCCTCTTTACCTGGCAGCGATGTCATCATCCTCCCCGCCCCAGCCCCAGTACTGGTTGGGGAAGCCGTTCATCTTCATGTACTGGTCTGGGGTCACTGCAGACACCCCACCAAAATACTGTGGGTACGGCAGCCTGGGAGGGTCACATCACCAATGTACAATCTTGAAAATAATGTCTCAGGGCAATGCATTGTATAGAGAAGTCCCATGCGCACACACATTCACTCTATGCATCTACCTGTATCTGAACTTGTCCATGGCTACAGACAGGTGTGTGGGAAACTGTTTGTGGCAGGTGTAGGTGTTGTGGTCGTTCTCGGGCAGCAGGTCAACGTCGTGCAGGAAGATGCAGCTCCAATCTTCATCTCTGAGAGCCTCCCGCACACCGACGTTCAGCAGCTTGGCTCGGTTGAAAGTACCATTCCCCCACTGCAGTCGGAAACAGAGTAACACACACACACACACACACACACACACACAGGAATGTATGTATGTAATGTAGGATGACCAAAATGAGCTGACATTAAGTTCAGTAGGAGAGTACAATTTTTTCACTGTTGACAAGAAGAACAGCAATCATGTTATTATGGTTACAGTTGTTCTACGTGGTAGCCCAGGGATGCTAGCTATACACATTATGGCATAATTACTGTCGTTTCAAAGTTGTGCATTAATGTGGTGTGTGTGCAGACCCCAAGAAGAATAGCTTCTGTTATAATGAAGCTAATTGAAATCCTAATAAATGAGAACAAATCTCATGTGCAGCGCATCTTCCTTACAAGTACTGTGCATGTATCCAAACCTGATATATCGTTTTCTTCTGTGCTGTAGACCTCCGTTGTTGCCCAAAAAATATTAAAAACACTTCAGTGAGTCACACCGCTGCACTGGGTGACATGTTCCTTTACCACAAAGATTACGGTCATGGTAGTTTATCATTGCTAGCTGGTTGTGCTACATATCATAACCTTTTGATTTTGTACCGACGCTCTTTGAGAAATTTACAATGTAGCACAAAGTCAAGAGGTTGTGATGTGTAGCACAACCAGGCTAGCGAAGCTCTGTAAACAGAACCGCATTTCTAAACAAATTACCATGACCATAATCTTCGTAAAAAAAGGAATATGTCACCCAGCGCAGCTGTGTGATGTTTTTAATAGTTTTTGGATAAAACGGAGCTCTATGGCAAAGACAAATAAGATCTATCAGGCTTTGGATACACACACAGTACTTGTAAGTAGGAAAACTTCCACTGTCAGAGGTATTACACCAGTATAACCAATACAGACCTGGTTATACACAAGTAATACTGCACAGCAGCATTATAGCAGTAATATATCCATGTTATACCAGCAAGGTAACAATAGCAGTACATTACTGATATATGTGTGTGTTAATATTATGCCAAGAATATGTGTCTGTGACACACCAGTATACACCAGTGTTACATAGTATGAAATGTTAATGCATCAGCTATATGCCAGTATTAAACCAGTACTACACCAGTTTATTAATGAGTTATAGTAGCACAATAATATGCTTTTGATCTTGGAAAGAGACACACTGAAAAACATACTACGAGGGACATTTTCACAAATCAAATGACCTGCTGTACTATGTAGATGCTGTAGTGGATCTGCTGCCTCTGCAGGAAGGGGTGGAGGTGATAGAGGAGGGCACGGAGGTGGGTCTGCCGGTTCCGATATGGTACCACTATCGCAGTGTGGTGGCGGGGTTCACAGTCTGGAGGCCGGTAGCGTCCGCCTGGCATCACTAATGGGTTCCTCTGTCTGATATCCTCCAGTGACAGAGGAGAGGAAAGATGGACGGACACAGGTCCAACTGGAGGACAGGAAATGAAAAATATTGAAGTGATATTGATTGTCTGGCTGTTGTCTGGCCAACAGTTTAGCAAAATACCAATCAATCATTCACTGTGCCTGTACAGTATACACATATGTTACAGATAACAGCATACACTTAGCCCCTCTTTCTTACTCACCCAACAGCGGGGAGGGGATCTGACAGTCTCTCAGTGGTGGTCCGGTGGCAGGAGGTCCAGTGCCAGAGTTGCGAGGCGGGGGAGGCGGCACTCCCAGATGACTGAGGTTAGTGTAGACGTCGTGGGGTCGAGAGTAATCAAATTCTGGCTCTGTCGTGTGCACCAGGACAGACACCAGGCCTTTGAAGCCCCCGAGGGAGAAATAGAGCACAAAGGCAAACTGGAAGCCCACCAGCAAGGCTAGTGTGCATGGGGAGTCCAGAGAGCGCCCACAACACGCCATAGTAAAGTAAGATAGTAGAGATATGGTGAAATTACACGTGGGGGAATTGGATGGGCGGAGAGATATGGGAGGGGGGAGCAAGTGGCAGCTGGGTGCGGAGGGTGGAGGAAGAGGTGGGGAAATGAGCAAGGAGAGGCAGAAGGAGAGGAGGGGAAGGAGGCAGCGCTGAGTGCAGGCTCAGGCGTGCAGGAGGGGGGTGTCCATCTTTAGGAATGGGTAGCAGTGGTGGTGAAGCTCAGTCAACACTGCCATCACCTCCTGACCACAGACGTCACTGAGGGGGAAGAAGGAAATGATTGTTGGTAATGACAATTATTGCTTAACATTATTATTGTATTACATAAGTCATGATGTGGTACCTTATGTTGCAAGAGGCTAATTAAATCCTGTCCTGGGCCAGGAAGGGTTCACTCCACCTCTCTCCTCCTCTTCCTCCTTTTATCATCATGCTTTCCATTAAAAAAAAAAGACCTGAAGGAGTAAAAATGCACCAGCAGATTTGTCTCAGCACCACCGTGTAGTCTACTGTAAACTAAAATAAGCCGAGGAATGACAAGCAGCTACAAACAAATGTCATGGTTGTTTCTTTATTTAGAATGGCTTATTTTCAGCAGTGACATTTCCATGGGGCATATACTGTACTATACGGAAGAGAGGCTGATGCCTGCGGATCAAATTAATCCAACATCACAGTTCCCCCGTTTGTACAAACAATTACACGCTGTAGCAAACCCTGCCTTCATCACTGGATGCTGCTGATGAATTTCATGAGACAGGCAACAACAACAAAAAAATGATAGCTATCAAAAACAGATCACAGCAGAGCTGAAACAGCGCCACGGTTATCAATACAGAGCTTTCCATCTAGTTGATTAGCCTACCAATATCTATCGTTAGGCCTATGCAGGCAATCAGCAGTATTTTAAAGCGAAAATGTATCGATAATATTTAATCGAGAGGATCGCTGGCTACAAGAATTCACCTGTCAGCCACAAAAGCGGTTTCTTAATTCTGAGATTTTAATTCGAGGCTGTTTACAAGCTCTGTTGCACCAGCCGACTCACCAGCACATCCCTGCGACATTTCAAATCCATCCCCCGGCTTCCATTGAGAATCGACGGGCCGCTGCCACCAAGTAGACGCGATGGACCGAAAAGATAGGCCTACCGTTTTTTCCTGATGCTGCTCGCTCCTCCTCCTCCACCTCCTCCTCCACCTCCTCCTCCTCCTCCTAATCTCTCATCTGAGGCGAAATCTCTCCGTAGCTGTTTACAGACGGCTGCAGACGCTTTCACACGCAAGAGCATCGCCGCATATCCGCCCAGTGTCAACACAGGCAAGTGCGCTCTGCCCCACCGAAACACGGCTGTATCATTGAGCCAGATGGGCAGGGGGCGCACCGCGGTGACGCACGGAGCGGCATTTTTGAAAAGGAAAATGAAATCATAATTTCATCCCTGATGATTGATATCATATATAAAGAGTTTTCATCTAGATGCATCATGTTTACATACAGTAGGCCTACAGTTAGGTCACGGGACATGATAACATTGAAGTTTTTAATTGCTATTAGAAGTTCAGAATATCAGCTGAAACGTAGCCTAATATTCATCTGAATCATAATAATAAATATGTAATCTGACTCTGTCCCTTAAAGGTATATAATATAACATTATTTATATTAGTTTACTTCATTTTGTAATTTTGTTAGTGTTGAATACATGTGTAAAATGTCTGTATAGTATGCATATTTTGGAAAGTTTTTTTTTTTTCTGTGCAGATTCACTCTTTTTCCCCCTTTCATCAGTGCTGACCCTAACCCTAACCCCTGCAGAATAAAGTTCAATTGTCAGACTAGATCCCACCAGACAAAGGTAATCTAACGCACACTATGGACTACATTTGCTAAAACATGTGACATTTGTTATAACTAAAAACACTCATCAAAACTTGCACAATAAGGAGCTCCGTTTTTTTTTCTGTCTCCAAACATTCTTTACATTTTTATTCTGTTCATCAAAGAAAAAAAGACTTGTTGATCTCTTTTGCTGATATACTGTTGTAGATAACTTACGTATTTGATGCAGAAATGCTATGTTGACACTGATTGACAAAATGGCTATTTTGACTTTATTTTCCCTTTAAACATATCAGATGAAGTGTTCATATTAAAATTAAGATACGGATTCAAATTGAAGACAAAGTCATTACTTCAGGCCAGTATTTGTACCGACATTTTAAGGCCTTACATATAAGGACCCGATGACATCTTGTCCACAGTATAAAAATAACATGAACAACTCTGTCTGATCCAGCCTCCCAAAATCCGTCGAATGCCCAAAACATTTTTGTCCCACAGTACATTGCATTTAACGTAAGCGTCTTGCATGTGTTTCTGTTCAAGCCCGGGTTTAAAATGAAACGATTAAGCTATTTTATCTTAACAAAGTGTTGTATTCATTCATCAAAATGTTTTCCATTTTTGATATTTCTTCTTTATTTCACACACAGCATCCAACCCAAGGGTATCAGTTGTTCTCTGGCTTAATGCAGCAGGCTAGAAATGTCTTTATTCACATGCAGCAGTAGCTTGTCAGATTACAGAACAGAGACAGGACAGAATACTTATGGCTAAAGTAGTTCCACATAAGTAAACAGACTAACCCCCCAATAACCCTCAAGCAGATAAAGCATAACATAAAAAAAAAACTGTGCAAAACAATGCATCAACACTACTATTGTTTGTAGCACTATGTGAACACACTGCCTTCATTGTTTCAAAGCAAAGCGGATGTGTGTTTTTCTCTAACTGGGGCAAACCCCCACTAACTTAACGTCCCCTCAAGGAATATTGTACTAAATAGACTCTTTAAACAGGCAGGCTGGTGTTTCAGTCAGATCAATAAGAAAAGATGTTTACCACTGATGAGGGAAATTTTAAAGTGTGCCTGTTTTCCTGTTGATCAATCAACTCCCATGATATATACAAAAGCATTGTTGAACTGGTTATAAATTTGAATTGCTGTCTACTTTTTGTGCAGTTGTCTTTGTGGAAAATAGCCCCAATTCTGTGACTAAAAGTTTATTAAGACAGTATTAATCCAAGAATTGAAGGCCAAACGACTTCAAACCAGTAAAACAGGCCCAATGTGATGTATCTCCCATATTAGCACGCACAGAAAGTCAAACAGAGCAACTTTTTTATATATATAAAAAATCTATAATGCATTGCTCTTCTATTTATTTGTTTTTACTTTACTTAACCAAGATGTTAACAAAAACAAAAATGACTTCTGTCATGATAAGCGCTATTGTGTAAACCAAAAAAAAAAAAAAAAAAAAAAAAGGAATGAAATGCTTCACAAGTTTTCAGTACTCATTTTTCATCGATGTCGGCTGGTGAAAAACATTCTTCTCAGACAGTTTCCCCTGTTTCATCCACTCCAAATGGCAAAACATTCAACTTTAAACCCTTAAATTCAAATTCAAGAATGCAAAAAACTCAGATGAAGTACTGGAAGCACTTTGCTTTCCACTCCCTTCAGGTTCTGTGAATGTGTTTGTGTTTTTCACTTTTCTTTCTATTTCATCAGTTTCTTCCCCATCTTCTCCATCAATCACCCTCTCTCCAAAAAAATAACCCAATGATAATAATAATAGAAAATAATTCTCAAATATTAACTCTGTTCCCTCCGTCTCTCAAGTTTTGTTATTATTTAAATTAACCGCTTTCCTCCTTCACCTTCCCCTCACTCTCTCCACCTCTCAGCATCCCGCCCCTCCCCGTCTCTACTTTTTGTAGTTGCCGAACTGAATGGCCAGCCGGTCGCTGACGCAGCGGAACGTTGCAGGCTGGACCTCCCAGTAGTTGACAGGGTTAGCAAACAGGCTGATGCCGTTATAGAATGTCCTCTTCATCCCAAATCCTCGAGGGCAGAAGTCGTCCACACTCACCTGGCTGATGTTGTTGGAATGCAGGTACACCACCTAGAAGAGCAGGAGTGGCAAAGCAGACGGCGAGTAGATGAAACATTTCAGAGACGCTGTTTTTCAGACTGAAAACAAAACAAGTTTATGATCATTATGCAGACTTTGGTAGACCCACCTGTAGGTATTTCATATCTGGGAGGCCTTTGGGAACACGATTGAGGCGGTTGTTGTCCAGATGCAGCTCTCTCAGCCTGGGGAGGTAGGACAAACTGCCATTCTCTATGTTACGGATGTGGTTAAAGCCAAGGCCCAACCTGGAAAATGGGAGACGGGGAGGAAAATGTGAAATAGTCAAAAAAAAACAGGCACTGCATGGTACATTTAGCTTAACTGTTTAACAAGTGTGAGCTGGAGTGGCTGAAAATTCCCTGATTATTATCATTGCAAGAAAAGGATTTAGACACAGCAGCAGCCTGGCAGTACTGTGGCCATAAATGACCCAAGATAAGTGTTGATAAAGCAGGTGAAAGAAAACTAGAGTGTAGTAGAGGAGAAATTGACTTCAGGCACTTGAACATTTTTCATTCATTAGACAATGGGGAGACTGTTATTTTCACTGTAGTAGGAAAGTACACACAAGCATGAAGTGTTATCCTGCTACTCTTTAGTGACATGTCAATGTAGTTCAGTTTATTACCCCTAAGAGGCACTGTTGACTGGGAATGTGTATTTAAAGAAAACACAGGATAATTCTTTACAGGTATGAAAGCAGAGCCCTCGAGGTGGAAAAGATAGGTTATGGTAAAAAAAAAATTAGGATGTTGTTGAGGGAAGGTACCTGTACAGGTTTTTGTAGCGGCTCAGGTCCTCCAGTTCCACAGCCTGAATCTGGTTGTGGTCCAGATGAAGCTCATTGAGACTCTCGGGGAGATCTGGAAGACAGACGCCATACCTGTAATCTCTACTTTAGGGTGAGATTTGAGTTTGTCCCATAACTGTTTTTTTTTTTTGTTTTTTTTTTTCAAACTTTCTTTCTAGTTAGAAGTGATTAAATAGAAGATAGATACCACACTCATGTCTGTCCAAAAGTTTTTAAAGCTCCCTAATTAAGAGGTTATATCTCATTTGTTAAATCTGTACCAAAATCAAATAGTAAAAACAACAATTTGCGGTTTTATGGGGGGCGGGGGGGTGGGGGTTTATGTGCTGAACTGTGCTCTCCACAGCACATAATCTCCTGTAAAACTGCAAATTGTCAGGGTTTTCTTCTACCTTTTGGCAGAGTCAGTCAAATTGTTTCCCCCTGTTTTCAGTCTTTATGCTAAGCTAAAATAATTGGTTGTTGGCTGCAGCTTCATATTTGCCAAGCAGACATGAAAGTGGTATCAATATTCTCCTCTCAGTGTGAGTAAGTGTAATACAAAATGCCAGACTATTCCTGCATATATTGTAAATATGTTTGCATTTTAGCCACGAGAAATTATTTTTTACCTTTGGGCACCCCAGTCAGTTTGGCCTCTGATATACGCAAATAATTCAGTTTCAGTCCCTTGAAGGCTTCAGGCTCAAAACCGCTGTTGTGGATGGGGTTTGCTCCCATCTCTGCAAGATAAAGAGAATATTTGTGGCATGTCAAAATACAGTCCCTTTAATCATCAAACTCCAATGCCAATGGTCTACAGTGGCAAAGGCAGTGGTGAGCACCACCGAATATAGCCCAGATTTTATTGAAGTCATCAGCATTTCTAACCTATGCAGTTCATGCTGCCCAGTCCCGAGAAGGCACCAGCTGGCACCTTTGCAATGCGGTTCTCATGGATCCTTAACTCAACCAGAGAGGCAGGCAAGTTCTTTGGGATAGTGGTCAGCTGATTCTTGGAGAAGTAGAGCTTCTGCATGTTCTTCAGAGGGGTGAACGTCTTGGGGTGGACTTTGGAAATACGGTTATTCCTCAGAGACAGACCCTGTGAAAACACCAGTAGCGCCCAGACAGTCAAAAGAGCAAAGAAAGAACACTAAAAAAAAAATATACACAGAATGCACAAGAGCTTGTGTTTGCATTTCCTGTCTCTACTGAATGTGTTTGACTCAATTAAACCATCCACAGCAGCCCCATCACCCAGCAGACTGTCTCTCCACCTGCGCTGGCTGAAAGATGCAGACAGATGTAGCCTGGGGTAAACAGACCTTAATAGAGATGTTATTGTATAATGTCATGTCAGGAGTTTCCTACGCTGCCAGCCTCAATATTGCTCTTGGTCAGTGCTCTTGAATGCAGGTCAGTGAGTGAGCAAAGCCTTCCTGCTAAGAGAGGCAAGGATGTGAGCTTGACTACTCCCATCTGGCTTCGGGCTCAAAATTTAATACAATTAAAGCTCTCAGAGCGGGGAGAGCAGTGGAGGGAGAAAAAGAAAGGAGATGAAACTCTAAATCCCCAGGAAAGCGGAGGGTCGTAATGATATTTCACACTACTGAAGCCAGTACAAGCTGAGCTGAGTCGGTTACACGTCACTGAGAGGTGCTGAGCTGCTGAGACGGACATTAAGAATGTGACCAGATTGTGTGTGTCTCTTACATATAGGTTAGTAAGGCCTTTGAAGTCGCTCTCTTTAAGCTCAGTGATATGGTTGTTCTGCAGGTCCAGGAACTTGGTGTCCGGAGGAATATTCTTTGGAACCTCAGTCAGACCTGAAGACAAGACCAATAAAAACACAGAAGGGAATCATACTCCATTAAATGCTTCCATGGATGACTGTGAACCAACACCCTAAAAACCAGTATGTTTTCAATGGGCACACTCTTAGGATATCTTAGTCAGACATAATGTAGACCTCGGAAAATAAATAGTCACTGTGTGTTTTAAAACCTCCATCAGGCCTAAAAATTAAACCAATCTCAGTCCCACACAATGTCAAATGAGTACTTTGGGGTTCCTCAGCTATTATTTTAATGAGAGGTGGACATAGACACAGCCATGGAGGTCACACACAGACGTCAAAGCAGCACATTACTAACATTACTGGTTTGTCACTGACAAAGACACGCACACACACACACACACACAAAAACGCAAATTCCCTCACACCAGATGGGGACAACAGATGTTTTCCATCTGGTTTCCATTTGACAAAAGTCGCAAAGGACGTGACTTAAATACCATCAGCAAAATCACACATCAAATAAAAGGCAGACGGGCACAACCCTGACGCATACAGACAGAGAAATATACAAGCTGTGTGTGTTAATATACGAGTGGTGAAGCGGCCACTCCATTTGAGTACGTAAGTGTTTTAATTTTAGCTTCTTTGTGACAGAAACACCTGCAGAAGAAGCGGCGAAAATCAGTCAGCAACAGCAGCTACGAGCATTAACACCAAAGACTGTTATAGTTGGGGTTGCTTATGAATACCAAGCAATTAATTTATAAAGGCTAAGAATGGGTTACAACAAGTGGACAGCGTTAAGAAATACACCTGCATTATTCCACTTAGCGATCTCTCTGGAAAAATGACTCAGCACACGCACAAACAGAGCAACCAGAGATCATTAACAAGACCACATCTTAGAGCCACGTGGACGAGTGTATTAGATGTGGTCAGTGGCGCAGACAAGCCGCAGTAAGCGAATCCCTACCAGGACAAACCTCATCTGGACCACGACCATGATGCAACCAGGCCCGGCCGGGAAGCAAGCGCCAGCTGTCCCACTGGGATCCAGCCTGCCACCAACCACATCTGACCCAGAGGACTCTACCCAGAGCTGTCCATCTAAAAGTTAAGTTTAGATATATGACTTTGGCTGTACCGTACCACACCCTCCATTTCACCGCACAGGACCAAACTCGCAGCAGCTTTCAATTCAGCTGAGGGATCTGAGGAGGCTTGGAGCTTCAGGATGTAGCCTTATCCAAGAAATGAAATGGCCTGTCTGCGCCTTCAGAGAGCAAATTCATTAAAGTTGTGGGTAAAAGATCAACTCCCGAGGATTATGTTTAAATTATAAACAAGACATTAATTTTTCCCATAAAGTTATTACAGCTGCTGTAAGAGAAATATGACTCTACACGCGCAGAATGTCATCAGGTGGATTCATGTGGTAAGAAATATTTACCTTCCAGGCAACACCTGCAGCTTTCAACTTGCATCCCGCCAGCTGGAAACCTTCAAATTTTTACGCCTGCATCAAACCTAACAGACATAATAAACAGACCTGAAAAGACTTTCATCCACACCCAGATTAGCTGAATCCTTTAACCCCCTAAACCCCAAACCACAGCGCTTCACCCATATCTGCCACAAATCTAAAAGCCTTCGCCGCAAACTGACAAAACTAGCACCCTCGCAAACCCAAGCGCCCCTCAACACAAATGCTTGACATCATGCTGGGATGCACAGTGAGAGGAGACAGACGCCACCGCCAAAATACATCTGTTCTAAATAAGCACTTGACATCTCAGAAATTATACGCTTCCACATTTACCCTCTGCAGAAAGACCATGGGACAGTAAATATATAGAGCTTGTAAAATGATGATTCGACAAAACCATTCTGTCTAAATCCAGACAGCCTATTGGAGTTATAGCCAGTATAATATGAGGAATCTTTATATCCATAAATACGACTTGAACGCAGTTTCTTTGCTCTTATAAGAATAGACAGAGGGAGAACAACATGCACTTATAATATCTACAGCCAGGAAATTGTAGCATATGGAAACATCTAAAATCAAGTCACAGGCAGACTGTAAAAGTATCATGAAATTATATTTTGAGGTAGTTTATGTTTTTTTTAATCATCAAGAAAGTATTTTTTTTGTATTAACCATTATTTATAGTTCCTTTTCACTTCCTAGTATTTTTTAAATTGTTTCTCTAGTGGAAATCATAAAAGCTAATACTCATAATCCTCACATCCTTATCTTGATACAAAAACACTTATGCTGTACAAAAACACACAGCTGTCCTCCATTTTTAAATCCTGATAAACCCATTCTTCCCTCCATCCTCCCCTCCTGTTTTGGGTTTCCATTAAACATCCTGTCTCAAAAACAACTTGAAACAGCTATTTAAAGACAGTGAGGCAATTATAAACTTTTCATCCCCTCTCATCAAAGTGTCCCTTTTTTTTTTTTTGTCTAACATTAATATGGCTCTTTCTCTCTTTCTCTCTGCCTTCCTCCTTCACTCTCTTGATCCCGTTCCATCTCTTTCATTTTCTCTTCCTCCTTCCTTCTGCCGACTTAGTCTTTTCCCCTGTTTTTCTGGTCAAACCCTTTCTTTTCTTCTCCCACCCAGTATCTACACACAAAGTCTGGAACACAAAATCCCTCAAAGAGATGCCTTCCCTTGTCATAATACACTAGCATTATCCCGGGGGAGAAATTCCTCTCTTAGATAATACACACTCGCACACACGCATCTGTCTTCACACACACTCTCACTGACCAAGGTCAGAACATTGGACGACTCTGAGGTGACACTGGCAGCCAAAGGGGCACATGGGTATTTCAGTCAGGGGGGGCTCTACGGCTGAGCCTTCTTCTTCATCCCTCATCATATTCATTATCCCGCCACTGTCCATACTGTCCATGGCAAAGTCCCAGAAGCCTTTCTGCTCGAAGGGCAGGGCCGAGGAGGGCGAGAGCAGTTGGAGCACGCATAGCAACAGCAGGAGGGAGCCTTGTGGCAACATCTTTATCTTACACACCTGAAAAACAAAACAGCAGAAAGAAAGAGAGCAGTCAGTCAGTTTTATTGCAAAAAAATATACACACAGTTCCTAGTTCATCAAGCAGCTAAAGGGGACTTCCGGCAGCTAAAACTAATAAAGTTTAATGCATCAGCCTGTGGTAAATCCTACATTAATACAGATCATGATGCTCAAGTTTTGTTGAGACTTGTCAATTGTGGTGAAGGATATAAAATATGATGCTGTTAAATTGTTATTATTGTGTTAAACTGAGGTGTTTCTTGTATTTTGTCCATTACATTTATATCAATAAGGGTAGACGGGAATAAGAAAGGAAAGTTGCATTAGCAAGGCTGGATTACCAACTGCCCTTGGGTCCCAGACCCCCAGAGGCCCCAAAAGCACCAGGTTTACTGTCTATAAATTAAACTACTAAACTATAATATTAACAAAAGCATGTCGTGCATCATTACTTATTCTTGAGGTCTATTTAAGGGAGGGGTCCTGTGAAAAAATCCAGTTTTAAGAGCTTTATTATTATATTGTGCACATGGTGCATATTCCTGAACTACGTTGTGTTTAATTACCGCAAACTGACCCACAGAAAATCTGGGACCAGGTACTATTAATCTGGATTAGAGCAAATAATGATGCTGCCATCTATAGTCCGTTATGTGCACTATACTTAACGGCAACATGGAGGCGACAGAGCTCATGCGCAATGCACAGAGGGTGGGAGGTGGGGGTGAGATGGAGGCAAACTTTTTCTCTTGGTCATCCTAACAGGTTAATGCGGCCATGTCCACGAGGGCTATAAAATAATTGCAATGTAGACTAAGCATGGTTGTCATTGTTAAATGGACACTAGAATATTATGATATGGTCTGCTTATCCTTAATTATAAAGCCTTGCTGTTAATGCCACACCTAACAGGCACACCAGGAGACTGGAGACTGGTGAGGAGAAATGGACTCATTCCCCCGGTAGACTTGCCAGGAATCAACTCTGGGAATGAAAGTCACATAAACTACTGTGACAAAATGTCACTGTCTGCTTCCTGCACAACAAGTTGATTCCCAGGAGAGCAAGTCTATTCTCACTGGCCAATCAGATAGTGCGGAGGGCCTCACCTCAGCGGTGGAAAACTTTATTCCTGCAACCGAGCAGTCAAACAAAGCCACCATTCATTTAGAGGGGAAACCGGGAATACGAGTGCAAAGTGTCTGCGTGCACGTTCACGTGTTTGAGTGTGTATGCATGACATGAAACACAGACTCCATGATGTCATAGCTGTGCACGCTGCTAATTGAGGTCGCCAGACGTGAGCATGTGTCTGTGTATTTGCTTGCTTTATCCTGTCTGCACTGATCTAAACTAACACTTCAGCACAGCCGCCCTTCTCACTCAACCTTAAATTTAATTCCTATAATAACAAATTATGACCAGGCCAATTGATCCCTGCAGCAGGAAATTGTGACCCTTAACCAGAGGCTAATCCGACACACAAAAAAAAAAAGCTCTTACGCTGGACAAGGTCCTATACTGGACTCTGAGGTGACCTAAAACCCTATAATCTCTAACCTTGTCATGTTAATTCCTTCACTGATCCCCAACTCTGTAATCCTACAGAGGGCTGAAAAGTCTTGGTGCCAATATTTAGCATGCACATAGACTTTCCAGAGAAGTTCAAGGATCCTGTCACAACATGATCAAGAGCAAATTCTGGCTATCGGCGTTATCAGGACCAAGAGACTGATGAAAAGAAGGAGCAGCGGAGTGAGAAGTGAGAGGGATTACATAACAGAAATAGAAGCGATAGTTCAGAGAGAGACTGCCACCGAAAAGAGCAATATAAGAAAAAGATTCACACTATTTAATCCAACAGATGTCTAAAGGTAAAAAGTAGATATTGTGTTTTGGTGGATTTGCCCTGCACTTCATATGGAACTTCCACACATCTGGTATAACATCTTACAACATATTTTTGTCACATATGTGTCTTTCTTCTTCTAAATGTGACCTCATTCAAACACTCTTTTAGTATTTTCCTAAGCTATTTCACCTAATGTCCCAGGATATTTCTGGTGCCGCTGGTTGTTCACAAGACTTTGAATGGCCTAAAAGGGAGACTGTTTTAAAAAGCTTGTGAGGGAGTTTCCGGAGCTATTTAATGTTGCGGAAATGTTTCTCATTCCACACAAATCTCTAAACTTATACTCCTGATCCTTTAAATTACAACAGTAGTGGCTTAACAAAAACCGTGTCTGTAAAAAGAAATACAAATACGTGATCGGAATACAACGTGTGGGCGATTCATTAGCTCTCTAAAACTGCAATTGTTTAAGTATTTTTGCTCTATTCAAAACAGAAATAACAGCATTATTTCGGGACATTAAAATCAGTGAAACAATAAGCCTGTGCATTATGTGGACCTGGCCTGGAGGCATGAATAACTGGCCTCTGCAGTCTGTTCCCTGCAATAAAAATAGCTGCCAAATTATACCATTTTGCAGAAAAGAAAAAACACCACTGGCCTTGGCTTGGCCAGAAGAATACAGCCAAGAGGACCCAGCTCGGGCATATATAGTCAGCATCACACAATGACACGCAACACACAAAAGAGCTAGAATACACACACAAGACACCACCAGACTTATTTATACACTTACAATTTCTGCAACTTGTGCTGCGCAGCATGATAGGAGGTATAGCAAGCGTAGATTGTAAATCTAAAACTACGACTCTAATCCTCCCATTTTTCATTTGTCAAACCGATGATTTGTCTACCATTTGTTGAGATGTGGTAGTGGCTGGAGCCTCGCAGATAGAGGTGTTAGGGATGATGGATGAGGAAAAAAAGGGAGGCAGGAACAAGAACAGTCTATCATCATCCAGGAATGACATTTAAGGCTACTAAAAACACAACACGACGATAAGACTAAACTACATCCCACAATCAAGCAACACTTTGGCCCTAATAACCACTTTTATCTGGCCCCCGGTGTGTGCATGTATGCATTCCTTTCCTCTCCCTGCAGTTAAACTGTGAGACGTCAAACATCCGGTCTGAGACCAAAACAAACCAAAGGCTTCAATCTCAATTGCTAATGCCTCGGCTGTCCTCCCATCCAAAGGCCAAGAGCGGTTTAATGGATAGATGGATGGGCGGCTATTCCTGTCTTGCTTAGTGTGTTTGTCTCTGTGGAGTGTGTGTGTGGTGAAGAGACGAGAGAAATGAAAAGAAAAAAGTGGACAATTATGAGGCAGACACACAGAGAGTGAGGAGGTGTGTGTTGGCGGCGGAGAGAAGGATGTGAGAGATGAAGCTACTAAAGATATACAAAGCGGTTAAATCTTTGCACTAATGTACTTTTCCGTTTGGGGCAGATTTTCTGGGTTTGAAGCCCTTTAGTTCCAATGAAGGGAGATCTTAATCGTAAAGTGTACGATCTCCATCACACACCTTTTGAGATAAACTGTAATGTTGAATGTGAGCCAGGCCTTAAGGCCCAACCTCAGTGTTTAAACTTGTTGCTGAACTGGACCAAATCGCTGCAGCCAGGTTCCAAACTGTTGCGGAAAGCCTTCTACAGAAAACTGGAGGCTGTTCCGTATGCATTAGATGCATTACACGAAATGAGCAATCACACGTGGGTGTCCACATACTTTTGGTCAAACCGTGTAGCTATCCCTATCTTAACATTTTACGAGACGGAGGCTTCTCTCTCTGCTCTACAACAATGATTATTTTCCTTCAGTAAAAGAAAGAGTAGATCAAACAGGAGGAAAATCCCCATCTGTGTCGAGGGTGTGTCAGCTCATGCCAAGTGTGCGAATCGCACACACAAACACACATAATATGACTGTCTGAGCCTCTAGAGGTGGTTGAAGCTGTCATGACAGGCAAAAGAAGACAGACACTTTAATGAAGATTTGAATTCCAGCGGTTTGCTAATTGATGTGAAAGGTGAGGCTAGGATTAAGGAACAGAAGAAGATATGAGAGGGGATTCAGGGATGGATCTGCGGACGGTTTGATGTCGGAAATTTTTAAAAGGACAGCAGTGTCGGTGAAAGCACCATCTGGTGAACAATCAACCCTACAAGGGTATCAGTTGTTTGAGTTTCCCACACCCTGCCTTTACAGATTAGCTTTACATTGCCTATATGCACTATCCATCAAGTGGTGGGTACCTGTCAGACCTCCCACCCACCACAATTACTTTGATGTGACTGGAGTTTCCACAAGGAACCCTTTGCCCCAGTCAAGCTAAACAATCATATATTTAAACTATATGCGCTCGGTGTTGCCAAGAATAATCATCTCCTTTGCGATACAATACACAGTGTTTGGTCTCCCATGACCGCAGTCAAGAGAAAGGCAGTCACCACTACCTCACACCCAGTCACACACACACCCCCCATTTTCTTTTCACTGTTATGAGCTGCTGCCACCTTTTTTCTCATACCACTCAAAGAAACCCTTAATTGCTAACTGAAAAATCATCAAGTTTTATAAGCACACAAACCCTTTTATTACTGCACATTTTATTGACAGCTGCTGTTCTACATGAACCCTTTGGCACTGCCATTAGCCCCCAAAGCTGGAGGTGCCAAACTCCATTAAGCCTTACAATATCGATCAAGCCATAAAATGCTGGCTCATTTTGTCTGTCTGTCTTCACACTCAGTGTCACATCAGCCCCGCTCCTTCGATTGCATTGGCAGATGTATGAGCAGAGTTAAGGTGGGGCAGAGAGCTCACCAAAAGTTCCAGCTGGCACCAGAACGCTGGTGTATTGGCAGCCGCCACGTCAACACTCAGTGCGGATTAACATCACATGGAAGTTCAAAGTGATCAAAGTGCTGACTGAGCAAAAAAATATTTGAAATGGCTTCATATTGTGTTGCAGATAATAAATCTAATTTTGGTTGGAGTTGCTCCAACAGGATATCTTGTTTTTTCCCAAGCCAAGTTATTCTGAACAGGATTCAGGCTCAAAAATGCTCCCATAAACTCTGACAAATGTAAAACTCACAGAAATGTTTGCTTGTGGGAACGACATGCTGGCCCAAACACATGTAAACCATCGATGTGTTTTGGTCTCGAACTCTGAAGTCTGTCTCGAAAATGATCTGATCATTTTGCTGACCTCCCTTATTTCCCCATGACATGTCTCCTTCAGACAGGCTGACACACACACACACACACACACAAAACCCAAATTCATATACTCCCTTATACAGGCTGTTAGTGCTAGGCGGGTCCGGTAGAAGCATTCGGGTGGAGTTAACTGCCCCAGTGGCTGTAATTTGGTGACTGCTATCCCTAAAAAAAGGAACTATTTGGCAGCTTCTCTGTTGCCGCCAAGCTTGGATGTGGTGGCAAGTTTCTCAGCACTGCAGAGATGAGGCCTAACCAGGGCAGAACAGAGAGCAGAGCAACACAGAACAAAAAAAAAAAAAAAAAAAGAGCCAAATCAGTCGAGAGCAGAGGGATAACTGACCTGTGGATCCATTCCTGTGGGCAGATATGCCTCATTCAAAGTATGTGGAGTATTCTAAAGTTTGTGCCAGTTATAAGTGGGCTATGAATAGAGACTGTAAACAATGGCTGCTTTTTGAAGAACCAAAATGGAACAACCAGCATGTTTTATTGTCAAAAGTTTCCAAAAAAGTTTCCAGAGCACAGATTTAACTCTGGCTTGAATTTAAAATTGTAATAGTAAGGGGAAAATATAGAGTTGACAAACAACATTATGAAATAAAACCTTCAGATGGATGTCGAGACAGACAGGAGGATGGACAGACAGGCAGTGAGATTCACAGAACCGGTAGACATGCAGGTGTAGGAAGCTGGCTAATAGGCAGGCTAGAAGGACAGGAAACAGACAGATTTAGCCCGTCATTTTCACTGTCTGACCATTGACTCCACAGTAGACTAACACTGTCAGCTCTGTCTCTGTACACTAAGGTGACTCAATTAAATACACTGGTATAAATGGCTCATACATGGTACTTAACCATTGGTGGACATGAGGTCATCAGCACAAGACAGAATGAGGCCACAGAGGGGGAAAAAAAAGTCCTTCCTTCCTTAGAGGATAGAGGAGCGTATATTTGTTTGCATTATATTATGTGACAAAATAAAACACAGATCAGTGAGTGAAACAGGCACTTATTGTCCAGCTATAATAATCTCCCTGCCAACTAGCGTTCCTCAGGCCACGGTTCTCTCAACACGTTTCAATCTGAACAGAAGCTGAATTGGAGGGTAGCGCAGGCCTCTGAACCAAAATGGGTTGACTTGATTGGCACGTTTCACTATAATTATTGTCCCTAAATGACGATGCAGGGATGGATGCAAAAGACCCGCTATGAATGCCATGCGTCACATTTAGAGTCTGCTGAGAGAATAAGCGTGCGTTGATTTCAGGATAAAGTGAGCATGAAAAGGTTTGCTTAGTTGTTATTTCATCCTCTAATGACTGCTTTGTCTTTTGATACTCATCACGCCATCTAGTGCAAATCCGGACTAAAAGCAAATTACAGCATCAGATGTACCATGCACCTTGAAAAGGTGTAACAGGTTGCATTAAACAGGCCTAAGATCATATTTAAAATACAATAGTATTGAGGAAAAAACAAATAAATAAACAACAAATTTACTATGCAAACTATGTGTAAACTTTAACTGACAATATAAAAGTTGTCAACATAAATCTGCGGAAAACATTAACAAACATAAATATACAGCAATTTGTAAGACGTGCAGTAGAGTTTATAGCTACTTAATGATGTGTTAGATTTCAAACTTTATTGATATCACTATTATATAGTATAAAGTTTAGAAGTTTCTATATATCACATTAAACATTCAGGTTTAACCATTTGCCCTGGTTTAATATATAATTACTCTTTTTGTAAGACTAGAAAATGAATGAAAAAGTTGCCCCCGTCTAATTAAAGACAATATAAAAATAATAAATAAAATAACCCATCTCCCCTACCTGTTGGATAGAAATAAGATATTAATTCCAAATTCCAAAAATAGGTTGAAGGGTGTTTTCTCCCTCTGTGCGTCAGATTATCCCGGAGATTAAAAAAAAAATTGCCCTATATTTTCATCACATTTAGGGATTATTGCAGTATTTCCCTGTGGTCCTCTGACATCCAGCCACAGCTCCTCCACCACTGCGAACCGTGTCAGGGCACTGTGTGTGCTCGTTTCAGTCCAAACCAAGGAAATGACTGAGAGCCGGGGGGGTCGAGCCCATAAAGTTAACAAGCCAGCCTCCTTTCTCCCCTTTTTGGATGGAGGGAGGAGGAGGAGGAGGAAGAGGAGGAGGAGGGAGAGAGGCCAGAGTAACCTACAGTACTTCTGTGCTGTTATAGTTGCTGGTACAGTAATACTGGTTGTATTAAAGTTTTAATATTAGTAATCCAATGATAATTTCCATGCAAATATCATAGAAACCTTTACATAGGAATATATTATGACAGTGTCAAAAGACTGAATATTATGAGCATAATATTCACAGCCAAGCTGTTGTACTGGACTTACATATATATTATTGGGTGTTCCTGCTATTTTTGTACATCTACTGTAGATTGTAGCAATTGCTATAGATACAAAAATTATTTCCCCTGTAGGAACATTGTGGTGATGTTTCCTGAAGAGAAAGGAGAAGCAGACTGTACTCTATTTGAACTTTGCATCTGAAGTCTGTAATTGACATGTTTAACTGCTCTTGAAGACAATGTAGATAAAAGACATTGTAATTTTGGCCCTGCCAATTAAAACACAAGCTAAAACATGGCATTGTCTGAAATATCTCAGACAGACTTCCCTACAGTGCAATTGCAATATGCAGTGTCATGGGGACCCAAAGAAAGCCTTTATTGTGGCTCATGTAATGAAATCGTAAAGTAAAAAGCAACAAAAAGGTTTCTTCAGATGAAAATGTTCTCTTTTTTAGTACCAACTTGCCATGGAGGGTACACTCACATTACATTTTATTTAACCACTATTTGATTATTATAAAGTTTTTTTTTTGTACATTGTTTCTTACGACAAAAGCTTAAATTTTACCTTTTAAAAGGCCCACTTGTCTGGAAGTGTTAACTAGATTTTTTTTTTCGACTCTATGCTGAGTCATAGTTAACTTTTTTTTTTTAACGAACCACTATATAATTGTCATCCAGCTACACATTTCTCTCACTGATTAGTCCTGGAGAGAACATAGTGATACCACCAAAGTCTGCCAAGATCATGGAGAAAATGTATTTCTAGGACTGTGATTATAAAACGTATGATTTTGTGTCTTCTCACGGTTTTCTATTAAATTTTGTTTTGGCAGGATGAAGTGTTCTTACTCACTGGCTCTCTGATTTTCTCTCCGTGTTGCCAGCACCCAGAGCAGGGCAGCGAGTTTGGCAAGCCACACAATCTGGGAGCTTTTCCGACCTTGTACAAAGTCGGCCACACAGACGCTTGCAGTTATTTACACATGCTCTAGTCCTTTGAATGTCAGGTCATAATCATTTTCCTGATCATCCACATCAACACAAGAACAGACCGACACTCCTGCCTGTGTTTTTTTTTGTTTTTTTCAGTTATATGCCTTTCTTAACCTCCATGAGTGCAGTATCCAGTGGCAGAAAAGGCATGCAGACCAGATCAATGCCCTGCAGTGGTGTTGGCAGGGGACAAGAGTTTTGATAGAGGCCTTTGCAGATAACATTCCTCCTTTCTCTGCTTCCTCTCTCTCACATTTTGTAGATTCAGTCTTTCTCCCTGTATCTCGCTCTTTATTCCTCTGTCTGCCTGCCTGTCTCTCTCTCTCTTGCGCTCGCTGTGGTTCAGTTGATTATGGTGTTGGTCTGTAGCTAGAGGGCTTGGCATCCAAATTAAACTCTTTTTGTCCTACGAGTGTTCAACTAACGTGTCTCCAGAGATTAGCACACCCACTTCTTAGCTCTTGCGTGGGTTACTGCTATACAGTGAGTGTGCCTTTCTGTGCAGGAGGGAGAAGAATATTGACTTAAGTGTTGTTTTTGTAATTTTTGGAGTTGGAATTCAGCCGATAATAGTTTACTTCATACTCATTAATGCGGTGCCTATAAATGACATCACGGGTGGCCGAGTGGTTAGTTAATTCTGTCTGCAAGCACATTCTTGTTGACCCTAAATAGTTGACCCTTAACACTGGAACCTAATCTCATGTTCTACCAAAGGAACTGTCCTCCAACCCTCCAGCCATCCTCTTTCTTCTTGTCTCACTTATCTGTTTGCGTCTGATGCCCATCTGAGTCAGGAAAAGGAATTCTTTAGTTGCTTTTCTCTGTGTGTACTGGTGCTTTTTGTTTTATCAGCAAGTACTCCCCCCGCTCCTCCAATAACAAACACAGGAAGCTGACAGAGACAGAGCGTGGTCAAGGAAAGCTCTACTCTCCGGTCTCCGGTCAACCTCTTCCAAACTGGATCTGGCTTCGGCTTGATGGGATGCAAACATCTGTTGAATATGATGGTATGTCAGTTTAACAGTTCAGTCATGTCACACGCAGTATGATAGATAGCACTGAAGTGGCAAGCCTGTCAAATTTGATAATACCCTATGTGACAGGATGTGGAAGGGAGGTTTAAGGGTTTAAGATCAAAGCTGAAGCATTCATCTGTCCAAACGCACAGAGATGGGAAAACTGCAAAAAAGAGAGCCAACGCAGTTTGTTCGTTTCTGTGAGAAGCTTCAGCTCTGCCTGTACGCGCAGGAACTGCAGTATAAATGCGAATGTGTAGTTTCTTAGACAGTAATGTGCTGTTTTGCAAAATGACTGTACAATTATGGAGAATGGAGACTGCACCACATGCACAAGACTGAAAGCAGAAACTAACATGTGATTACACGCCCAAGCAGAGAGAGTGAAAAGTATATATATGTGTCTGTAACATATTCAGAGCGTGCATGCACTGAGCTCCCGTAACCTGGTAAACTTTGTCATCTGCTTTCCTTTCAATAACCCAGCTTCATTCTCTCTTTTCTCATTAAAACTGTCCTATATCCCCCTACCCCCCCCCACCCCCCCTTTTCCTTCTCTACTCTAGTGTCTGCAGGGGACCTTCTGTTCTTCATTTAGAGCTGCAGAAACACTGTTCTCTGTTGAAACCTTATACCTGGAGCCAGCTAGTCAACACAGCAAGTGCAACTGCCTGCAAATTACAACCTCATACACTTCGTATGACCTGACGTTTTATCATTTTAATTATATTCATTACTCTGAGTGATATATTGTGAAGTATGTTGTGTCTTTGCATGGGTGGATTAGCAAATTAAAGAGACGACTGCAGCACTGAATTGGAGAATTGCTGGCACTTGCATCAGCTATCATAAAATATTTAGTTTGTTTTTTCTTCTGAGTGAGACTGCAAATACAGATATCTGTTTTATTGCAGCAGGGCACACCGTGAATCAAGGCAACTGCACATCGTGTTCACTTCATGTTCCAGAGTTATGGGTAATAATACATAGTGAGAGAAATAATAGGATAAATTCTAAATGAGTTGTTGTTCCAGAGTGTTTGTGGTTTTTCCTCTAGCCCTGTTTTTTTTTCACCAAGACTGCTTTGACGGTAACTAACATAAATATTACGGGCGAGGCTCTCACTCACGTCACACTCTGATCACACTGCTCAAAACATTTCTAAAGAGGCCTAGATCATAGATATGTTGTGACAGAAGAATGGTCCATTGTTAGTTTTTTGGGGGGGTTTAACAGTGCAGGAGGAGGCAAGAGAGAAAAAGACACAGGGAGAGGGACACACAGCAGGAGAGATGGACAGTGAGATACAGTAGTGGGGGAAAACCAGATGTGCCATAGTCATCAAACAGTCTGTGATTGACAGCAACATGGTCATTAAACACATGCTTGCTGACGTCAGACGGAGGAGAACTTTGGATAGGGGTCAAAACCTTCCCTGGCACATGCTGGATCTTCGATCTGGACCTACATGCACTCAAGGAGGTGTTTCCAGAATAACCTGAATAGTCACTTAACCCTGCACTTTATTCACTTGGCACTCTATCTGTTCATTGTATTCGTGATGTGTCTTATGAATGTGTTTTGTTTTGTAAATTGTGAACTTTTAAAAAAAAAAAAGCAAACGAGGAAAAGTGAATGTTTGCACTTTTACAATTACTTGATAGATTGTATTTGTAATTTTTCAATTTTTTTTCTTTGAAAAAAAAAAAGATACACCGAGCGAGAAAGAGACAGAGAGAACACTGAGATCTGAGAAGTCACTTTGTCAATAAGATTGGCAGGACACCAGAGCTCCAGTGGCTTTAGTTCCAAAACAGGAAAAAAGCTCTGAATGTGCTCCAGCTCTCTGCCTTCCTCCCTTCGTCTTCTCCCTCTGTTTCAAATCTCTTCTCCTCTCTGTCTTCTAGCCACGTCTCAATGGAGTCAACTAGACATGAACTGCCACTCGTCTCATTTTTCACTGCTCGGCTTAGAGACTCTCTAAGAACAATCACTGTATTGTCTCTCTCAAATCAGCTTGTTGTTTGTCTCTTAGCTCCACTCTCTGCCTCACCATGTCCCTTACCTTTTCCCCGTCTCCCCTCTCCCACCACGATCCCACTCCTCTCATGCATACATACTTGCACGCCATTTATTGTACTCAATCCTACAGTGACTGACGTCACCTCTACATGTTTAGAGGCCCTGACTGAGGCCTCCCTCACAGTCAGTGACCCTATGTATTTTAGCTGAGCGGCTGGTGGTGGATGTTTATGTTGGAACTCATCTGGTGATAGAGAACCTGCATGATGTTTATATTTTCCTTCCTAATGGGCCCCTTAGGTTCACACTGTGTCACCAGGCATTTTTACTTTCTCTCAGGGACCCCCAAGACCCCATTTGACTGCTTCATGACCCCGTCGGTATTCCTGTCACATCCAAAAAGCCCTATTTTATTTTTGCTTACCTTGACTAAAGGCTCCTCCTGCAAGCCCTGCAAGCCCAGGGGCTTAGAGTAGAGACATGGGTTAATCCATTTCAGTCTAAATATTCTCAAAAGTATCACTTTAATACTTTAATGAAAAGACAGAATAAAACCAGTGTTTTGAGCAGATCCGGATTCCACTGTAAAACACTTCCAAGAGCGTTTTATACAATGATCAGCTCTATTACTGTGTAAATTACACATTTGAGGATTTCATTTGCAAAAACCGATAAATGCCATCCTTTAAAAAAATGAACTGACTGAAATATTCTTAACACATAACACATTCTGAACCCTAAATACATTTTGACATTATTGTCCATTGCCAATGCATTAGAAGTTCATGTTTTACAGCAGAGAGCACCAGGGCTGTTCTTGAACAGTAGTGCAGTAAATATGTTATACGTTACAGGTTCAGAATGAAGCTCTGGGCCCAAACTGGTGCAACACAATTGTTCACAGGGGTTACCTGTGCAAAACATATTTAAAACAGCTGTGTTATTCATATCATTGTGGTGTTCGCTCAGCTTGTGGTCACTGTGACAGCAGTCCTGAGTCCTGATGGCCAGCATGTACTTTCGATTTCAAGACCTGCTTTTTTTTCTGACTCACAGTCAAAAGTCTGCTGACTAGAGATCAGCTCTCACGACCTCAGCTCTACCATTACTTTAGTAAAAGGAAAAGGCAAACTGGCCCTATATCAGCTGAACAGCTGTCATCATTGATTGACCAGCGTTTGTCCCGCCTTATTGTGTTGATGAACTTGACCAACGACCTATCAGATCTGGGGTGGCCAGTGAATCGCCATTGCAGCTCACTCGTCATGCCTAAACTTAACCAAGTGGGTGTGTCATGTAGTAAAATGAGTGTGTCGTGCAGAGTACTGTGAGTCCACATATAGACCTGCTTGGTCTGAAAGTGAATTTCAGTGTATCTTTGGTTCAAAGTGATCTTTAAAGATGGATAATTTGGACGAAACCGAAGAACCTGTGATGTTATCTCCTTCAGGGCGTAAAAAGACGAGGAAAGCTGAATACTGATTTGAGACTGAATACTGAGTTACACTGAGTAACATGGAGGACTAAGTTAAAGTAAATACTGTGAAACACTGGATACTGTGAAACACTGAGTAACAATAAGTAACATGGAATAAGGAGTTACACTATGAAATACTATAAATAGTTCATGTTGTTCCAGGTTAGTGCAGTTCCCAAAGAATTGATTGTAAACAAAAAACTCTGGCAAACTTTAGGCTCAATGAGTCAGTTCTGCAATGAGCTTGTCTGGTCACCACTGTGGTAGCTCTTTAAAAAAAAAGGACAGCTGTGGTCTTTAATAACACTCTGCAGGTTAAAACATCGGCACGTTCATGCTCGGGGGTTTGTAGTCTAGCCAGGATTTTCCGAGGTATGATCTTTTAAATGTGTAATGTTGCCCATTAATGGGCTGTTTTTGTTGCAATTTTCAGCACTTTACCTAATTGCTTTATGTTAAAGAATGTTAAATATTAAAAGAAACTCATATCCATTACATGGCATTATTTAACTCTGAAACATGAAATGTGGAGTTATCCGCTTTTGCTAAAAAAACCAAACTTTATATTAGAAAAAAACAACAATATTTTTTCAATAAAGTTTAATTTTGTGAGTTACTGTGAGTTATTTTTACTTAATCAAAACAACCTAGCTGCAGTTTGATATTACCTGGAATGCACAATAAAAAAAAACATGCTTTATGAAAATTAATAAAAATGGAGATATCTGTTTTTGCAAATGAACCCTTCATTTGCTTTAATACACATATCAAAACATTACAATCATTTTCCCAATTAAAGATAAGATCTGAGAGAAAAATGGATCTGGGGATGTTAAAATGAAAACTCCGAGTGACTGAGCAAACTACATGATAAAGATTTTATTTCTGCAAACCCTGAAAGAAAGAATAGTGTAGCTGTTGGATGATACACATGTGTATATTGTGTCTGTGCATGTATCTCTGTCCCACAGTGCGGCCTATTAGTCATGTCCCTGCTGTGGATTGAGGACCAGTCCCTGAGCATCAACGAGACACGAGAAGGCTTTTGGGGGGATCCTCTCCACCTCCAGCAGATTATTTTCCAAGTGGACTGAAGCCAAGGTAGAGCCAGAATTATGAGGGTGGCACACTCCCCACTCCCTCACCAGCCTGAAACCACAACATACAAAAACTAACACTTAGACATACAAATTCAAATTCTTCACCTTCCTATCACAAGTGCTGATTCCTATCACGACCCTGTCAAAATTCCCCAACCTATAGAAGGACATGTGTAGCGCCGACAAATGAAATGATCCCTGCGTCCTTGTAGGTGCGTCACCTACGGGCGGTTACTCTTTAACCGAGTTCATCCACTCACGCCCTCCAGGGCTTTATTAAATGTACTTCCCTTGCTTTCTTGTATGACTTTTGGAATAAAAGGATCATTTCATTGGTCAACACTACAGCAGGCCTTTTATCTATAATCCAAGAACAGAGCAGAAATCTGAAAGCAGGCGTTTACGAGCACACAGCCTGAGTGCGAGATGTAAGCTGGAGCACAGGAAATCTGTGCAAGCAACAATATATCTGAGTGCAAGCATACAGTTTGAGCAGAATCTGAGCGCAAGCAGGGGCTATTCAAGTGTGAGGTTTGAGGGAAAGCATTACAAAATCTAAACATGAAATCAATAAATGCTCTCACATTGAAAGACCACGCTCTTGAATAAAGATAGGAAAAAAGCCCCATATTTTTGGCTGCTGACCATGATAACAAACACAAGGTCAAGTAAATGTCATAATATTTGCTTTAGTCACCAGTTTTACTGTTTTAGATCTAAGGGTACATAGTGTCTGCTACAGTTCACATACAATAATAAAAACTGTTGTGACAACAATAGTCTTTGTCTTCATCTTTATGCCGATCAGGACTTTTGTTGAATTGCTGGTTTGAATAAATAAATTTGCATAAGACATTCAAAGTGCTACGATTTCCTTCTTTGCCTCTTTGCCAAGCTCCTTAGTGTCATTTCCAAGGGGAGCTGCACCAGCAGAGCTAATGATATTAGGCCAGCATTGGGTAACAAGCAAGCACTGGGCTTATCCCTGTATTATGAAAATCTTATTTGACAATTAAAAATTGACTTTGTGGAAAGTGCAGTTCTACCTGATCTGGTTGTTTTCCAGTCTCAGCACCTGCAGGCTCTTAAACTGTCGAACAGAGGGAGGGACCTCCCCCAGGCGGTTGTTGTCCAGTAGGAGCTCGCTAAGCGAGCGGTATGTTCCAACAAAAGCAACTCGTTCTGTACCCTCATTGCTCAAGGCATTGTGGGATAGACGGAGGGACTGCAGGCCGGGCCGCAGGTGGCGGAATGCGAAGGCGGGGATGTGACTGATGCTGTTGTGCTGAAGTGTCAGTTTACGGAGAGGGCGAGGCAGATTCATGGGGACTGAGGTGAATCGGTTGTAAGACATGTCCAAGTCTTCCAGGGCTCTGAGGTAGAAGAAACACATAGAAGAAACACAAGTGTCAGTGAGATATCAACAAGAAGACATTTAAAGGTAGGTCAGTTTCAAACACTACATTTTCAGTAATGTTTTTTATGCTCACTTTTACTCTGATTCCAAGGTTTTTCACTGTGGACCTTATGTTTTATAGTTACTGGACCCCTGCATGGGGTTGTTGAGGAGGCAGGGAGTCAGGAGTGCAGAGTGGGAGGCTAGGCTGCGGGGAGTTAAGGGGAGGCACAATGTCAGTTTGAGATGGAATTTGTGGCTGATAAGGGGTATGAAAATGTCTGGTTTGCAGGAAAAGAGAACGAACAACGATACGTGGGGTCTGAGGCAAAAGTTCAATATAGGGGTTCAGTGTTTTTTAGAAGATCCCGCACAGCTGTTGTGAGTTAACAGCCCAAGCTCGCAGCAGGAGAGAAAGCTCATTTCCTGTTCTTCCGCCATTCATAGACCACACTGAACAGCCAATAGGCTCAGAGCACTCTCAGAACACCCTCAGGTGGCGAGCCAATGACTACACAGTGATGTGAGACTGGGACCAATGAGGAGAGAGAGAGTGGAGGATTATGGATGTGGGAGACGGTTGGACCGGCATGGATGCTGGTGCCTCAGCATTTCTGCTACTTGTATGGGTGACTTACAGTAAAGCTAGGTTTATGCTCGACACAGTGCCCCCGGCGCGAGGGTGCAAGCGCCAAAAATGACGACGTTGCATCTTTCGCGTTGAGTGCAGAGGCTCCGCAAGTTGTTGCGGCACTTGGTCGTGCACGGCCTCATAATACGACTATATTCCCCATCGAACCGTCTCTCTGCATGTAAGGGACGAGGAGACCTCTTGCGTCACCTTTGTAGTTTTAATAGTCATAAGCAGATAAATTATTCGTTAGCATGCCATGTAGGGTAATGACGTCCTTCCAGTAACACTTGTTGACTTCTTGCTTATTCACAGAATATTTTGTTTGTACACCCCCCTGCCCCCCTCAACAATGCGTAGAGCATAATAGCCTCTGTGCATGCTCGTAGCTCATGCGCCATCTGCGGAGGCCCACGTCGCGGTGTCTCGCGCGAATATAAAAAAAGGCTCGAGACCTCTGCATTATCTGCCCTCCCTTGAGCTTTACAACTCCGGGTTACATCAGTCATCTGTGTTTTTGTGGGGTTTGTATAAAGATGAATGATGAGAAAGATGGTGTGTGAAAATAAGAAAGGGTTAACATCTTTTAATAAATCAAAACATTGGTACACTAAGCAATTTCTGATAATTTGTCAATATCACAGTAAAGGTCATGGTTAGCATTAGTCCTTCCTCCCTCGGTTTGGTCAAACAAGGACCCCTGTAGACTGTGGTTATATGCCTCTCTGCTAAACAGAGGTGTAATAAAACATCACGGTAATACAATTATAAATGTTTTACAGAAAACAAAGTTAAGACGCAAGGGAGTGAGCACAATGACAGATACAAATATGGGCCTTTTTTCCTATCTTTATTCAAGAGCGTGGTCTTTCAATGTGAGAGCATGATTTATGAATTTCACAATCAGATTTTGTAATGCTTTCCCTCAAACCCTGCCCTTGCGCTTAAACAGCCCCTGCTTGCGCTTAGATTTGCTCTGCTTCTGCTCAAACTGTATGCTTGCACTCAGATGTATTGTTGCTGGCACAGATTTCCTGCTCCAGCTTTGGCTCTTCTCCTCACACTCAGGCTGCATCAGCGCGCTCGTGAAATGTGTGCTCTGCTCCCAGATTTTTTGTGCAACAACCCTGTCAAAATCCCCCAACCTATAGAAGGCCATGTGTAGCGTTGACCAATGAAATGATCCCTGCCTCCTTGCAGGTGCGTCCCGTACGGGCGGTTACTCTCTAACCGGGTTCATCCACTCCTGCCTTCCAGGGCTTATTCAATGTACTTCCCTTGCTTTTTTGTACGACTTCAGGACAGTTAATATACACACCAGTGCCTGTACATTTAGCTACATATAATAGTAACCGTATAGCACACCGGCCTCCCTGTAGGTGTGCTACTATTATATGTCCATCCCGTACAGGATGCTCATACGGGAGAAGTAAAGCGAACATGCCTGCAAGGAGGCAGGAATCATTACATTGGTCAACACTACACCAGGCCTTCTATAGTTTGGGGAATTTTGACAGGGTTGTTGCACAAAAAATCCGAGAGCAGAGCAGAAATCTCAGAGCAGGCGTTTCATGATCACATGGATGCAGCCTGAGTGCAAGGAGAAGGGCTTAAGCTGGAGCGCAGGAAATCTGTGCAAGCAACAATATATCTGAGTGCAAGCATACAGTTTGAGTAGAAGCAGAGCAAATCTAAGCGCTAGCAGGGGCTGTTTAAGTGTGAGGGCAAGGTTTAAAGGAAAGCATTACAAAATCTGAACGTGAAATCAACAAATCATGCTCTCAAATTGAAAGACCACGCTCCTGAATAAGGACAGGAAAAAAGCCCCATACACAAAAGCACGAGCCAACACACACTGCAAGCTCTTGTTTAACCTACACGTATGATGGCAGTTATGGATTGCTGTGAAAATGTGGTTTCTGCTTGAATTTTTAAACCCTCAGAATATATCGCTCCATCCATTTCTCAGTACCAGTTCAGACCAGTTGTGTGCCAGTGATTTATATTCTAAATCTTTGCCAGGAAGCTCAGCAGCAGTTCGCTGCTGCTTAGAGCTCCACATGGTATTAATGAGTGGAGGGACACAAAGTCCTCTTTTCTCACAGTCCTCCTCCCTCTATACTCCCAGCCACTGGCACCTACACACATACACATGTGCACCCCAACACGCACGCACACATGGGAACTTGCAACATGATGCGAAGAAGAAACACTAATGCTTGCACAAAAAAATAATCATGCTCACACAAACAGAGATGCGCCGATATAAAAACACAAATAGGCACACACTGCAACATTGTTACTTCATAAATAAAACATTTATAGCGAGGCACACAGCAATTACACAAAACCAAAAGTTTCGGTGCGCACAAACGTGTGTGTGTCTCTATAAAGCATGGCCAGGAGTAATCGAGCTGATGGTCTGTTCATCCTCAGGGTGTTGGGTTCTAATGGTGACCAGCACACAGAAAAAGTTTGTCTCACTCTCCTGCACACACTAACATACATATATAGAAGCACAAGTACAATACTCACATATACACGCTGTTCCATCTGTGCTGAGCCCACCGTGCCAGCACTACACAAGCTGGCTCACACGCTTTGGCAACCTAACCAGGATAGGTAACGCAGGCCAGGCAGAGCGGCTGTGCCAAGCAGGCTAGACTGACCAAGACTGGACCAAAGAAAAAAGGAATGATGGATGGATGATGGCAGAGGCTTGATGACGGCAGATGGCTTCAGCTATATCATGTCATTACGCTGCAGGCCTCCATGTGCACTTTATGAACACAAGCTGATATCTGGAAATATTTTGAGCACATTTGTCACATCTGTTGAATACAGACTGAAGCGCATTTGCATTCATTTCAACACAGAATATGACTTTAATAATTTACTGCAGCAGTCTATATTGTACATCCACTGTGGATATTTGTATGCATGTGTAGTGTACATACTGTGCTATAAGACTAAAAATGCTGCCATTTCAAATACAATTTGTAACCAAAAATGTAATCCAAAGATTTAATTAAAGTCAGCCGTGTTCACTTGACATCAGTGTGATGCTTCAGCACTGCTGGTACAGAGTTTTTGTGTGGTGCCGTCTGCTTGTTTTCCAATTTATGTAAGCTTATTACGAAACCAATTTCTGCTGGTCTGAAGAAAAAGGGGCTTTCATTGCAAGTTCTATCAGGCTCAGACACATCATAACACAACACACACACACACACACACACACACACACACACACACACATCTTTGGTGTGGTGATCACTGAACCTGTGCCTCCATGCAGTCAGTCTGAGCCCACAGCTACGATAAATCTACACAGAGATCCTCTCCAGCGACAGCCTCTCTGTCAAAATGACACAACTAATAAAAACCACATGGACAAGAGATAAAACAAAAACTCACTCAATCAGCAAAAATTGCTTTCTGTTTGAAAACAAAATAAAATGGGCCCACTTCTGTGTCACTTATCAATTAATAGTGTGCCTGCAGTTTTACAGGATGTATTTCAAAGTGGTGACACATTTACAAGGTTACAATGTTAAGTTGCGCCACATAGCATGAAGTATTTTAAGAGAAAAAGTCAAGATTACTATCATTTTCCCAATAAAAAATGTTTGACAGCATAAATTAAAAACTGCAATTGAAAACATATTACTCATGAAATGTTATTGCTTTGGACTTTTGAAAGGAGTGATGTTCATGAAATCATTTAAAACGCGCTGGTGGCTCTGGTAGTAAACATGTGGTGTTTGGAGTCAGGGCTGGTGGCTTGCAGCAGTGATGTGATCAGTTTTAGGTTTTGATCGACTAGAGGAAGAGCGCATAAGACTTTTATTGGAGCTGACAGTTTCATAAAGTTCCGGGAGTAGATGGCAAACAGGCGTGTGTGTGTGTGGTTTTTTGATTTTTTTTGTTTTTGTTTTTTTTTTTACATGTGCATCTGTAAAAAATGAAATCTGTTAGTTGTGCCCCTGAGGAGAGACAACTAATTTCATGGCTCTTAGTGCAACAGCATTAATCGTATGCTACTGCAGATTCTGGTCACGTAATACACATGTATCTTGAGAGACACAACCACGCATAGAGATGCACAGTTGTTATACATGTGTCTACGCTTTGCATGCTGTCCACGCATTGGCAGCGATTGTAAACACACCCAGAGAGGCACAAACTAATGACAGATCTGGGATAAGTTTACTGCATATAAAAAAACAGGGATCTGGATAACAGAAACTCTATATACTTATATATAATACATGCATCTACGCATATACACAAACACCCAGTATGAGATTATAGTAACAAGGTAATGAGGGGAGATGCTGGCAGTCAGCTTGACAAATCCCAGGTCCAAGCTCCACTCCCCAGCTCCCTGCAGCCTCCAGTATTCTCGACTCGTACCTCCAAATCCAAGCAGGGGGCAACAATAACTGGTTGCCTAACATAGAACAGAGGCACTTCTCTAACCAGAACCAGCACACTGCAGTTTATTTCATCATTAAGCAATTTGCTTTTCATTCTGTTCCTCTCTCTCTCTTTCTCCTCAAACCTCTGCTGAGCTACATGGTGTGGACATTTTCTCCACAAGTGGTTCAACGCAGATCAGATTTTCTTCAGTCCTGTGAAAATGATGCTCGTTTAGTGACCTTTGCCCTTTAAGGTATGGCCTCCTGCTGTGTTTGTGGAGTTCAGTTCAAGTTGAATTTGTTCATACTCTGTTGTCTATGCAGTGCTGTAGGAAGCTTTTAAGATAGCAGGCCCTGTTAATATGTCTAATGGGAAGGCTGCTGCCTTTGCCGCTAATGAGGTCAAGGGTCAGGTTGAAGGTTGTCTCTTGCTGTCCTCACACCATCTGTTTGTCCCTCTCTGGAAAAGGTTTTGTGTTTTACTGTTTTCCATCTGTGCATACACAATCTCATCGTTTCTTTTGTCTAACATCCCTATTTTCTTTCCTTAATTTTATATTTCTACAAGTACAATCCATATTCTCTCCATTTCTTTTACATTTCTTTTCGATCTTTCTTTCTCTCTTTTGCATTTTCTTTTCCTCAGTTTCCCCTGAAGCTCCCACTGTGGTTCACAAGGATCCCAGGGAGCAAAGAAAAACCCACTGGAATTCACTATATTTAAACAACACACACATACACACACACACCCACACAGACACACTGAGGCATACATACACAAATACACATTCCGGCATACAGTTGCCCTCAAGCTCTCACTCACACGCCTGCTCATCTAAGTACACACGGTCAGCTGTCAAAACTTCTGATATGTGTGCATGCATGTGCGGCTGTGAGTGTGTGTGTGTGTGTGTGTGTGTGTGTGTGTGCCTGAGTGTGTGAAAGAGAGAGAGAAAGAAAGAGAGGAAGAAGAAGAAGAGAGAAAAAGCACGTGTCTGTCAGAACATCAGCCATAGATATTGATATTGACAGACATGCTAAAGGAGCCACTGTGAGGACTGATCTGGATTGTGTGTGTGAGTGTGTTTATGTGCATTTTTGTGTGTGAATCATAGCCTGAGATATTGATATTGATGATAGGAATAGTAAAGGATTGCTGATCTGATCAGGAAAGTGTTCCATCTGTAGATGGAAATGTGTTTTTCAAATCTTTTAAGCGCCACAAGCACAAACTGATAACCGCTTTAAAAAAATGATAACAAAATGTTCTAATCTCCCAATAACAGCAGTCTACCCTCTTGTGGCTGATGAAGGAACTACAGAACATTATTTTGAGAAATGAGTAGCTCTCATTGGATGCGTGGATGGATGGACAGATAGACGTACTTGAGACGGGCCCAGGCATGGTTAGCAATGCTTTGCTCATGCAGCAGGTTGTGACTCAGGTCCAGCACTTTCAAATGGACGCAGCCCCTCAGTGCCTCCTCTCTCACCTCCTCAATCTGATTTTCATTCATCCTCAGCGCCTAGAAGTAAGACACAGAAAGACAGGGATGAAACGGATGTTTGCTCACTCAGGACCTTTGCATGATTTGAGGGAATCAAGGTAGCATTTATAGTCATCATGTCAGTGTCTGGCTTTCTGAAGTGGCCCTGAATAAAATACTGAATCCCAGCTGGCTCCTGCTTTTCCTATAGGATTCAGTAAAGTGATATCAGCGCACCTGCAGAGAGTGGGGAAGGCCCTGGGGTAGCGAACGGAAGCGGTTATTGTCCAACTGGAGGTACAGAAGCCTCTTTAGTGGTTTGAAGGCTAGAGGTGACACGCTGCCCTCAGGTAGAGTATTCGCTTTCAGCTCCAGATTCAACAGGTTTATCAAACCTCAAGAGGGAACAATAAATATCATTAACATCATTTGCATACAGACTTTGTGTCTCTTCCAAGTACACAGACACAATTCCTACCTTTGAAACAATGAGGGGTGAGTGAACTAAGCTTGTTGTTGTTGATCTTGAGCTCCTCCAAAGATGGCGGCAGCGCCGGGATCCTGGTAAGCTGGTTGTCATCTAAGTTCAGCCTCTTCAGAAAGGTCAAGTTCTACATAACACACATCAAAAAGAGGGGTGACCAAGCCAGAAAGATAAAACAGACAAAATGTATATTTGTCTCGAAATCCATAATTTTCCATCCCGACTAGCCAAGCAGGATACAATCACAAGGTTCACAGAAATACACCAAATGAGGGAATGACAAATCTGTGCATCTCTTCCATGTCGTCTATCATGTTGTATTTTTAGTAAAGCCACTCTTTGTGGCTCCTCATTGAAAGCTTCTGTGGTTGATGTGTGTCAAGTAAAAGCAGTGGACTGGATCTTTTGCAGTATCCCTCTAGCCAGTCCATCAGTCCTCTGTCATTACGGGGATGTGAGCAGAAAATAAAAAATAAAAAATCCTCTAAAAATAATTTCTTTTTATTCTCCACATCATTGGCTGCAGCTGTTTTCCAACAGGTCTATCTAGCCAATACTGTGAGAGTATGCTGAAAGTGGTGTATAATGATTGGTCAGAGTGTGGTAGGCTGCTTCAGTGTGGTCAGGATCTGTGTTCGGCCTGTGGACATTTTGAGGTTAGACCAAAGGTTATTCTTAGAGAGGATTAGTTAATGTAATTTTCAGTGCTCTTATATTACTGTAATGATACAGGATGCATCCTGCATTTTATTTTAATTAGATGCAAGTTTCTTATAAAACTGGCTTATAAAACTCACTGACATTTACTGTAGGAGGCTGCTGATTCTCCACCAGAGGGAGTTTTGTATTGTGTGTGTGTGTGTGTGTGTGTGTGTTGAGGATTTACATTCAACACTTAACACTTGAGAGCTAAAATAATTGAACATAAATGTGGCGCTCTAACATCCAGTGGATATTTAACACTCAATAAAATGCTAAAAATAGAAATACAATTCAGCATATGGCTCTAAAACGTAATATTTTAGATGTAAGGGTTTGTAAATTAATGTATCATTATGTTCCTTTTCCTGGTGTAACATAAAGCTTTTTCAGGCACTTCACCATCAGACAGGTGAGCCTAAAAGTGTTAATTATCTGTAGAAAGTGTCACTTATATTATAGAAAGGTTTCATTTCAAGCACACCTAAGTTCTCAGTTCAAATACACGGCACAAAAAACTTGGTTACCCTGAATTCCCAATGCTTTACATAACACACACACACACACACACACACACACACACACACACTCTCATTGTCTCTCTCTCTCTCTCAAGGCAAATAAAATCTGTTAGGACAGCCACAGAAGAGAAAAGACACATGATGACAGTTTATCAAAAAAATCTGCTGACCGTAAAATAACATTGCGCAAGTTTAAAACTTCGAACACACACAAACAGCAGCAATAACAAACAGAAAAGATGCAGTTGTGACACTCGTTGCCTGCAGGTGGAGCAGGCGCTACTGGAACTGCAGGTGTGGGACTGTTAGCACTGCAGCAGCTCTGCCAGTCGAGTGCTAGTAGATGGGCTTGGTTGGGTGCTTCACATCACTATTTGTATCACGTGCCTCACACACAAGGCAATCATTCAAACACGATTAAACATACAGGACGTTATGGGTATGATTAATGCAGATGAGTGCTACACTAAATATCTGACAGTGACAGTGGAGGAGTATACAGTGGCGTTGGACAGTGGCAGGTCAAAGCTATAATATGCATACAGTGTTACTCACAGACAGGGGGTTTTGGCTGAACGACTCGTCATCCAGTTTGTTTTTGCTCAGGTCCAGTGTGTCCAGGTTCGGCAGGCCGGAGAAAACATCTGGAGCGATGCTTTGGATGTTGTTCTCTTTAAATCAGATGATATGATATGTGATGTAGAGGGTGTATGTTTTTATTGAAGTGTCATCAGAACTTCATTTGACTCACAGGTCATGTCATGTTATATATATATATATATATACCTGTGCTTCCCTGGCATTACGGTAAATAATATAATCAGTCTTATCAGTGAAATTTGCTGGAAGTAAAGCAACACATCATTTTGCAGTTTAATGATTTACTATCTTGATCTATAGTGTTTAGTGTCAAAGTAATTGTGACAGAAAATCATGAATGAACCTAAACGTATGAATGTTTTTTTAAAAATCAATAAAATACATGGCTAGTGGAATCAAAGTGACAATCAGTGCTGCTAGCAACCTCAAGAAATAAACCGATTTAATAATAAACCAGTTCATATATAATCAATATCACTGCTGTATCTCTTTTTGTGGAGTCCACTTCTAATTTCACCCCGCTAAGCACAAACATGCTAATTTCGTTTGATGATGCTACCAACACAACAAAGACACACACACACCTGCCATGTCCAGCTTTGTGGCTTCCAAGTCGTGCATGATTGGCGGGTGAGTCATGCCGATGCCCCTGCAGTTGATTTCTCCTTTAGCAGTCTGACACTGGCCAAGAGGAGACTCTGTAAAGCTGGTGTATGTTTCTGTTTGATTGCTGGGAGACTGAGTTGCCTCTTCCTCTTCACCCTCTCCCTCTTCTCCCTCTCCCTCTTCTTCTTCTCCCTCTGCCTCTTCTCCCTCTCCCTCTTCTCCCTCTGCCTCTTCTTCTTCTCCCTCTCCCTCTTCTCCCTCTCCCTCTCCTCCTTCTTCTTCTTCTTCTTCCTCTTCCTGACACAAAAATATGTGAAAAAATTACATGAAAGAAAATTGCTTCATCAACTCAACTGGATGATTCAATGAACTAAAGCAAGGCACTGCTTTTGTACTAAAAATTGAAACCTCTTCCTCCTCCTCTTCTTCTTCCTCTTCGTCATCGTCGTCGTCATCATCCTCATCCTCATCATCGTCATCCTCTTCTTCCTCCTCCTTTTGTGCTTTTCCTTGATCCAGCAGTCGCCTCTTCAAAGTGTGAAGTTCCTTAAGCACAGCCATGAGAGCGCTGGTTTCCTCTCCTTTGCTTCTCTTCCTCCAGCTGATTAGGGGTTGCCCCAAACCCGCCTGCAATAAGCAGCAGCAAATTAGCATACAGCAACGCAATTTTAGACCGGAGTATGACCATGATAAGTGGCTGTTATGGAAGATCACATGTACAATCATTGTTTTTTTCTTCCATCTATAAATGTACATTTCTGTATACACACGGCAAAATCAAACGTGTGGTCATACTATTCTATATGCGATGGCCTCCACTGTAGCTGCATGTTTCCTCTTCCCCCAGGCACCTCTCCTTTGTCTACCAGCCTCCAGCTTTGTAAAATCAATTCTTTGCTGCTCCCTCTCCTCCTCCGCCTCCATTTGGAAACGTTCATCCTCACTCTCTTCATCACAAAAACATAAAACAGAGTATTAATAAAAAATTAAACGGACATAAAGTTAGGTCTTCACTCTGATGTATATGCTTGATGTAAACTATGTCAGGTATTAAAACATGTATTAGCCAAGAGCATGCAGAGAGAAACAGACAGCATTTAAAAGTCAAAAACAACAGCTTACCTGCAGGAAAGGTTGCATTTGAAACATGTGTATCTAATAGTGTCTCTCCTGTATCATTTCCTGGTGGATGAATGGCTGCTGTTTCTAACTCCGGTCTCTCAGAAGAAGTTTCCAAGTATGAATCTATGACACGCGCAGAGTTTTGGCTTTGTCCCGATAAAATCGTGCCACTCAAACAAAGGAGCATTATCCATGTCCTTGGCATTGTTAGATGTTTATTCAATTTGAGTTTTTTCAGTTGGAGAGTGAAATCCAAGACTTGCAGATGTTCAGCGTTGAAGCAAAGATGAAGCAAATCCAAAAAAACGAGCAAACCAAAGGGAACAAACTCTGCCAAGCCAAGTGTGAGGAGCAGTCAAAGTGAGAGTTTATATAAGAGGAAACATTTCCAGGAAAACCCTAGAATTTGAGATTGTGAACCCTGGGAGTAAAAACTGTGATTAAGTTTCTCTGTTTTGAGTCAGCCTATAGCAGTACTTAAATGTATTGTACATGCTCTCAACTCAGAGAACTCTGAAATGAAATGAAGAGAGAGCACGAGGATGGGAAGGAATATCTAGGAGGCGGAGAGGTCAAAAAAATAAACTCTCACATTGTTAATAAAGGCCCTCGTTCACCGTAGCATAAAATACACAGACCCGCCCTGCTCCTCCTCGTCTCCTCTCCCTTTCATAACTGTCTGCTAACACTGGGTAGAACGCGAGAGGTTTGTGGAAGAGATGAGAGACGGACCAGCAGCAGAAGATAGAAACTGGAACACAATATGTGTCATACACTTGTGATAGATTCTATATGGGCATCGTCATGTGATCTGTGTAATGTATGCTGAGCTTTTCCAACAAGAGATGGGGTTGGTAGACAGTTCAGGTCGGAGTCAACCATGTTTGGCCAAGCTCCACTAGCAGCTACGTATGAAAACGCACACGACCGCTGAGAAATGAACAATGAGCCCATCTTTACATTCTGTACATACAGTGTATAATGTCTGTACACACACACACACATACATACACTGTGATGCTTACAGTGGTACTCTGGTGGTGTGTGCGCATCCTCACACTCCACACCAAGCCAAGCAGGTGCCACTGGCTGAGTGTTGAGTCTAGCTGGGATTTTCACTGTGGGGTGAAACCTGCAGACAGCCTCTCTTTATTTGCTCAGTAACCATAAACACACACAAAACCTGTCGAATGTTGTGTGCAGGTTGTCACGTCTCAGACAACAGCTGTGATTGACATTTATGTGAAAATGAGATCAGAAATGATGTATTCATTCTTGGCCAGATGAAGGGTTTTGTTTTTCCTGCTCAACCGGAGATAATCTGATGAGATGGAGACGTCAGAAGAATCCAGACACCAAATGGCACATTGAACAACTTAACACTAAACATAGAAACACTCAGGTCCTGATGAGCTCTTCCAAAGTAAATAGCGATGTGTCCAAAGACTATTCATTTAATTCTTGACAGGAACATGCAGTAATCCGTTGACCACATTCAACCCCATCCTTAACCTCGGTTTGACAACACCCTGGAACGTTTTGCTACAGAGAACCGTGCTGAGGTCTGGCATGTCAGACATAAATATTTAAGACACAGAACTCCTTCTGGTCTAGTTACTGGTTTAGGACACAATACACCTTTTACCATGCCTCCTGTGACCTCTCCTTTCTCTGCAATTTTAGCGCAACTTATTTTCTCACTCAGAATAAACATGGCCTAGACTGTCTGACCGCTGCCATCTCTATAGCATGCATCACACTTATCTGTTAAAATGTGGAAAAAATTAAATAAAACTAAAACAAGACTAAGAGTTGCCTTTGGGAGACGCATGGAGAAGCACACTAAAACCCAACATGTCTACGTCATATGACCTTTGATGGAGGAATGCCTCTACCAAATGAAAGAACACACTTCAGAGAATACTGACTGTTTTTTCCAAACGCATGCAGTTGTTTTATTTGCTGTTAGTCTCCAAATAGTATCCAAAGATCATTATAGGCAAACTTTACAGGGCTCATGGCGAGTGAAATTAAAATGCTCACCATGGCAATTAAAAAAAAAAAAGTTGCAAGTTAAGTGTCCCTTTAGGATAAATAATTATTGTTAACAAAATCTGTATTCTTCATTCCTTCTCTCTTCCTTTTATTTCAATCCGAGGCTGCTTTGTCACGATGATTGACAGGGCTAATAATAGCTAATGTTATGGGAATATCACATATTCAAATGACATGTTTACAAACCTCCTCTGATTATTAATTGTGCATTAGTTGCTACAAACTAACCCTTAGGTATAAAACAACAAAGGCATACATTTCATGGCTCAGAAACGTTTAACAATGAACTTGATCATCAGAAAATAATGCATCATAATTATGAATGACGCAATCTCTGCTGTGATAAAATCAACACCTGGGCTGTAATCCCATTTGTCTGGTGCCCTGCTGTGGCTAATCTACCTAACGCCTGGTCACCATACCAAAAACTGCAGATTACGTTACACAATGTTAGCTAACGGGCTCAGAGTTAATTTAGTCAGGGTATTATCACAGTTTATCTAACTTACTAACTAGTCTGTTACTAACCTCAATCACATATGCATAAGAAGCTCCAGTCCATTATAAATCTAGCAAAACTTTAACGTAACTTGCATGCAAATAAATTATTGAATTAAAATAAAATCAAATGACATGTGCCTTGAAAACACATGAAACATTAGCTAAATAACAACACATTAAAATAGCAGTGCCTCCATCACCCAGACTGATAACCTGTGAAACTGAGAGGGGGGAGATCAAGGAGGGGCCCACTCACCACTATGCTACCTTTATCCAGTTTTCTGGTTGGGACTAGGGGTGTTGTATTACTTTTTTTTTTTTTTTTTATGTGAATAAAAAAGAGGTAACGTTAATTCATACATGTTTGCTGTTGCAAATCAGTCTGTAGCTGTTGCTCTTTAATGAAGAACCATAAGCTCGCCACAATATGATTCATTTTCACAGTGTGTTAATGTTACGTTATATTATATTATCATCTATCGGATTTTAAGATTTTTTACATTTAGTTTCAAGATAATGACTTTCTACACTGAAATAAAACACTACTTATAAATCGTGTGTATCATAACCTCACCATCACCTCCACAAATCCTGAGAGCAGGAAGGCAGTGATTTGCAACATGATCAAAAAAAAACTGAAAGTTATAAGTTGGTTGTTTATTATGAGCTGTTCTGTCTTACCCCTCTTCCTTTACTTTTTTCCTTCCACGTACTAACCCTAATATTAGCTGTTATATTTAACCCATATTTGCAATTTGTGAAGGCCACTGGAACTGCTTTTTGTCATAATCTAACCTACCCACTTATTATACAAACACACTTCTAAATGAATGTTGTATTTTCCTGCTGCATCAGATGAGGAGTTGTAGTACAACTTCACTTGGTGGTGTGTAACATGGATCGAGCTTATGATGTCCTGAAGGAGGAATCTTGGCACTGGGCGTCATCCAGGGAGACGCCCAACACTGGAGAAGGTACTGGCATCCTACCAGGATGTCAACAAATGGGTGAGAGTTTTTGAGTTATTAGTGCATCTGAAGGAAATGTAGTGAGTGTGTTCATTGTAATTTATATACTGCCTATTACATCTTTTACCTTTTAAGTTCTACATAAATTGTGGTGCATTTCATTTGATTTTTTACGCAATTATTCTGCAGGAAGTATTTTGATATGAAACTAAAGTTTTCTGTAACCTGCCCTGACATTGCACCAAATATACAGTATACTTATTAAGAAATGGATCGTTATGTTTTTTTACTTTGTCATACTCTACAATACCCTGATACCAGTACGTCTTGATGGAATTTCATTTCACTGTTTTAAAGGTTGATGAGTGTCCCAGCTGTCAGCGGCAGGAAACAGTCAAGACTGTTGCACCTGTCCTTCATCCCATCCATGTCAGAAAAGCATGGAGTGTCTTTGTGGTAGATCTAATTGGTCCACTTCCCACCACTGCAAAGCGCAGGGTAAGGTAGCATTACGGTGGGCTGAAGTGTGCGTAACCCCCTTTGAAGGTGGTAAAGGCAAAGGTTTTGATTAAAAGGAAAAAAGTGAGTGATGCTACATATATTTACAGCAATCTGCATTTTATGTTGCAGATTCATTCTGACAGCCACAGATATTTTCCCTCTAAACTAAAACAGGTGTCCAGGAAAATAGTTAACATTCTACCTGACTTTGGAGTGATGAGTGATGAGTGGTGAGAGGATTATTACTAACCAAGAAATTTGTAAATGTTGTATGTGAATTTGTAAATGAGGTACAGTTACAGTATATATATAAAACACAGTGTATGTGTGACATAGAATATTTGTGATTGAATCATATCTTTCAGGTAATTTGCATACATCAATACATCTGCAAGTCAACTGTGTTGTCTTTGAGTCTTCTTGAGGATGAGCCCCGTACAGAATAAGCTAAGAACTGTGGCGAACAACAGAATGATTGGGATGTCCGTTTAAGGGGCATTAAGGGGTATTAAGTATCAACACCTGTAAACAGGTAATATTGTGTAATGACTGCAGATGTAAACAATATTCAACTGAAATAGAAAAACTGTAAAATGCTATTAATTGTACTTTTTTTTTTACAGTGGTCAAACAAGTACACACCAACATTACACAGAATGAGGGGGATGACAACTCTGTTATTGTGAACTCAGAATTCTGACTTTAAATTTAGAACTGAGATGAGTGAATAGAAATTACCATGGGTGTTGACAGACCTGGGCATTTGGGGCTGTAGCCCCCGAGATTTCTTCTTTGGCCCCAAATAATTCTCCATTTTAAGTGGTTTGTCACTAAAGAAGATGGCAGTGTTGTAATTTTGTGAATCTTCAGTGAATGGAACAGAGGCAAGACCAATCAGAGAGGGTTTACAGGAAAATACGTGGAAATACTTTCATTTTATTTGTGTTTTTTTATTTGTATATTTTTATTTTATAGTGTTTTATTGGCTGACAGGTCTCTGTCAATTCTTCAATTGATGGGGTTACTATACCAAATGCTAGCTCACACAGTCAGTCAGTGTGAGGAAAAAATGGATATAAGAAGTTTTTTTTACCAAGTTTTTTTTTTTGGTTGAAGCCATAGACTGTAAAAAAATATGGACCATGACATCACCCATTGGTTTCTGAAGAGCGGTTCTGAAGCGTGTGGCAGCTCTCAAAGTGGCAGCTGCGGCCGTCACCATATTGGCAGTGCCTGACTCCGCCTAACTCCCAGCTAATCCAAAATGGGCAAAGAGGTGGAGCTGAGGCGGGCTGAATGAAGCCTGGTTGCTAAAACAAGCCACCTAGCAGCTAGTGACCTGTCACTTAAAGCAGCCATATCCTTAATTATGCATAACTTTACGGCTTAATAAAATTTAAACGAGTGAGTTATATAAAAATTCACCCCCTGTACAGTTGTCATGAAAGGGGGAATTAGCTATAGAGACCAAAACCATTTTTTGTACCAGGCTGTAAACATGTTTGTTTCTGCTGTAAAGTTGGGCATTTTAACATGAGGGTCTATGAGGATTGACTCACTTTTGGAGCCAGCCTCCAGTGGCCATTTGAGGAACTGCAGTTTTTGGCACTTCTGCATTGGCTTCATTTTTCAGCCCTGGAGGTTGCCGCTTGGTTGAAGCTGAAGCAGTATCACAAACATCCTCTCCTGCTGAGCCAAGAAAAACAAGGTGTGTAAATGTCTGCATGAGTTCCAAGTTACATGAACATGATATGAGCAGAGCAGGGATGTTAGCAGTTAACAATTAATCAGTTAACTGCCAAGAATATTTTTGACTGGTTACACATGTCAGTCTATAGGTTAATTTGCATACTAGGATTGGGTACTTAACTCATTACTTAAGGTTATTCACGTTAGATCAATCGTACCAGCCTGTACGGTGGCTAGCAGCTAGTTAGCATGGCTAGCATCATTAGCATAGCCATGACGTGCTGTGTGTAGCCCATAGACTGTATAAAAATAAGGTGTAGCTGCAGTGTCTCCGGTTTAACAGCACCATGCTGGGCAGGTAACAGGTGTGGTTACGGTGTTTGTGTGCTCTGAAAGACTTCACGGCACGGATATAAAGTCACACAGCTGACGGACTGTTAGCCTAGCACGCTAATCCTATGGTCTATCTGTAATAATAACATAGGTCCTACTTTATTAGGCCATTACCCAGTTGGTGTGCTGAAAGATTGAGAATGATATGCTGCCAATCAGTGTGGTAGAGGGTGAGGGATTGAAGCTAGTTTGGTACCTCAAGCCCAAACATGTCATGCCATCAAGAACTACTATGACTAAACGCATTGAAAACACTTTGAGGTGAAGAAGAAAGAACTAAAAGTCAAGCTAACCAGGGCAGACAAGCTACAACTTTTCTTAAAAAGTAACTGGTTAGTTACTGGTTAATGGGCGTTGGTCTATTGAAAGCAACTGAAACTGATATCCCTACAGCAGAACATAAGTTATATACAGCTAACATACTTTGCATTGCACTGTAGCTAAACCGTTAGCAATGCTAGCTTAGTGGTGCCTCCCCTTAGCTAGCGACACCAAATTAGCGTTATCTTGTCTTAGATAGCCAAGAAGTTTTATATGTTGAAACATCCAAGTTTTATGACCAATCAAACTTTTTTTCTGATCATGTCATACTTTGACAGCTAAGTTACCACAGCTTCCATAATAAAACACAAACTTTAGGCTAACTACTAGCTGAGCTGATAACGTTAGTCAGTAGGAAATAAACATTGAATGTCATTTTGAGTAGTTAGCCTAGTAATAATGGTAGTAGGCATCTGATACGACGCTTTAAGTTTGAGACATTTGAGTGTGCAGATTAAATCATATCCAAACCCTTCCTTCCTTTTCCAATTTTCACATTTTTTAAGCAATGTGTAGCCCTCACATGCAAGAAAAATTGCATGGAAACAGTCTATTTATAAGTACACTTTTAAAGTTTTTTGATGGAGAAGAATTCTGGGCTCAGCCCCTGGTAGTTAACAGTCCAGCCAACGCCCCTGGAAATTACTGTTCAGAACCACGAATAAAACAAAACGAAAATAAACAATATCGTGTGGCATTAAATTATCCACATAGATACAGTATAAAGTAAATAATCATGACACGTTCATGAGCTAGACAAGTAGAGAGATCACACAAGAGTTAGAGTATTTTAAATAATATTTTATTCAGAACTAAGGCAAACGTAACTAAATGAATTAATCTTTAGTCTGTTAATCAGTGGCGTGTGCAGTGTTGATTGGAGGTGTGTTGTTGGGCAGGAAAAACAAAGAAAGCAAACCAAAAGGGTGGGTGATGATGATGACAGAGACAGAATTGAAGAGCCAGTTTAAATAAACTAGGCCCAGTACTGTCCATTAGAGCCCACACTTTCCATACCTGAACCTTCAGACAGCTTACCCTTCTTAATCAGGTGCAATTTGTACTTCGAATTTTCAGGGTACACAGGCCCATTGTTGTATTTGCCACTGATATTGTCAGGACCAGGGCTCTTGTTTATCTTTAGAAAAAGGAAGGACTTTTCAACTTCTCTCTGTTTCAGGACAAAGTGCTGATTGTCTTTAAATTTACATCTAAGTCCCTCAACTTCATGTCTAAAGTCAAACTGATCAAATCTCAGGTAGAATTTATTAAGTGTTGGCAAATTCATTATCTGACCTGAAGCCATTCATAATAATGTTGGCTCTGTTCTTGCTTTGCTGTATGCCTGAGATTGTTTTCATGCCAGACCAAGCTGAGGCAAGGTTCCTCTCAGCCAGTTTGCTCTCTACTTTAGTTTTATACTTTTCTTTAGCCCTTAGGATTTCCACTTTCACCTCCCTTTTGGCTGCATCTATTTCAGAAGCCCCTTCTTGACTGAAGAACAGCTTCTTCTGCTGTAGACTAAAATTAACTAACTGCACAAGACACCAGAAGACAAGACTAGATAGTTTAGATTAGAGAATAGTATTAGGTTACAAAAGGTTATCTCCACCCATTATCAGATAAAATTATTAACATTAACTTCATATTCTTGTAATTTAGTCATCTGCGATACATCACAATTATTTCACATTTTATATCACATTTTATATTTTTCCATTATGTACTGTATATCACTTTTGTATTTTTTCATATTGTGTTTGTACACATACATTTCATTTTTATGTTTGTGCTTAATGCTTTAATGTGTTTTCATTGTTATATATAATAACCCATGTATAACCCATGCTATATTCTTTTTTATATTTTACTCTTCTTTGCTGTATCCTGCTACAATTTGCTGCCACAATAATCCTAACCCTCTAGCCTAGTGTAGTCCAATCTAATATAATCTAGTTAAATCTAATCTAATATAATATAATGAAATCTAATCTCACAGTATCTCTCAATTCTCTTTTTTAATTATCATTAAATTAAGTAGCCACCAGGAGGAGCTGCAGGAGAGCGAGGAGGAGGAGGACTGTCAGGTTGGTATTTTAGGAGGAGTGATGGTGATGATTTGACCGGTGAACTCCTCCTCTCCTCCTCCTGTGTCTGCCTCCGATCACACATCAGGTTTGAAAGGCGGAGTCATCTATTCAAACAGAATCACATAACTTCAACAGAGGAAGAAGCAGAAGAAGGAGAAGTTTCTATAACACATCCAAACAGAGTTACAAAGTGTTCTACAAGATGAATACCAACAAATAAAGAAAAAGAAGAAAATACAAAGGCGCAGTAGAAGAGTAAAATGAGAATAAAAACAGAAGACAGACCATAATTTAATCCAAAGTGTTTCTAAGTGTTTTGTTTTAGCTGCACTCCTGTCCTGTTAAAAACAAAACTCTTCTGGCTTATATCTGCTGTAAGGGTGCTGTGACCTCTGACCTCCTTACTGTTAGGCGTTTGTAACTTTACTGACTGAGTAACTGAATGGGATTCTGCTCAGTGAAATGAAAATCATAAATAACTTTAGGCCTAGTAGGCCTATCAGTGTGTGTGTGCATGCACCTTCTTCTCGTACACATCCTGCCAGTTGATCTCAGAGAAAAACTTGTGCTGCATGATCTCTTTGGCATCGTTGGTTTCTCTGCCGAGCCTGAGCAGCACAGACACGTTCAGAACAATTAACAGATATATTTTATTGATCAAGGTTCATTTCACATTCATCCACCACTATGAATCAAGTGGTTGATGTTTACTTTCTGAACAGTAGGTGGCACCAGTAGACTGCAGAAAATAGCTTATAGTTTAAAAAGAAGTTTGAAATTTCTGCAGGTATTTTCTGTTCTTCTGTTAACATTTTGACATGTCATAATGGAAAACTGGACTCTGCTGGTACTGATTCTGCTTTGGTGCAAAATCATTAAGCCTCCATGGCAGTGTGCACATACAACACAATGTGGCAAATAAATGTGAAATGCTCCAAAGAGGGTCATTTAGTCTCAGCTTAGATAATGTCAGGATGTTCTTAAATACAGACTACACATGTTTGATCTCATACCTTGACAAGTTTTGACTGCTTTGTGCAGTGGTGGAAAGAGTACTATAAATTATTATAGTATTAGTTACTCAAGTTGAAGTATTGTTACTTTGCTGATATTTAAGTGGAAGTTGAAGTACTACAGTCAAAACCTACTTAAGTGAGTAAAAGTAAAAAAGTAATTTATTTAAAGTGAACTCAAAGTAAAACCTACTGAATTACTTTTTCAAAACAATAACTTTGTTAGGTGTGATCTTTTCCATGCAGTTCTAGTAGGATACGAGTAGAAAGTTCAAAATAGATTATTTTAAAGGGACCATTGTGCCAAGGGTCGATAGCTCCAACTGACAAAAATCGTGGAATAAGCAAATAATATGATGGTTGAGTCTACATGGTTCTTATCGTCGGACCAACTCACTGATATTATTCCCCATTTTGTTCCACACTTATTCCACATTTTTGTCAGTTGAGTCTAAAGGGTCCTCACTTCCGCTGATGCTCGGCCATTTTTTATAGTACAAATTTAAATAGGAAATTTTGAAATTAAAAAAAAAGTAAAACCAGATTCCTCTGCTCATCTTTGCTAACATAGTGAAGTACTTAAGCAAAAGAAAAAATACTCCAAAAAGTACAAGTACACAAAAAGCTACTCAATTACAGTAACATGAGTAAATGTAATTAGTTATTTCCACCTCTGGCTTTGTGTCCTGCAGTCTTCCCAAGTGTCACAACAACAAATGTGTTGTCTGCATATACGAGCATCCTAGCATTATCTGCTCTGTACACGGCAAAGAGTAGGAACACACCCGAGCCGCGATCACACCAAAAAGACTGTGTCAGGGCTTTGGTTTGAACTTTATTGAGCTTTATTGAAGTAATTTCACACCACAACTGGATTTTTGGTGAACCTTTTTGAAATATTTGGTGCAGCACCTGCCAAAACAGTCCAAAATTTGCAAAAAGTTGAGAAAACTGAAAACCACCAGACTGTACTACAACACAAACAATAACTACTAGTACTATTAATCATTTTAATAATATGACTAATACTTGTGTGGAATCTCATCAGAATATTTTATTAGAATCAATTACAGTTATAGAAAACCAGTGTAGTAGTGATCAGTTCTACAGTAACTGTAAGCAGCAGATCAGGATGATACTGACTGCACGTATGAAGATTGCTTGTTGAAAGAGTGAATCAAGCGACAAGTTTGAATGCACACGTGCTCTAACAGTACATATATGGATCTTCTTCTGTCAGTCTGTTATTAATTAAGTTCCTATTGTAGACATTAGCCTACAATAATTTAAAGGAATACTCCTGTGAAAACCTGATTTGATAGCAAAGACTTTGTAAGCTTGAATGGTAGCTTGGAAATGTTTGTAACCTGCTCCTATATAATGGATTTTTCTGTTACAATGGATGCCAGTGGCTATTCAATTTCCATAGAAACTTCAAAAAGCATGATCCACCTCTGAATTGTCCATCCATGTGCTCAGTATGTTTCCTACATTCCTTTTTATATTGTTTTATTGCCTCATCTACCTCACCTAAAAATTTGCACTGTTTGTGATCACATTATGATTGGGGATTTTTATGTACTTTTGAGTTCCTTAAACTTTGATTTCTTTGTTTTATTTATTGATTTCCTTTTTGAGATTCAAAGTAATTGTGCTGCTAATGGAATTATATGGTTACTTTTTCCATAAGCATACAGTGCCCGGCTGTAAGGGCAAGTAAGGATGTAGGTGTTGTTCAGCTTTACAGGCGTTGCTGTTAACTAAAATTTTTAGTGTCCAGGGTTTTTTTTAATAATTGATATTAGCTTAGATTATTTCCTGGTCTAAAAAGTATTTGCTCTCCCCTCTGCCTGGTCACATGACACTGGTGATATCTGAAAACTGCCCCCACTTTGGACTTAAATTGCTCCAAAAGTACAAAAGGTATCACAACACAACTTTAAAACATTCACAAAACCTTGAATTTTCAAAGTTTGAAGTCTGTAGGATAAGGGATGTCTGAGCAGTTGAGTTTCAAAGGTTCCAACTGAGGTGGATCAAATTCTCTTATACACTGCTATTAAATTTTGATGTTTAAAAATGTATATGAAATTGCTGGAATATGCTAGAAAACAAAAAAATAGCACATCTGCTGAATTAACTGCACAGTTTGCATTGAGTGGTTTTTCCCCTAGCACAAAGTATGCAGCAGTTGAAAAGGTCCAAAATATATATTTTTTTTTTTTTTAAAAGTACAGAATGTGTAATAAGTAGAAGAGGAATAATAAAGAGTGAGATGAACAAAGTGTGATTGCAATCACACAATAAGAGAACAGAGAACAAAGTTGAACAAGAGAAGTTTTGACAATCAACATCTGTACATAATTTCATTACAATCAAATGTTTCAGTCTGGACCCAAGTGGTGCACAAACATCGTCATCCATAGAGCCAAACTGCAAGCATAGCAAAAAACATCAAAAGACAACCAATGGCATTGGGTTAATTATTTTTAATTCAGCACATCAGAGCAATAACTGCATGACACCAGTGACCTGGAACAACAGAAACATTGTGTGATACTCGAGTGGTCGGAATCAGAGGAATGCTCAAACAGTTCAAAACTCAACTGGTTAAACTTTTCACAGTAGGGCTTTGAAGAAACGGCTCTCTACCACTATGCTTAAGCGTTCAAGGCTGTGACTGAACACAACTACAAAGAGGATCTAGTACGTTAGATTTATGAGAAACAGTAACGGCGCTTCATAGAAAAAGAGAGCCAGCCAAGTGAGAAGACATGAGGCATGGTTGTAAGGAATGTGGAAAAAATGTCAGGTGGAATGCAACAAAGTCGTGGCCTGACAGTTCGCCTGGATGGGCTGCTGGTTCAACAACTGCCAACATACCACATTTACAGTATTCAGTGATCTGAGCCACTTAGACACCACACTGCACTCCTATCCCCATCTCAATCTGTGATAGTAACAATACAGGGTTAGCACACTGCACTCGAGTCAAACACAAGATGGCACTAGAGCACAGACAAGTTAAGAGGTCTTTATGCGATTGTGCCAGATAGATGCAAGTTAGGCCGAAAGGTGGTTGTGATGGGAACAGCAATGAGCGGGAGATCAGGTGCAGTCCTTAGTTAGCGAAGGTCTGACGAACTGCCTGGGCAATGTGCTTGGCGCTGATGCCGAAGAGGTCTAGAAGCTCTTGGGGCTTTCCGCTGCGGGGGACACCGCTCACTGCCAGCCGGGTGACGACAATGCCGGGCTCCGAGCCCACTGCTGACAGCACTGCTTCACCAAGACCACCTGGACACAGGAGAGAGACTCAAGATCTGCACACTCTCAACCCTCTGGATCCTGCAATAGCATGCTAAAGCACAAAAACAGAAAGACAACTCACCCTCCTTGTAGTGGTCCTCCACAGTGATGATATGTCCTCCTGTGGCTTTGGCACTGGCCAAAATGGTAGAGGCATCCAGGGGCTTGATGGTGAACGGGTCAATCACACGAATGTTTTTCCCTAAAAAAAAGGAAATTACTACTTTAGGAAATGTTTTTTTAGACCATACCAGCTAAATGAGCAGCTGATAACACCATCCCCTGATTTACCAAACACTGGAGTGGTAGTTATGAAATGTGAAAATCAGTCTAATTCCTACATAGAGTATATCCACTAGAGGGCAATGTGGGTTTACCTTCACTGGCCAGCATATCAGCAGCAGCAAGGGCCTCATGCAGAGTAACACCAGCTCCAATCACAGTCACCACATCACTGTCAGACTGGCGCACCACCTGGTGAAGTATATACACAGTTATTTCTATTATACATCAAATTTCTGGTGCCCATTCTCACTTTATTGTTTATAGCCACATCTTGCATAAGGATTTATGTGTATAAATCATGGTATTGATCATAACCTTGGCTACGCCCACTTCCAACTTCTCATCTGGAGAGTAGATGACTGCAGTGTCTGGTCTGCTGGTACGGATGAAACAGATACCCTGAGAACAAAGAGTGCTGTGTTATAACATAACATAGGAATGTTACTCCCACACCATTATGAAGACAAAAGACTGGACAAGCACTGCAAAGAGGTGGCCTACCAACCTTTGTGTTGGCTGCTAGCTCGACAGCTCTCTCTGTGGACACTGCATCACTGGGGTAGAACACAGTGCATGTTGGGATAGCACGGAACATGGCCAGGTCCTCTAGGGCCATCTGGGAAGGACCATCCTCACCTGAAGGCAGAGTTAGATTGTTCAGAACAGATCACACTCATTCTGTCCTATAGAAAACGAGAGGCGCGTCAACTTAAATCTTACCAATGGAGACTCCGCAGTGGGACCCTACCAGGTTGACATTTGACTGAGAGATGGCTCCCATACGAATCTGGTCATAGGCTCTGGAGAAGAAGGCAGCAAATGTGCTGGCGAACGAAACTGTGCGGTCACGGGTGGCACAGCCTATGGCCACTCCAACCTGCAGCAGGGAGCACAGACATCAGTGATGTGGGGTTAGTCTTAATGACAGAGGATGTTATTAAGCAGGCGTCTAAGAGTGGAGGCTCATGTAAACTGGCCACAAGTGATAAGCTGCAGTTAGAGGCTGGGATTATCAGACTAGGGAATGAATAGTAACAGATTAGGCCAATTTAGAGCAGATTATGATAGTGAAGAGTGTAGAGTGAGCTAAATTTATCTGTCTTTCATAACTTTTAAGACTTGACAAGCCAGTGTTCATAGTCTGACTTCTGTAGGAACTGACAAACAGCAAATTTAATAGAATTTAGTTTTACTTTAGCTACACCTTTAAAAAAACTGAGCAACAGAGTATTCAAATCACCACTGAAGACTGAAATATTGTGTACCATGTTCTGTTCAGCAATGAAGCATTCAATGTAACGCTCAGGGAAAGCCTTCTTGAAGGTCTCTGAGAATGTGGAGTTCTTGGTGTCTCCATCGAGGGCAACCACTCTCTGGCTCGCCTGGCCCAGCTTGGCCAGAGCCACACCGTATGCGCGCCTTGTTGACATCTGACAGGGCAAAAAGGAAACCGGTATAAGCAAATACAGATTGACATGGCAGTTAATACAACAAGACATTCTACATGTATGTTAGAAGGTCATCTCAGGTGACGATATCAGTATCAGGCAAGGCCACGGCCTACTAAGTCAGCAAGAGACTTACGCTAAAACAAACAGTGAACTTTAACCTGCTGACTATTCCTTGATTGTCAGAGGGTTTGTACAAAAGTAGTACATATGCTTCAAGAAAAAAAAAAAAAAAAAAAGCTATTCTGCTCACACTAGCTTGCATTAAAAGAACATACACAAAAGGGACAAGTAAAAGTACCTTGTCTCCCTTTTTGTATGCTGGGGGTGAAGGCAGGGAGATGGGGCTCAGGTCTGCAGGTGCTGTGTCATCACTGGGCAGCTCAGGGGACAGGGTCTTGTTAGGGACCTGGATCTGTGACTGTAGGTCATTCAGGAGCTCATCCACCTTGTCCTTAGGGATGGGCTTTCCATGCCAGTTCTCAAGATCCTCGATATCTATAAGCAAGGGATGAATGCGTCTCATGAGTCAAATTCAGGTAGTAGAAAGAAAAAAAAAAAAAAAAAAAAAGTTTGGTAAATAAAATATTCACCTAATGAAAACTACTTACTTTTGAGTCCTTTGCCCTTTAATGTCTTGGCAACAATGCAGGTGGGTTTGCCCTTGACCTGCTGAGCCTGCCAGAAAGCTTTGCACAGCTCCTCCACATCGTGCCCGTCCACAACATATGTGTTCCACCTACACAAACATGGCTCATGTTTAAACAGCGGCCCTTCCATCACAACAATTATTAACCCTAAACACAGGGATGTAGTAACTTCAGCTCAAACAAGCCTCAAACTTATTAACTGGGGAAAGGGGAGCGCACAGAAAAAAGGTGAAGAGGCCAAAAGAAGAGCAGGAAGCATGTGATAAAAGCAATGTGCAAGAGGAGCAATTTTAACCCAAGCCAACTTTTGAAACTGATGATAGTAAGGTCCTGATTGTACAAGTAAATGCAAATATGACAAGAAAGACCATTTAATTTTGAAATGTCTCAGCATACACTATCAAAGGTTAAAGCGGACTATCATATCCAATGTTTCCAAGGATATTAGATAAAAAGCGGAGGAATGGAAAGCTGTAGGTTGGTACTGACCCAAAGGCTTCACAGCGCTTGCGGTAGGTTTCCATGTCGTGCTTCAGGGGTGCAGGCTCACTCTGACCAAGACGATTGACATCCATGATAGCCACCAGGTTGTCCAGCTGGTAGTAGGAGGCAAAGGCCATGGCCTCCCACACTGAACCCTCTGAACACTCTCCATCACCCATCATGCAGTATACGCGGTAACTACAACATAATGTAGAAAAAGGGGTGAATATTAGCATAAAATCAGACCTGAGGTAGATTGCTTAGGGGAAAGTAAATGTTAGACCACAGGACTGCAGGGATTTTGCCCTCTGAATGCAGTTCAGTACAAACCACTGAACCAGAAACATTAAATTCAACCAATACAATCATTCAAATCATTGATTGGTTCTTATTCTGTACTGGCACCTTAAACTGACAAACAGAACAGTGATTCATTATATCTTCCACATTTCTGAATTGTTTATAAAGAAAGTAAACTGACCCTATGAAATAAGAGAACAAAACTGATAGTGACATCAGCAGTGCAATCAAATAAAAATTGTACTCAAAACCTGTTGAGTAATATTTACTTAGCCCAAATTGCATTGCGTCTGACCTGTGACACCAAGACTCACCAACTGAATTACTAAATAATAAATTCCTGTTAAATAGTTTCCTTTATTAGCCTCAAGAGGACTTCTAAATCTTTATTTATCTTCTATTTGTGTTACCTGTAACATTATTCTGTTGCAACAGTGCAATCAATTTTTGGCCTTGCTACAGGCTCTTGCATAGGAGCAATTTAATGCAATTACAACTACACTACTACAGATTTATCCACTAAACAAGATTACAGAGCATCAGGCACCACAGTAACCCGAAGCAGTTCCCTGCCTACTAGTCTGGAGAGTAAAGACATTACACTCCTGTTAAACAATGTTGAGTCAACAAGACAGTATGTATGAAATTGTACGTCTACATCAGCCTCCTGCCCTTTATTAATCTACTTTAGACTTAATGCAATATGAAAGCGTGCTCTGTAGAATAAAAGATTAGAGCAAAATAAAAATGGAAAAAAAAACTGAATTAATGTAAGTATTTTACTCTTAATTCAGTCTAGTTTTTGTATACATACTCACTTGGATTTGTCAAAGTTTTTGCCAGTGTAGGCCATCCCACAGGCAGCCCCAAGACCCTGTCCCAGAGACCCTGTAGCCACATCAACAAAAGCCAGTTTCTGGTGAAGAGAAAAGAAAAAAAATAATTACATGATATAGAAAGTGACTTGTACATCCCATTTTATCTGTTCTCTAAGGAAATATGACCAACAAAAAAAGGAACTCAGAATTCCTGACTTACTGGTGTGGGGTGCCCCTCCAGTTCACAGTCAATCTTGCGCAGGTTGAGAAGGTCAGACTCCTTCACGAAACCGGCCTCTGCCCAGGCAGCATACAGGACAGGTGCAGCATGGCCCTGGATACGGGGGGAGAAGGTGGTGCTCAATCTAAAAAGGTGCATTGAGCAACTACAGAATAAATACATTTCGTAACCAAAAATTATGTACCAACCTTTGACAGCACGAAGCGATCGTTGCACTGGTTGCGAGGGTCATCTGCTTTATAGCGCATGGTGTGGAAGAAGAGCACAGACATGAGCTCTGCTGCGCTGCAGCATGACGTGGGGTGGCTAAGGAGAGAGGAATAGAGAGACAGCCATTAGTGAGTTTACAGTACACATGTCGTTATGTAAAGAAGGAGACAAAATCCACACCATGCACATACATGCATGTTGCTACATTCAGGAATCCTTAAACTTCAGCCATTACAATTCATTAAAAAGCACTTTATTTTAGTTTGACTGTAAGACAACTGTATACAATAATCAGTCATTGCAGGAAAACATGTTTTGACAAACTTCTTTTTTTTTTTTTTTTTACAAGAAATGATGCTTTTGAAGACAGCCTCTTATCTTTCAGGATTAGAAATATCACTCATGTCAATACATTGTTAATTTAAATTGTTAACATGATCATCTCAGTTAAGTTACCACACTTCAGAGCTTTTAACAACTTAAAAAAAAAAAAAAAAAGGCAAACTTGTGAAACTGTTAGTTGCTGCATAGTGGTCAGAGTACTGTAATAGACATGTTTAGAAATCCCACTTTACCCAACAGCATCTCAGCTTCCCTATGTGGGTTAAGTTTCAAATTAAATCATTACAACCATGCCTGCAACACGCCAAGTTATCTTATTCAAACAAACATCATGGTCACTGTTAAACTTTGAAGTAAAAATAAAAAACCCAGTGCTCCGTTTACCCGTTGTCCTTTTGTTGAGGGATAACCTGCTGGGAAATAAATTGAAGTATATTCATAAGTGCCCATAACTAAAGCAATCAGATACTCAGAGTGTAATATGTTCCTCATCAGCCAAATAATGAGGAACATCAGGTGCTGAGTGTCATGTGTCAAAAGTTAAAGATATCTTTTGTTAAGAAACAGCATTATCACACCATCTGTAAAGTAAGCGAGTTAAGAAAGTGACAAAACAGGTTTACCAAACAAACATTTCCTATTTGGGGAAGTTGCAGTTGCATTATCGGGGGAAAACTACACAATGTTGGATTGCTCCAAGGATGTAATGCAAACATGAGGCACTATACTGGTAACTATGGGGGCAAACTAAATGTGAAGTACCTGGCCAGGTTATTCATGGATGCTACAAGTAACAGATAATATAATAAGTTAAGGTCCTTGACTGTATATTTACAAATCATGTTTATTTCCTTGGTGCTCTGGTTTAGATTCTGGAGGCTATGAAACAAGAATGCAAACATGTTAAAGGGACTGTTGTCTCATCTATGATAAACCAATTTAGCAGGAAAAAAATCTCCTCCCTATACAGACTTTAACAGACTACTGGTGATGGTACACGTGACAACCAGTTAGTGCTAATTCAATGCCATCCAAAACCCATTATTTCAATTACAGGCCAAGTAAAATGATGAAGTTTTAGTTTTGGATGTGTAGACAGGTATACAGGCCTAATCATAATCCTGGCCCAATATTAGAATAGTTATAAAAACTACACCCCTGTCTACAAGGAAACCCTGGTAACTTATATCCCTTATTGGACTGTTGCATTTCCTGCAGGGAAGAGGAAGACATCAGGTTGCTCCACAGCTTCTGGGAAAACTGACATTCAAGATGAAGCAACACCACAGGTGACTAGATAGTACTTTTTGCGCTCACCACACCTGACACGGACTTCCTGAAAGCAATTCAACTGTGCGAGTGTAATTGTGTATATTTTATCTGTCTGTCGGGCATTTAGGATGCAGCTGCAACTTTAAAATTAGAGCGTCAAACTGACCACGAGCTAACTGACGTCCCTTCGCACGATCATGTGATTTTTGTGTTAGCTAACAGCTAGTTACACACGGTGCTTTTACAGGTAACTTATTAGAAACATTCATCTTCAGCTGGATACTGTACCGACTGTGAGGTAGACAATGCAAACGCTCGACACAGACGCTGCCATCTGTTTCCACTTACGTCCATGTCTAATAAACACCCACAACGTGTTAGCTTATGCTAGCCTTTGTGTAAGCGGTATATTCAGGCAAACTTTACTCCCAAAGTAACTTAAAACGCTTATATAACTACTTTATAATTACTTGCTCGCTGTCTACTGTGGCTGCTTTTACCGCCGCGTTTAGTTAATCCGCAGCACGTGCGGTAAGGCCCCGCAGGTGGAGCGTGCGTCACTTACAACAACGTTACATTTGACATTTTTTATAAGCATGTAATGTAGCCATGTGATTTTTTTTTTTTACATCATTCCAGCTAACATGTGAAACTTTTTATACATTTACCCAGAGTTGGAGGCGCATGTTGCCTTGATGGAGTTGATCCTCAGCTTGTTGGCGATGTCTTTCAGCCCCTGCAGGGTCTTTTCGTCGGGTTTGTGGTAGCTAGTCATGGTTTACGGATTGTTTCTTGAGAGTCGATTGCACCTGAAAGAGTTAAATCTCAGTTATTTTAAATTACACGGCTTCTTCCCGGTGCTGGGCCACGACGCTGCTAGCTGCCCGATGCAAGTACAAACCGAGGAGGAGGACGAGGGCGACAGAGGAGGGGACTTAAGTCTGCTCCAACAGCCACTCCCACCTAATTCAGTCATTGGAGGAACGGTGGTGGTGCAAGCTGCTGCTTTCAAAAATCCCTTTCAGCTCATCAATGATACAAATCTGACGTTACCTCGTATCAGTTCCCTTTTTTTAAATGAGCAAATCACCAAAATATTACTGTCATGACTGTGGAGTGGACATAGGCCTGGAAACAATTAGAAAAGGCAGATAAAACATGGAGAGCTAAAGATAGTTGAATGCTTTTCTTGTAGATGAATTATCAGGAAATAGAAATACAGAGATTACCACTCACCACTTTGAAGACAGTATAAAATATGCAGTCTTTCCAGTGAGATGAGCAGTTGACTTTGTGGGCAACAGTGTGACGGTGAGGTGTGGAAATGCTACTTCAGATAACTGCTATCAGTCAGAAACAATTGCATTATCTAATACAATGTGCATACTGTGTACTTAGGTGGACGGTAAACCTCAGCATTCATAAATGAATGAAGATTTGTATGTGACTGTCCCTTTAAAACTGCAGCTGGGTGGCTGCCAACAGGGAAATGGTAGTAAATTCTGCCCTCTCATCCTTACTCAGGGAAACACACAGGATAGTCTGTCTAACAACACAAAGTTCAAATACCTCTCCTTTCTTACTCCTTAGTCATTGACACATCGCTGTGTGACTCTTCAGCTGCATATGTGAAATGTGTATGTGTCAATGAATGCATGACAAATAAACATTTAAAAAGTTTTATTGTGGAAAAAATAGATTGGCTGCAATAGTGTAAGAACAGGACACCAGCTATATCTGAAAATACTTTAATGTATGAATTTATGGATGACACATAGTGCATCATACAAGATGCAAGATATACAACAAAGTCACCCACCTATCCACACCAAGCCCATCTTTTCAAGGAAGTCAAACACTTCCTCATTTTGGCCATCACTACAAATCTTATGGCTCAGGTATTTCCTCTTCTTTACGTTCCTGAAATGACATACATGTCATTAAATCAATCAGCAAAAAACTGATATTACCTGAGCATGCCACAGAGGAATATGTTTCTCAGCTTTACCTTGATTCTCTCCCAGGCCTCGGTCCTCTCCTCAGGGGAGACGGGATCTTTGTCAATTCGCTCCAGTTTTGGAAGGAGAATCAGAACGCACATCCGGTAGTCTGTCGTTTCCACCAGTGGATTCTCAGAGAGGATCAAAGCTCGCAGAGATTTTGACACAAGCCCAAGGCTTTGCAGGGCGTTCTCATCTAAGATTGCATTGCCTCTAAGGGAGAGAGACAGAAGAATAAGGGATATATAATCTAGGATATATAATTTTATTTGGTGTTTTACTAAACTGATGATGGAAACCATCATTATGGCTCTGGTCTGATCTGTGTGGTACAATTGTGTACCTGACATTGAGGTATTGGAGACACTTCATGTTGGGGCTGAGGCCATCCAGAGAATCTAGCTGGTTGTCTCGGAGGTGAAGGGTGGTGAGGCGCTCTAACCTCTCCAAACCCTCAAGACGTTTAATAAAGTTTTGGGCCTGAACAGAGAGCAAGACTAGTTAGGCAGACTATTCTCTGGGTCATGCATTAAGGTTGGTGGTAATGGATCAACTTCATCAAGGACCAAATGATAGAAGTTTTATTACCAGATACAATCGCCGCAGGTTGGGGAGGTTGATGCCATCAGTGGTATCCAAGTGGTTTCCCCTCAGCTCTAGCGTTACCAGGTTGGAAAAACAAGCACTCTGAAGACCTTTCAGTTTCTGAATACCATTACCTGCCACAAACGTTCCAAAATGTTATATCAAGGCCTTTCAAAAAATATACATTAGACTCCAGATATTTTATTAATGATGGTTAAGAGTTTGTTATACCTAAATCTCAATGATAGTCAATGTTTGACCGACCTCACTTTAGGAATATATCATCAGTCTCTCACATGGTATAACCACAACTTATCCTGACATAAAACCAACAGACCAACCTGTAAGATTGAGGCTCTCTAAGGCAGGTCCAACCAAGCCACCCAGCTCTGTCAGCTGATTGACTGCCATACTCAGCCACTGCAGGTAGGTCAGCTGAGCAAAAGGTTGCCCTTCGAAGCATGCTACAGCATTATTGTCAACCTACAGAAGAAATTCAAGATTCACCACCAGTTACAGTGAATTATAGTGACAGCACCAGAGAGGTCCTTTGCTTAATGAATAAAGAAGAGCGATCCTTGCCTTAAGCCAAAGTAGCTGGGCCAGTGATGCCAGAGGAGAAAGATCAGTAAGGCGGTTGTTGGACACATCCAGGAAACGTAAATGAATATAACTGCTGATTGCAGCTATGTCATTCAGCCTTCTGTTGAGTACAGTGATGACACAGGGAAAATAAGTAAAATATCAGAAGAGAATAGAGATTAAAAGAGGACTATCTGAATAAAAAAATTCCAGACAGTTTGTCTTGCATTTAATTGTGCTCTCATACTTGTCTTTCAGGTCCAGTTTAACAAACGCATGTCCTAATCCATTTCCTGTACGGCACAGTAATGAGAGCTCCTCGATAATAGTTTCTTGTGTCAAAGAGCAAACCTGTACCTGTGGAACACACGGAAGAAAAGTATGAAAGGATTACACCTGCCCCAATTGCTGCAGGGGATAATGTACTGAGCAGAGGAATAAATAACTGCAGGCACCCACGCACAAGGCTACTCTACATAACACTTATGGAACCTTTTAGCCTGAATTTTGCCTCCCACATTGCCCTTCTAGTGAATTACTTAAAAAATAACCCCACCATATTTGCTAGGATTGGCAGATTCTATCCTAACCATCTATTACAAAGGTTTGGAGGAAACAATGCTACTCCATAATGAAGCCCCCCTCTATAGAGGTGCTATTCTTTTATTTATGTTGTGGTTAGAAGGTTCAACAAATTTGCTTTTGATGAAATTTGACACATTGTTGACGTGGAGCCCTCAGGGCCCTTGTGGAGGAGTTGGAGGGAGGAACAGGGGTGGGGGTCTACTTGTCTTGACCTAACCAAAGACATGACCTCCCTTGTGTTTGGAGTTTGGATTTTTAAGCAAGGAGGCTACATGGACTAGACATGTCTTGAAACCAGCACCGTAACGTTACTTTACGACCAGTTAGCTGCTAAATTGGCAGCTATTCTTTATTTATATTTCTTCAGAGGTTGTCACTCAAGCAGGTTAACTAGTTATACCTCCTTCTCCTCTCCGAGTCCTTCTTGCTGTAGTTCTTCTTCTCCCTCTACATCCGACAAGACTGCATCTTCATCCATCTCAGGCGTCCTGGTCAATTTGGGTTGGCGTTATGTTTTTCACATGAAGTAATGACGCTAGCTACCTTATGTGACTGTGGCAAGGTAGCAAACTGACCTAATAAACTGAGTTCAGCTTTGTAACTTTATCAAATCTATACCAAAGTACCGAAATATAACAGACAACGTTTACTTAGCTACTAAGTAATGTTACTAGCGCTAAATGGAAGCTAACTGCTGTTCATGTCAAACGATCCCCAGGCGCAAACCAACCGTCTGTTGTCGTTACCATGGAAACTTAACATGGCCGTAGATTTGATAGGACATACACATGTGCATTGCAAGAGCTGTGATATTTCTGCAGGTCAGGATGTTGCATTAGGGACCTTATAATAAGAGTTACATTATATTCCCCTTTTTAAACCACCGTTTGCAGAAGCTCAAATTTGGACATTTCGAGTTAAAATGTCGAAATAATAGCTAGTGTTTACTGGCTTTGCTCATACAAGACATCAATCATCAATACTTAAAACGTGTTATTCTGAATTTACACAAGCTTGATGAAACACAGTCACATTAAATCAACAAATACAGAAATAAAAAATAACTTTCTCCAGAGACAACTATGTATTACATTGTGAATTCATACCTGTAATATGACAAACTGAGACACTTTGTCTACACACTAGTGTTAGTGTGGACTCTGTCCAGTTCATGCGGCCACAGTCTTTAGCTCCCACTGCGGTAAAAAAGTGCTCATTCTAAAATGTATACACAGTTCATGCCCAGATCAGTCATTCACTGAATGACAAGGCATACAGCATTAAATAAAAAAAAATCTATGGTGCATAGACAGTAATATTAGAAAATGCAATTTGCTGCCATAAAGATCCATATTGATCTTTCATTCTCCAACAGCAAATGTCTCCCAACCATGTAAAGCTTGTTTATTACACACAAGCTCTGAAAAAGTGAGAACTCAAAACGGCATCATTCAGGAAGAAAGCAAAAAAAAAAAAAAAAGGTGCATTCTGTGCAATATCCTGACATCCACTGCTACAGGATCAGTTCATATGAGTGTATTACCACTGTTGAGGTAAATGTAATGTCAAAACCAAAATCAAGAAGATTATCTATAGTTATCTATATAGATGTTAATGGTGACGTGTTGCGTGCTGGGCTTTGTCCTTGTCCTGGGTCTGGGTCAAGAAGTTGAGGTTTCAGGGTGAGGGTTCACTCCACTTGCATATTGTGCAACAGAAGCCCCTTTTTCACACCTCCCTGCAGCATCCTGGCACCAAGACTAGTGCCTGTGATCCCATCGCTAAAGAGAGAAAGAGGGGGGAAAAAAAACAAAACAATGTTGAACACACACACACAAACCTGTAAGTGACAAGCAAGATCATCATCATACATAGTCAAAAAGTAGAAAACACTGGAGCAATACATTGTAGTACCCAGTGTGTTGTAAATGTCACTGCTGCTTACATGGGGCTAAACTTCCTCTTCTTATCAGGAGGTTCAGGTCCATCTGCAAGTCTCTGCATTCAAGAAAATAAGACAATTAAATCAATACTAACTGCACACAATAAATGAAAAACATAATTACTGCTACAGACAGGCACTGAGGCTTAACCAACCTCTTTGCCTGAAGCGTCCTGCTGGGCTCTTCTCTGCTCCAGGTTTTGCTGAGGGCAGACAGATAAAGAAGTGAAAGCTTAAACATAATTACAAGAGGAATGTTGTTCAGCTTCACCTTTCTATTTTTGAGGCATCCATAACAGATAACAGATAAACAGAATGTATGAGACAGTCATTTAACAACATTCACAGAAACCAAATATGCAGTTTTTGTAATGGTGTAAAATTAGATGAAAGGTTTGTGTAACCACCTTGTGTAGTTCAGAGAGCTGCTGGTGCCTAATAAGGGCTTCCTTACTGGGGAACTGCCTCCTACACAGCAGACAGGCCAGTTTAACCCAGTCTGTCATTCTTCCTTCTTTCTCATCTTTCTCGCCACCTTCTTCTTCGCTGTCAGTTTCTCCACTGTAAGCTGGGACCAGACCCTGCTGCAGAGGAGGGGAAGACTATAGAAAATAAAAAGATGCAGGGTCAATGACTGAGGAGCAAATGGACACAGAGATGATATTATGCTCTATTTGTAACATCCTCATAACTATAAGAAAAAAATAATAACAGACACATAACAAGTACAACACTGTGACCATTTCCTTACCTCTGTAGTTTGACGGATCTGGTCCAGAAAAATCTGAGGTCGCTCAGACAGCGCCCCCTGCAGGACATAAAAAACAAAGTGGGATAATCAGGGCAGTTGTTAATGTTACTAATTCTGTAATACTCTTTGATTTTTCTTATCACTTGCACTGGAGTAGGATGGGTGGTTGTGATACCCTACTATCCCAAAGGTACACAGGTGTTTACAGCTAAGCATGTGTGTCTTTGTAAGCGCCATTCACCTTTTTCTCCAGAACAGCATAGCCTGCATCGGCACTAGCAGATTCTCGGCGGTCATCTAGGCGACTGTGGCCAGGTGCCCTAGTGTAACCAGGTGGGAGAACTGTGGAGCCAACGGCAGGAGAAGAGGAGACAGAGCGCATGTTCTCCTTCTGTCTGTTGAGACTCTTTGCCCACCGCTCCATATCTTTGGCAATCTATTAACATAAAACACCAAGAGATACATGTTACCCATTTAAATGGACTCAGAGGAGTAGAGAAGATTCACGATTTGTATGTAATATTACAGGTGTGACACAATACCAATAACATTTATACAACATAATGCCATCCAACTCAGTATCCCTGCAATAAATACAACCAAAATTTTAAGTTTCTGTTGAGAATACAGTACAGTGTTATTTTGTCCACTAACAGAGGTGTTGAATCCTGCATACTGTATTTTACAGCCGTTATCCTAACTTCCCTTTTACCAAGTTGTACAAATGTCCAATCACAAAACAAAGAGCAAAGCGAAAATCCACAGGTCAATTTAATTTTCTGTGCACATCTGTCAGGACTTGAACTTTAATTCAGTACCTGTTGAGCAGTTTTATTCTTGGGTTTGTCTTTTTTCTCCTTGCTGCCAGGGGTAGCAAACGGTGAGTCTGAAGGGCCCGCGTAGTCACTTGCGGGAGCACCTTCTGCGTTTGACTGGCCGGCAGCAGCAGGAATGTAGGTCTGTTTATCTCCATCCCAGTACATGTACTGCTGAGTGTGAGGGTTGTAGTAGTACTGCAAAAAGGAGGGGCATAAAAAAAAGAGGTTGAAATGCTGAAGAAGAAAACACATTCAGAGCGGTCCTTCAAAAAGTGCTTGCTTCACATTCTAATTTCAGTACATTGAATGCAGACTCTTTACCTGGGAGTTAGGGTCATAGTAGAGTCCTGTGAGTGGGTCGTAATAGTAGCCAGAGCTTTCATCATACTGGTATGTGGATACATCTGGCACAGCTACAATCAAAGACAGGATATTTATCTCAGGGGTAAAGATAACATTTAAAAATGTTATATTGATCATACAAAGGTTAGCTTGACTGTTAATCAGCAACATAATGCTCATTTCAGATAAACACAGAATCAACACCTAGCAGTTACCCATACAACCGCAGTATTCTTAAGGTGACTGCTGAATAGTTCCAACAGAGCCGTAGGGCTTCTCACACCGCTGTCTGCAACGGCAATCGTCTCGACCCACACAGACATATCAATGCCATGAATTCGTTTGGGTGGCCAACCCAAATAGATTTGCCCTCCAGCCAAATACAATTTTGTATGTATTATTTCCACATTTTAAAGGTCTGTGTGGAAATTAGTTTGAAGTGAGGTCTGACTGAAATGTCTGCTAGAAAAGTACATTTATTTGCAGTTTTTAGTGTAGATGTGAATTAAATGCTGTTTTGAAGCAGACTCTTGATTCTGGCAGCTGTTTGCATGGAAATAAATTCTCAACCTGAGGGGGACACTGAAGACACAAAGACTTACGGTACTGCTGGAGCTCATGTTCAGTGCCTGGTGTTGCAGGTTGGCTGGGAGCCGCTGGTTGTGGTTTTCCCACGATCTCAACCTGTTAAGAGACAGAGCTGTTAAAAACAAGAAAGCTATAGCTGAAATATAACGCAAGAGGCAAAGGGCAACGTCAGATGATAATATTGTACCTGTGTGGCTGGTATGGTGGTAGCTGTGGTGATGAGAGCAGTCTGTGTATGAATAAGAGGCTGCTGCACGACCGCTCCACCAGATGTCACTGCCTCTGATGAAATGACAGCTTCACAGGGGCACACACACAGATTAAGAAAAAAAAAGTTCAATTCAAATTTATACAGGTATATAGACTGTATGGGTAATTTACTCTATACACTAGATATTTAACATGTGATATCAACCTGGGGCAGCTCCTGCTGTGTATGCTCCCATTAGGGCTGCTCCTGTACTGGGCAAAGCAGCAACCCTGGTATCTACCTGGGCCTTGAAAGTTGTGCCATCTGGCCCAGAGTATTCATGCCCCTCCTGACTGTATGTTACTGCTTCCCCCTGCTGATACACCGCTGCCTCTATACTCTGGCCTCCACCTGAGCCATTCTGGGCAGTCTGAGAATGAAAAAAAGATTTTAAACATGAGACAAGAACAAAGTATGAGAATACTATCAGAATTATACAAATACAAGTGAAAATATGTGTTGCACCCTAGTGGTTACCTGTGTTACAGCCCACTGTGCAGCAGCGATAGCTGTGCTGGCCACTGTAGCAGCGCTCACTCTGCTGCCATCTGTCAGAAACACATCACTGTAGAAAAGAATCACAAAGAGGGTTTCAGTGATTTCAGACTTTCTGCTGGTGACGTACATTTCAAAACAGGTTTTTTTGCGATGTGGAAATACATAAACTAACTCTATTTTTAGGCTACTCATTTATTTGAGGTTAACTTTAGCTCCAAAACAATTTCTGATCCACTTCATTCACATGACCAATTTGAGTTTTAATGTAACGTGGTAATCACTGATTTGAACCCACAATTTTATTCTTTGTGCAATAGTAATGATGTACATTGTTCTTATGTTTTCTTTGTAGCCAAGTTTGGGTGTGTTAGTGTTTACCGTTTGGAGCCTTTGGCAAATTCCACCACAATAGCCTTCCCGTCAATAGAGAGAGCTGGCTGGAGAGCCTGCAAGATCTGGAGCAGCTGAGATGCTTCCTGTTGATAAAACATACAGACCTCTGTGAGTTAGTGAGCGTGCATTTGTGTGTGAGTGCATATGTTTGGAAATCGGTTTAATTTGGTTAAATATGAGTGAATAACAGTGCTGAAACACAGCTGTTTGTGCATGTGTGCCTCATGATGTTTCTCACCACTATGGTAGAGAGCTGTAGAAAAGCAAAGCCCCTGTTGAGATGTGTGTGCTTGTCCTTGATAAGGCGAACATTGGAAGGGGAAAGAGTGGCAAATGGAGCCAAAGCAGATAAAATGGCTTCCACTGAGGTATGCGGGCCAAGGTTTCTAAGGATGAGAGCTGGTGTAGAATGAGAGAATGTTATATTTCAAACACAAGATTTAACAATTCAGGTACCAGATAATAAACAGTGTTGTGAAAGCAAGTATCCCCCCTTCTGATTTGCAAACTACAGCTAGGTAGATAAAAATGATTTAAAAACATAGTAAAAGTGGGGCCTACTTGTTAAGACGCATTCCACATAACTGCAACGAATGCATTTCTATTCCAGCCACAAACCTTTGTTGCATGTCATACTCTCTCTACCCCCGTTTCCTGTCTTTCTGCACTTTCCACTCTCAAAAAAAGGCAAAATGCTAAAAAAAAAATCTTTTTAAAAAAAGTATTAATCTATTAATAAAATAAACAAAACATGAAAATAAAATGGTTACACTAAAAGTAGGTCTTTCTTGCCGTGGTGGGAAAAATGTCAAGGGATGAACTTACTGTCATTGGCAACATCTGCCTGCTGTGTAGCTTGTCCTGGGTTGACAGTAGGACCAGAAGAGTGGTAGGGTGCTGGCAGGGGCAGTAAGCCTTGTGCACTCTCCTTTTGAAGACCAATGGGCAAATCCCTTTGCAACTGGGGCAACTTCAGCTCGGCCTCTGGGGAAAGACAACAGGCCATTTATGTATTATTATTTGGTGAGAGTGAGCTTGTGCTATTGTATTGTATTATTTACAGAAGCTGAATGAAACTTCACCTGATTTGGGCACACTGCATTTGAAGCACTTCTCCCTCCTTTTAAAGTTTTGCACACCACACTGTTGAAATGTTACATGAGCTTTTGTTAAAATACTTCTTAAAATAACAAGCCTCTACAGTGACTGATACACATGAATGCAATTCACACATACACATAGATTTCCATGCACGCATGCCACGCACGCAAAAACACACACACACACAACCTTGTTGCAGAGCCAGTCCTCATTGGCACGCGGTTTTGGGTCACTGTAGTGCATCGACACTCTCTGTCCCAGAATCAACAGCACTCCCTGAAAGAAAAAGAAAGAGAGGGAGAAGGAACAAAGGATGATTATCAGCGATAATTAGGCCACACATGCCAGAGAAAGGCCTCATCTCACAAGAGATGAGAGAGAATGAAAGGGACAAGAGGGAGGGAGGGACAGAGAGAAAGAGAGAGTAGAACTGAGGCTGAAAGACAGAGGACACCAGAGAATTGCAACCTTCAGCTTTAGGAAATTGGGACGGACTGAGATGGTGTATGTGTCGTGTATGGGTGTCCGTTTTTTAAAGGACAGAATGCGTTTTGTTCAATTGTGTCATCCCCCCCCCCTTAAGGGGATACCTCTTCACAGTTTTCCACACATCCCATCCCACTGTCACCACCTTCGTCACCCAAATAGACAATAGCTCCATCCTAAAAATGTAATAATGGTAGATGATCCAGATGTGAAAGGCCCAAAAAACAAGAAAATGAAATACTATTTTGGTTCTGATTCAACATACAATAGACCATGTGAGGAGTTATATTCACACTGTCATACTATCCCAGAGGTGGTACTGTAAACTTAGGAGAGAGAGTGAGAACATTGAAGGAAGAGGAGTCCTCTATCAAACGAGGATCTTTTATCGGACAAATAAGGAGCAAATGTGACTTGGAAGGTCCAGTTATGTAAACTTTTCAGTTGCACACCAGACAGACAGACATCAGCATGATGTAACATGAGTTTGCCTGCTTGTGGAATTCTGTATCAGTAGAAAGAAAAGATGAATTTGCCCTCAAAGTATAAAAACCTACCTACCTCAGGGAAAAAAAAAAAAAGATTCTCCACTCTTTGTGCAAATGTCATACTTGAATATATCATGTGAACACGACAGTGCATGTTGTGACTGTACATTTCTCCTGATATTAACCCTTGAATCCCATTGTATGCATGTATATATGTGTATGTGTGTCTGTGTAGGGGAGAGTGACCTGGTTGGTCTCCATCCAGCGGGTGGCCTCCTGTATGACATTAAACTCGACGAAGGCGAATCCTCGGCTCTGACCTGGACACCGCCCAGCGCCATGGTAACCGAACAACAACAACAACAACAACATAACAACAACGCAGTGAGGGGTTAGTGCTTCATGTACAGAGGAGAGAGAGACCCTGTATCAGCACTAATAAAATAAATCATTGCTTCCTCTCTCCCTTGGAAATAATACACTTGACAGCCAGTTGGAGAGACACTGTCAAATTCTCAGCAAGGGTGGGAGGACGCAATGTCAAGTATCTTAACAGGGTCAAGGAAAAGAGGGAGAGAGAGAGGGGAGAGAATACTACCCACTCATCAGTTTGAGTCTGAGCTATTTGGCTTTAAAAAGATGAAGCACCCAGGCACCAACAGAAATAACAGACACACACCAACATACACACATCACCTCTGCTACTCTGATACCCCATTTATACCTGGTATTAACATGCAATCTGGATATCTGGATAAGGAAAAACGCACGTTAATACAGGTGTAAATGCACTCAGAACGCATTGCGGTCAGATCGGCCAGACCATATTTGGACGTGGTCAGGCTTGCATTGTGGTCGGATCTCAGCCAGGTGTAAATGCAATCTGTACAACGTGACCATATTCTTAAGAAACACAGTAAGTTGAGAGGTCATTTAGCTCCGCCTCAGCTAAAGCAACCCCCGCAAAAGCTACAAATAGTTTCAGTGACTAGAAGTCTTCCCTGGCAAAGTGCGCCAGCTCCTCCTAGCTAATTTGCATACTGGGATCCGATCATAATGCAGGCACAATTGAGAGAATGAGAATGCATTTTTATACCAGGTGTAAATGCAAAGATCCATAGATCGGATATCATTATCCAAATAATGTATCCAGATACAGATCACATGATAATACCAGGTGTAAATGGGGCCCTAGAGTCAGCGTGCAGTCTTAACTATGCAGCATTGTGGTGGAATGTCTCATCTTAAAATGCTCCATATCCTGTCCATGCATTACTGTAACTGATTGACAACACATTATACAACATATTTAGATTTATAACTGTTTTAAAACATCACATGGAGTGTAGTCTAAAAGATCATCATTTAAAACATTCAAAAAGAGTGATTTATCCTAATAAAAAAAGATTTTTCAGAAACAGTGATGTAAGAGTGAGAAAAACAGAGCAGTGTGGGGGACTGTAAGTGTGGCTGAGGCAGGTAGGCACACCTTACAGACAACCAGTGAGTTAGCAAAAGGGAGGCCAGTGAGACAATGACCTTAATGGAAAACCTTTAGAAAAACAAGCTTTTCTGAGTGGTATGAATGAACGCTCACATAGCTAAGAGGTAGTTGCGACACCTATATCCTGGCACTTACACACAACATAGCTACAATGGCAAACACAATCAAACATTCTGCTTCGGCTTCTCATTTCTCAGTCGACACTGTTAGTTTGTGAGAATGTTCATCTACTCAGTCACACATCTTCAAAATGGATGAGGCAGAATCATGAAAGGGTAAAGACAATAAGAGAGCCTAGGCCAGAAGCTAAATGAAAGCCATAGAGTGAAGACCTAAAACCTATGGCTGTTTGCATGCATTATTGTCTTAAAGGCCAATATGGATAGAGATGCTCCTTTGGAGGGTGCATGGCTGTTGCCCAGTGGGCACTAGTGAGGTTACAGACACCAACAGACCAAAGAGTCAAAGCAGGAATATAAGCAAAAGCCTGTATAAATATGAGCTCTTTGCATCAGCTATCTATCCTTCTGTCAGAGTATGAAGGAAGGCAGTGACAGTAGGAGAGAAGGAAAAGGAAATTATTAATAAGAGGGAGAAGACCCAGCAGATAAGGTAAAGTAACATGAAAGAGCAATGAACATGAAAGAGCTGGTAATGGATGAGCGTGACAGACAATGAGAAAGGGAGAGTAAAGAACAAAAACAAAATTGGGGCAATGGACAAGTTCTCACCTGATGATTTGTTCCTCATGAGGCGAACCTCTCTTGGCTGGATCCCCTGCTCCTGAAGTTGTGCACGAATCTTTGGACACAGAGGCGTCACTGTCATTAAACATGAGCTTACTAACAAGACACATTAGACCAATGTAGTGTCAAACACAAAAAATATATCCGGAGACATACACTAACCTCATTGGCGGTGGCATTAGGTGGCAGCATGCGAAGCATTATGATGTTGCTGGGCCTCTGGTTGTGGTCTTGATCAGCACGGTAGTCCTGGTCTCTTTGATCCAACTCCTCAAGAGAAGGGTCTGGACCAGTACTCCCACAGCCATGCTCCTCTGACCCCACTGGAAAAGCCTGTGTACATCACGAGGCACGAATTAGCAACAGATGCCAAGAAAAAAAAAAAAAACTTTTGTTTAATGTAGCAGCCCTCAAAAGATGCTGGACCTGTTTTGGCTTACCCTCCTCTTCCCTGCCCCACGAGAGAACCTGTCCTCCTCTCTCTGTCTTGCCGTATTGTATTCAATCTGTTCAGAATGGGGACCACCACGACCCCAGTTGGCCTCCCTACTCCCTAAATGCGGAGCAGCGTTCTCAGGGAAGCCTCTTCCACCTTTCCCCCTACCCCTTTCCTGCAGGCCAGTCCGTAACTGCTCAAACTGCTCAAACTCCCTCCTGGATCCCTCCTCCTCTCTCTGGAGCATGGGAGGGGCTAGATCAGGTTGCGACTGAGAGCAAGGGGGCCACAGGAGCCCTTTCCCCTCACGCCCAATGTCCCCTCGCCCATCTCCTCTCTGGTGAAACCCAGGGCGGTCTTGAAGACGACCCGGTGAGAAGTCATGGACACTCAGTGATTGCTCGTCACGGCCATACAGTCTGTCCTCTTCTGCTCTCACATCATATCCTGTTCCTGTCACTTCGTCCTCTTGGCCATAGCCTCGGTAGTCCATGTCCCGAAAGTTGTGATCGTTGTGGGTGTTGCCATATCGACCTATGCGGTCACCTCTCCCACCCCTGCTGACCACAAAAGAAACTTTGAGGGAATGGTCTGACACATGTACTCTTCAGGGTGGAAGGGCATGAAATTAATGTGTCAACTCACCTCCGCTCATAGTCCATGCTGATCCACTGACACTGCTCCTAGTCTCTGTCCTTCTTCTACAGCATTAGATCCCTGGAAGTAGATCAGAGCATGTGAAGCAATCATCAGGAGAATCAAAGCAAACAGACTGTACACATACCTTGCTGTTTACAGACACAGATTCAAAACTTGAGTGAGTAACTACTACTAAAAATTACACCAAGTAGAAGACTTCCAGGATGCACTGTAGTGATGTACTGTACAAGGTTTTGCATTCAAGAGGCAGGTAAAGTTACCTCTTGTTTCTCTCACCAATTTTTGTACTACTCCAGACTTCTCCAAGTTTAAAATATCCCGTTTAGCCGCTGCTTTACAAACAACTCAGCAAAAGCTACACATAAAAAAAACAGAGGTACAACTCTGCATTACTATTAGACATAAACTGGGCGTGCAGAAAGCACATTCACAACCCTAAAAAGGAGTATTCTAACAATGACGTGTGGCGGTCATCTCTGTTAGCTGGCAAGCTAACTAGCCTGACGTTGGCTAGCACGTCCAAGCAGAGAAGCTGTTGTCTCCAAACGATTGTCAGCTGTTGCGAACACGACTGCGGTTGTATGTGAAACTGGTGAAACACTTACCAGTGCAGCATGTAACCAACAACAGTTCCTTAAATGTCACGCTGAAAGCCCAGGTGAGAAGTGTGTTTTATTTTTCAGGGAACCAAGTGTAAAATGGCCACAGCAAGACAACATTTCAGAGTGGGCGGGACCGAGACCTCATTCTAGAATGTGATTGGTGTTTGGAGAGCGGACACATTAAAGACGACGATGATTGGACAAGACAAACAGGCCAACCCTACATAGCAGCCCCTGATAAACTAAGCAAAACAAGCACAGTACTAATTGATGTGTTATACTTATTCTCATCAGTTAAATCATACAAACCGCTGTTATGACGGGTTATGAGTCTTTGTATTTGGGAAAAAGTAAATTATATATTGAATTAAATTAAATTATTGTAATTCTTAATGAATAAAACACACCCACCTTACACCAGAAAACCCTAATACCAGCTTTATTTGATAAAACAAAAATCCAGAAATCCCAAGATGTCACAGTACAAAAAACAAAGAGGAAAAAAAAAAAACCCTCATCTAGCAGCCCACCCCCAAAACCTTCCAGCCTTGCAACCCAAGCTTGACCTTCAGTTAATTAAATGACACAATACTATGGTTACAGTTTATTATAAGCTGATCATAACAGCAGGATTAAGTAAAATGATTAAAATATACTAAGAAAATTAGAGACAACATTAAAAAGTTATAGTACAATAATGACAATATCATTAAAGGGGGCTGAGGAGTAAAAGGCAAACTTGAAATACACATCATTAACATGTCTTTACAAGGCCTTGTAAGACATACAGTACATTATGAACATTATAGTAATAAGATAAGCCTATAATCTATCTGAAATAATATTCAACTTACCAACTACACCACTCATGATTTGACCCACTGATTAACACAATCAAATGAATCTCTTGTATACACACACAAAAAAAAGGTCCTAAAAACTCAGAATATGTTTAACCTGATTGTGCCTCTAGCTATAGTACAATGTCTTCCAGTAAAGTGAAGGTTTCTATGTCACTCTGAGTAACTGTTAATTCCATTACCCGTCTGAGCCATAAAACGTGGCCTTCAGGGGTAACTTTGGCATGGAAACAAGGGGTTAGGTCAGTGACGCAGAAGGCCTTTCCATGCATACAGTACGTAGACACATATGTTAATACACACCCACACAAATATACACACATTCACTGCATGCAGACCTGCACTGGAGAAAACAAACCACCATACAGTTGCACACACGCAAACACGCACACACACTCTTAAGTACAGGTAAGTAATTCAGTATGGGAAAATATCTCATACAATCTATTTTAGGCATACCCCTGCATAGCGCCTGAGTCAGAACATGGGCCTGAAGGAGCCAAGCCAATGACAGGGAGAAAGCATTCACAAACGTAAGGTTTGGACACTACAAATGACAAAATACCCCATCTAGGTTATGAATCCCTACCCCTCACCTTACTCTTCTGGATCACTGCTCTCAAGGCACTACATGTAGGCGATACTGTGTAAAACCCACTTAGACATGGTCTTAATTCAATCCTTATCATTGTATATATTTATCTTTTTTTCTTGTCTTTTTTTCTGTCTTTCTTGTGTCCCCATTGTCTTTGGCCTGGTAAGGACCTTTTCTCTCTTCATTCCCATCATGGCACATTTTTAACCCCTGTTTACGTCTACTCAACTTCAAATCACCACCCACCATCTGCCCATCAGACCTCTAGATCTCAAAGTTTTTGATAGACACAAGCAAAATGGCACATAACCTAATTTATAGACCAGGGACCAAGTTGTAGAAGCCTATCAAACCATTTGAGATCAGCTTTAATTTTCTGAGGGTAATTGGGTGATCAGAAATTGAGTATCTGTATAACTTTTCTGGGCCCTCCCCAATATTCTCCCCTATGTGAAATCTCAATGGAAGCTGCCCTCTTCATCTGTGCTTGAGGGCAGCTCCCTCTTCTCCCAGGGCCTATAACAGAAGGCAGGTGGACTTCTTGCCACGTTTCTTGGCCTGCAGTGCTGCCCTAGTTGCCATCTCAAAGACTTCCCTCACGCCATCTTTGGTTTTGGCAGAACACTCTTGGTAGCCGTAGGCACTGATGCGGTTCGCCATCTCTTTGCCATCTTCATATTTAACTGGTTCCTACAGACACATTTCAGAGAGAAGGTTTTAATTTCCAAAATATAAACCCACAACTGTGCACAAGCCAGCATGTTTTGAACAAAAAAAAAACAGACCTGTTTCATTTTGGCAAGTTCTCGTCTGGTGTGCTCATCATTGCGCAGATCTTTTTTATTACCCACTAGGATGATGGGAACATTTGGACAGAAGTGTTTCACTTCAGGTGTCCACTTTTCTGGAATATTCTCTACAGTAAACAGAGGGAAAGAGTGCAATAATTAGCAACATACATTCATTTAATAATCATAAGGTGTTCAATGCCTAGCAACATGAATGTTGCACAAACAGTACCTAAACTATCAGGGCTGTCTACAGAGAAGCACATGAGGATGACATCAGTGTCCGGGTAGGAGAGAGGCCTCAGTCTGTCATAGTCTTCCTGACCTGCTGTATCCCAGAGTGCTAGCTCCACCTGAGAATAGCGAGAGAGAGCGAGAGTTACATGGACGGATAGAGGCATGAATAAAATGGAAAATCTGGATATGTAAAGGGGGCTATTTGAGCATTTAAGTTTAAAGACTAAGCATTTAAGTCAGATGATTAAGCAGACCCATATTATAATATTCTCACACTTCACATAAGGTGATAAGATTGAGAGAGAGAGAGAGCGAGAGAGAGAGAGAGAGAAGAGCACCTAAAGTGCTGATAGGGCAGGGAGACACGGAAAAAACAAGAAAAAGCAGACTCACAATATTGCATCACAGTACCTATCCCAATATCTGTTTAGGTATGGAAAATCATGTCTAGTTGATGAAAATCATGTCTAATCATTGCATTGCACATTTTAGCTATGCAAAAATTTCAGAAATAATTTTGGAAAAAAATGGAAATTGCTTTTAGTGCAGAACACTTAGTTGATTAATCAATTAGACAGACAGATATATTAGTTAAAGAAAAATCAATCAGCAACTATCTTGATCATCGACTAATTGTTCAAATAATCTTTTAAGCAAAAAAGAGAAAAAGTCACTGATTCCACCCACTCAAATGTGAATATATGTGCTGTATTTCTTAGTCTTCTTTGATAGTAAACTAAAAATCTTCGGGTTTTGTACTGTTCATGACTGTGAGGAACATTTGCACCATTTTCTCACTTTTTTTTTTTAACCAAACAAACCAAAAAACAAGCAGATTAATCAGTAATGATAATAATTGTTAGCTGCAGCCCTAATTGCTTTGCATTTTACATCCAGGCAACAAAATTACATGTAAGCATTCACAATATTATAACAACTTTGACAACATGATAACTAAAACAACTGTTATTGCTCATTTTTTCTAGGGACCCACACAGTCCTCAAGGATTGGTCTGGGGATGCCAAGTTTGCAGCCGGTGTTTCATGTCTCACCTGTTTCCCATCCACTTCAATGTCTGCCACATAGTTCTCAAACACAGTTGGGACGTAGACCTCTGGGAACTGATCCTTACTGAAGACGATGAGCAGACAGGTCTTACCACACGCACCATCCCCAACTATCACCAGCTTCTTCCTGATAGCAGCCATCTAAAGAAAAGTGTCCAAAACAAGGTTATTGCATGTCACTCCTCACTAAAAATACACACAAACATAATCTTTACCAATACTGTATATATATCTATGCACAAACAGGGTTATACAGGCGTTAAAACGTTCTTTTTATAAGGTGATATTACAATACTCGCTATGTTATATTAACAGTTCCCCTTGGCTTGCACTAAGCAAAGATAACAGCTCAGAAAACGATGGTAACGGTAGCAGACTGGTCTCCTTATATCTTCCGAGTTTTATTAAATCCTAAAGTACGACATTAATCTAAACCAAAACGACCCTGGCTAACAGGTAGGGTGCCTTAGAGGTAGAGGGTGTAAACAGAGAACATTTCCGTGCTGTGTTCCCATTCCTGGCTGAAAGGCTGTGCAGTGTACGTTCGTCCGGGCCTGTCAAACCAGCTAGCTAGCAGGAAAGCTAATGGTGTTTTCCATGGTTTGTATAGCTGTCACTCAAGGTATACTTTCTAAAATTGTAACGACAGAATTCATCTCGCTACTGATATACTTAAGTGCCTAAAACAAGAATCGGGTTAAAGTTTAAAAGCCGTCGCTGAAAAAGATTACCGCTTGATGTTTCTGTGTCCGCCTTTCTCCTCTTCCTGACCGACTGGAAAACTCCGCCCACCGCTCATACGCATGTGCACAGTGACGTCATTCGACAGCAGGCTGCCGCCCCTTTACTTATATGTATAATAATAATAATGATAATAATAATAATAAATGTAATTTGTACCGCACTTTTCATTCATAGTGAAACTATACTGCTACAGTATTAATAAAATAGAACACACAAAATAAAGAAAATAATAATAATAATAAGAGTTAAGATGAAAAAGAGGAAAAAGCCTTCCTAAATAGAAAGGTTTTTAGGCCTTTTTTAAACATGTGAGTAGCATGGCTTTGTAGCCAATCCTGAAGGAGCCAAAGAGCCAGTGCAATGAAAACAGAATTGGTGTTATATGTTCATGTTTTCACACTCTCATCAGGATCCTGGCAGCACTGTTCTGAATGTACTGGATACTAAATATTAATAATGTTGTATTATTATTACCAGTGGTGAGAAAAGGTACTCAGATCCTTTATGTAAGTAAAAGTACCAAGACAACAATGTAAAAATACTCCATTACAAGTAAAAGTTCTGCATTAAAAATCCTACTTAAGTAAAAGTACATAAGTATTAGCAGCAAAATGTAGTTAAAGTCTTGCAGTAAAAGTAGTGGTTTGGTCCCTCTGACTGATATATTATTATATATGACATCATTAGATTATTAATACTGAAGCATCAGTGTGTAAGCAGCATGTTACATGTTGCTGGAGGTGGAGCTAGTTTGAACTACTTTATATACAGTTAGCTAGGGGTCGGGCCCCTCCAAAGGGTCACCAGATAAATCTGAGGGGTAGTGAGATGATTAATGGGAGAGGAAAGAAGAAAAAACATTGACGTGACCCCGACTAAACATTGCTTTTTGTAAGACGTCAAAAGCCAAAAAAGTTGGAAACCACTTTTCATCTTTAACAATGTGTTGTATTTTAAAGGCTTCTTATATTATCCATTATGTCAGATCTTCATCTGAAAAGTAACTAAAGCTGCCAAATAAATATAGTGGAGTAGAAAGTACAATATTACCCTCTGAAATGTAGTGGAGTGGAAGTATAAAGTACCATCAAATGGAAATACTCAAGTAAAGTACAAGTACCTCAAAATTGTATTTAAGTACAATACGTGAGTAAATGTACTTAGTGACTTTCCACCACTTATTATTACATATTAATACACTGGTGAAATATGTGAAACAGTATAACAACAACAACAATAATTAAGTCTGTGGCTCTAACTTCATTAAAATTAAAGTCTAATCATCAGAGTTGTTGATAGGTCTTTTATTAACTGTTTCAAAGATCAATTATGTAATACATTCAATTGTGTGTTCACCCATATAAACAAAATATGTTTTAACGTTTGTTCTAATAACAGTCGACACAAATGTAAAAAAAAACAACACACATATATGTATATATACACATATAAATTATAATTCAGTTAAAGGGAAAATATAGCCTATATATATATTTTCAAGTCACCAGAATGGAATAAATACGTTATCCGTCCATGTGCAGGGAGATTAAGATAAAAAGACAGCATAGATATAGCATAGGCTACAGATATTTACATATTATGTTAAACTACATTTTCACTAACTGTAGCTTAAAATGTTGCCTAATTTCTATTTCACCCAAAATATATTTGTTTATTTGGGGTTATGTTAGCAAGCATGAGTCATGATTATCTCACATTAAGAGCTCTGCATCATGTGTAAGTACATCGCTCATTCCTGTCTGAGAACTAGGGCACAGAGACTCTTAAGGCTACAGTCTGCCTGAGCTGTCTTATAACTCTCACTGAGACTCTTCAACAGCCTCTCCATGATTTAGACGGGCCGATCACCTTTTCAGGCCCCCCTACAGTGAGCATGGCTTCTCTCTCCTGCTCCTCAGAGTTTATTTAAGGGCATGCTCATCGAGATTGAGAAGTTCATAGTTGCCAGTTTTACAGCACTGCTGCTTCTATTTGTTTCTATGGACACTGGAGGTAAAGTTGCTCTGATTGGCTGCCTGCCTCAGCCAGTCTGAGGTCTATTTCCTTATGGTGGCGGTGCTGTTGCTGCGCTGGTAGAACAGCACATAGGCTTGATTGGTCTGAAGCTGGTTCTCTGAGACTGGAGTCACACTGTAGGTGGGTAGACGGAGAGTAATCGTGAGAACCAGCTCCAGGTTTATATATAGGGTGTCTCAATACAGATGAAACATAGGCTTTTTGCAGTTGGCAGGACATTGCATATTAAAACAAAATGATTTGGGTGCAGGGCAAGTCTCACCTGGAGTCATTGTAGAAGCACCAACCATTCTCATCTGAGCAGCAGGCTGTGTAATGACCCATGTTCACCGTCCCAGCGTGGTTACATATTGCATATAAATCATACAGAACGGGGCCTGTGGGGACAAACAGAGACACACAAATAATTTATTATATACCTAAGAACTACTGTATGTTGTGTCAATTTTCCAAGAAAGAAATAATTTTGTTACATTCAAGCAACTACTAACAAATATATGAAATATAGCACATATAATATGATAATGATGTGCATGACCTGTTGTTTATATGCCAATATACCATCATTTCCCATTACATTGTATTTCAATTGGTTGATTCTTGATTGATTATGATTTTGCCAATCAATGAAATGTTTTAATTATCATGCAAACATACATACATTTTTGGTTAAAGCTCTACACTTTAACACTTCTGTATCATAAGATGAAGGATGAGAATTTGTCATTATTTTTTGACATAAACTAAATGATTCATCAATTAATAATTGTCCTTGTGTCCCATCATGCCATGAAACCATAACATCCACGTTTCAAGCACATCTGGAGACAGCTGGAATATTGTATCATAGTGTCCTCTATCCACTGATGTCAAAAAATCCAAATAATTACTTTAACACATGCGTTGGTTCCTTTTCTTTCTTTTTAAGGTAGGACGGACCTTGACAAGGCCTCCTTTATTCAATTACCATTTTCAATTATCATTTCAACCGTTGTACACCATACTTTTGTCCAAAATAAATTAAATAACACACAGTAACACACATGGTTGACCCAAGCATGCACATGAAAGGGGATAATGCATGAATGGAGGAATAAAGGAAACATGTAAACACAGTAGATAAATTGAGAGAAAAGTTTGGTAGTTTTACCGCAGTCGACAGGTCCGTAGGGCCCGAGGTCCAGGTTAGTGAGCGGGAAGGACACATACACGGTGCTTTTACTGATAGACCACCGAGATGTCGTAAAACGATTCAGATCTGATCAAGATTGTTAAGCATCATCATAACCTGCATGTAAACATAGCTCGCTAATAAGGTTAAAAGGTAACAGTCGTTGCCAAGGATACGGATCACAATAACCTGGGGAAACCTCTGGATGGACAGCCGTTTGGTGCACTCTGTACGCCTGTTACACCTCTCACACATCTGAAACACATCAACAAACACACACGCCTCGACATTTTAAAAATATTTGCAAATACACGATATACGTAACTAACAACTTGTGATAACTGGGTTAGTCTGCCTTATATGTTTGAGGAGAAGAGTAAAAGCAGGGAGTTAGGGTTCAGATGAGCACCCTCCATCAAGGAACTACACCAATTCATGTTATCTACAGTTACATTTACTCCCTGTTTACAATAAATATATGAAAAGATCATGAGTTAAATTAATACAATAATAAATTATGGGCCACAAACTGATTAAAAAAAAAAAACAGTAGTGGACAAATCCACCCCTAGCTCAAGTCATTGACCTTTGACCCTAACGTTATGGATTTCTCTATGTTAACTCACAGGTGAATTCTCCTTATCTAATTTCTCCTCCTGAGAGAACAGGTCCAGGCACTCCCTCAGCGTGACCTCCCCAGCGAAGCTCTTCTTGGGGATGGGCAGCGACAGATCGCAGAACACATCAAATGTGTTGGAGTAGTGGGAGCACACGGAGCAATGCAGCGAGCTCCGCAGCTGGCCTGAGAACAAGTCTGTCAGGAGGGTAAAAAGGGGTGACAGCGGCGAGAAATATCAGCGTGGTTGCCCACATTAAACTCACATAGCAGATGAGACTGAAGGATTACTGGACTGCTCTCCTCACCTACTATTCTGCTGTCATCTCTCTCTAAGTGCTTCTTCCACATGGCTGCGGCCTCCTCCGAAAGCCTAAAGGAGCATTAGAGAGGAGGGGGAGAGAGAGAGAACAAAATGTGTTCATGTGATGGGTTTCAACATGTCAAGGATATCATTTTTTTTCCCACAGAAAAATACACACCTAAATCGGACATATTTTTGTTCGGGGTCCTTCCCTGTTCGTCGAACGTAGGGTCTGCGGTTGATTTCTGTGTGCAGCTTGTCCAATAGGAACCTGAGAAACTCCTGAGCATCCTGTTGACTGGATTAAACACAAAGACAAGGACACACAGAGATTTCTTAATGTCACTGTTATAGGCAGCTACGTCTTTAGTCTTTAGAGAAAAACCAAAAAGGAGCATTTGCACCGGTGGCAAAGCAGTTTACAGTTAATCTCTTGTCCTTGACACAGTTGTGCTGACACAGAAGTGGATGGCATACTGAGCTGCATATATAGCATATTGTTTGGTATTTACAGTCCACAAATGTGTCAGCCTTCATGAATATTAAAAACAGTTAATGGGTTTGCCTTTGAACTGCAGTAATGTTGCCTGCACAAAAGTTTTATGGAGAGAAAAACATCACCCACACATCTTCTCACCTGTATCCACTGAAGTAAGGCACCGCATCTCTGAAAATATTGTAAAATTGTCGTGGATTTACAACTGTGTCTCCTTCATTTACGTCCCAAAAAGCTGACAGCATCTGAGAGAAAGCTGGCACAGGAAGGACAAGCAGCGATGAGGAAAATGGGAAAACATAACACGGTCAGAATAATAGGCAGAGGAGGGGAACAGCAAGAGGGGAGAACACACCTTCCATAAGTTTCGCCTCCTCTTTGGAGAACTTCTCGTGCCTGTAGGATTTGAGGAGGCAGTAGTCCCGTAGGCCACGCGTGTGAGACAAACACTGGACTACTGCATTCAGGAAACACTAAGTTGGAGACAAATCATTTATTCAGGTAATTCTGAAAGCATTTCTTCAAATGACTTTGTTTAAATATCATCCTGCATCATTCAACACTTACTGTGTTCCCAATGTTTCTAAGGCCAACCCTTCCACTTCCTAAGGCAAGCTGCTCTTTCTGGAAAATAAAAAGAACAAAGAGCTACTGACCAGTAATACTAACCTGTTACATCTAAGTACAATATATAGCCTATTTTAATTTGTCTAAGTAGTTTGTAAAAGTATACATATGCATGTTACAAAAGGTGTCCTACTATTTGACCCCTGGCTGTGTCTGTACGACATGTTACTGTCTGTCTGCCCCAACCCCTCCATGTCAGTCAGTGTGTGTATTTATATGTACAGAATAGGTAGGACAGATTTAGCCTTCTTATCTCATTAACATAACAAGAAAGGCCAAAAGGAGGTCAGCCTCAAGCATTCATCCTATTAGAGACCAAGGAGTGCTGACAGGCGCTTAAACACGTGTGTGTCGATGTGTACTCTCCATTAATTCCTTTGTACAATTTCTTCAGTCTGTGTTTACGTTTGTCTCATGAGTGTCCCCGAAATTCCACATTAAGAACAAAACAGGACGGACGGACAGATTTTCTGTTGTCACATCACTACAGACTTGAAGGTCTGAGCATAAAATGAAAGTTGTGTGGTGCACACCTCATCCTCAGTGACCAGAAGCAGGCCCATCAGCGAGGTGTAAAGGACAGACTGGGAGATGTCGGCCGTCTCTCTCTGGAGGCCGTTCTGGGACACCAGGGTTCGACACAGGGCCTCACAGGAGCTCTCCACATTACCATTGGCTCCGGGCATCCTATTTTACTGGTACACCTCAGATGTGTCGACCAAAAGTGATGCTGAGACAGATGGATGACTTCCTCAAGAAATGCAGGTGGTTTGCAAATCAGACTGGGCAAGTTGCACCACCTCAGTTTTCTCGCATGCAGGGTCAAAGGTGAGCAGAAAGTGGTAGTTCATAAGCTGCCTGAAAGAGACAAAGAGTCCCCCTTTTTTAAAGAATGATGCACACTAGGTTATTTAATCCTTTCTTTCCAGGAAAAATGCAGTGCGATGTCATTCACAGCTGAGGGAAAAAGAACAGGATTCATTTGTGAATGACCATCCCCTTAACGTAAATCCTTATCTTGAATAGACTGAGTTGATCCGTTCTGGCACGCAATTCTTTCTCATAATTACAGTATGCAGAACAGCTTGGAAAGTCAAGGTCTGACAAAGACCTCAATTCATCCAGATACTAACATAACAGCTTCAGGGCACATATTTACAAAAAGAGATGATTATTGGACACCTTGCCCCAGATATTCATTGATTAATCTGTACTGAGAAAGATTATATAACCGATAAAAGATTACATGCCAATCTCACAACCCGAGGTATCCTCTGACATGTTATTAAAGCCAAATCACCTTTTTCTTTTGCTGTTCTGTGCAGGAAAAGGATCAAATCTTGCGAATAAAGTTAGTTTGCAAATAATTCTTGGCAAATATCGTAGCATTCGCAAATAAAGAGAGCAGTTTGGACTCACCTGATCACTTGGGTCACTCTATCTGTGGACAAACTGTCCCAACCAAACTGTTCCCATCACCTGCTGAGCTGTTAAAAATGCATAAGGGGACGTCTACTGTTTCACTGTGAGTCTGTAGGCTAGAACTGAAAGTCTACCCCTCTCCCCTGCCCTGTCACTGGTGTCAGAGAGAGAGAGTGAGAGAGAGAAAGAGGGAGGGAGGATAATCATCTCTAATCTTTTCTCTGTAGATCTTGTTGGCTATACTTAGACTTCTCTTTGTGTACTTTTCACGAGTGCCTCAATAAACTTTTAAGTGTCAGTTTATTTAAAAAAAAAAAACACGATGACAACAAAAACATTTTACATGTTAAATTCACATTCAGTAATACTGTTACCAATCTGTACAGTACGTATCCCCACAATCATATAATCCATCAGAAAAAGCAGGAACAGAAACTTAACCATGTAGAAAATACTATGTGTGTGTCTAAGCACAATCATCTGTCCATATTTTATTTCTTTCAATGTACAAATATATAGGCGCTCCACAGGCCTCCTGATGACCAGTCCAACAGTCAGCGGCTGGTGTGGTCTGCCATTTCTGTATCTGAGCTGAGGCTGAGGTCAGCTATGTTATACAGGTCGGAATCAGCGTGGGGAGAGAGCTGCAACTGTCTGCTCTGAGCATTCTTATCTCGCGCCTGGACAATGGCTTGGCGCAGACAGGTGATCCACTGCTGCTTGCTGAAGGAGTCGTTGGCCTGCAGGCTGTAAGAGTGAGCTTTGGAGCGCCCTCTGCTGCTCACACGGAAACAGTTCTTCACTAGAAGAGGGAAGGACAGGCAGAAGAGGGAAGGATGTTGAGTACAAGAGATTGTTGGTTTCACTTCAACTAATGGAGCGGAGTTGCAGGGCATTGGGTACTGGTTGTAGGAGCCTAAATTTAACTCAAAACAATGTGGTAAAAATATGTAGGTCATGTATGCATACACAAGGAAATGAGATCTACGTCACTGTTTTCATATGATTTATATAGTATATGTTACCTTTATCATTTCCTCCAGTGAAGGCTCCCCTGAAGGTGCTCCCTCCACCAGCCTCCCCATCTGGGATCTCCTCCAGATTTAACAAGGCGTTGGGCAGAGGTTGTCTGTAGACATGGAACACCTGACCTCCGTCTTTTTCCTCCCCAGGTCTGGTCAGCACCAAAGCCAGCTCAAACAGGAATACATGCAGCCGCTGACAGAGGAGACAGACATGCAAAGGGAGAGGTATGGTTTTACAAAAAATATTGGGGAAATACAAATGTCAGAAATTAAAGGTCTAAGGACTGAAACGTTATAAATAAATTGAGTACAAGCGGTGAACATTGTGCAGGATTTCTTGGTGATTTCAAAATACAGCTTCCAGTGTTGCACTCATATGAAGGAACTAAAAATCTACTCTGAGGCAGAGAGGAGCAAAGGTCTGTGAGAGTATGGATCCAGACTGTTTATCAGTACATTACAACCCCATCTTGGATGACTTGACCTTCTTCAACTGAGATACAAACAAATCAACAACTCCAAAGGTCAATCAATGGGACATTAGAAGAGTTAAACACTGAGCTGCTACCTGGCCCTTGTTGTTCTTGAGCTCTCCGTGGCAGCAGAGGAAGCGGGACTGCTGGATCTCTGGGAGTCTCTGGCTCTCTTCGAGGTAGAAGAGGCCCCGCCTGTAGAACTGACACTCAGCCTCTCCCGTCTTCTTGTTCACCTCCGCCACAATGCTGTGGATCAACTCCAACTGAGCAGAACAAAGTGGAACACAGAGACCTTTTAGAGTTGCTTAATTTTTCCCAAATGAAGAATCTGGGAGTTCTGAATAGCATAAAACTCATTACATACACTATACATTTATGCAAATTTGAAGTGGATGGCACATGTATGGAGGCGTCTTGTTTCAAATGTGAGACTTATATGTTTGTAGTAAGAGACTGCAGGCAGGTCAAATGCCAAAACTGTCTCATGAACAGCAACATATTTTTCATTTCTCATTCCCTGAGTCTCCTTTGCTATAACTAATTACAGACCAACCAAATTAGTGAACATGACTGAGGTATTTTCAAGTTGCTAATGTCACATCACAGGATCACTGGCAACTGAAATTCATTTTTTATTGCTGCCATTTGGAGGCGCCAATGTGCAGAGTATTTATTTAAATATTAGCTGAATCTAAATGTCTTGACTTCCCACATTTACAGACTGGTGGATTTTACAGTTTGTTAGTCACAACCCATAAATCCTAAATATATGTACTTAAACATAAATAGTCCTAATAATTTGGATTTGTGTGTTAAATTGCCAGTGTGGATGTCATTCAGAGCCTTTGCAAAAAACAGTTGTATTTGGATTACATGCTCCACAGTGTGTCGTTTGTTATTGCCGTGGCAACCAGTGAATTGTGGAGTCCTGTCTCATTGTGCATTTTATTCGCTCGCATCCCAGCACGCTCACAAATTTGACATAATGAGAATGAACATATCAGACCGGTCACAGTATGACCAAAGTCAGAAAGAGTGTTGACATTTCGATTAAGCAATCATCTTAAGTAAGTGAACATATTCACATGTGTATGCACATGTATGTGAATGTGTCTGACATCGACTCACAGCATCAGGCAACGCTTCCTCATCAGGGTGCTCTGGAGGTGTGCATTTCTGTATCTCTTTCAGTAACAGGGGGTATTTGACCAAACGGCTTCGAGGGAGATCCAGGAAGTTCCAGAGGTCCAGTTTCCTGCTGAACGAAGACTCCTGACACAGGCGCAGGAAGTGCTCCACTCTCTTCTCGTGCTTTTTCTGGTCCAGCAGGGCTTTGGCACCTACCTGGTTACAGCAGTATGTAACATAGGCCCCCAGGCAAGGGAACTGCACAGAAGAGGAGGGACAGAGAATGTGGGTCAGATAAGAGTGACAGACTGAACTCAGTGACTCCGGTTTAGAGAGGAACATAACAGAGTAGATACTGTGCCCTTTTCTCTTCTTCTCTCTCAGTCCTTGGTTTCCATGGAGATACTTACCCAATTCAACAGAGTAGGCCCCACCTCTCCCACTGTCTTCTCTGATCCCCTCAGCCGCTCAAGACGGCTCAGAAGATCTGGTACGAAATAAAAACAGACAAGAATGCCTGTGTTACTACAGCTCAAGGACAGATAAACACAAAAAACATTACACTCAGCTTATTTCAGCTTTATATACCTGCAAAAAAGACATCAACTTATTTATAGTATGAACCATGAGTGAAAGACTGCAAGAATGCTCCCCTAAAGCTTTGCTTTACACACTTGCTTTTAGGGCTGGGCAGCATAGTTAGAATCTATATTACAATATCAACAAGACTATTTTTCCAATATAAATATAAAATCCATGTATGGCAAATGTGTGCAAAATCACATTTAAAATAATCAAATTGATGTTCAATCAGAGAAAACTCTTCAAATGTGTAAAACAAAACATTCAATGACCAATTTTGATTGTTGGTAATTTGCCTGCAATCTTTTTGAAAACACGATATGATTCCACTGATAGTCAACAAATGATAATATTTTATTATCACCAACTAAGCCCACCACTGCGTTAGTACACAGGAGATTGAGATAATGGAAGATCGTGCAAAGTAGATCGTTGGTTCACCTTCATGGAGAGGAATGAGAGAGTCCAGAGTGCCAAAGATCTGCCCAAGCTCACTCTCTGTCATGATGTCCAACTTCAGCATGGGCTCATAGTACACCTGACATCACACACAGCCAGGAGGCAAAGGGATAGACAGAATCGAATTATGTGCAGTCAGAAGTGTATGAAAGTGTATGAAATCAGTGTCAGGGCAACTGGAGTGACTGGTTACATATATTCAACCAGCATCAGTAGAATTTGTTCTGATGAAAAATTAAGAGAGGTCAGTCCTGTGGATGTGTGTAGTGGACAAGTACCTTCTTGACCAGACTGAGGTCCTCAATGAGTTGTCTCTCTCCCTGAGTCAGCTCATAGATCACCTGCGGAAGAGTCAAAACTGTTCAACAACTGGACAACAGCATTTGAAGGCGAGCACAGACAATTCACACATGCAAGCACACAGTTGCATAAGATGTAAAACACACAGACGGACAGGACAGCGTAAGCTCTCACAGCTGATTGTTCAATAAAGGAAGTTGAGCCTCCAGTGCCAGCTCACATCCTCTTTCATAATCTCCATGTAGAGCTGCTTTACAGAAATGAAGAGGAGGCCCTAGTCACCCTGCCCCCACACTGCAACCACAGCCCCACAGGTTGACTCACATTAAAAAAAAAACCCAAAATATTAAATTACATTAAATCCCCTGCAGAATGTTTAGTTTCTGCAGCTAAACTTAACTCCTGCCGCCCCTCGCCCCTCGCACCTCTTGACGTTTGATCTCCTTTGCAGTGAGGTCATGGCTCTCCACGGTGTCACTCCAGCACTGGCTGTTGCGTCTCCGGGGAAAGGACGAGGCCTTTGTGCGAGAGCGTAGGGGAGCCGGGGGCAAAGGTCTCGCCTCTGTGCGGAAACTAATAGACCGCTGCGGGAGGAGCAAAAGTCATTAGCTGTTCATTTCGTCAAACAACAGCGATGTGTTCATGCCTTCTTACCGAAATAGACTGTCCAATCCGTTTAAGAGCAGGTGTCTTCACTGGAGTGATGACACCTGTTAGGCTATTGGACTTGACCACAGGTTTGACCCTTTTATTACTGGGCTCCTAAAATGAAATCAGCATTTAAACTTAAGAGTCAAGCTTTCATAGGTCTACACAAAAAGGTCCACACACTTATCAGGGTGGCTCATTCATCCAACTATTACTGGTTAAAGGACTTAAACACAACTGAACACACATCTGGTGCCTACAAAAGAGTAAAACTTCACCTCTGAATCCTTCATGTGGTCGGACATCACCTCATCCTCCTCCTCCTCGCCCCCTTCATCCTAATAAAACAAGGGCCAGACATAAAAAGGAATGAGTTAAAAAAAAAAAAAAAAGTGAACCTGAGAGAGACATGAGAGTTTAGGAAAGTGGAAAGAAAGAGATGTCGAGAGGTGTGAGATGTTGTGCACGGTGGTGCAGATCTCTCATTTCCTGTGTGACTCTTTCAAAGAGGAAGAAGGTTGAAACTGTGTCTCTATAGTAAAATACAAGATGTCTGCCTGTTTTTGCCACACTAACCACATCAGCTGTGCATGCAGTATAGTAACAGGATGATATATTTAAATTAAAGGCAGTAAAAAAAAAAAAAAAAGTCTCTGTGCATGATATGTATGTGCATGGATATATGAACACATGACAAAGATTATAGCAAAAGGCACAAAAGCTAAAAGTGGAAAAACAGCGACAAGAAATGATATAAACAGCATTTACTGGTTTGTGCATTGAAAGCTTCTGTGGCTGCACAGCTGAACATCATATTCATGTCTCTCACTCAGTTCTGCACTCAGCATTGCGGTCACAAAGGTAAGGTTGACTAACTTCCGTTAGTTACATAGAGACGTGAAGATGAAGGGGTAGTGGAACAAAAAAAAAAAGGGTTTAATGGCGCATATGAGAAACTCACTCACCTCTGTGACTCTGATCACAGGATTAGGGGTCGGGTCTTGTTTTCTCTTCTTCTATAAGCAGAAATTTGTGTGAAAGTGAGTTTCTTGGTTTTTTTTGTAGGAGAGTGCTCAGATAGGCAGTAGGCAGGAGGACAGAGGTGATAAAAAAAAAATCAGGTAGGTGGTGTGACTTACCCCAGCATGGTCAGAGATGATGGAGTGTGTCTCTCCTGGTGTCGCAGACCTAAAAAGGCAAAATTGTTAAGTGGGCACCAAGCAAACATTCATACACACGCTTGTTTTTTTTTTTTTTTTTCTTGAGATAAATCTATTAAAAAAAAAAAAAAAAAAACCCAAATAGCTGAATGGGATCCTGTTAGTGCCTAAATTTGTCAGATTTCTTTTGTGCTTCGAGATATATAGAAGTACATTACTGATTATTGAAGACAATCTTATCTTCCTATCGTTTTTCTACTGAAGAGTAATATCAAGAGGATAAGTGTAGTCACCATGATGCCAGATGTCTGCCACCTTTCAATAATATACATGCCCCCTACATAGTTAAGTATAACATTCTGTTGGAGGTTATAGCACCACTTATCAGTCAGCTTCAGTATGCGGCACCCCAGAAACATAACGATTAATGTAAAAAGGCATACCAGGAAGTCCTCGTTTCACCAGTCTCCTCCAGTTCCATCTTTCCTTTGTCTTTCAACGCATCTTCAAAAGTCCATTATATATTCTCAAAATGAGAACTGTCGAAATAATCCAAATTTACAACAGCCTTAGTCCGTTTCAGTTAACCTACAGCGAGTTGTTTGCAGGAAGCTTTTTCAGAGTTCACTGCACTCCTTCCTCCTCACTTTCTTCCTCATCTCAGCCTCAACCACATCCTTTAGGGTTGCACCTATCACGTATCCGCTCTTCTCAGGAAGGGTTCAAAACTTGGCTCGTAGAAATGTATCACTCCAATCTGTCAACTGGATGATGGAACTTTAAAAAACACTACTTTGCGGAGGACCTCATCAAATAAACTACAATGCTGTGTGAACACAAGAGGAAGTGAGTAAATTTGTAACTACAGCAAACCGTTCCTGAAGTGCCCTTTTGAATAACTAAATGGCTTGAGGTTTTTTATAAAAATCAAAAGGTAGGATAGAATTTCTTGCAACCTCTGCATTTAAAAAAAAAGAAGAAAAAAAAGATTTAATCTTATTGGGGTTTTTCCATTGTAAATTCAAAAAGGTAGGCGTTTAAGCTGATTCAGGCTCTGCTTCCCGGATATGCTCTAATTGAGCTTCTGATTAAAGAACAAGAAGCAGGTCAAACAGGAAAACCCTTGCAAATATCTGACACGCACAATTTCTTGTTTCAAGTGTTAAACCAGAAGTGACATATCAAACCAGACACATAACCGCCCCCCCATACCTTACAAAAATAAGCACAACATTCAAGTAAATTTTTTTTTTTTTACATGTTTATTCACTATCACACTAAGTGCTCCCATTTCAAGATACATCTCATTGCCTTGCTCTTATACTGTAATGTCATTTGGAGTTAACAAAGTAGAAAGAAGACAGTTTATGATCTACAAGGTGTGTGAGCAAAAACTCTGTTTGCCCCCCCCCCAAAAAAAATAAAATAGAAAATAACAAAACACATGAAATATAAAGAGAATAAAGAGAAAACTGATGTCATGTGCAAGAGCCCCTCCAAAGCCACAGAGTGCTAGATGAGGTTGGAGTAGGGGTGCTGAAAACACCTGGTGACGCCTCAAACCGGCAAGGGCTCCTATTCTGCAGGCGTGAGACGCTCAGATAATTATCCAGTCAGGAGAGGCAGTCGAGTTGGGTTTAAATGTGTCTTCAGGTTCAACGGTTTAAAATTTGGGGTTTTAGGTAGAGAATTAAGGGCAGTGATATGGCCTTGGGGTAAAATTGAATTTCAATACATGTGTTGCTATATTCGGGTTTCTTGGCTGAACTTTACTTAATGAGGTGCATCTTTGAAAAATAAAATAAAAACAGTAATGTGGGGCCAGGTGTAAGAGACAGGGGTTGGAGGAAGGAAGAGAGCAAGTAGAGTGGAAGAGAGACAGTTTGCTGGATTAAAAGATTCCTCCTTCAGTGCTGATGAGTGTCAGGATGTTTCTGAGGGACACTAGTTGGGTTATTGAGTACCAAGAGATCTAAGGCTTAAAATTAAACTGAGCAGAGAGGTTCTGTCACAGAGAAACATCAGGAGGTCCAGTATACATGCTCCCTTCCTCTGGTGACACCCCTGTTCCCACAGCTGAGCACAACTGGATCCCTAACACACATACAGGTATCCTTAAGTCAGCTTACTGGGGCTATGTACACTCAGGCACAGGTTTACACAAACCACAGGCCTAAAAAAAATGATTGATCCAATACAGCTGACCTGGATCAACCCACCCACCCCAAAATTCCCCACCTTAACTCTTCACTTAGAACCCCCACGTCCCACCCCCACGTCCCGCCCCCCCACCCGTCTCCCTGTAACCCCCACCCTCCTGTGGGTGGGTTCAGTGTGGAGCTCAGCGGATGGTGTATCTGACATAGGGCACTTCCACGTCTTCATCTGACAGGTCGTTACAGCATAGCTCAAACACCAGGGCTTTCACATGCTTGCCCAGCTTCTTTTTGGACACCTTAGTCACAATCTCTGTCATCCTACAGGACACACAGAAGAAGAATACCATTATGGCAAAGAATAAACAGTCGTTCAAACTTTACGTGCCTCAGGCTAGAGAAGTAGTCGTGTGCATGTGAATGCTGTACTCACGGCAGGTCCAGTCTCTCTTTGAGTTTGGCAGCAGGCATGAAGAAGGAATAGAGCATGGACACTCCCTGAGAAAGCATGGTGATCTCCAACTTATGCTCATTCTAACAAAAAAAAAAACCAGAACAAAAATAGGGTTTGGTATTATGTGCATGGAATCACATGGTGGCAAACTAAAAACATGAGATGAGAAGAAAAAGAACTTACTTTAAAGTAGTCCAGGAACTGTCGGAGTGTCATCTCCTCCCCATTGGGCTGCATCCCTGTGACCTCAAAGCGATCCCACAACGTCCATTCAATTTCATAGTACTGCAAAAATAATGTTGGGATAATGAGATGCTAATGTCAGCCACACAAAGATACATTTTCATCAAACTTTTACTAAAAGTCATTAAAAAAAAACAAAACAAAAAAAACAAATTATTTTTCTCCTCAGCACACACTGATTCCATCAGCATGAGAAGTTGAGTTGAACTCACTTGCACCCAGGCAGACGCACTGCATCTGCCTGATGCATCAGTATTAGCATGGCTGGATCATCATTGGAGCTCAAAACATCTGATGACTACATTTGGGTAGCCTTTTAGAGATGACACTCGAAACACATTGGGAGTATTAATAGCAAAATATTTTCCTGCAGTGGGGGGGGGGATACATTAGATGTCCAATACAAGCAGTGACAGAAATGTGCAGCTGCCTACCTTGTGTCTGGGAGCAGCGATGGGCTCAGAGAAGGCAAAGAAAGGCAGGGCCAAGTTCATGAAGCCGTTCTTGTAGGACTCCAGCTTTTTGTGTCCTTGGACAATCTTGATGAGCTCCAGGCACACCAGACCCACCACTGCAGCTGTGGTAGTGGCAATGGCAGGAATGATCTTGCCAGCTATCAGTTTGCTCTGGATTGGATGGTGATAAGTGCAAGCATAATGGGGGAGGGAGAGAGAGAGAGAAAGAAAAAAAAAAAAAAGGTCCATTATTATTTGATTTGCAGCAAAAGAACACAACATTGGTAAAACAAATGGTTGATTAAAATATTGTTTTTCATGGCTTGAAATAATTTATGTCATTTTAGTTTTGCCAGATAATACTTTGTGGGTGTAAAAATTTGCAGTCTTTCCACAATGTCAGGTTTACTGATAAGCAGTGGATGCTATTGTCCCAGAATCATTTCCCACCATTATATGAACAGCAGGAAAATTCAAAATTTCTGAGTGGCATCTAAAGCACAGGACATGAAGGATCAGGAGTTGGTAGGTTATTATTTCGTCCATGGGCAATGCCACGTCTTAAAACATGTGTTCCCCCACCTTGTGTCTGTCAGTAGGGGGAATGTCATAGTTCTCTGCTCTCAGATTGGATGCTGCCACAATGAAGTCCATGTGGAAGTTGGTGTCATCATCCTGTTCAACAAAAAGCCCACCACAGTCACACAAACAAGAATACAATCAGTGCAGGATTAAGACCATTATTATACTCAACGCAAATAGAGAAATGTAGCTATAGGAGGAAGATGTGTACCTTCTCAAAGTCGATGGCGCAGAGTTTGAACTGGGAGGTCTCAGGAGAAGGCAGCTGGACCTTCAGCTCCTCCAATCTGGAGTCATCTAAATATAAAGAGATCAGAGGTTACATATGTCTCACGGCATCCATAATGACCCCCATACCATGACTTTAATGTATAAGCTATTACAAACAATGAATTATTCACACGCAGAACATTAGCTGAAAATTTAACCTCTCCAAAAACAGATTTGCGTCTTACCAACAGAGGAATTGCTATTCTGCAGCTCCTGATCAGAGACGTGGATCTTAACCCCTGAACGTGGAGTAAAGGGTGGCACCTTGATCTCCTGCAAGAGCTTGACCACACCTGCACGATCAGTGCTGCCCTGCAGGCCGTATGTCTGGGCAAACAGGTTGGCTGCTGCCACTATATAATCCATGTGCAGGTCCTACAAAAGAAAACACTTCTGTTATCATTGTGAGACTGGATAAACTAGTTCAGAACAAATAATGCTTTAAGCAGGCAAACATAAACTCATAATGAATGCATACTTACATTGCTAGTGCTGAAATCTAGGGGGTGAGGACATCTCTTTGGGCCAGACCAGAAGGGGGCACCAGAGCTGGTGAGCTGGAGGCCACAGATCATAAATTAATAAAGCACTAAAATGCAAAAACACTTAAAAAGTTTGGGTTGGTAATGGACATTTTATAATGACCAAATAACATTTCCCACTACATTTTAAAAAGGTATTTTTTAAAAAGGATTGCATGCCTTTTATTAGACTAATAAGACAAGGCAGGAGGTGAGGATGAGAAAAACAACATGCAACTAAAGTTTCCAGCCTCAAAAACCAAGACATTGTGGTTCATGGTCTGCACCTCCTACTTATGCATTACACTTTGCAGCATCTCAAACAAAACTGAGTTGAGTCATCAAAGACGGAAGCTTTACTTTCTGTTCAGACCATAAATCTATCTTTTATACATGCATTTTCCGAAGGACCAGACTAGCAAAAGGCAGGAAAACACCCATAAAGCCTTGTTCATACCACAGTGTTGTATTATTCACAAAAACCCTTAATTTTGAAAGTGTACACATGCTGTATAATGTGTGCAGTGGGCCAGGTGATTCTAAAACGATGCTATGAATACAGAAGGGTGATGTGAACTCAAGTTCTTTGTGGAATGCTCAGATTCATGTAGCAACAGTGACAAAAGTCCTTGATCCAATCTCCTCTCTACTTATTTCATTTTTATATACTTCCATTGCAAGCGCAATACCTTCTAATATGGTCACAGTGATTTTTTTAGCAATACAATCAAGACAAAACTGAACACATCTTGATTCCAAAACAACTGATATTCAGAATGCAGTGAGCTCAATGTGTACCTGATCTGGGGGAAAGTTGTGCAGTAGCTGGCGGATGTTGTTGCTGTATTGGCACTGCCAGTGGTTGCGTGCCCAGGCTACACAGTCGGCCCAGCTGTGGGGGCAGTCTGTGACGAGACTCTTGTAAACAGCCTCCAGCACCTCCACAGGCTGAGCTCCGGGAAGTTTCAGAGTACGCTCCATGAACTTAGGATCTCTGCAAGGACAACGATCAAAAAACTAGATGCAAGCATGGGAATAGCTGTCAGCAACATCTGTTGCTGTTCAAAGTTAGCAGGATTAGTTTTGTGGGATTTTGTTTTTTTTAAATATTTGTAGACATAATCACTGGTTCCAATTTTGAATGTAAAAAGAAATTACTTATTAATGTAATCTGAACAAAAATCATGATAAGAGCAAATCAAATGTACAGGTGAGTACAGTAATGCCAGGGAAGTCAACTCACGAGAGGTACTGCATGGCATTCTCTGGTGGCTGTTTGAAAAGTCCCTCAAACTCATCACGGGCCCACTGAACAGAGGACAATATTGAGAACAAAATAAGTAATACACTCAATTCACTAAATCAGACGTACAGGATGTGTGTAAAACCAACTCTGTTATATTCAGAGTGAGGCAGTGGCATTGTCTAGAGCTGTGCAACAACAATTAATCACCCATTTCTCCATTTAATCATATTATGGCAAAATTCTCAGATAACAGTCTTGAGTTCTCATGTTTGAATGAATGATTAAATACATTTTTATCAAAAACCATTATGGCATGAGATCTTCAATACTATAGTTATTATACATATTTCTGGTCAAGTAGAAAAACAAAACATATGTGACTCAATGCCATGACAGAGTTTGTGATCGTGTGATTTTGACTTTGTCATCATAAAATAAATAAACCATGCAATGTCATAATTATTTCAATTTTATTTGCCCAGCCCTTAGCCTGTGTTTATCTTAAGAGCAGATATGTGTGTTATCTACTGACCTGCAGTGTGTGTTCAATGGCATTTGGGAAGTTCTTGAGAGTACAGATGGGGATGGACTTCTCAGGTGGGTCTTGGCTGGAGCTGTAGGACTCTGTGAGGAAGGGGATCACGACCTGGACATTGCCTTTGGTACCAAGAGTACCAGACTCCAGTAGGGGTTTACGGTAGTACACACACCTCCGATCCATGTACATACCTGCACAAACAAAGCAGAGCTTAAATACAGGAGATACAGAAAAGAGGATGTTCGAAAACGTCAAGATACTAAATCTGATTTTCAAGTTTTTGCTTTACTTACGTGCATCAACATTGTCCAGTGCATTGGCCACTCCGTCAAGGCTTTCAAAGAAGTCATCGTCGTAGATTCTCTCTGTGTCAGGGCCGACCCTGTTCTGGTGACCTGTGATCCTGATGGATGGGTTCATCTGCTTCACTGCTGCAGCAGCTGTGTCACTCTTCATTTTCTGTTACCACACATACATACCAATGATATCAATCATGACCTTTTCACTGTCTGATCAAATACTGTCAGTATTTAAACTGACCAAAGAACACAAAATTTAAAGAAGCAGAAAACTAAAATAAAAAGCTGTGGTCCTCTATAATGCTAGAAGGACATTTAAACAGCACATCTGTCGGTAGTAGGTTCTTTGTAGGGCTGTGACAATAACTGCGGTCATGTGATGCCTACCACGGGGTTGTGCTCATTACAGTCAACACCGCAATTTTTTAATTTTTTTATTAAATGTCAAACAACAGGATAGAAATATGAAAGAATCTGAGTAGCCTCGGCTTGCTCTGGGTTCCAGGCTGCAAGACCTAGAAATCGCCCCAGAAGAATAACTGCCCAGGGGGACCGCAAAAATGGTGTCTGAGGAAGCAGAAGCTCGGCAAGCTAGCCGGCATCCAAGCTAGACTAAAGGCTAACCCCAGTCGACCAGCTCTCCTGTCTGTCTTCCTCACCAATGTCTGCTCCATCAACAACAAACTAGACTGCCTCTGATCTCTCAGAGAGAAATGACAAACTGCTGTGTCCTTATCTTTGCAGAGACATGGCTGCACTAGTATCTCCAACTCCACTATCCAGCTAGCCAGGCTAACTGCTCTCCACTCAGACAAGATTGCTTTATTGTCCGGAAAGACCCAAGGCAGTGACCTGTGTGTTCATATTAACAAGGACTGGCGTACGAACACAGCGATCATCGATGCACACTGCTCAGCTTTAGTGGAGGTACTAGCAGTAGAGCTTTTTATCTAATAAAATTATTTTTGGATTGTTAAATCCAAAAAACTAAAAAAGAAAAAAAAAAGAAGATGTAATTAGGGGTGCGGGGGCATATCTGCAGGGACATGTTTGTCACCGCAGTGAGAAAAAAATCCATACCGTCACAGCCCTAGTTCTTTGATGCACAATTTTTTCAAAATGTTGCTGTTGAATAAACGGAGGCAAACAATGTCATGTTCCAATATTTAGACGATTACACCAATAAAAGTGTTCCAATAACTACTTTGAAAGGTCACTGTGTTATTCTGTGAGTCTCAAAATTTAGTGATTTTTAGTTTTTATTCTGAGTAATTTATTGTACTTTTTATCATGATATTTATGAGATGTATGATGTCTTACTTTTATTTATCACATCTAGAAATAATACTCTGATAGAGAATTAGCAATTATGACTCAAGGTTATCTATTAGCAGCAGTTAGCTTAAGTGCACTCAGGTACAATGCAGGAAATCCATATGCAGCACTGCTCGGAAATATCAAAGTAAATCGATTCATTTATGTGCACCACCTACTCCATTCTCCAGCTGAGCAAAGATGATACTGACCGTGACATCTGAGGGTCTGAAGAGGAACTGTCTGTTGAGGTTGGACTTCTCTATGGTGTCCATGTCCGTCACAATGACCTCACCCTCCCCGCAAGCCAGTCCAATCATGGCAAAGTTTTTCAACAGTTCACAGCCAATGGCACCGGCTCCAACCTGGCATGGTCAAAGGACAAATGAGTTACATCCTCAAAGCTTTACTGTATGAGCCATTTTAAGAAGCCGTTTAACACCATCTGTTTACAGTACTCCTAACAGAAATCCATGTATTCTACCATAGTGATGGGTGGCGCCTGCAGTATACCAGGTCAAAAATATTGTGACAAAAGCAGGTCAGAAAATATAGTTTCATTTTTTAAAAAAGGCTTAATAATTTTCTTAAAAAGATGAGTTCTGTAGTTTTTTAACTAACATTGCTCAAACAGGTGTAAATAGTGCATTTGCTGGGGACTATTTTCAGCCATGGATTTGATGCTCTGGTTCGTATTTATAGCACCATGATAGTGTATGTGGAATCATCTTCCATAACCCAAAGATATTCAGTTCACCATCGTAGAAGACTGAAGAAACCAGCTCTATAATAAATGAACATATCACCCAGAGCATTGGTATGGTTCCCTGATATGTTTTTAAAAAAAAATTTTTTTAGACACAAATGGAGGTTTATTGCACAGAGTAACAATGTCAGGCTTTAACTATGCTGACAATACTTGTTAGTAGGATCATTTATAATAGGATCATTGCCGGTTTTAGTCCTTTAGGGATTGGTTGACAAGAGAAAAATATCACCAGCCTCATCCTTTAAAATTTCCCTTAGCAACAGAATGCCAGAGGAGGTGTTGGAAAGTTTTTCATTGGCCGACTCACCAGGAAGTAGCGCTGTTTGGCAAGCATATCCTGCAGCTTGGTGCCAAACACTGCAATCTGCCCATCGTATCGACTGTTCCTCTGGGAGAAGAAGATGGGAGACAAAAAAAAAAAAAAAAACAGGTTTAACACCACTGTTTGTCACCATCATGCATCTTCAGTATTAGTGTGTGTCACTTGCTCTGAACACCTACAGGGGCACACTCTTCTTCTGTGAGAGTGACTTCACCCTCTTCAGCCAGGCACTCCAAGGCATCAAAGTACAGCCACTGCATTATTGGCATAAATTTTCCTGTGCATGCCTGAAAGAATAAAGAGCATGTACATTAAAAAAAAAGCATTTATGACAGACAAATAGATGATAGAATGACTGGTTTAAACAAGTTAGCGCAGTACATTATGTCCAAACATGTCTAACCACAGGTAACAGTAACACCACTCCACACAAACGCTGAACCCATTTCCTTGACTTAACAGCAGTTTACCAAAAGATGACTGAAAACATGTTCTAAAAAAAGTAAAAACACAGAATACAGGTAGATAGTGTAAGACTGGCCTATCTGCTTAAATTTGCACACAGCTCCCCACTGACCTTCATCACTTCCTGTGCAGCCAGACCCCCAATGAAGGCATTGACAGGGGCCAGGTCACCAGCAGCGAGAAATGACACCTTTTTAATAAGAGCTTCATCCAACTGCTCCACTTTAGCTGATCCAGTCTGAGCAGAGTTCACTTCCTTGGCCAATGTCAACAGCTCATCACCATCAGCCTGAAATACAGAGCTCAGCATGTTACAAAATACTAAAAGCTCACCGACTTATATAATATAATCATTTAGTACATTATATTGTCATGCTGTGCTGCACAAATATTCATGGGTATTTCTACATATAATGATAGAGGCTAAATTAGGTTATTTAATTCAGATGAACCACACTGAAAACAGTAATTACTTACACCAAGTTTCCCCAAAATGACTAATATTTCTAACAGTCAAATGACCATCATCATCACCTGGAGCAAACAGTTGGGTTCAATCCATTTTCATTAAATTTAATCAAAGTAACTTAAAGCCACTGTGGTAAGATTTACCTGGTTCCAAGGTGCAGGAAGGTGGTTGTGTTTCTTCTGGAAGGCGTGGATAGCCTGGAAGCCCACATGCAGCTGTCCTGGACGGTCGAACTTGGCAAAGTCTGTCATCATGAATTCTGGCTCAGCCATGGAGGAAGAGAGGGATTTCTGCACAAGACATGCATACAAGATAGTAAGTTTGGACTCAACATGCATTTTTCCACTGGTGACAGCAACAGCAGATAATGTGGAAGCACAAGTATTGTGATGAGATTAGAAATAGTTGCTTTGCTGATCCAAGGCAATAAAGAAAAAATATCAGAAAATTCAGGGTCATACTGCAAAGGTCTATAATCAGTCCTGCCAGGAAATTGCGCTTTTGTGATAATAATTTTCGAGAGCTTGCAATTTTGCTAAATTACCACGACTTTTCTGCATTAAATGGCCAAGTCAACAGAACGCTTGTGATTTGTACCAATTGTCGCATTTCGCGTCGAGGTAACTTGCATCATAGCAGCGCACATTCAGCAAGGCTTCAGGCACGCATTTGGATGGAAGAGGGACAAATCTCACCTGCCAACAAAAATTACTGCTATAGGCAATGCAAAACAATTCCCAAATGTTTTGCACGTCAGTGGAGGGAAACTGTTTTGTACTCCTCGTAACACTGTGGTAGACCACAAGTGAAAATCTTCACTGAACAGTCACTTTTCTACCGTGAAACAAAAAAACTGTCTGAACTAAAACAGAAAAGCACTGTGACTGAAGCGGCAGCATCAAAGCCTGTGACTGACTTTATTTTTATGTTAATGAGTTTATTTTTAATGGTGTTGAGGTGAACAATATTTTTTAATAAAGGCTTATAAATGGAACCCAAGTACTTTTTTTTTTTTTTTTTTAAATATAACTTTGGTTATAATGTTCAAAAAATAAAAAATAGCACTGAAATATAGTTGTTTCTGTGAAAGAAGAGATTGAAGTATGACTCCTCATTGGTAAAAAATCTGCAAAATCCTGGAGGGACTCTAATGGAAAAAAATAGTTGCATTTTAATAAGTTTACTGCAATGTCACCATGCCATAACGTGGTGTGGAAAATGGCAGCCACTTACAAAAGCGATCTTCTTGGGCATCTTGACCTGGGAGACAATTCCACCTCTTACATAATCTGTGAAGCCAGCTGTGTCACAGATGCTGAAGGTGTATGGACCTGAACAGAGAGAGCAAGTCATGTCAATTTGTCACAGTCATAAGCAGATGAACCAAAACATGTCTTTCTGAAATGGAAATAGGTCTTACCTAGAACTTTGATTTCCACAGGCTGGCAGCCATTGAGCTCTGTCATACCCTGGACTTCTGTGAAGGTGACGTAGTCTCCACTCTCAAAACCATGACGAGCTTCATCCAGACATGTCACAACACCTGGATTGTCCTGGAAAAACCAAGAATAGACGTTTTTTTAAAATAAATTGACCTCATTTCAGAAAGGAGTAAGTGGTTTGAAAAAACTTTCTGGGCTGGATGTAACCACTAACCTTGGTGATCATGGAAATCATGGCACTCAGTGGCTGCTCTCCATTGGTGTCATGCACTACCATCTCCTCACCAAAGTCACAGAAAAGCTGGCTGCAAAACAGAGTGTATGAACATAACTATTACAGCATCAGACAAACAAGTGGGTACACACTATGTAAACCTTAAACAAACAGTTAGGATCTTACCCGAACAGACCGCGTGTGTCTGCAATAATCAGCTTGATTCCCTTGCTGTGGCAGAACTCTCCCACATGCTGTTGCTCTTCCAGAGTGGAGTTAGTCAGCACTACCACCTATGTTGCAAAAAGTGAAAAATTGTAACTTTTTTTCCCCTTTCCTTTCTGAATGCTGAAATGAATAAGGCACTAGCTTCTGCACAAGTTATACCTGGAACTTGGTCAGGTAGTCTTCGGTGAGTGCTCCGGTGTAGGCTGTCACAGGAACATAGTTGTTGAGTTCAGCCAAACGGTGCTGACTCACATCTGCCCTGTTCTTCCCCAGATCCTCCTCCCGAAGGTAAAACTGACCACACAAAAAATATAAAAATGTAAGGGAAGAATTGATGCTGACAAAAATTACAAGTGAAAACAACTTCACTTCTTTTTCAGTTGGCTGACAAAAAAGGGGCTATTTATTAAAGATCAGACTGAATTAGGAACTCCACTCCTTAAACTTAAGCCGTTACCTACTACTCTACACAGTGATTTAATTTGTGTTTCAATTTAATTTGTGTTTCACCAGAAAATATTCACATTTAAGGAGCTGGAATCAGAGAATTTTGACTTTTCTTAAAAAACAAACAAAAAACAACAACCTCAAACTGATTAACCCTCTGGGGTCTAAGCTATTTTTTTATTTATTTTTTTCACATTACTGGTGCCTCGACTCTCTTAATTCAGTACTGTAAATTACAAGCAAGTTATTGATATTATTTTTCTCAGCACAACATGGGCTATTTGAATGTAAGCTGCAGTGATATCACATGACAATAAAAAATAAGGTAATAAGACTACAAAGTAAAAAAAAAAAGTATATTATATATATAAATTTTTTTTTTTAACATTCTGTCCATTTCCACAAAAACAAACGTTGTACAATTGATTACCACATTCACATTTGTAGAACAATGCCTCAGATGAAAAAACAATATAATCTCTATTACACAGAAAAACAACTATTTACATTTTTATTAAAACTGTCCATATTTTTCTTTTTTAAATGGAAAACGGCGTTTTTTGCCTGCCACGCCCCATCCACCAAGCTGATCTTGTCAATTTCTGTTCAGTAATAAAACATTTCCAAACAGAATAAAAACACACATTTCGTTATATGTGCTCATGCTCTGCACAGAGGTAGGAACATGTCTTTAAGTAGCTAATTAAACTTCAGATAACTATCTCAACACATTTACTCTGAAAGTTGCTTCCGTGTTTCAGTGGATTTCTAAATGCTCAGGACACAACACAGATCTCTACAATTATGTTTGTAAATGGCCGATACGCCATTTTGCAACCGCCACTGGTTCAGCCCTTCCCGCACGGTTCACCACCCAATAATACAACTTGTGATTGGACGAGACAGAGTCAACATAACTGCCAGTGACCAAAACAGTAAAGAGTTATTTGTACAGTCCATATTGGATAAATAAGTACATAAAACATAAAATTATCGCTTTTGTAATTTTTCGAAATGGTCCAAGAATAACAGTGGTTCCTTGATGGATTATAAGAACAAATGATCGTAATGGCTGAACGGTGCTCTACAGGGCAGTTTATAAAGCAAGTCGCTACAATCATCCATTAGAGATACTCTAAAAATAGTACTTTTACGTCATATACAACATTGTCTACCCCAGAGGATTAATTGCTTATCAAAATTGCTGATTAATTTGATAGTTGACAACTTAATCGATTAATTGTTGCTAGTTTTTTTTTTTTAATTTGCTGTTGTCCAACTTCACTTATTTTATGCTTGAGAAGTTGTCTTGTCTGACAATATACATGCAGATCACTCATAACAATTACATAATTGTTGTATGACATTCAAAATCTTGCTGTACAATCCCTGACCATGTCTATACAGGAATATGTCATTGTTTGGAAAACGTGAAACTGACAGGTTTATCCAAAGAGTTTTTGTAAAGCTTTTTTTCCTGGTGTACAAAAATTTGATTTAGTTTGGGAAGAAGACCATATCAGAGAGGGGAAGACCCATTTTGAAAGTGGTTGATTAAAGACTACTTTTTTATAAAAGATGGATGACGTGTCAAGTAAGAGTGAGAGAAATATAAATAGGTTATTTAATTAAGCTTGAATGAGAAAGGGACCCTGGGACAAATGCCAGTGGCTGAAATAGAAATGTTTGAGAGCACAAGGTTAAACTGAGACTGGATGATCATAGAAGCAGCTGACATAAGGCTCTAATCACAATCATACACTTCTGTAAATTCACACACAGAGGTGTTTGCTGGGCCTCCTGAATGAACACAACTGAGCAGTCTATTCACATGTTTATCTGCCTTGAATAGACATGTCAATTCAGGGTCACAGACTAGCACAATCTCTCACAGTAATAATGTCCTACAACAGGCCTTAGCTCCACTGTGATTATGACCCAGGGAGAGGCCACCCACTGATAAATCTGGGTCAGCCCATGGTTAGCAAGGGAGGGGGTGGCTGCAGTACTCTTTTTGGACGGCAACAATAAAACATGTGTGACTCATAACAGATAGAGCCAGGATGCACTTTGTAATCAGGGTCAAAGACTAGGCAACACCAGATGAATCTCAAATTAAGTTGAATGACCGAGTGAACCGCTGTCTAAAATCACTGAGTTAACAAAAATAAAATAAATACTGTACTACAAAATAGGAATATCTGTGCATGCTTCCACATACCTGAGAGGAAAGGTCTCTCCATTCTGCAACACCTTGGTCATGCACAGTGACACTTCTAACTCCTCCAAGGATGACATTCTTCGCAATCTCCACTCCAAGACCTCTCATACCAGAGATGAGGACATTGGAATTCTGCATGCGCTTCATAGCATCATGGCCCAACACATAACTAAGAGAGGACAGAAAATACCATCAGCACAACTATGCACTGTTTAAAAACCAGCTTGATCATGAATACTGAAAATATTTCGCTATTTTCTTTGATTAGGACAAAAATTACAGACTTACAGTTGTCTGGAGTACAGGCCTTCATCGATCTCAGCATCATTGCCATTCTTAGCCATGCCCTAGAGAAACACAGAAGGGGTTGCAATCAATTTATGTAAAAAGTTACCCAAATTAAATATAGATATAGATATGTATATAGGGTATGCATTTGTACTTACGTTGGCAGGTGTGTGAGACAGATCAGTTCTGACAGAGTTAGATGAAGAGCAATGGGATCCCGTCTTCGTCTCTGTTCCTGACACGCGACGCTTCTTGGACAGCGGCGAGCTGGACATCTGGGCATCAACAAACACCATTAAGAACATTTACTGGTCATTCAAGGCAGAACAACAAGCTGCCCCTGGCACTTAACATTCCCTCTTTACAAAGTTATTGTTTATTTACAAAGGATAATATGAACTAATTTAAATTTGACAGCTTCAACAATTAAACAGAGAGGCAACCCAGTGTGCACACGCTTGTATTTCACAGGGGTTTTCAAACAATAGACTCAAATTCAGAATCAAATAAGTGAAAAATATTATTCACTGCCATGGTTCCATTATGACGAGTATCCAAGTTAAATGCTACCCAATCATCTTCATGTTGGAGAGAAAGGATTTCTAGTCTAGGGAGCAGCTGGGCTGGCTGTAGGCCAAACACAAATCTGCTAGAAAACGAACTGAGCCTGGGAAGAGACATGAATAGCAGCATTATCAGTCCTTTTCATGCTCAGAGACAGCGCTGGCTTGTTTATGTAGTGCTATTGTTTATTATAACGGTATTTAAGGACCCCCAACATCGTTTCAACAAAAAGAGCTGAATCATTAAAACTTCACTGCGGTAAAGTGAGCAACACCTCACAGGGACTGGCAGGTGTGGACACAAGGACTGTGCCGCTGAACTATCATCGGTATAAATATATAGAAACGGACACGCTTATTAGCGATAATAATCGGTTAAAAATAACACGCATGTACACTGTGATTAACGCAATAATCCAAACAGACCGAGTCATTTAGGGAAGTGAAACAGGCCGCAGTATCTCGAACACATTCCCACCGCACGGCGAACAGGATCAGCGACAATTTCCGCATCCAATGCAGCTAACTAACCAAAAGTCAAAACAAACATTTATCCAAAAAAACATCCTACAACTTCTAATGATAAAAATCAGTCGGGCCAAGTTTTAAGCAAATACAGCCAGCTTGAACAAAATTGACATCTTTTAGCGCAACCTCAACGGTTGCTGTTCGTCAAAATTGAAAATGAAGGCATCCGGCATGATACAGCAAAGCACCGAGCACTACGGTTAGTTAGTACTGTTACTGTAACGTTACTTCATCTGCTCAACACAATATATAGCAAGTAACAAGCCATTTTCACAACTTTCAAGGTTTAAGAAAAGGTGAAAAATCAGTCACCACCACCAAGAGGAAACCGATTAAGTAGACTGCGTGTCACTAATCAGTTAAGTGATTTGGCAGGAGTCGGAACATTAATAACTTAGAGGCAAGAAAACAGCAGCCTGCCAGCCTCTCCATTAGAAGCTCGGCCGAGGCCTGTATTACCCCCAGTGCGGAACACAACTTTACAAGCTAGCAGCTATAGCTATAATGCAACCTGCTCGCAAAAGACAGCAACGGGTTTATTTTGACAGCTTGCTAACACGGCTCCTCTGTCGATGTGGCTCAATGTTTCGACACCTAATCAAAAAATAAAGCAACACCATCTAACTTTGTCGCTCACTAATAATCCATTTCTGCAAATGAAAGACTAGCCATTACACTCGTGCTCCATTGATTTCTCTTTTCTTACCAATAATCCTTCTCGGGCCCTTCCCAATGCGAACCCGCTCCTCTCCCGCAGTGTCTAGATGTCAGTAATAACGATGAATTCGACGGTTAGTACAAAGAGGAGAAACGCGATGCGGGATTAAAGATAGTCTGCACTATATTGTCGAGTCACTATGTCGTTGTGCTGAGAGTCTCTCCTATGTAATTGCGTTGCTGGCTTTGCGACTGCAGACGGGAACAAAACCAAAATGGCAGATGGGGAGAAAGGGGCGGAGGAGCTGTGACGCATGGGCTGAAATATTCAACAGGAAAGGGTGGCTTTTGAGCACGCTGCTCAGCCAGGCCCTCAGCTCATTGGCTGCGAAGCCAAAGCCAACGCGCTTTCATCCCGCCCCTGATGCCAGAAGATGCATGCCATGTATTGCTGTACAATGAACTGCAGGACCTCCAGCTATCCATGCAAGAAACACACTGCAATTCTTCTTCTTCTTCTAAAAAAAAAAAAAAAAAGAGAAGTCTGACACAAAGTGCAAAAAGGAAGGAGTTCCAACCAAGTATGAACTAATTGTGCTCTCTTTAAAGTGAAGACCGGTAACACATCAGTAACTGCATCTTTGTGAAGCCGACTCGTTGTGGAACAAACGTTAGACTGCACACACAAAGCTTACACCAGAAGTGCCACAATGCGTTATGAAAGGAAATGACACTTCTTAGATTATACAACCGAATTTGACATATTTTCACAGCAACGCCAATTTGTGTATTGTGGTTTGAAGAGATAACCCTATTTCCTGAGTTCAGCAAAACACATCACTGATGATGTTTGATGGCGCTGCAACAATAAATTGAGCCAGGTAAAACATTAGGTAGGGCTACTTGCTAGCTGTAGTGATGCTGAGCGTCTGGGCCCTCAGTCACATTGAGGTTAGGGGTGAGCATTCCTTGCAGAGGAGGAGTATTGGGGGAGGGGGTGCCTGGTAAATGACAAAGGCCCAGGAAAAAGAGTGGGCCGCATATTCTCGGGTACACATGTCGAGGGGGTCCCCATTCTCATCTTCTTACTGCTACCTGATTTAAAAAAAAAAAACCCCACTATTTTCCACCATCCCATCGGAGTTGAAACGAATGATAACAATTTATGTCACGTTAACAGGCTGCCTAACTTGGCATGCTAAGATGAATACGTTACTGTGGTAACATCGACTGCCGTGCTATCGTAACGTTAACAAAACAAAATACACCTATCGAGATGAAATATTGCCAGTACGTTAGGTTTCTAGCAAACGTTGCGTGATGCAAGTTAGCAAGTGGCTGCCTCTTAACATTGCGCACATCTTGATGATTGTAGCAAAGTAGCTTTCCAGTTACCGTTACTTATCACAGAACATTAATTAACACAGCAGTCTCGTGCACATCAAATGTGCAAATGCTAATCTAACATTTACAGTTGCGTTACAGTTGCTCTTTAGCTACGGTTAGCCGCGGTGGAGAGCTGAAATGGTTCAGATAGCCGACGGCAACTAACGTTAACGACTACCAATAACGCACATCAAACGACTGCGTAGTTGTTAGCTTCTGTGCAGCTAGCTTTCAAGCTATCTAGCCACCCAACGACTTTTTCCCTTCTTGTGCCGCTGTTAGCTAACTAGCTACCATTAGCCAACTAGCTGGGGCTAACATGACCAAGACGAGAGCTTGTTACACAAGTGTGCAGAACTTACCACATCCGATAGTACTCGGCCTGATCTGTAGTATTAAAAATCGGCTTGTATTTAAGCAAAAAAAAAAAAACCTAACAAACAACGTGACAATTCAACTCTGCCGTTGGTGGCGACCTGAAAAGTGTGTCAGGGTGGCGGGCTGTGTGTGAGTTTTTCCGCTGGACGGCTGCCTGCCCGGCTGTTCCCGAACCGTTTCCCCTCACTCTATTTCAGTTGAAAGCAAAGCAAAGCAGCAACATGTGCACGTTACAGGCACAACCATCACTCCGGTCCAGGGGGGTCCCCCGAAAAGTTAATCAGATTAATATGTCATGAGTAGATTTCATTATTCACTCTTAGTTTTCAACCACAGAACCTAAATAATGAACGTGTATTGACTTCTACGCTATTGCGTGGTTCAATCGGATGTTCACTCTTTTGCAACCTCGAATATTTTTTTCACCCCTGTGCCTTCACAAATAGACTAATCCGAAGTTCACGCAGGGCTAGATGGGACTTGTAGGCGTGGCGTGTTCTGCCAGCACTAGCATTAAAAAGTAGAGCCCGTCTCTCCCCCCCGTCCCCCATTTCCCATGATATCTCTGAAATACTTTAATGTAAATAACCATTTTGATAGTATTATCATTTCACGTAAAAAAAAAAAAAACAGCCAATTAAACCACTCAAGATCTTAATTTTGGACTTTTATTGAAAGACTTGCAAACAGAGTACAGTTTACATAGGGACAGAATAGTGGATGTCTAACACTTGTTCAGGAGAAAAGCACATAACCTGGAGCTACATAGATCCAAAAGCAGAATGAAATTCAGAAAAACACTTTTTTTACACTCTTGAAGCTAAAAAGGAGCAACTAGACAGCACTGTCCAATTAACAGTACCAAACGAATGTGTCAAAAACAAAATTTAAGAAAAATGAAAAACAACTTTATAGGCAAGATTTTTGGAGAACTTTGGAAAAAGAAGAGGGGGTGTAGTGTGGTGTGTTTGCACATGTTATTGTGCAGCCTTTGTACAATATCTTGCAATCAGGGACTTTCTCCCCCAGCTCTCCAGCAAGTGTGGAGCAACTTTGAGTGAAGGTTCAAGTTTAAATACACTATATGATAAAACAAATCTCAATCTCAGTGGAAAGGCCTGATCAGTCCAGTTTCACATAATTCTACAACTGTGTGACTGCAAGCTTGTGATTTTGCAACTTCACTATAGAATGAATAGCTACATAAATAAAAGGAACAAAAATAATGACATGGGATGAGGTGATTTGAAAAAAAGTAAATGGGAGTAGAGCAAGAATTAGGAACTCAGTTTTTTGTCTGTATTTACAATTAGTGGATAATGCAAATCATAACACTTCCTCAGATGTTCACTCTCACTATTAGCTGAGAATTTTACCATGCTGTTCTTACTTGTGTAAATGCAAAATTTTCAAACTGCACTGAGTGTTTGGATTCCAGCATGAGGAGGTTGTTTGGTGAGCATATGATGCACACATCTGGATTTAAAATGCAGAAATTTTGTTCTTCGCAAGATGTCATACTGAGAGATGCAGCGGACTCCTCCCCCTACACTCCAGTCATAATATATAGTATTTGGATGCCATATGGAAATCTCTCTTAACCAGTCACCTCAATGTCAACCAACCAAACAACACTGCATGGTTACTTTTCTTCTGGGGATCAAGTGGATGATTCTTCTGGGTGAGTCTTTAAACCCTTAAGTTTAAACTGTTAATCAAGACCAAGAGAAATCAATATATACTTTATTCGTCCCCAAATCCAGTGTTCCAGGTGCTGTGCATTGCATCATGCACACCTGCTTCATAGCCCCCTGCCCATCCCAGCTCTGGGCGACTGGCTGGAACGAGCAGAGCCCCTCTGTCCATCCCTATCCTCCAGCTCTCCTGCGGCCTGGGCTGAGGCTTGTGTGGGTGGGGAGGGTGGGGGATAGGAGGGAGGAGGGATAGTAAGGCGAGGGAGAGAAGGCAGCGCAGGCCTGGGAGAGGTGGGAAGAGGTGGAGGAGTGGCCGAGCTCTCAGTTGAGGAGTGCTGTGAGGAGCGTGTGCGGGAGGTGGCGGGCGAGGCATGTGTGCTCCGTGCACGTGGCGGTTCAGGGGGGCAGTCACTGATTTGCTCCAGCAGTGAGGGCATGTCTCCCTCGATCTTCTCCAGAACAGCAGCCATTTGCTTCTCTATCTGCTCAATCACACTGTCCATTTGCCAGTCGCTTGTAGTGCTACTCCCACCTCCTCCATGGTGCAGCCCAGTCCCATACATCCCTACCCCTCCTCCAGTCGTATACAGAGAACTGTACGGACTCCCATAGCTCCCTGCTATCCCCATGCCTACAGTCCCAACTTCTGGGTTGTATGGTGTGGCATGACGGCCCAAACTAGCAGAACTGCCTACCGCATAACAACCCTGTCCTGTTGCAGGACCTGCCCTGGCTATGCTAAACTCAGCACTATATCTGTCAGTTTTCCTGGCATCCTTATCCCTTCTAACCGCTGGGCTAGCATCACCCTTTAACCTAACTCCTGGACCTGCATCCACCCCAGCTCCGGGCCCAATCGCTGGAGTGACTGACGCTCCCACTGACCTCTCTGCCACTGCCTCAGGTAGTTGAGTCTGACACCAGCTTCCGTCAGTCTCATCCTTCTGCTCCTTCTGCGTGGCTGCTGGCCTCTTCTCAGGTGAGGCTGTTGCAGCAGCAGAGGCTGGATGTCCATGGAGAGTTGCAGCCATTTTACGCTTACTACTGGGATCAGGGGAGGTGGATGGATGTTTAGTGCCTGAAATACCGTCTGTCAGCTTGGTGGATTTAGGGGTCACCACCGGGGTCGGTGTGGATTCTGGAGCAACTTTATTTTGACCCAAATTGGCGGCTATTTTCCTGGTTCCATCACCTGCTGCTTTCTTTGCACCAATCTTATCAGGCTCCTCCTGTGCAAGTTTAGGTGCTGCATTTGATTGGCAGAGAGACTCCTGAATATCTGATGGGGAAATTCTTACAGATGGGCCTTTACTCATCTTTGCCTCCTCCTGTTTTTCTCCATCCTGGTCAATAGCTGCTGGTCTATTTTCAACTGTCACCTCTAAAGACACACTACTTGACGTCACCCCTCCATCACTTGCCCCTTTTTCTCCCTCATCACTTGTCCCCTGGGACACACCCCCTTCCCCATCTCCTGCCTCCTCACTGCCCTGTACCTCAGCTGAACTGTCAATCAGTGACTCTGAATTCCTCAGTCGTTGCATGAAGGTGGCGACACGGATCGCTTTCTGCAAAACAGACAGAGGCAAAGAAAAAGGACAGAAGGATAAAATAGACTTACATTTACAATTTGTTGCTTTTTGCATGAACACCCATATTGATTTGTTTCCCTAAAAGAAAAAAAAAACTTTAAAGCATAAAAAATAAGCTTCAAGGACAAGCAATTCACAAAAAGCTTGTCAAGGCACCATGATTTAGCATCATCATACTAAGCGCTGAGATGTGAGTCTTGTGAAGTGAACAGTGCAGAAAGATTAGTGCGAGTTATTTACTTCCAGGAGGATACGACATCTTGTACCCTGGTTTGAATCAATCTCAAGACTCATTCTTCCCAAGCAACTCCTTGTTCTTCTCCTTTATTCTTACACTCAACTGTCTCCTTTTGACTTACAAACATCAAAGGAGTTAGGGAAAATGTGTGAGCTTAGAAGTTGTTTCTAAACCAGGGAATTGATTCTTTGGAAGTGAAAAGCCATTTTGACACAGAAACGTCACTGATTGCAATATGGCTTGACTGAGCAGCTTCTGTACAGCTCTAAGTATGACTTGAATGTAACACTGAGGTACAGTATGGGGCAATGAGCCAGGATTCACATAAGAGGAATGACAGAAGGCCTTACAGTTCAAGTCACGTCATTTCAATAGTCCACAGTGGCCTACATCCCTCATATCCTTTCCATTTCTCCCTCTCCTTATCTACACTAATCCAAAAACTACACAAGTAATGAGCAAACCCTCTTGTTGCTGATCATTATCTTGTTTGTACCAATCTGGTTTCACAGACTAGTGCAGATGAGGAGTCAGAAAGGAACAGGGCGGGCCACTTTGAACATCTTGATCTAATCCAATGAGGAAAAGTGGGGCAGAGTGGATGGATCTCTTCTGGGACAGGCAGAGTGACAGTGGGCAGGAACAGAGCGTATGACGAGAGCTTCACCAGTCAAAACATGATCAATACATCTCAAGGCTGACTGACTTAACTTGAAGAGCTTCCCGAATGGTCGATTATTATTGACTATTTTATCTGTAAATACCTTTTTTTTTTTTTTTAAATTCAAGAGGACGTCCAGCCATAAAAAAAGATGTTTTGTTATTGAATCATGCCAGACTGAATGTGAGTTTCTGCCCATGCTCTGTCCTTCCACTCTCCCTCACAATGAGCTACAATACCTTCAGCTCCTGGGAATCATATGTGGAAAGAGAGAAGAGGGTTACTGCTGTTACTTATGCTGTTAGATCAGCACTGCCATCTTGATTTCCTCCCACTTGGTCTCCAGCATTTACATCACCATGACATTCTTATGATCATCAACATAAATTCAAAAAATATCTCTGCAGGGTTGTATGCTGAGCTAAAGGCACGTTTTGTGCAATCATCGTTACAAATAAACCAATTATCCTGGTGTCATTTTCTCTGTGGTCATCTTTATTGTTGGCCCTAGCCTTCCTCCTGTCTCTCTTCTTTTACCCCTGCTGCCGTTATCAACAGCAAATTAATTTACTGCTACACAAAGAAAGCAAGAGTGAGAGAGAATTCATACCCGCCATTTGTCCTTTGCAAAGTTCTTCTTAAACTGGGCACACACACCATCCTTCAGGTTCTTCTCTGATGCACCATTCCCTGCAATCCTGACACAGGCGACAGACAGTAAGTCAGTAAGTAAGTGTAATCCCTGGAGGTGCGTGCCAAAGTTTTCATGCTCTTGCGAATATGTGTACGCAAATTACCATTCATGCCAAAGTGCATCTTGCGCTGTGATTCTCAGCATCTGGTCCACGTCCATGAGTCGACAGACGAGCTCCTTAGCTTAAAGAAAAAAGGCAAAAGGTCAATTTAAGGGGCATCATCTGAAATAAGCAAATAGCAAAAGCAGTCTTTTTTTAACACAGATAATTAAAATTTTCATGGATGTTGATTAACCATTTGTTTGTGAAGAGTAAGATATATGATGGTAATTTTGAGCTATTAAATATCTTACTTTTTGCTACTTTAAGCTCAGGCTCAGGTGGGCAAACATACAGAAGGCTTTTTTCTAACTCTGGTACCAACACTTCCACTGAAAATTCAATTGGAATTGGGTATTTATTGCCATCGTGTGGTGGAGCCATGTACCTGCAGGTGAAATGTCATCCCAGTATGGAGAATCAAACTCAAAGTCGCCAGCGACAATGCGACAGAAGATGATGCGATTATGTAGATCTGTGTTCTCCTCCTCTGTCTCATCATAAAAAGGAGGGTTACCTGATAAGCTGCAAAAAGGGAAAGATACATGAAGCAGACACAGGAAGGGAAAGTGTTTTAAAACCATGCAAAAACAAACACACAAATAAAAACTCAGGGATATGAAACAAAACAATAATTCAGCTGTAAATGTATATGCAACTCAATTTGTATTGTGTAAAATCAGCTATAGCTTTGGTAATGAGTGATGTAGACTCACAGTATGAACATAATGACACCCACAGCCCAGCAGTCCACAGGACGACCATATCGGTGACGAGCCACCACTTCAGGCGCTGAGAGACAGGCAAGAGAAGACAGAGAGAAGACAGTGAAAGGAAGACAGATTCAAATGGCCTGGGTTTTCATTTATAAACCATCTCACCACATTCATAATTTTACCCTGCAAAGGCAAGTGCTCCTCTTTGCACACTCTATTTTTCTCATTCTTTTTCCTGTCAGGCCCTCTGTTCCCTTTCCTTATTTATGTGTCTAATTACTCGGCTCAGCGTTATGAATAACTGTCCTGGCCTTTCACCACAGAGAACCAGGCCAAAGCACAGCTCTGCACTCCAAGTTGCCCTCACATAAACCTTCAAGAGGGAGAGGAGTGAGACAGTACAGAGGAGATGAAAAGAGAGGAGGGGGAAGAGGGCAAGAGTTAGATGCTTTAAATTCTGTGTATGTGTTTTACTGGCTTTAATGATTGTTTTTCACTGTGGCAGTTTATCTCTGACAGATTAAAATCTTCAAAAGCATGTTGAAGACAGAACTCAAAAAGGCAAAGTTTGCCCGCAAGCCCATATAAACAACAGAAGGTAAAGCAAAAAAGAAAAAAAAAGAAAAAGGCATAAAATATATATAAAAACAGAACCACAAATACTGGTAAGTAGACAGTATCCTACCCAAGTATTCTGGTGTTCCACAAGGCTCTGTGATAGGTCCATTCTCAAACCTGGACAGGTAGAAATCTCGCAGAACTACTTTGTTGTGGTTGTTTTCTGTGTAGTACATCAGGTTTTCCAGCTAAACAAAATGAGGGACAGATTAAGTGTTTTCATACAATTGCAGCCCTACACTCCTATTCATGCGGTAAATAATGGAAAGTTCATTAAATACTATGGAAGATTGAGAAGCACACCCCATATCTCTGAAACAAGTGTGATGCAACGAGGCCTCATTTAGGGTGGTCACATGATTTTTGGCATGGCGAAACGAGGCCTTGAAACATGTTGCTGTGATACTTTTGCTTTGAAACGTCCACACTGTGTCGAATAGTCTGCTTCAAGCGTAACATCACTAGGTCGGACTGTTTGGTAACTTTTTGACGTTTGTTGAAGTTGTTGGATTCAATCCAGCCACAACACTGAGGACTGAAAACATCAAATGGCAGCTGTCTGCCAGTGTGAATCTGTAGCCGACAATGAAGAGCAACACACCTATCTGAGTAAAAGAAGCATCTGGGCTTCTCTTTATGAATTTATTTGTAATTCTGCACTGATCTGAAAATGCAGTTTTCATTCAGTTTCATAGGTTTAACAAGATAAAGGAGTCCAAATAGACTGAAAGAAGATCCTGGCTTCTACCAGTAGAGGGAGTCTGAAGCCCAAGAGATGCTATAATACCACCCTAATGGGTTGATAATGAGGGCTAAAGATATGAATTTGTGTGTGAGTGTGTGTATCACTAGAGATTGCTTTAAGCCATAAAGGCAGTGTTTGCTCCCTTGCTAAAAATTCTATCAAATGTTGAGTCATTAACTGAGATGGCAGTGCTTTTATGTGTCTCCTCAGAGATTCTGTTGACTAAATGCAGAAAATTGCTTTCCGGGGTGTGACGGCGAAGAGGGCCACTCACTCTTTAAATCTATTTGTTATATTTCTTCCTGTATTTTTAGAAGTAAGTCACCAGCCTTTTTATTTCTTTTTATAGTAATGGCACTTACCACACACACTGCCACACACGCCATAATGTGTACCTTCAGGTTCCTGTGAACTATGTTGAGGGAGTGTAAGTACGCCACAGCCTCAAGCACTTGTCTGATGACATTGGAGGCATCTCTCTCTGTGTAATTCCCCTGGTCCAGAATCCAGTCGAATACGTCTCCTCCTGTGGCACTACATGCATTCACACACACACACACACGCACACAAACATCAGTACACACACTGGCGAATATAATATATAATAAAAAGCTTTCTGTAACACAGTTATCAAAAGCCCTGCACTCTTGTTTTTATGTCGGCAATCTGCTTCAACTAGCCAAAAGCTAGTGCTGCTGAGCAATTAAAAATTAGAGTATTGGTCATTACTCTAAAAGACTTTGGAGAGAATATAAATAATTTCTGTGATCATCACGTATTGCCTCCGGCAGGAGGACTACTGCCTGGGCAAAAGTGTGTGCTATGAACAGACACCGACACATATACACACACGCAGATGACTGCAATAACTTTGATCGCGGTCTGCCTCTCTGTAATTCAGAAACAGATTGGAAATACATTGTCGAGTCAGCTTCAATAAATGTTATTGCTTAGAAATAAAGTTGCAAATGTTGGAAAATGCACTAGTCACAAGAGACGCGGACTGGGTGTAATCCAAGCTCTCTGTAGAGGCTCTCTTACGGCAAAGCAATGCTTCAGGAGCACTGAGTAATGTTTAGTGTTACCAAGAGCAAATATCTCATCAAATCTAAAATCTTCCTTTGTGGCTGAGGGGAGCAACAGAGCACACAGTAATAAGAGGATAGACTCAACCCCTACCCTTGAGCTGATGAATTTGTGTGTGTTAAGGTACATGGAGACACACACACACACACGCACAATTAAGACACACACGCACGAATGCTTACACAAGAAGCATAAATAGTGAAACAGTAAAAACAAACACTCACAGTTCCTGGATGATGAAGTATTCTTTCCGGGTCTCAAATGTGTCTATCAGCTGAAGGATGTTTGGGTGGTTGACCCTGAAACAACAAAAAGGAGTCTCAGACTGTAACTTTACAACAGTGAGGGGTCTTGAATGCAATTGAAGGGTGCTAACCATTCTCTGGGCTTTGAATAGACTTATATACAAACAAGACTGTGTGGGCATGAATCTCTTTAGCTGGGTAGATACTTCAAAAACAGTGCAAAGCAGAAGTTACAAACACCTGTGCTTACATTATCACAGCAGCCAGGGTTATTGCATGAATTGTGTGACTGTGAATATGAACAGAAATAAAAAATAACAAAGCATTCTCTTATTCTCCCTCTCTCTGCCGCTCTCCATTCCTCAACCATACATCCATCTGTCCACAGACTGACTGCGTACAATTTCAGGATCATGATTTCGTTCTTGGCAGCCTTGCGGACTTTCCTGCCGTCTTTCTTGAGGAATTTCTTGCAGACAAACACCTTGTCTGTTTGTCTGTCTTTAGCCAGGCACAGCTCGCAGAACTCCTTCCTACGCAAGAAAAAAAGAGGACAGACGAGAAAGGCAAAAAAGGTAAATGTGATGTCGGAAGAAACAGGATATATGTGGCTTACTTAAGTGTTACTGTAAGAATGAGAGCACAGAAAAATGTATATGGACATTGTTGATCACATATGAGAGTACGGCCCAAGAAACAAACAGCATAATATTCAAATTGGCTGTTTTGGTGAAAAACAGTAAAAGAGTTTAATTGGATGGAGAGTCGTTGGAATAAGAATAAAAAGGCTGTAAATAACAAACCAGAAATGGGTCTAATGCTGCCAACAGCTGGGCATCGTCTGGGTTTGAGTCTTAGGGGCGTACAGTACTTGACCCAAATAGATTTTTACAAGCTGTATGATGCAAAATTAAACTACAACTTTTCACATTAAATCTTTCACGCCCAATAAATACTATCTGAGAAAATTCAGTGGTGCTCTTGCTTTATTTTTCATTCCTTTTTTTTTACTGTAAATCATACATTAACATATTACTAGTAAATTGGGTTAAGGCACACTAGAGTAGAAAATGAAATACAGAATAATAAACACACGTTTTTTCTTTACCATGGCCTTGCCACCTTTACTTTGTCCTCATAGAGTACTGCGCACATACAGTGTGTGCACTTAATTTTGAGTTAATGTGTGTATGTGTGTGTTATATAAAAGATGAGCAGAAATCTCTGAGGCCAGATGCTGATGTTGCCATATGGCCTCTTTCACTGATTGGTATGTGTGTGTGTGTGTGTGTGTGTGTGTGTGTGTGTGTGTTTGTGCTTTCAATGTGTCAAGGAGAGGTGTTCAGGAGAAGAAAACAGTCCGTTCAGCCAGTCAAGCAGCAGAGAGATTTTCACAGCTCTCTGAAAATATGTCCAAAAGATTTTTTAAAGACACAGAATGTTTAAACTGAAGAAATTAAAGACTTCCAACAGTGTGTTTCATGAACTGGTATGATCAAATATATACAGACAATTGGTTGGCTAAACTTTAAAAAATGTGTCTCTTACGTCTGTTACACACTAGCCTCATGCTATTACCTTCTGTCATTCCTTCAGTGAAACCGTGTGATGTGCCAAACCAAATCTGCAGTGATCCAATTCAATTTTGAAATAATTCGTAAGAGAATAAAGACCATTTGGGAATATTGGAATGTGCCCATAAATTCTACATGGGAGAGCCAACAGAGAACCCATCATAAGGGTTTATGGTACTTACGCTCGGAGGACCTGTCCAATCTCATATTTGTCTGTGACATCAGACATGCTATCGTAAATCCGCCCATCTCGCAGGGCAAGGCACCCAAATGGCATGACGGCATTCACCTAACAAATAAAGACATAGAAACTTCAATCATTGCACTACAAAAGGGGGAAAGTAAAGCATGAATCATTTTGATGAAACCTTTAGGTAACAGACAGATAAAGGGATTGCAGACAAGCATGGACAAGCATGTTAAATTAGAACAGAGGTACTGATGAAACATTTTGAAAGCCTCACGTGGCTGAAGTCAAAGACACCAAGGGAGTGCCGTTACTATTAGCCTTTAAAATATACAGTACACTGGAGAACCGCAGACAAGTCAATTTCTGAACGGATCTGGATACTAGCGCTTCTGGCAGCCTGGTTGCGTGCCAGTCTTGTCAACAGATACTAAGCTACCCACTAAGCTTCTCTCCACTCTGCTAAAGTCTGTAGATTCTGTGCAACGTCTGTCAAGTTCAAGTTAAACTTTATTTAAAAGGGGCAGTGTCCCTGCGTCCCTAAAGCAGCTGGCTTCTTCAGCAATCACTGGAGACCCGGGTAACACTGATAGCGCTGGGTTTTAATGACAGGAAAATTAGATTTTTGTTTGTAGTCTGTGTGCGCGCAAGTGTGTGTGTGTGTGTGTGTGTGTGTGTGTGTGTGTGTGTAAGTTTGGATTTGATCTAGCTCAGTAGTTCATGACCTTTTAAACTTGCTGTGAACGTCCCTAAGAATGACTTTTAATTTCTCTTTTCACCTCATAAATCTCACTGTTTGCATCATGCCTGAAAATGCACTTGACAGGGAAAAGCAACATCCACTGCAATGATTACATGTGTGAGTATATATATATATATATATATATTTATTTCACAATCACATTCTTTTTTTTCTTAAATAATCTTATCATGTCCACCCTAAAATAGCATGTGACCCCACAGTAGGTCCCAAACGCCCAGGTAGAAAATCAAGGATCTAGATAGTGAATCAGCAATCGATACACCATCTCACCAGTCCTCAGGCAATCCTCACCCACATCCTCTAACACTCCATCTACTGTAGGAGACAGATTCCCTGGAAGCTTCAGCCATGTATTCTCAAGGTCCTTCTCCGATCCTAAATAGCCAATTTAACCCAGTCTTGTTGGATAATTCATTTCTATTGTTTCTCTTTGACTTTCCCGTAGTGCGGATTTCTACCTTCAGTTTATCTTCTGTCTCTGTGGGGCTCAGGAACACACCATGGAATTGACCAAGTTGGGAAATTATGTGATAGGAGGGAATGGGACATTTGAGAGGGAGCTTTGATTAATGCGAGTGATGCTAGATTAAGCCAGTAATGCTGTGACTTCAGGATTGTGTTGTATGTGTAAGCGAGGGAGAGAGACAGAGAAAGAAAGGAGCTGATAATAAGACAATATGATATGAGGACTAGGAACAGAAAGAAAATGAAAATCCTCAGAGATAATGACGTTTTGCTAATTTAGGATTAAGGAATGAATATCACTGATGTAAAATCCTCCCTCACATACTTTTTCTCTCTCTCGAAGTGTGTGTGTATCACTGCTGCAGATGATAGGGCCAGAGGTGCCTCTGATCTATGGTGGAGGCGGGGCTGGAGAGTACTGTGTAATCCCAGTGCTGGCCCTAATCTCTAATCTGTATCCCTAATCCAGAGCACTGGGATACACTTTGTGTGTATGTGTATCTGTGCATCTATAAATGGGTTGGTCTGAGCAAGTGCAAAAGGTTGATGCGGATATGTCACATGTGCAGATATGAGTTTGTGTAGAATGGTGTGTGTACGTGTGTGTCCATATGTGCATCCTTGTGTGAGTGTAATGCTCCAGTGAGAGAGGGGAATTTAGTGGTGGATTGAAAAGGCCTAGTTTCGCCAGAAGATTATGTAAGCACAACAAAATTCCCATGACAAGGTCCAGGACGGTGAAGGTGATGCTTGCTCGATGTGAGCGGAGCACATCCATCACTGTGGGAACAGAGCGTCCCCACTGAATGTCTTTGTCAATAAGGGTTAGCAGATAGGATTGCCAATAACGATTTTAGATGGTAGCACTTTTGAGCACTGTGTGTTTTTCTTGTTTTTGATCTGCTCTGAAAACTCTGTCTCTACTGACCACCATATTGTCTCTGACTTTAAAGATACACTCCATGATTCTGTTATGCTGCCCCCAAACTCCCAAATCTCCACTGCTGACGTTTCAGAGCTCAACACTGTCTGCAGCTGATTTTCAAAACATCCTCACTGACCTGGGAAAAAATTGTAGAGATTTGCTGGAGCTACTGGGCACCATTACAAAATCAGTGAATGTATCCTTAAGGCTTCATGCTGGCATCAATTTTTTTTCAGACTTTTCCTCCTGTTTCTTCAGTCAGTAATGGTTTAACTTTAGTCGACAGTTATAGTGATGCTCTTCTCTTTTCAATGTCAAATATGAATTCCCTGGAGGCTTAAAAGTCGGTTGGCTTCATAAAGAATAACGGTCAGCATTTTAGATGCAGGTACTTTCTTGGTGCGAGTCAGTCTGGTCTGATCTGTCCTTTCTTTTAGGTATATTGTATATATGTCCTTTTTCCTCATGTGCCAGTGGTGATTGTTTCTTGAGCTTGAAACTCAGATGCCATAACATAACACCACACCTGCAGAATACTGAGTCAGTATGAACCTTGTAGTTGACGGAGAGTAGGAGGCGATATGGGAGGAGATGAGAAGAAAGGAGATGAGTAGGGAGGAGTGGAAAAGATGGAAGATGAGGAAAGAGATGAGAAACGACGGGAACAGAAAGGCAAAAAGGAGAAAAGGTACACTGTGACTAAGTGAAAAGGTGGATAGAGAAAATAGTGTACACAAGAACAGTACAAAGTGCAAAAACACAAAACTGCAGAGGCAGATTGAGTACCTCTCAACCTCGCAGCTTCACATCTATGTGCGTGTGAATGTTTGCACAGGTAAATGTGTGTGTGTATGTGTTAACAGGCTATGTGTGATAATGTGTTGTGTGACTCATGTGTATGAGGGAACAAAGGGCTGTCCCCAAAGTCAAAGCACTTGAAAGCACGCCAACAGGGCAACCCCTCTGTAAAACAAATTCAGAGCATGCATCCTGAATATCTGCTAGATTGGGGCAGGTAACAAAATATCTGAGATGAAAAAAAAAAAGCATTGAAGTACAATGCAACATTTCAGCCACCCTTAGTAATACCAGCAGTGATCTCCCAGCAGCAGGTGCTGCTTTGAATTAATTAAACTGGGCACTATGATCTGGGCGCTTTGACATCTCAATGGCAGAAATAATCACACACATTAAAAACACATTAAAAGAAACTCTTTAGTCATCCCCGTTATTTATTTTGTACATTTAAAATCATGCAAAGATGATCCAGTGTCATGTTTGCTGAGTGGTTTCATGTAGTGAAACTGTAATGTGAATGCAAATACATTATTTGATGAAGTCAGACAGCATTTGCATTGTGAACCAGACAGGTATGTCCCGACAAACCTGATTACAGAGTGTATCTCCCACCAGTAAATGTGTCAAATGTATTATTTCAGGATAAATCCCTTCAAATGTATCATCTTATGTCAATGGGGTCCATTATGCATTTCAAATTTTAATACAGAGATCAAAAAGAAGTCATGTGTATGTTACTCAGCTTAAATCTGACATTCATTTAACAATGTACTGTTGAAAAAGAGTTTATGTGCCTAGATTTTTGAAGAGGAAGACCAAAGGACCTTTTTGCATTTTGTCATCTCATGCAGGTACCTGTTTTGTCATCGTCATGTCCCTTTATGATGGCTCTCATCCGATCATGCTAGGACACATTAAGCAACAGTCTAGATACTCAAAAGTCGAATTGTACGCACACTGCTATTGAGTGTCCGACAACTGGTCACTGTGACACGATGAAACAAAACTGAAATGGGAAATATTTTATCCTTACATCCTTCTGAATAGAGATTGCTGTGAAGCAATAAAGAATTATTGACAACTGCATGGTGCGGTGTACATTTATGATTCTGATGATGTCTAAAATATACACCCAATAACACACACAGGCACGCACAGACTTCTGGTGTGAAGGCATACTGAGCTATCTGAGACATCGCACTTGATCTTCACCACCTTAAATCAAATTGCTTGTGCACGTCTCTGTGCCTGAGTGTGTCTGTGTGCTTGTTCACAAGTGTTGAGCTTAGGCTGCGGCAAAGCTCAGAAATGAATCGAATGGAATACAGTATCTTTTTATCAGCTCAGAGGGGAAGTGTTTTTAGAGGTTTTCAGCATTAAGGTTATTCTAAGAAAATCTGCTATTTACTGACACTCATCTCTTTAACCGTCCTATCCTATTAAGCCCATCAGTCTGCCTCTGGAAATAAAAAAGGAAAGAAAACCTTCCTTCCTTATCTGTTAGGGCTAATGGTGCATTTTGCAGCTCATCTCTACATACAATATACTTACTGAAGAATGCAGTCTTTTACAGTTAGACTATGTTCTGTGTAACAAGCAGCTGTGACAAGTTTGGCTTTTGATGTGCCTCCATTACAGAAAGCGAGAATAATTGTGAATGTACATTATGTTATAGAAATATTTCACCGACTGCTGTGCAAAACTGCTTTTGCATATTCTTTGTGTTGTCAGTCAAGTGGTTCGATGTGTCGGTGCGTCCTTGTCACTGTCAGACAGAAGCAGCACAGCGATGCTTTAAAAATCAACATTGCCATTATCAGCATCACCACAATATAAATCCTGATATCTGCACAATGTGATGCCACAATGGCTCTGTGAAGAGGTGACATGAGATCTATGGTATGATAAGATAAACAGCAACAAGGTGTGTGCGAGTGTGTGTTTATAAAGTGTATTAATAAGTATTTCAATGTTTGCCTTGGGAGAGGAGTCAGAGCAGCAGAGGGTCTGTGGTCGACCTCGGGTTACTTCTGCATGTGTGAACAAGAGATGGCAGGCCTCACATGTCAGACTTCATGTGAGCACTAACCACCTGAGTTACACACATATACGTGCGTATGCACACATGTACACACATCTGCGTGACCTCCACTAGGAGCATGCATGTATGTTCATACGTAAGCACACACATCATACGGCTCAGTGCACTTCACTACAACTGTCCTTACGTGACAGAGACGCACACCGAATATATCTGTCCCCCATTAGTGTTTGACATGTCACTCCGCCTATATCACGGCAGCATGGACACAGGTGTGTGATTCTACAGGAATAACATGTTTATCCCTTCAACCAAACAGCGGGATCATCTCGCTTAAAAGCCTCTTTGTCTTTCCCTGCCTTCCTCGCTTTCTTCCCTTTCTGTTTTCATTCCTGCTCCTGCACCTATCCCTTGCCTCTGCGTGGCTTTCATCTCATCCTTTTTCCCCCTGCCCATCCCTGTTTTAGTAGAGCTCCAGTCCTAAAGGTTTAATCATGGCAATCCCTCACTGAGGCAGGAGAGAAGAACATCAGGGGTTACGACTGATGTGGCAACCCCTGATGTTCTAACTGTTACACTAATGGGAATAACAACGAGGAAGAGTGTGGACATGTTTGCCATTCCTGCACTTTGCAACCGCTAATCCTACTGCACTAGCCCCTGTGTGTGTGTGTGTATGTGTGAGCAAGGAAATGAAATGAATACATTTAAGAGACATTATCACATGCTGAAAACACCTACAGTATACCAGAAGGACATTTTCTGCTTCCCAAAAGCTCTCAGTGGACTAATTACCATTAGGTTTCCCACATTTAATAAGATCAGCAATAATGATTTTTGCTCTCACCTTGATAATCTTGTGTGTTATCTTTCTTATGTGCAAATCCGTGTGTGTCTCCTCATCTGTGCATAACAAAACATGAAAGTTGCAGCCTGTTCCTTATTGATCAATCCCTAAGACATCCTATGATTTACTCGACTGAGCACGTAGAAAAAACATAAAGTCAAAATTGACTTTTTATCCAGCATCTGTAGAGCTTAGGGTTAAAAATTCTTCAGAGGAAGTTTCATTAGATTCACAACCTTATGTAAGAACTGCACTGGGTGTAATTAGGAAATAATAACACAATGAATATTCTAGACACAGCTGAAAGCACTTTTATTTTGCCATTAATATCATTATGGCCCGCAAAACCCATTTCCTGTATGAATATGATGGCATTAAACAGAAATCAGCCCACTGATTCCTACTGAGCTCATCGCCTGAGTTTGTGTGTTCGATATTGAGCGGAGCATGCAGCAGCCCGAGGTTGGTCCCAGGCCTTATCAGGATGCTGCGGCGTGAAAGTGGGGCAAATAAGAGAGTTGTGAGGACAACACAGAGCACACTGGAGAGAAGAACTGAGAGAGATGAAGAGGAGAAGCAGACGAAGGGCCAATTATCAGCATTAGTGTGCGTGTTAAAATCAAGTATAATAGAGGGTACAACAGCGAGAAAGATAGGGAATGGATTATAATTTCAAATACACAGATACACTTACACACAAAACTTACAGGATTATGAGTTATGCATCATTTGTGGATATCATATAACGACTAGTTTGTGTGTGTTTTGTAGCATCTATGCCCATTACATATACTTCTCCCTCTGAGTTCCCAGTATGGGGTCTTATTCGAGCTTGTTATAAACACTAATTCCCTTTTTTCACAGAGTGGCTCTCATCTGAGGCCGTGTGCGTGCGTGCCTGCGGTGTGTTTGTGCGCGTCAGGGCTGGAGACAGTGAATTTGTGTATGTGTGACTGCAAGGCGCACACACTGCCAGAAACAGGCTTAATAAGGAAACTCTGTAATGAAAATTCATCACATGCGCCCAGAGAGAGAAGGAGGGAGAAACCCATTTCCAAATGACATATAAAACCCACCAAATTCATGTAGTTCCACACAAACACACAGTCGCACTCCTGACGCACATGCAGCACATGAATATATTGCCATATTCTGAGTGATAGGATTCATCTGTTTCTAAACCTTACACCACACTGGTAGAAATACTTCCTTCCTCACTTTTTATTCCCTTCCCTCTCTCCTCCTCCTCCCCTGTCTGTCCTCTGTTTCCTGTCCCCTCATTAGGAGAGTGGATCTGTGCAGGTCTTGCACAGTAAGTGCGTCCTCAGGGAGAAGGGCCACAGAGTACTTTTTTTTTTTTTTTAACTTGACAAAAGTGTGTGTGCGCCTGTGTGTCTGCAGCTTACGTGGAATGATGCAATATGGCTGACAGGCGTGCTCTTTCTGACACCAGCCTGAGGCAAGACCTGGAGGCGCGCACACACACACACACACATGCACATAAACATACACAGTGTATATGTGCAATACACAGACTGGATGATGGATAGTGTGTGCAGATGCGTGAGCGAAGACCTTTTTGACGAAATGTAAGATTGTGAGGATAAATTCTCATTATGTATAAAATCACAGACTGAGGCAGGAGTGAGCACTTCCTCTCCAAGTTGGGGCGTAAAATCAAAATAGAAAATCTGAACTCCACGTGATATCCAGCATGAGAGAGACAGAGTGATAGGGAGGTGAGTTAGGGATCATAAATGAGGATAAAAGGAAGACAGTCATAAATATATTATACAAATCTATTGCATAAAGCATGGAGGTTGCATTTACACGTTTAGGGCATTTCGCTCTCATAAGAGACAAACTGTAAAAATATTTATGAACAGAAGCATGAACCTGCTGATCTTCCCAGCTCTCTTTCTGTCTGTCACTCACCCTGATATGTGGTTTTCTGCTGTTTTCGTGTTTCCAAAGCAATCTGTTTACAAGGCCCCCCATACCTTCCCAGTTATCCTGTGATGGTTTGTCTTTAACATGAGGAGTTCAGATGGGAGAATTGTGGGATGGAGAGCTTCTTGTAATCACCCTAATCAACAGTTTTATTTATTTACATAAATCAAAACTTGAAATTATAGATTAAAAATCTGCATTTTATGTCTTTCTTTGGATCGAAATTCCATATATAGGGGGGAGGTGGTTGGGGTAGACGATAAGTGTACAAATGCATGACTTTAACAACAGAGACTAATGATTATTTTCATTATCGATTAATTTGCTTCACTTCAGTTGAGGTTAGATTAAAATCATGGTTTCGGTTAAAGGTGAATAAAGTAAACAAATCTTCTCTCATGCTGACTTTTTCAATATTTGAACAACGCCAGGAGCTTTCTCTCACCTTAACCAAGTGCTTTGAGTATCTAAACATAACCATAAAATAAATGTATCATGCTTTAGTTGCTATGAGCAGATATATATTGTATATATTGCAAGCCGATAGTGTAGAGGAAAATAAATGAAATATGTTGTCAAACATTTTGCAGATACGTGCAGTACAAATATTTTTAGACTTTGCAGACGCAAAATTTGGCATTACATTTTTTCCCTTAATGTTTTTGCTGCTGTGAATTAGAAGTACTGTATATAAAGATACTTTCTAGGAGACAGAGTTGTCTTCAGACTGTGTCAGAGAGGTATTGATTTAACTCTGGTAATTTTGAGGCCATGGTTTGTTGCACTGGATTGCATTATATTATTGAACGGGCAATGGGTTGTCTCACCCATATGGGTGCAGGATATAACTGAGATGTGTTATATAAGTTGTACCTAATATTTTGTCCTCAAATTTAATGCTATACTGCAAGCTTCAGAAAGGGAGTATCCATCCAAATGGAGTGTTACATTTATTGTGTCCATGTCCAGAAAATGAACCAAACTAATAATTTTTGAGCTATGTGCACTTGTGCCTTCAGGGGATTTTGTGCTTCTGCGTGGAGCAAGGACATACGGTAAATACTGCCAGTGTTCAACAGTGACTTTAATCAAATTAACAATCAATACGCTCCATTGTTCATAAGCTTGTGTTAAATGATCTTGCCCTGAATGTCTAGCACTCACTGCAGTGCTGCGTCTGTGTTGCCTCTGGCAGCAGCCAGCTTTTTGTTTGTTGGCTTTTTTTTATACTATGTTTTGATGACGTTCACAATAATGTGGATTAAATTGAAAACACAAATTTTTCTCTTGATTTTGGCCTTCTATCCCCACTAAGCTGAGCTTTTCTATCCCTGGAAATTGAGATTTCCTATAATGCTCTCCCATGTGGGTTTTGTTGATTTGAAATTATCGGCCTTGGATGGACGGGGAAAGAGAGCTTTGTGAAAATGCTGATGTGTAATTGTCAGTTTTTTAAACCTTACATCAACATAACCAACATAGTACGTCTGCTTACAAGAAATATTGAGAGCCACCCTGCTGTTGCCTCCAGTTTTCTCTGTGATCTCAAAATATCGGTTTCTGTTTCTGCTGTAAGACAACTGTACAAATAAAAATGAGTGATTGATAGAGGATCTGGAGGAATATTGGACAATCGCAAATCAATGTTTTGCGCTCAGAAATGTGTCACTGAGAACATTCATATTGTGTTTTTTAATCTTGACACACAAAATAAGTCGGAGTCAGAGAGACAGAATGGAGCTTAACTCTGCTGAGACCGATTAAGATTACATTTGCACAACCTTCTATTATTTTGGTGTTTCGGTGTGGATGATAAAAGGTTTAGAGGAGTTTTCAAATTTGTCTGCATTAGTGTGGAAATGGCCATGTGCCAAGTGACATATGCGTTAAATGCTGTGTTGTTGCTGCATTCAGTTTGCAGTTGTAGCAAATTAGCAAAATATAAGACAAAGAAAAAACAAACAGAATCCAAAGCATTATATACAGTGCTATACAGACATTTTCTCTTTATATATCTCTTTATTGTGTTTATGCAACATTCCCAAGTTGAAAAAAAAACAATATTTCACGCTTCACTCATGCATGCAGGTTGGGGAAAAATCGACTTCATACGAAACGTTTGTGGTGCAGAAAAAATTGCCATGCCAGGCAGACACGACCATGTCGCACATGGCTCACGTGACAAACATAAAACCACTGAATTAAACTGCTCCTGTCGGCTCCAACACACGCACACCTCACACAGAATGCAGCGTAAGTGCTTTCGGCAGACATGAGAGATTAGACAAAAGGACAGAGAGAAGGAAGAAATGTTTGAGAAGTTTGAGATCACTATAAAACATTCAGAGGATACCTCTGACACTCAGAGGAAGAAGTGTGTAAAGCCAATGACTGCGCCTGCCTATCAGTATGTTTGTATTATGCATGTGTGTTTGTGACTGGGGGGGTCAGTGGGAAAGAAATACATCCTCTGTCAAGTGGTTTCCTCCCGAGAAATCTGCAGCACAGGGTTGAAGAGTCGAGCGTGAGCGCACAAACACGCTTACACATACTTATGAAACACACACTGTATCAGTGACTTAAAAGGCAACACCCCTCAGGGCTGTGAGCTGATGCTACTTTGACCAACCAACTTAATTTGTGTGTGTGTGTGTGTGTGTGTTGGGGGGCAATTTTGGTTAATGCACCGTTGGATGATCGAGTGACCATGACTTACATGGAGAGAGCACCCTCTCCCCTCTCTCTCTCACACACACACACACCTCTGTTCACACACTCTCTATCAAACACATACAAACCCACTAATGCACCTGCCCACGATCCACCTACAAACACACTCACACGCTCACACACATATAAATGCACATGTACATGTGCTTAGCCACTGGTCTCAATGTTAGGTTTGCCCTCTCGGGAGAATAAATTAATCTGTAAAACCCTCCTTGCCAGCATCCATTTGTGTGTGTGTCATGTGCGTGTGCACATGAATGTGTGTATGTGTTTCTCCATTGATCACGACTGCATTAATTCATTCCTTTTGTGGCCAAACGTGGCCTTTAGACATGCCGCGCAGAGTGCCTCTCCAAAAACCCATACTTCAATGGAGAGGCTCAATCCGCACCTCAGTTTGCATGCAAACACACGCATACAGGCACACATAAACCAAGTAAAAGACAGAATGAAGCAGGGAGAGATGCAAACAGATGCACACACAATCTAACACACAGACACAAGCTTTCACAGTTCCCGACAATCTGTCATGCAACCTTCTAGCACTGTTTCTCCCCAGCTAATCATTGCAAGGAAAACCCTGCCATCTCCACACTCTTACCATTCCTTCGCTTCCCCCATGTTGTGGAACGACAATGTGGAACGGAGAGAAGTAACTGATCAGAGAATCTCAGGGGTCTGGATGTAGAAAACGGACTGTGGAGATCAGAAATGAAGGCTGGTGCCAAACCACTCAGAGCTTTAAAAAAACAAAAGAATCTTAAAATCAATTCTATATTTCACAGTTTCAGTCAAATGACGGCCATCTGACTGAAACTTAGCTCTAAATAACTGTACCTGACAGTGTTTATATTATTTTTGTTTATTCCTGCATGTCTTTCAACATATACCTTTCTCTCTCATACAGGCGTGGAGCAACCCTTATTGACTGTATCGAGGCAAACCTCTAAACTTCAGCAGGCAATGTGGAGGACAACATGTCGTGAGCCTGAACTGCTCCAAGGAGAGCTGCATCCTGGTGAGTCTGTTTCCTAAGTTATGAGGCACAGCACAGATTGTCAGGTGCTTCGGGTACTCTGTGTTTTTCACCCCTACTTGTTGCACAGCATGTGCCTGTGAAAGTAGACGTGAGCTTACCTTCATTTCAGTAACCATTTTTTCCAAAGAAATTTTGAATCATATTCTCCCAGTTGTTTTTCAATTTACCTGCCTGAATGAATAGTAAAATAGAATAGCATTCAGTATTTGGCTTAATATGTTTTCATCGACTGCTTGAAAACAGTCACTGATTCACCTTCGGAGACCCATACACAAGAAATGAATTCCCTTCAGATTGAGTTTGAATACAAGGCTGTAGGGATGGGAAGATTTGCATCAGTGCACCAGCATAAACATTCACGATGCAATTGCCCTGATTAAAAAAGTGTGCATCTTTGCATCGGTAAAATCCGAGTTATTTATATATAATTATTAGTAGAGACGGTATGCAATTATTTGTGACCGATAATTTCATATTTCGATTAATTCCTCCTCTCTAAACTGTTTACCAAGTGCACTAGCAGGCTACAGCTAAGTGGTGCGCCGCCAAAATGTTCCAGGTGGAACTTGTGCTGCAGAATTATTTATGATTTGCTGTATGCAATGTAGAAATAAAATCAAGCTCTGTACTGTATTGAATTGCATAGCATCATTCGTTTGCATCACGTCGAATTGCATTGTGTTGAGTCAAATCGCTTCGAATCGCACTGCATCGCAGGGGGTGAATCATATCCCATCATATCGGTAGTAGCGTCATATGTATCTTTAATGTACCAGATCGTTGGCAATGCATCGAGATGTGTAATTGCGTCGACCTCAGTGATGGAGATGCACATCCCTACAAGGCCGACTGATAACTGAGTTTTTAAAGTTGAGTCTGTCTGCTGTTTTTTTTTTCCCACCGGCATAACGTGGTGGTTCATCATATTCTTCCTGCACTGCTCTGTCAGTTTGTGGGAGGTGGTCGTTTCTGTTTTACCATGTCACATCTGCAGTGATTAGAACCCTGAAGGCTTCTGCCTAACTCACACACACACACACACACACACACACACACACACACACTGCTACTCTAAAAAAGGGAAACATCACAGGGAACAAGGACACAGCTGTACCATCATACACACATGCACATATAGAAATGCTGAAAGTAGTAGTCATATCTAATTACTGTAGATGCTGGAACATCTGCTTCTGCACAGAGACTACAGAGTGTCAAGCAGAAAGAGCCTCAGCAAACGCCACACTTTTGTTAAATTTGAGTGTTTTACACATATTTAATTCATGATATGCACATTGATGCTTAAACTCTTACTACTTCTGCACGATGCACCAGCACCTCTGAATGTGTGCCTGTTTGTGTGTCTTTGACGAGAACAAGCCTGCACAAGCACAAGTCTTAAGAAGTAAATTAGGTCATTTGGTCTCACGGGAAAGTTAGAGTGGGAGAGACACAGAGAGGGAAGGTTAAGAGAAGGAACAAAAATGATGATAAAGACAGAAAAGAGAGAGAAAAGGAGCTGTAAGGAAGGAGAGAATGATGGAATAACGGCTGTTGGGCATGATCCAGTTTGGGCATGTCAGCATACACACGTAATCGCACACAGATGGTGCCTCCCCACACACACACACACACACACACACATACACAAGCAAACACAGGTCAGAAAATTACTTTCTAACCACCGTTTTGCTCTATTGGTTCACTCATGGCTGCTCCTCATGATTCCAGTTTCCAAACCCTTCATCCGGAGAGCCGTGGTCAAATTCCATCTGGTGCTTGAAAATAACTCAAGCCGTGTGACGAGTTTAATGTCAATCCATGGTGAGAGGACTCACAAAATGATATTACAGGTTTGAACATTGTGTTGAACTGATAAAAAAATATTTTGGGATTTCAGAAAATGATATAGGTAACAATACATTCATGTACTTATTTTTGAAATAAGGGGGCATACAATATTAACACTCTTTGAAAAAAACTGCTTGCATGCCATTTAGCAGTATTTTAAGCTCTGTTTTTACTGTATACTCTTATATTCATCATATTCCTTAGTTAGTTAGATTCAACTTGTGGCCACAGATTCTCTTTGTTTAGGGTTCCACATGACATAATAAATATTCAGCAGATTTTGTATCTCTAAAATCTATTTGCATGAATTATTCACATGATTTTGTCTACTTAAGATTTCAACGTTAATGCAGGTTATCCTAAATTTGGAGATATTATAGGCTTTACACTACTCTGCTTTTGAAAACAAACAAAAACAAAGGTATTATTGTTGCTTGGTGGGTATACTGCAGGTTTGTTGTGCATCTGTGATTACTCTCAAATAGGCAAAAAAACAACAACCCCAAAACAAAACAAAACAAAACAAAACAAAAATACAGCTGTGTCTGACATTAGAATTTCACAGTCCTCTTTCAGCCTTACATGTTCAGGAGGTTCATGGTGAGTGTAGACTCTGGTGTAATTAGCCTGAGGCTACTGCAGGCACCAGTACATTCTGGGCTGTGTTGTGTAGCATCTAGCTGTGTATGAAACATTAACAAGGTCCTCTAATGGGACTTTTTTTCAAATCATCTCCATTGTATTCCAAATATCAAACGTTTGACTTGTACACATGTCATCACAATCTGAGGAAGACAATGAATGGGAAGGAGAAGAAGGGAAATAGAAGTTCAGTCAGTTCTGTGGTTGGATTAACACCTGTTTTCTGTATGAGAAGCCTCTAAATGCTTCGGGAGAAATTTGATAAATTATTTTGCTCTGCAGCTGGATTAGAATCCCAGAGGTATTGCAAGACACATAGACGGTAAGCAAGCTTTGACTAACAATGATGATAAAATGAAGAATCTAATTTTCGAGATGAAAAGCATATGATTAAAACTCCACACGCACAAATACTAAGGCTATAAAATAGACTTATCTTGCATACCACATACATAATTCATAGGGAAGTAAAATCCCATTAGGAATGTACTGTACCTATATGAAAAGATACACTGGCTGAGAGAACATGATGATATACACTTTAGTGGACTGCAGTTTCCTACAGTGGCGATCTGTGTAGTTGATACTTTATCTATACAGTGTACAATAACAGCTGTGGGACCTTTCGGTCAACCTTAATGACCAGGGAAATTATCCATATTACAACTAATTTACAGCAATGTAGCTAAACTGACCACAAAGCCAATTATTCTCAGTTTTGTCAGTATAGGCTATCATTATAAATACATGAAGAAGGAAGACAGCACAGAGGTCAGAGTGTATTGATTACAAAGTACTAAATCCTTTTAAGACGTTTATATTTCAATTGCATTCCTGGAATAGGCATAAAAGGAGGGATGTAAGAAGGTGAGTGTAGGAGACTGTGTGAAAATGAGACGAAGGAGCGAAGAGGTTTGGTTTAGGATGAGAGCAAGTGAGTAGGAGAGAGCAAAGTGAAGAGCTATGAAGAATGAGCTCTGGTGCCAGACAAAGAGGAACATTCAGAGGAGGAAAATAAGAGCGAGATGAAATTGACAAGAAAAAGGAAGAATGAAAGACCGACAAAGCATGGTAGATGACAGATTTAAAGGGTGTGAGGGAATGAAAGTGAGAACACTTCCGTGAGAAAGTCAGCAGTGAGTGTGTGTGAGTGTGTGTGTGTGTGTGTGTGTTTGTGTGTGTGTGCACTGTAAAAAACAAAAACTTGAAATTGTTGGCCTTAATGTGATTTTTGAGTATTTTTTATTTGCTCTAACTAACTGTATTGAGTTTTTTGTGAAACTCAATACAACATTACTGTTGGCAAGATGCGTGTATTTCAGTCAGACTCCAACTGCATCCACAGCCATCCCCTCATGTGAAATTAATTACCTAAAGGTGAGTATTTTTTAGTAGAAATAGTTTTAGAGATGCTGTTTTTTCTCTAGATGTAATTCACAATTGTGCAGGTTTAAAATTTCACATTATTGCTACATTAGCTAGCTAGCTAGTGTTAGGGCTTAAAGGCGCATAAAATAATAAAGTGGTTTGTAATTTTGTCGCATCCCAAAGTGACCAGTGGACACATTTTAAGTTCCCCGCTCTGTACAATGCATCTATTTTATTAATTTAGAACCATATCAATCATTTGCCCATTTTGTTGTGGGCTAACGTTAGCTGCCGGTTTGCCACTAATGATTCTTTGTTTACCTTTACAGCTAGTGTTGTGATGTTAGCTTAGCATTGTTCATGGCTAGGTAGGCCAAGATGAATGATGTTGACTAACTAGTTAGCTTCTCTATCAAGTGTGTATAATAATAATATATAACTGTTCAAAAGTAAAATGGTTAGCGTTATGTTGTTGGTTAATGCTAGTCAGTAATTTGTTTTTATTCAGTCAATGCATGCATAAGGTACTGTTTTGCCCCTAGCCCTAGCAGTACTTGGCTTAGCCCCTCCCAGTGAAGCCAAGGAATGGCCAAAGAGACCCAATCAAATTTAAACTTAGTTGTCAGAAATCTGAGTGTAAAAAGTTCGCCTTTATATCTTTTTCTGATCAATACTTTTATTGTAGTATTAGCTGAAATTATGTATTGCTTTTTCATGTGTGTTCTTATTTGAATATAAACCAACTAATGTGTTTGCCTCTTGCTCATTTTCATTTCAGTTAATATATGCAGTGCAAGTTCTGCAAATTTGTTGGCTCCAATCAAGAAGTTCTTCTGAGGCACCTCCAACTACGGCACAGAAGAGGAGCACAGTGGCCCTGTGTCCACAATGACTGTGCGTGTACCTTAAAAACACCTGGCGCATTAAAATGGCACCTTTCCAGATCACACAGCAGGACTGTCAAATGGCAAGAGAAGTCACATTTTTTTGTGACTTATGTGACTTCAGAGACATATGTAGTGAACTCAAGTTCTTAACTCATCTTGGAAATTGTCTAAGAAATCGAGAGACTGTGCACTGCCCCTTTGTAAGGTATGAATTTAAAACCAACAGTCTTAAAAGCTTCAGCTGTCACAGAAGTAGAAAGCACAAAATCATACACTAAAAGGGATTCGAACTTCTGAAAGCAAAAACTCTGAGAGTGAACTACATCGCAAAGTGGTCTAACACAAGAGTCATGAAAATGGTAGGGCAGAGTATGTAGAGGATGTATATGTTGTGACACCGGAACACAAACTTGCATTTCTTTTTCTGTGCATGCAAACAGTGTTGCATGTTACTAAAAGTGCAATCCAGAAAATAGTTGATCATGATATGATATTCATGGTATTGCACTTTTTCATCCTCTTCAAAGAATCAAAGAAGTGCTTACGAAACATAACATTGAAATAGATTGTGTTGCTCAGGAAATTAAGGAGGCAATATTCAAAACAAATCCTCTAATTTTAGCTACTGAAGCAAAGGGCTCATTGTCCACTGATCACAGGACGAATTTATATTTCAAGGAGCACTTTCCTGTAATTGAGGCAACTGAATATATGTATGACAGGACCCGTAAAAATTGTTTTGCTTACGTTTCTTGTTAGCAGTGACTTTTTCATGTTCACTAATCTAGACCGAACTGTCTTAAGATTCTTGGATAAACATATGAACTCTGTTTATGGGTGGATTTTTCCATTTGAATGTATATGTATAATACACATTCAGTGATTATTACCGTTCAGTGACTTTACATATATAGCCAAATATGCAGACTCACTCAATCAGTAACAATCAAGTCCCTATTTTAATACTGAAATGTGTTACTGCTTTTGTGTTTAACAGATTTGTGCAGAGTTCTACTGTGTCACCACCAAGGAGCTATTGGGGACTTTCAGGGCGTCCTTAGACAAGTACTCTCCTCGACTGCTGAAACTGTACCATGCCAGGAAGGGTGCCCTTGGTCAAGAAATGGAAAACCGCCTGGACAAGCTTGATGAACGGTAGCCTGATCACTTAAGATTAATTAAAATATTTATTATTGGAATTTACACCTCCATGGCCCAGTCTTTCCTTTTGCTTAAAGGGGAATACCGCCGAGTGAAAACATAGTGTTCACTACTCTTTTGTTTTATGATTTTCAGACATCTGACTTTGCAGTACACATCCCTAGAAGGTCTACCCCTGTTTGTTCATGAGGATTCAGAGAAGCTTTTCAAGACAGTGAGTACAGTAGATTTTTTCTTTTAGATTTTTGGGAAGGAGTTTGCTCTCAGGTGTAGCCCAACATCTTTAGATATTCTCTCTAAATTTGGCACCACTTCCATGTTTTCACCAGGAAACCGATCCAGATGATGACCAGAGGAGTCAAGATTGTTATCCTCACTGTCCTCGAAGATGACGTTGCCACTACCTTGCTGTCCAGAGTCCAGAATATTGCTGTTGTGTTGGAAGAGGTCATTGTCCTCACAGATCTCCCAGACCTCCCCACGGCCTTTGCCTGCCTGTTCGGCCTGTTCTATGCCATAGATTTTCCAGAAGAATTCAAGTACACCTTTGAAGTGATTGAGACCATCTTCATGGAGCTTTCCACCAATTATTCAATTACTCTAAGTCTGGTGAAGATTGACGTGGTGGAAGGAGAGACTTCGTCAAAGGCGGTATCATGGAAAAGTTGAGTATCATCACGTGTGACTCCTCAAAGGAAAAAGTACTGTTGTTTTGTAGGAAGAAGCCAACATTGATAGACCATATAATTGCACAGAAACATCTGTCAAGGCAGATATTGGATACTTTTGGATGATTTGGCAGTGGAACTCATAATCTTAATATTGAGTTAAAATGTACTTTTGCAGGCTTCAGGTGGTATACGGCTCTGAACCACCTGTTGTTTGGGCCACATGCCGCCTCACATGGCTAACTTTTGTTTATTTTATGGGTATTTTATTCATTTGGGTAATTCTACCCACATGAAACAATAAACATGAACCTCTCTCCAAAGATTTTGAGGCTGTAAAATGTTGTATGAGCTCTTACACCCAAATGAGGTTTATATTCTGGCATTACTAGAAGGTCTGAACCAGAATAAAAACCTCATTTGGTTGTAAGAGCACACACAAACATTTTATGACCCCATGAAGTCACAAACCCACTGACTGTTTATGGAGCAGCCCCACATTTTACATCCCAGTGACAGCACTGATTGGAGGGTTGTCTCTGATTGTCTCTGAGCTTTAGGGGAGAGTGATGCATGTTCAGAAATACTGACAACTGTCCTGGGGCACAGGAATAACAGGGATTCTTAAAATGGGTGACATTCCCCTTAAGTGTAATGCATTCTCTAGGCATTCTAATTTGTTGGATTGTGAATTTCACTTTCTTGGCATACTCTTTGCACTATATTGTGATACCACTTAAATCCAACATTTTTCATGCTACACTTTACTACTTCGTTTTTTTTGCACATTGTTACATAAATCTGGCATGTTATTTCAGGTTTCTTGGTCAGGTGTGTTGTCCAGAGTAGGGCTGCTCCTTCTTAGTCAATTAGTGGTTTCTAAGGTTCTTAGTTAATTTTTAACATCAGAAATTATACACACCTCAGGCATCATAATATGCAGATATCTATTAATCTTTGATTAATGGCAGATGCAAAGAAGTCAATTAACATATGCATTAATTTGACCAAGATGACTGTTTGTGGAGGGTTCTGCCATTAACTGGCACTGTTTGTGAACTTTAACCTAGAACAGTTGGCCTGTGTTGTGTACCACACAAGTGAGTATTATAGGTTGTTTTGTGGATTTCACACAGCCTTGGTATGTTATCACTTAACGGATAATGCCAGTGTTTTTGACATGTGGTTCCTCTGTACTTTTTTGACTTGGAGGTATCGAGGATTTATCAGGTTGGAATATTATCCTATAATTGAGATAATGGGTAGCTATCTCATGCAGATTCATCACTACCATAGGCCTTCAGTGTATTGAAAAATGTAATTTGGATCCTTCAAAAACCCACAAATTAGCACATGAACAGCATAATAATAGGAGGACAAAGAGGCTGTATTATAGCATAATAGCCATTTTTCTGGTATTAAGACAGATTTTGTTGTTTTGTTTTTTTATGGGAAGGTGGTTGTTCACAAAATGTCATTCACAGCTACAGATCTCCTTATGGATTCAAAAATGAATTCAATTTGTTCAGATATTTTTTACACATTCAAACATTTGAATTCATTTGATCAAAATGTTTTTACACATTGACACATTTGAATGTATTCATACAACATGTTTTCACACATTCAGATATGGTGATACACAGCTACAATACTTATGACCCTATTGTGTGTACATTCATAGTTAAAAACAGTAGAGGTTGAGTACTTTGTGGTAATATATCACATTCATACTGTCTGAAAATGTCAAAACTGACTTGTATGGTTCTGTTAAGTGTTAAGCAAATTATCTGAACAAAAGATTATTCGTTGGCAAAACTGTTTCAAAACTTAAGAGTTTGAGTTGGGCTCAAACTCAATAATTTATTGAAGTTGCCTTGAAATTTTGAATTTTCTCAACCTTTTCACTTTTAAAGTGTGTTTGTGTATGTGCGCTGGGAGAAAAAACAGCACTCTTGTGAAATAATATATGTGATAGAAGACTTCTAGAAGCAAAATCCCCTCCCTGGAGAGAGAGAGAAGAGAGAAGGGAGGAGGAGCAGAGAAGAGGAGGAGAAAGGAGCAGTGATTGAAGTTTTTGGATAAGAGTCATAAGGCTGGAGACCATTTCAACAGAGAGGTCTCTGCTGTAAAGCTACGTGTAGGACTGTCAGGGCCCTCTCTATTTTTAAACAGTGTGTGGGTATACTGCTCACACCTTATAGCATCCAGTGTACCTGTGGAGCTTGCTGGAGGTGTGCTCATGTAGAATTTTCGACAGGGTTACCATTTTAGGAGAGGAGAAAGATGTCTCTGGTTATCAAATAATAATATTTTTGGTCCTGAAAAGGAAATTTTCTTCTCACTTGCCCCATTCCTCAGGGAGACAAAAGTGATGTTTTGGTTCACTCTCACTGTGTTTATCTGCAGCAGCAGGCAGCTGTTTTTAGCGGAAAAGCCACTATACACTACCTGCTCAGCACCAAACAGCAAACAGACACAGTTAGCTAGCTGGTGAACATAGCCGAGCATTTAGCAGTTAAAGAGCCAAGAGAGATATTTTTCTCAGCAGTTGGAAGAGACCAAAAACAGAGCTGAGGGAGAGTATATATTGGACTTTATTGGTCCAAAATGGAGATGAAAACAAATGTAAACATATTACATACAAGTATAAAAGAGTCATGCGAACATCTCTAACCAAGCCCTGGTCACACTGACACGTAGGCACACACCTATGTGCATAACTCTGTAAACCTTATTATGTTTGGTTAGCATGAATAAAGTCTTACATAAGTAACTTCAATGTTGAGCTTTTTTGGAGCCAGTATTTAGGGGATATTAGAGGAACTGTATCTTACGGTACTTCAACGTTCAGCCTTAAGCCTGAACACAAACAGGGGTTTAAACATGAGTCTGTTTTTTCCTCAAACAGTGCTATCAGACCCCCTGCCCCTATATGATAAACATTATCTACATTTACTCTACAGTCATGGCCACACACACTTAAAAAAAAAAAAAAAAAATCACATTCATATACACACAGGCTTACACACACAAACACACAAAAGGCTCTATAAATACAGAGTGGAGGTAATGTTCATCGTGTAAAGTAGGTGGATTAACTGGAACCAGGTCAGAGCAAAGGCAGAGCATGCTCTAGCTTTTCTCTTATTTAGCTGCTTTTCTTGCCATTTCTGTCTTGCTATTGCTTTTCTGGCTCTTTTTTTTCTCTCTCGATGACTTAGACTGGAATGGTTATCTCCTCCAACACCACACACTCCTGCTCCTCCACTGCCACTTGTTTCCCAAGTTCTCAGTACCACGCCTCTTCAAAGGCAAGTATCGAGACCACCTGTCACTATTTCTGAGGGTTCTGAATTTTGCGAGCGGCTTAACCATCAAGCATGTATGTTTGTGTTAGTTGTTATATTCAATTACTCAACTGCCAGTGCATATTAGTGTGTACTCATGTGTATATATTAAATACAAATGGACATTTTAATGAGAGCACAAACCATGTGTGAATGAAACTGTAAACTCATGAGTTTGTCCTTGAGCTATCCAGTGCTGCACCTATTTTGGTATTTTTGTAAAAGATAGGCTTTTCAGAAAAGACCATCTCCTCTGGCTGGGTACTGTGTGTACGAGCATCTGGCTTAAAGTGAGTGAGCATATCTTTTAGTGCCAATACCTTTCACTTTATACTTGCCTCTTATAGATGGCCAGATGCATTCAAGCAATCAATGGGGTGCCTCTGTAATGGAGCAGAGTGAGAGGGAGAGAGCAAAAGAGAGCAAGGACAGGAGGGAGGGGAAGTAAAGAAAATGCAAAGGCCAAAGGGTACAGAAAGATGTGGCAGGTTCAGAGGAGGATGAGGAGGTAAGGCTTTTTTTTTTCCTTGAGTCAGACAGAATAAAGAATGCACCTCAGTGAGGAAATCTAGCCTTTGTTTCTAACCACCTCAGTATTAAACCCATCCATCCTGAGAGAAAGAGGAATATACGGAGAGGCAGGGAGGGAGGAGGAAGATGAGAAAGAGACTGAGAGAATCTGCGTCTGAAGAGCAGTCATCTTTCACCTGTAGCTTGCAGAAATCTTGGCTTGCATAATGCAATGTGAGGATAAAGCCTCCTTTATGACCAGTTGAGCCAATAAATCCGGATCAGTTCTGACCTCTTTTTCTTCCTCCCTATCTCCCCTTCTCTTTTCCATGCAGCGGGCAGATAGTTTCAGCTTCTGAACTCTCTGCAGCCCAGAAACTTCCTGATTTCTGTCTGGCAATTTTCTTTGCTTCTTGAAGCAGCATCACAAAAGATTTTGTATTTATCTCTCCAGTCCATCCATGCATTCAACCAAAGTGGAGAAAGTGGAGACACTTGACACTTAGTGCTTCCCCACTGGTGCAATGAAAAAAGCATTTTAAATCTACCTTATTTTCCCAGTATGTTTAATTGCCTGTATCTGTCTCCCTCTACACTAACCATTCCCTCTGGTGAAAAGTCCTGGCCATAATTGTTTTCAATTAAAAAGTGCTACGCTGCAGCTGTCCTTAGCTTGCCTTAGCTGAATCACTATTCAGGGGAAGATGAGGGGTAGTAGCTTTGGCAGCCATCGTTATGATCGGAAGTGGAGCCACAGTTGAAGGACTGATAAAGCAGTGGCATGTTGGATCCATCATTACAACAGCTTGGGGTGTTACGTAAGGGGTGATGGCTGTGGCTGGTGCAGACAGAGCAAATAATAAATCCCAATGACAAATATAATGAGTGAGCAATAAGTGACTGCTATAATGACAGCATTGATACTTAAGCTATAATTACCTGCGTCCTTCTATTTTCATCATTGCAACAGTAAGCAGGATTACGCGCAATTACTACGTGTATAGTGGGTTTCATTTGTACCTTTTTACGTCAGATTCTGATCTGTGTCCTAGCTATGCTGGCCCAGATTCTAGCCCAGTTTCTGCACTTTTTTGCTGAACTCAAAGAAACAGTGAGCAAGGACAGCCAAGTGTTTAGCTCTGTTCAGTCTGGACCAACATGAGGAAATACCCTGATTAACAGGTGAGTGGATTCGTATCATGTGAAATTGGGCCAGGTGGAGTATGTTAGAGTATTCCACTTGGCCTCCAGAGGGCTATTTGGAGGAAGGAAAACTACGCCAGGCTGGTTTCACTGTCTCCGCTCTCTCTCTTTTTCTAATTCCTCCCTTTCAAAAGGCCACTGCAGTCATTCACACAACAGTCTAATGATAGAGATAAGTAGAGGGGAAGACGAGATGGCAAGACAGAGGCGCGGGGAAGTGAGAGATGGGCCAAGAGGAAAGAGAAAGGTGACAGAGTGAAAGAGCGGCTAAGAGATGAAGCATTACGCGGAAAAGGAAAAAAAAAAGAAAGGGGAAGAGGAGATGGAGAAATGACAGATGAGGACATAGAGACAGTGAGAACAGCATATACAGGCTCCAGTAATGAATGCCACTTTAATGAAGTACTCTTTCTCTCTCTATATCTCCATTTCTCTTTTTGCCTCTAATCTGTCTTTCCTTTCTTTCCCTCCCTGTTTCTCTGTCACTTCTAATCTCTCTCTCTCTATCTTTCCTCTAACACTAGAGAGCCATGGGGATAGGATAACTCATTATTAATTCATTGTTTCTCCCTACATATGTATTTACAAGGCCTAGAATCCTGGTTATTCAGGATTTATTACTATTTTATTTATTACTTCTACAACAAAGTGCAGAAAAACACATCTTTTATCTGTATGATTAAGCTGCCTCAAACTCCCGGCTATGGTAGAATTTCTCGCCTGTCTTTTCTACTCGGTAAATGGTTTTTATATAGTGCTTTTATACAGTGTTTCTGTTGCTCACTCACGCACAGATGGCGGCAAGCTACCACGCAGGGTACTGGCGCAACCATCGGGAGCAACTTGGGGTTCAATATATTGCCCACTTCAACATGTGAACAGGGGGAGTTGGGGATCGAACCACTGAGCTTCTGAGGAGCGGACGACCTGCTCTACTGCCTGAGCCACAGCCGCCCCGCCTCAGTTGCCGCCTTGGTAGGTTTTAGAGCAGAAGACAGACACCATTGAGTAAAGGTCAGCAATCAATTGTTTTCTTATGCGGCTGTCAAGGTAATTTCAAGTGAACTTTTGAAACGCTGAAAAGAAATTCAGGGTAAATTAGATGTGTTGCGCTCACATGGGGTGAACGCAACACAAATGAGCAGATTTCATGAATGTAAAATAAAGCTACCAAGTGTATGCCTGAATACACAACCATAAAAGTCTTTGAGCTATGTTATTTATTTCATGTGCTACAACCTTTCAAGTTGATGGAAAGCAATATTCTGGGGATTTCATTGCTATTTGCTTTCTCTGTCCGCCCTCTATAAAACATAGGTTTGCATAAAAACAACTGGAAACTTACTTATTTACTGCGAAGAGTGTCTAACACAATGCAAGGCAACACAGCTCACTTTATGATACAGTAAACTGTGGTTGAATTTATGTGAAGAATCACGATTTCACGAGTTTAATTCCTCCCTTGCTGTGTTGTATGTGTGTACATGTTGCTTGTAGGTACCAGACTCATCCATAGAATTTGATTCATTGCTTTAATCAGAGTTTGTAGTTTCTTGGCTCTGGTATTTATTGTCCCACAGCACCAGAACAAGTAGAAAAATTTACGGTGTGTGTGTATGTGAGAGAGAGAGAGAGCTGCTGATGTGTCTGTGTGTTAGTGTAGTAACACATGCTTTTGTTACCTTTGCCAGTGAAGTTGGTTGGTGCTTCCCTCTTTCTCTCTGTGTCTGCAAAATACGGTATTTCAAAAAGTTACAGATGAATTTGGCTGAAATTTTGTGAACAGATCCCTGATCCCTGAACAGATTAAAATTTGGCTGCGACCTTGATCTGGGATGACTGCCATTGTAAACATTTGGTTTTGTTGCGTTGCTAGAAAGTCCAACTACTGGATAGTGTTTGGCTTAAATGTACAACACAATATTGTATCACCTACTACTCTTTCAGTTAATAATCAATGAAACTCACTACTACCAGTGAGTACTAGTTCCCGTCAGTTATAATTTATTGGCTAAATTGGTATCATCCCACTAGCTCTAACATCTCATTGCTAGCGGTGTGGCTGAGTGCAAAGAACAGCAAGCAACGCTGCTGCCTCAGAGATAAACAGATAAGTTAGTCTTCCTGCCTGCTGTGGCTATAATGATAGCCAGCTATTCTGTGGTAGAAATTTCCCCAGTTATGTGCTGATTGTACCTCCTACCGCTAACAGGTGTTTTCATTAACGTCTTAGATCATGACTCGAGATGACTCTAAGATGATAGATAGTAAAAAAATTCTCTAGGCTATTTCACACACCTGGATACCATTTTTTTAATAAATTACACTTCCAGACAATTGTAGTAGGATTTCTGGTCTTGCATGGCATTACTGGGACTGCACTACAACAATATATCACCGGGGGAAATAAAATACATATGTGATGTTGACTGTGAGACATGCCAACTTTAGCTTTTACTCCTACCTCGAGTGGTAGGAGTCAGTTCACCTGAGTCAGTTGTACTTGGAGATGTGATGTGCATTGTAAAAATGTGTGATACATTAAACATTGTTAAGATATGCAGCTGCAGGTCTTATCTCTTATTACTTAATGGGTACTACGCTCGACATTCTTAAGTAAAACTCATTTGGCAATGTTGCTGTAGTTTCATATAGCTACTACTAGATGTTACTGAAAGCACCTTTTTTAATAAAAATAAGAACATGCGTTAGATAGATAGATAGATGGATAGATAGATAGATAGATAGATAGATAGATAGATAGATAGATAGATAGATAGATAGATAGATAGATAGATGGATAGATAGAGCACAGTGGGGGTTCAGTAGGGGACAGAGGGCTCAGCTGGAGGAGACAGGGAGCAGATGAGATGGGAGTGTGTGAGAGCAACAAGGCAGAAAATGAGCAAAGAGGGCAGGACATGAGAAACCTCTGGCACCAAACTTAGTTAAGGGAGAAAACAAACATATGCTGCATGTGCAGTTTATCCTGAAGCTGATACTTATGTAACATAGGTGGCATATGTGCGAAAATAGGCAAGGAGTGATTTTTGATTGGATTTTTTTACTCTTGGCTTCACTGTCTAACCTGCTAGTTTTGTGTTCTTGTTCATCCTCTCCACCTTTTTTTTTTTTTTTACAGCTAGGCCAAAAACATTGCCAAATCCTTGACAGCAACGGGGTTATCTCCAAGCCCCTGGGGCACATAAAGATCATTAATGACCAACAAATATGGTGGTATGGAGTGAACACTGTGTCGCATTAGACGGAGGGTTTGAAAAGTCATGTTGATGGATCGATGCACCTCTTAATCTGCTACAACCACCATCTGTAACCTAGCTGGCTGCTGTGATGGAAAATCTCAGCGGTTGTGGACATGGTGGTTGCAAGATGCGGCAAAGCCTGGCGCTCTGTTCTCTGTGCCTCAGCAGCAGAATCTCAGTGGGAAACATTCACATTCAAACACGCAAAAATCAGAGGGCTTTTATTACATGCACTGTTAACAGCTATTATGGCGTTCCATTACATTATAATGGGATATTGATGCCTGCATTGCGCCAGCATCTACACAATGCTGGTATTATGTAAGTTTCCTATTGATGGAATCATAAATCCGTAAAAATGGCTTTTATCTGCTGGGACTGGAGCAGATATTCTGTGCTCTCTTGCTCCAGGTTTGACCACTTAGTAAACAATATTAAGGTTTTTCTAGTTCAGGTTTTCTGTATGTCTTATTTAAATAGTTCCTGTTTAATTTTACTTTCCTTCAGCTTCTCAGCTTCTTCAGACTGCAGTGAGTCAACTCAGAGAAATACGTGGGCTAATCGATACTGCCAATGTTACTGTAAACATGAGCCTTTCCCGGCCCTTCCATTTTCATGTTCCTCTGCTTTTCCATTATAAAAGCATTACTTGAAACCCATTTGTCTTGGATCAATGTTGTAATGACTACATTTACCACCCTCCATAAACTGTTTAGGGTTATCAATAGCGGTGACAATGAGAGGCTGGGAGAACCAGTCAAAACTCACTCTTCCGTTTAATTGAGTTCAAACTATGGAAATTGTAGCACTTATAAAAATCAGGCACTTATAGATCTTTAATTATATGACTATAAAACAGTGTTGGAGTTTTCCTTTTTACTACATGAAATGGTAAATTAAATATATGTAAAAAGTGAAGCAAGTCAGATGACGAACTATTGATGGTCAGTTCCAATAGCATAACGAATGAATACCTCCACAATTTCCTCTAAATGTATTATTTTAATAGGAGAAATGGTGGAAAATGATTTTATGTGCATTTTGATCTGCTAGAAATACACGCAGTGATAGACCATCATGTGATATATGTGCAATAGTTCAAAATGGCAAAAAAGTTTAAAAATTCCCTAGTTCCACACCTGGATCCAGATCTGCACCAAAAATAATCCTTGGCTCATGGCTTAACCTTCCACCAAATATAACTGACATCTTTTTTTTTCAGCACACAACCGAACAAAATGTGACCAAATCATAAAACGCTTAGTGGAGGTAACAGCAGGTCAAAAGCCAAGAGATTTCAATTGTGTCTCAAATGTTTACTCAACAACAGTTACGTGTTACATAAAACTACACATGATCAATCACACGGATCTACAAAAATAAAGTTATGTTCAAGTTATTATTTTACTACAAGATGATTTGCAAATCCATCCCTCCATCCTTTATCACCAGGTCGGTCACTTTTAAAAGGCAGCAGACTTAACTGTGCAGATGCAGGTTGTAACCAGAGCTGCATCTCTCACTCTCACTCACAAAAAAAAAGACACACACACACACACCTGAACACACATATATCACTGAATCCAATTTGTTTGATTATGTGCGTGGTGTGTTGGCTTGTCAGTTATCTGGCTTGTCCAGTGAAATCCAAGGATAGCCTATCTTTGCCATGAACAGTACAGTACACAATGATAAAAGCACACAAATTATTTGAAAGCCTTTTGTCCTTTAGGCTGTAGTCTTTCCACAAACTCTAAATGAGGTCTCGAGAGATGAGTTCAAACAAAAAATACTGCCGCTAACAGGTTGGCTTAAAGGACAGTGGTTATGTAGAAGGAGGGGGGGGGGACACTTCTAGATATATATATATATATATATATATATATATATATATATATATATAGATAGATAGATAGATAGATAGATAGATAGAGATAACTGCACAGGTAACACACAGATGGACTGATCCGGATGAAACCATCATGTGGCAGTGCATATTGTGAGGGTGACAGCTCAGCAGACAGGTGTGAACTGTGAGAGATGCGGCACCTGAAATGCTGTCTGATAGAAGGTTCTTCACACTCTGTTACATAAAATCAGGGCGAGCTTTTTCTTTGCCATCTAAAGGCTAAAAGCGGCTGTGGTGGGAAACAGAGAGCAGCTCTCACAAGTCCAATGACACGAATATGCGAACAACCACATTTTTTTTCTCCTCCCCTGCCCCGCTTTTGTCATCCCCACAGCTTCTTTTTGCTCAGCCACTTTGTTCGCTTTTCTTAGTTCAGCAACCTCTTATAGTCTGTCTCCTGGGTGCTGTATAGTGTAGTAGCCTATGCTAGATTTTCTATGATGTTTTCTCTCCTCTGCTCTCCCCCTTTATCAACTTGCACAAGCTCATAAAAAGCAAGTTAATGAGGCCAGTAAGGGGTGGCCTTTGCTTCCATAGCAAAAATGAAATGATATAATCTCCGTTTTGGCTTTAATAAACAATGAATCGATTCTGATATGTTTATATACAATTATAAATTTACCTCTGGTGGCACTTTTCTACTGCTCTCCCTCTAAAGCAATGCACTAAACGTACTTTATGACCAATACATTGACTGCAAACGTCTCTGCAGATTCTCTCATTCAACTATTTGAGCTCACTGCAGTTATCAGTTATTTCAAAGGCCCACTCAAAACCTGATAGCACCAGCCTTGATTCAACAGAAGCCCGCAGTCAATATGCTGACCTGGAGAAAGCAAAGTGCCCTGGTGCTTCTGGACTGTTTAATGCATAATTAACAAGTGAATAACTGGGAAAGCTAAAGCTGGATGCAGCTTCACAGCAGCAGGCAGTGAAGGGAGAAGGTGTGAGGAAGAAAATGTAAACGCCTTTTACTTCAAAGGGGGCTGATTTTATCTTAGAAACTAGAAGAACTTCTCAGTGGTGCAAAACTGCTGCCATAAGTGGACCAATTGTAAGATTAAATACTGTCACTTAATGAATACCGTTATAAAACTATCCTTTTGCTGTAATGCTGCCAAACCTGGATATTATAGGAACATCAGAAAATTACTGTTTATGCTAATATAAGGATAAAAACACCAAAGTACATTAAGTTCGTTACAGTCGCCCCATCATGATTGCAGACAGCATATAGGCACAAAACACATGTTTCAGCAATGAAAAAAAATCAACAAGTTAGCCACCAGCCTGACTGAGAGTATCACGTTTAACTTTATTTCGGCACAATGAGAAGCCAGACACTTTTTCTGCTCTCTCTGTGGCAGTTGGGAGATTTTCGCTGCAGCTGTTTTACGCACGGCGGCCGCGCGGCGCTCATCAGCATCAGCATCAGCAGAAGCAGCGCGGCAGGAAAACATCTTTTTTATGTATCTCTTTATCGACTGATTCCTAACGCCAGCAGGGACTAATCCAGCTGTCAAACCGAAATTAATTCGCCGCGCTCGGAGTTTACAGCGTGTCTTACCTTAAGTTGTCGCGGCTCTGGAGAACTGTGGGTGCGTGTGTTTGCAGCCCCCCTATCCAAAATGGAAACTCTGGTCCCACTTGGTGTCTTGACTCGAGGAGAAAGAAAAAAATGACAACAGTGATAACGTTGTTTCGTTGTTATTGTACAAAGAGCGTCAGAGAGGTGAACTAACCGCAGCTCCCGCTCTGGCACGACTGTCTATTCTTTGGTGAGAATTAGTTTGCTTGTTTCTGACTGCCGCCCTCCCTCCCTCCCTCCCACTCACTCTCACTCACTCTCACTCACTCACTGTCTCCCACCCATGAGAAATAAATAATCTTTCATCTCTCTCTCTCTCTCTCTCTCTCCCTCTCTCTCTGTGCCTAGCAGGTGGGCATCTTTGAATAATGTGAGATCATTATTAAAGGCTGCTGGAGGCCCAAAAATGTGTGTGTCTTCCACCACCCCACCCCAAAAAAACCCTGCATGTTTTTATGGTTAAACAAACTGTCTGTCAGCGTGTATGTCATAAGAGTTTCTCCGGCTGTCCGGTGTGCAGGCAGCGGATTGGGAGTGGTCGGGATTAAACTGTGGGATTATACCTCAACATTCATTATTTCATCTCATACACTTGAGGCACACTGGTGGCGGACAATGACATCAGTCTTTGGCAGACACAGACAGAACAGACAGATTCATGTGGGTAGGGATGGAAAGAAAGACAAGAGGGAAAGAGAGCGAGAAAGGAGAGAACTACAGGGAGAGGAAACCTTTCACCTCGCAGATTGATCCACGTAAATCTAATGCTTCATGTGAAATCCATCAGACCACTAGCAAGGCGTTAGAAAGGGTCACTGGGGTGAGAGATTTCCTGGGTGAATGTGTGTGTGCTTGTAGATATGCAGTGTGGCTGCATGCAGCCCGGTGTGTGTGTGTCTCTGTGTAGTGGATGCATACACAGAAGCCAAGGCGGTGTATGTGTGCCTGTATGCTGACAGATGGCTACTGTAATGACGCAGGAACTAACTACTGGGTTTCTATGTGTCTGTGAGGTTGCATGCCTGTGCACATGCTTGTTGGTGGATTGTGTGTGTGTGTGTGTGAGAGGGGGGGAGAGAGAGAGAGAGAGAGAGAAGTGAAGGCTTGTGTGTGTGTGTGTGTGTGAGAGAGAGAGAGCAAGTTGACTTGGATGCAGAGGCAACAGATATGTCCTTTCTCTTCTAGCAGCCATCCACCAAATCACACACATACATACACACACACCTACGCAAACACACACTATGGTTTTGCCTTTTTGTCCATGTGCTTACAGTCTTATCCAACAGACATTCACAAGAGACCTTGAGTCTGCTGCAGCTTCCATTTGCTGAAAATACATTTGTACAAAAGGTGCGTGTGTGTATGTGAAAGAGAGACACTTGCTTTGGCAATGTAAACCTGTGTTTCCCATGCCAATAAAGCCCCTTTGAATTAAATTGAATTGAATTGAATTTAGAGAGAGAAAGAGAGAGGGTCAGAACACTAAAAGAATTACCAACACAAAGTTCATCAGTAAAGGTTTCTGGTGGTTATGCACTGCTGCACCAGGTAAATTGTAATCATGAGGTTTTGCCTAATAAACTTTATCTTTCCATGGATTTCATGTATGTACGGTTGGTGGGTTGTGGGATTAATAACAGGAACTCTTCAGTGCCAGCCAATGTCTAAAACTACAGCCTAAAATGACTATTAAGTTGGAGTGATAATGACAGCCTCAAACAAATACTAAACTTAATCTTCACAACTATATGGTACAAGCTGTAAGCTTCCCAAATGTTATTAAAGGGCTGTTGTACTGGGTTGCATTATACTGTCAGATGTTTCTGCTCTTGTGTCAGCCTCCTGGTTATTTTATTGATGTACGGTTACCAAGTAGTGGACATTGTTGATGACACTGGCGATAGTCTTCTCAAAAACCTGGTAAGATGAGGTGTATGGCCAAGACCACATCAATGCAGGATTCACAAATGGCAGGCACAGAGGTGTGAGAGGACCATTATGTTTCATAGTGAATCATCATCATGAGTCACTGTATTTTTAATGAGCAGCACCGACCCTTTCACCTCTATGAGTACTTTAAAACGAAGCCAGAAAACACACACAAAACTAACACAAACTCACTGTTAAAGACCCTCCGCTGCCGGACAAAGCCTGGTTTCTAGGCAGAGAGAAGAGGTCAACTAAATTGTGCCATTAAAGCAAAACAGAAAGCACAGCTGTGGGGATAAAAATCAACTACATTGTAGCTTTGAAGACTCAGAGCAAACATCCCTGTGCCAAATGTGCCATTCGGAGCCGGCAGGCTTCAAGGCCGGCAGCCATCTAGAAAGAGGGCTCAGAGTTCTGGCTCTCCTTCACTCTGCTTTGTCACATTCTGCTTCCCCTTCCTCTGTCGACTCACACTGTTTTATCTACATTCCTGTGCTTTCTCTGCTCTCCCTTTCTGTCACACTTGGCCTTAACTTAGTGAATGTGGGTGTGCTTGCACATGTGTGAGTTTCATTACAGATATTATAAACCTAACAGGCTTGAATAGCGGGCGAAAAACAATTGATGTATTTTAATAATTATCATGTGTATCTCGACCCAGGCACGCTGCTTTGTGTTTGAGCATGAGTGCTATCCTGGCACCCTCTCACTTGTCTTAACTCTCCGATTTAAATGCTTCTAATTGTTGTGCATACATAGAGTAATGGTTTGGTACATGGATTTACATGCAAATTTTCTCCTTACTGGCTTAATTTAGAATTAAATCCCTAACAGCCTGCAATCTACCCTTCTAGCGTATATTTTAAATTTGGCATCAAGTAATATAATGCTATTAGGGCTGTGACCATCTACTGCTTGCGCTGCCTTACCACGTTGTTGCTAAAACATGTGCGGGAACGCACACACACACACGCGCGCACACACACACACACACACACACACACACACACAGATGCACTCACTCACCATGTGTTTTACTGGACTGTCTCCCACTTCCTTTTGTCGGAAGCTTACCCTCCCTTTCTCCCTCTGCCATCCTGCTCGCCCCCTATCCTTCCCTCTCGCCTGCCCTCTTCTCCCTCCTCTGTCACTCATCAGCACGCCTCACTCTCCACTCTATATTTTTTTCTTGCCCATCGCTTCTTCCTCTTTTTCTCCCATTTTTATCCGAGTCTGTCTCTTATAAAGCTCTCTTCTGCTTCTTCTTCTCCTTTTGTGTCCCCCCCACCCCCCCCTGCAGGCCCTCCTTGTTGGGCTACAGGCCAGTGTGGGTCAGAGGCAAGTAGTAATTACTTCACTCCTCCTCTGACAGCTATAGTGAAGGAGGGAAGAAAGAGAAAGAAAGATAAAAAAGAGAGGAACAGACTAAACAAAAAGCAAGACAGGCTGGTTATTTACTCCCATAATCAGAGCTAAACAAAACCTTGTGATCCATTTCTTTTTTCCACTAAAGGACAAGAATTATTATAAATCAGATGCATTTCTGTTACCACTACAGTCATATTCGTGCAGAATCCAATAAAGTGCGCTGCTGTACCTTGACCAAGTTCCAGCTGATTTCATCCACTGACAAGGTACGTGTCTGCACAATCTGACATCGAGAGATAAATAATACAGTGATATAGAATGATTTCTCCCACATGCTTAATGTAGCGTAGGAGAGTTGGCCTTAATTGGTGCAGCTATATTTGAGTTGTAATATAGAGCGGGCAATGCCTCCTTGACTTCAGCACTGGGGTTGGGACAAATTTGCATACCTTTAAAAATCAATAGCAGTCTAAAAAATTCACTAGACATAATGGAATTAGCATGAAGGGAAAAAAACATAATACAAAGGAGGGAATCACGACTGCAGTGGACTGTCTTTCACTAAACGTGACGTTTGGATCAGACCTGGGTCACGCTACTGTTTTCTTCCACACAGCTTAAATAGCAGGAGAACTCATTAGTTAAAAGGTTGTAACAGACAGGAGCAGGGGATTTTTGAAGACTTTCAGCCCAGTTACATTACTGTGAATGCTGTTGTTAATTACTTCCCGGTGCTATTCTTATGCCGGGTGATCGATGATATTTCTTCAGCTGTCTAAGGCTCACAACTTACTGAGACAGGGTCACCAATTACGGAGCGCCAATAACCTTTATTTCCTTCCCTTTACAGTAAATACTGTTTTTCACACACATGGAGGTGAGTCATCTTGCACTATCGTACGCGCTCATGATATGTGCAAATAAGTTCTCAAAATAGATTATGAATGGATTATGAGTGAGTGTGCAAATTAAGGAACAGGCAAGTGTATAAACCTGTGTAACAAAGAAAAATCACAGGGTTACAAGACAAAAGACAAAAAAGAGCAGGAAAAATAAAAAAGTCCTTCATGGCAAAACTACATTTTTTCTTGAAATCAAAACAAGATAAAAGAATTAAAAGGAAACACTAAATAAGAGAAGAGAGGAGTGCATGTCTGCACACACGTACTGTATATTACATTAGATGAAAAAAAATAAATGCCAGTGAGGCAAATACTGAAATGAAAGAAAAGCTAAATGAATTCTGTGATGTCTGGCACTCCTCACACTCAAAGGAAGGTGGGGAAGGAGTGAAAGGAACAAGTGAGGAAGTGAGCTACTGTACATGTTACCGGTAAGCCCTCTTCCTCAACTAGGCTGATTATTTTAAGCACTGTGAGATTGATTTTGAGGCCCTGTGGGGGCCTTGAGGGTCTATGTGAGTCAAAGTGAAGGTGCACACAGACAAAAAAAAAAAAGGAGGTGGAATAAAAAAGTTAGGACAGGGAAAGATCACTACGTAGAGGAGAGCAGACGATGGGAGGAGTGGAGAGGAGTGGAGGTAGTCTCCAGATTCCTGAGGTTATTAATAATAAGAGTGTGTCTTCAAGGACACCATTGATGATTTGGGTCAAACTATTTCTTCTTCCTCCTGAGGTGTCCCAAGGTCAGCCAAAAAAACTGGCCCCAGAAATATCTCTCTTCCAACTTGAAATAGGCAGTCATGTTTTCAGGGAGCAGTAGCCCAGGATGACAGAGCGTGGTTTTATATCCTCATAAAACACTGGCAGGGTTCTAATCAATTTCAAGAGCGTCATCTTCCTTTGCTATTTGGAGTTTGTGTAGCAAGTGGCAGGTAAAGCAAATGTATTATCAACTAGCGTGAGAAGATAAGACAGACAGAACAGAAAAGCGCGGTGCTTCGAGATGCTTAATTTTCTAATTTAATTCGTTGGAAAGTTTGACAGTCCATAATTATTTTCTCAGCAATCCTTTTCCCCCTTCTGTCAAACAAGATGTGCGTCCACTCTTCTTTCTTTGCTGTTGTCCCTCTGTGTGAAGAGCACCTTGCTTTGGCTTCTTATTATATGACCAAGGAAGCAGGATGTTCACTGCCGCCTACGGATCTGTCGGTGTGTTCACAAAGATATGCAGTTTAAGGGCAATTCAGCATGAATTCCTTCATATGAGAGCACAACAAATATCACCTAAATATCTTACCTGTGGGCTGAGCACCAAATGTCTTTCTACGCCAGCTGTGACATCTGGCCATGACCATTTTATACCAGCCCAACTGAGCCTTGGCTTCCATTTAATGAAATCCTTTTAGTATCTGGCAGTGTTATGAAATGTTTCTGATCATGTGAATTACACTGTTCAGGTTACAGCTGCCTCCGGAGGAGACTTGTGATCAAATCAAAGTGATGGAATCAAAAGATGGACTCCCACAGACTCCACTTCATGACTGAGAGCGAGGACTAAAACTGAGATTGTGTTTGTCTGCCATCTAGTGGTCAAATCAAGTCAAATCAGAGAGCATGTGGGAGAAAGATCTGTGGGATCAGCTTTCGCCTACAACTGTTAACCACTAGGCTATCTTAAATTTCAGCAGATTCAGAGTAAATATGATAGCGCTATAAATAGACATATAATGCAGTGATTCTGGAAGTAGGCTAAACGTGTTATGTTTTTTATTCCTCAACCCTTACATCCTGTGCAGGTCAATTTTTACCCATTTTTACACTTGAGAGCAGTAAAAACACCCTGAACACTTTTCTTTTAAGCTGAAATTGTATGATTTTTCCTAAAGTGACCCAGAATATACAAAAATGAATAATGTTTATTATTGTGCAGTTGATACACATATTTATTCCTACTGCAGAGGGTGTTCTGGGTAAAATTTGACCCATATTTATTAAAAAAAAGTAAAAAAAAATCACCATTACAACATGTTGTTGCATTCTTCACATTCAATAACATTCATTGAAATCATGATGGCTGTTATATTCTCCTGTTTTATGTAACACCAGGCCCTCATATAGTGTGCCTGTGAATATTTTTCCTCCTTAAATGAATAGTGTAAAAGCGAAAGAATACACTCTCTCTGCTCTCTGAAAGCTTCTTTAAGGATTAAACACCCATTTATTAATGAATGATGAATGTAAAGTAGATCTGTGGTTCAGAAGTTTGGTATAGTCCAGAGACTAACTATGAGGTGATAGTGTGAAGGGTCAGATTATTAACAGTAGACTATGTGAGGTTTAAAAATGTTGCCTGTTTCTTATCAGATCGCTCATTCTGTGTAAAGCTTCTATGATTCTTAACCAGCAAAACTTGTGCAAAAATATCTTGAAATGTCAAAATGTTCTCAACAGTTCTCAATAGAAGATTTATATCCCAATAGATTGTCTGTAGCCTATTTAATTGCATTCTTATTGAAAAGAAAGGTGGATGACAAACAATTTTCTTTGTAGTCAAGGTAGCCTATAATGTCGCCACTTTGTCGCAGTAAAGAGCAAGTTGCCTTTTACAGGTAAGATTAGAAAGAGTCCAATGGAAGCGACTCCGTTTCCCAGCATGCCACGGGTGTCCACGTCGCATCCAAGTTAGAAATAGGTAAGATACAAATACGGTGAAACCAGAAATTGTACGATAGCCACTTCAGCTTTTATGTCGGGGACATCCTCGCTGTAAAAACACAAGGTACTACATTATTTGCACCACTACAGAGAGTACATGTACTTCTCCGGGTATATTTATACGTCGTTCCGCACACGTTTGGCTTCGTGGGCGGAAGCTCATTGTAGAGGTTACACGCTGAGTGCTCGTCACTCCACCAATTACCTCGGGGAAGGTCTGAGACAAGAGCCAATAGTTACCCTCGCAGGGTATCACCTGATGCGGGTGAGCGAATGAACAGAAAACACGGGCCACAGTGAGCAGCTTGTCGCAGGAGAAGACCGTCGGTGCAGCCTCTCAGCGCCGCGGACGGATGTGACGTTCACCGGCTTGGAATCGTTCGCGGCTGGCAAATGAGTGCAATGTATGAGGTGGGGCACAGCTCCACAACCCAATTCAGACTACTCTCCCCCCACTTTTACCAACGACAATGTCACATGACCTTTTACATTTTAAAGCATTACAACTAAACATTTTAACCCCCTTACAAATGATTGGGTTTGTTTCCTAAAGGTGGACCAAAATGTAATGATTTTCTTTTATAATTGATTTTACATTTAGTTGGAGTACAGCATGTTCCAAGAAAGTTTTACCATTTCACTGTGCACTTATGTGAGGTTTAATGATACAAAATTCAGTCTGACCCAGTTCCACGGCCTCATCTGCGCGTGTAGAGTTACCCGTATTGTCTGAAACTGAGAGCCACAGAACTAAAACCTCAGACATCACCTGCAGATGATCATGATGATAAGACAGCCAAGGAAAGGGTTGAACTGAGTGGCAATCAAATGACCTGTCCTAAAAGTTGGCCTGTTCCTAAATGAATCCTGGACCTTTTTCTCCTTGAAGCAGCCATATTTGTCTTAAGTTTGGGATTGACCACGGCACAACAAATCTGCCTGATAGCATGAAGAATAAATAAATAAAGAACAATAAATTTGAAATATTTTATGATTTATTATGGTTTTATAGTTTTACTCCTAATTTCTCTTTTAAATAGTTTTAACTTGTGTACGGTATGTAATTCACCATTTTTCACTTTGTATTTATATGTTTATGTGCTTTGTGTGTTTCTAAGTCCCTGCTGCACAATCAGTTGCTCTTTGGGGACAAATAAAGGGCAATTGTTGAATGAAGGGACACAGCTATCATCTTCTAATGCAAAAAAACAAACAAACAAACAACCCCCCCACCAAAAAAAAACCTTATTAATTTCAATTCAGATATGACCCATAAAATATTTAACCATTACTTTTAACCTGTACACCTCGATCCATAGTTTAAATTGTTGTTATGCCACTTGTACCTCACACAAATAATCCATCGGTCTCAAAAGAGCTGGATCTGTGTCAGGACAGATAGTTGGTGAACTGTCACCGACCCACTTTGTTGTAATTATCTGATGGAGTTGTCACATAACTGTGACCCGACATCATGAATGTAGAGCAAAAAAGAGGATGACAGAAACAGGGGCCGGGTCAGAAGCAGAAAACTGACAAAATCTCAACCTAATCAGGGTATTCTGGGTTTAGGTAGACTAATTAAACTGCCTCTGTAATTGATGTATTTCTGTATTGATTGACAAAGGTAAATTGCAGCTATACTCACACACTTTTACAACAAATCTGCATCCAACATCAGAAACTTTTGTCTAGTTGTTTTTGTCTAGTTGTCAATCAATCTGGGAGCAGGTTCAAGAAGTGTGTTTTTTTTCTGTGCACTTCATTTTTGACTTGTTGATTAGATTTGGCGCTTAAAAATAATATCAATTTAGCAACAGAGTGTTGGTGATTTAACATCTAACATCCATCAACATCCAATACTACTACAAAACTGGTTTTAACTGGTTAAAACTGTCAAACTCAAAGCTCCTAAGTGGCCACCAGGAGCAGCACTTAGAATTATCGGCTATATATTCTTAATTGTAGTGATAGTAGTGGCAGTACAATGACTACATTAATGTAATAATAATAATAACAATTTCTGTTTGCAACTGTCAAACTCACAGTTTCCAAGTCTCTGGTCACCAGATAATAATTATTAATTGGCCATTTATCCTTAATTGTGTCCGGTAAACATGTTTATTGATTACTTTGTGCGGGAAAAATGTGAGGGCACATGGCCACTCCCATGAGGAACAGATGGGAATAATGGGAGCATTAATGGCTTAAATAAGGAGGACATAACCTTATTCTCTCAGGTAAAGCAAAAACATGTGAGTGCTGACCCAGCATCAGCCAGATGAGATCACTTACAACAATCAACTTTAATTCATGATCATTTGATAATAATTTAAATGACTCTAATTTTAATTGCATTTGGCTTAAATTTCAAGTTATTTTACAGTCTGATCATTTTTCTGTGTTTATTGAGATTATTCCTGTTTATTATGATAAGAAACAGTAAATTTAGCAAGTTCTGTAGTGACAGCTCTTTGTAACAGTTTGGGTCCAATGTCATTGCCCAGTGGGAAAATAAAATGTAAAAATTATTTTGATTAATCACTTTCATTCACTTTTTTTCACTTTTATTCTACATTTTATTCTTTTTTCACCAGTTTTTTTTGTTGATGACATAGGCAGATGTATTAGTTGTTTTTATATGTTTATAATATTTATTTTTACATTTGATAACTAAACAAAATAGATCTTTTTATTATTGATTTATTTCAATTGATTCATTAACTTATTATTAAGTGGCACAAATAGGCATCCATGCTATTAAAGGCGTGTCTCAAGGTGTCACTTTTAAAAGGTGACTCACTTTCGAGGAATTTTGGTAAATCTTGCAACTGAAATCAAAACAAGGGCATGGAAGTTGGACTTCTCATGAGCTAAAATGTGTGGAGTCAACCACGTGGATCAGTTTTTGGTCAGCCACACGTGTAAAGGTCAGGGCTGGAGTTGTATAACTTGTTGTTGTTTGGGGTTTTTACAGATATTGTCTGCCAGCATGCTCGACCTGCTGTCAAACTATGTAACACCAGAATGCTCCCTCTCTCTCTCTCTCTCTCTCTCTCTCTCTCTCCCTCTCTCTTTCTCTCTCTCTTTCTGTGTGTAAGTGTGTTTTGAGAACACTTTTATCTCCAAACATTGCAGGCAACATGTGATTTCTGGAATGATGTTGGTGCAGACTGAAGTCGGGGTGGATTAGGGTTTCCATAAAAGAGGATGAACACCCCTTGATCTTTTTGGATATTCACAGAGGAGAGGAACAGGGGAGAGTTGGGGCACTGAGTGGACACAACAAGAGGGTGAATCCAGAAAGAGAAAGATCATCTTCACTTTGAAAAGAGAACCTCCATAATTTCTTGAACTCCAAGAAGGTCAAGGTGTGTTTTTCTACAATTCCTTTTTGCATGAATTTTTTTATTGTTGCAATGGTATTGAGTGTGTGCATCAACTGTTTTTTTTTTTGCTTTTCTTTTCAGAGTCACCGTCTTTCAGCAGCCAGAGAGCCAAGGTGTGTTTTTTGTGTGTTGAATATCAGACTTGCAAGACGTGTATTTGCGGCATGCCTTTCTTTGTGTTCAAATGCATGCTGCTTTGTGTGTTGACGGGTGGAACAGTGTGTGCCTGTATGCTGAAGAATCATACCATATGGATTGAGAGGGATGACTGTGCCCAGTGTGTGGCTGTCAACACCACCATCTGCAGTGGCTACTGTTATACACAGGTGACGACCGGTACACACTCACACACTTCTCGTGGAAAAATCTCAATTTCAACATTGTTGAAAACAAAGTGTATGATGAAGTGATGTTGAGGAGGTGATGTACATTATAAGAATACTTGATGCAATACCCTTGTGGCTTGGGCGCCATCAGAACAGGTAGGTGATGGTAAAGATATTGCAAATATATATTTTGATACAGCATCTCAAATCTTCTAAAATACTGTTTTTATAGTTTTTGCTTGATCTAGATGTGAAAGAGATATGGAGGTGAAAGAGCATTACTCTCTCAAACACTGTCTCTTCTGACACATTTCCCAATTCATGAAAAAAGTTGACACATTATCATAATTTCAACCACAGCACAGCCTCAAACAGCTGTCTCCTCCATTCCAGGACACTAATTTGAAGGGGCGGTTTGGCAGGACTTTCCTGATCCAGCGTAGCTGTGTGCCTCTCTCCCTGGTGTACCGAGCTGTTCATTTTCCAGGCTGCCCTCAGGATGTCAACCCACAGCTGTATTATCCTGCGGCCCGCTGCTGTAGCTGTAGACGCTGTGACTCACGCACACTCCACTGTGTCCGCTCCAGCCGAATCCCTCAGTGCACTATGGCGCTTAGAAGTTTGGAAGCCTGAGCCAATATACTGATACCAGCCATGCACGTGCACTGCAAATAATGCAGCTGTTCCCTGATGGACCAACAGTGTTTGTGGTGCATTTCAGCTCCTCAGCCATTCAAGTTTGTGTTTTCTCTAGTTTGTTAGCCAAGATATTGCTATTGATAAAATATTGTGTTGAGCATTCATTAGAGCTTTATTGTGGATTGTATTGCTTCTTGTGTAAATGAATGAAATGTTAATGGATAAATGGAAATAAATGGATGCAAAATAATTGCATTAACCTATTAAATAAAGTCTACTGTCTGTGCATACTGATGATGATAATCTTGTTCATATTTATAGATTTACCAGGGTTTCTGTAGGGTTTCGCACATACTACACATGGAAGACCTTTCTCACAGACGACACAGGTGTATAAGTTAAAAATCAATGATGGCTGTCTTAGTGTTTCATTAAGCTGTCAGAGAGACAACATGCACAGTACCACAGCCCTGCCACTGGAACACTGAAATCGAATGCAGCCATTATTTATATGGCCTAATTATTTACACCAGTGTCTGTGAGAAAGGTCCCCGAAGTTAACAACCTTGAGGAAATGTTGCATGGTAAATGCTAGGTTGGATCAGGCGGAGGGACGAACTCTCGCGAGTGTGGTTAGGGTTAGGTTTGAGTGGGTAGGGTTAGGTTAAGGCTAAGGTTAATCTCGCAAGAGTTTTGCAAATCATCCCCCCGGCTGATCCGATCTAGCTCCAAACATGTTGCATCATGCTCACCTTGGTTTTCCTGAGATGAGTTGGCCCACTTAGAGTGGAGCTCTGATCATTGGCCAAGTATTCAGATCTGAAACACCCTTGACTGTTGCGTGCGCCTGTCTTGCTCCTTCCAATTATTTAGCTGTACAGGGGGAGAGTCTGCATTTAAACTTTGTTATAGCAGAATTACATCTTTGATTTCGTCTCAAGATGAGTCATTAATGCTTGCTCTTATCAAGACATTTTTTTTTTGACTTCTAGCTTGCTATCCTTGTATCCTTGTCAGTATCCTGGAGCTGCCTGTTAAAGTAGCAGGTGTGCAAAATGTGTAATTTTTGGTTTAGTGCAGTGTAACATAAGAATATATTCAGAAATCAATGTTACGCTGTAATCTGTGACCTGTGAGATCCAGTGTTTGATAAGGACACTGACAAAAGTTTTTATCAGCTGTCCGGCTACCTAAAATGTTCATAGTATTTAAATAGCATCGCCAACTTTGAATTGAATTGTGATAGCAGAAACTGGTGGCTCTCAATAGAAACTGAGTAACATAGTGGATAAATAGTGAATAGTGGATTTTATCTGATTTTACCCACTTCATGAAAAGAGTAACCAATATTATGTTCAATAAGCCTCAGAGGCTGTCTTTGCAACTCGAACTATTTCCCTCACACGGTGGGCACGTGTATCACTGGAAGCTTCTTGGATTGTGATTTGATTTCAGTAGGGTGACGGCTGACCCTGGCTCCATTTCTTGGCTGGCAGGGCAGGGGGTGGAGAGTTATGTTGAATTTATCCTTGGATCCACAGGGCTGGACCCGCCTATATATATAACCCCGAGCGTCTTTCTACTCTTGCCTTGCTCGGTGTCTCTCAGGGACTCTCAGCCTGCTCTCCCTCCGCAGCCTCTGTCTTTGTGCTGACCAACTTCTGCACTCACAACAACCAAGAACCATGGCACAGCAACAGATTAGGTATGAACCTGCTCTCTCGATGACAACAATACACCAAACCCTTCAACGTTATATGTAGGAGTAAAGCATGTTTTGATTATTTACTTCTATTAATCATTATAGAAAAAGTTCCAGTTTGCCATCTGTTAATCTTTTAAGAGCTAAAATGGTAAATAATAGAAGCCTTACAGGATGTGTAATGCCTCATGAAAATGTGTATGTTGTTTGATTTACTCTGTCCACAAGTTATTTTTGGAAGACCAGATTCCCAGAGGCAGTCACTCTATTCTCAGTTCTGTTGCGGTGTCTCTACAACACAGAACCCAATTGGCTAATGACTTACATACTTTACAAACACTTTAAAAACCAAAATGAATTATTTGTCTATCCACAGTATGTCTTTGATATTGTGCCTAAAATCAGTGGTGGAAAGTAACTAAGTACATTTAAAGTACCACAAATAGTGATTTTTCCCTCTAAACTTCTCACATGGTTTAATTTCAATAAATGTTCAAATGATCCAATAGTTTATCAAAAATCAAAGATTAGAGGAAAAGTCCAAAAACTGAAAACAGATTTGTGTATCAGAACTTTGTTTTTGTTTTTCTTTCCTCTCCCATTAATCATCTCACGACCCCTCAGATTTATCTGGTGACCCTTGGGAGGGGCCCGACCCCTAGGTTGGGAACCACTGGACTAAACTAGCTAACTGTATATAAAGTAGTTCAAACTAGCTCCACCTCCAGCAGCTACAACAGTAACATGCTGCTTACACACTGATGCTTCAGTATTAATAATCTAATGATGTCATATATAATAATGTATCAAAGGGACCAAACCACTACTTTACTACTACTACTATTACTATTTTAATACTTTAACTACATTTTGCTTAATACTTATGTACTTTTACTTAAGTAGGATTTTTCATGCAGGACTTTTACTTGTTATGGAGTATTTTTACAATGTTTTATTGATACTTTTAATAAAGTGAAGTATCTGAGTGCTTCTTCCACCACTGCAAAAAATGATTATACAGCGTCAGTTTCAACAGGTTTGGTTACTTCAGCTGTCAGTGCCTCATCTTACTCCACTTACAGGAATGATTGTTATGCTCATGTCTGTTTTGACTTGTCTTTGTTCAGCCTCCCGGCCAAGCTGATTAATGGAGGGTTTGCAGGCATGGTAGGAGTCACCTGTGTGTTCCCAATTGACCTGGCCAAGACCCGCCTGCAGAACCAGCGCAGCGGGCAGCAACTATACAAGAACATGTAAGAACCACACTCAACAAAAGAAAGATCACTGATAGGTGCTTACCACCCACCTCATGTGCGTTGCCAGACACCTGTTCTTTCTCTTGGTTTGAAATTGTATACCTAATAAGTGCACATTCATACAATACCCTTTTCTAATGATGCAAGTTCCTTAAAAGTCAATTTATCATCACCTTATAGTGATACCTTTACAGCTTCTGTATCTGTGATAAGTATCAAGCTTGAGAGACTGAGGTCACCAAGTGCTATTGGACCCATGTTTGGGACAAGTTAGATTCTCAGTATTTAGTAATTCATTTTTTGTGAATAGACTATTTTGGGAAAGCAGAATATAACTTTTTCCTGGTATGAATGCTTTTCCCTATGACACCGAGCTCTAATTGTAATTTCCTACAGTCACTTAATTATGGTTGCACAAACATCAAGTGTTTACTATAAATAATTTGCACAACTAATCCATTTTTGTTTTGTTTTTTTCCTCCTAGGATGGATTGCCTAATAAAGACAGTTAAATCTGAAGGCTACTTTGGCATGTACAGAGGTAAGGCTAGTCACACTGTCCATACTGGCATTTTTAGATATGTGACAGTCGAATAGTCTCCTTGAAAAGGTATCATATAGAAGTACAAGAGATATGTGATATGTTTTTATTGGCTTACCATATTTAAAATAATGGAACTAAGACGTTGCGTGTGGTCTACATCAAACCTACCAATTTAATGAGACTCCCAAAGAGGAACACTTCTGCTTTTTTATGTCAACCATCTTTAATTTTCTTTGAGCCTATATGCTGTGACATCATTTTAGTGCTTGCATCAAATTCTATGTAAGTTAATGGCTACATGTAAGTGGATCGGCGGTCCACCTTGTAAGACAATAAAAATGATTTGTGGGCATCAGTATCTTGCACTGGCAAACTCTATTTTGTTTTCAAATATCACAACTCAGAGCACATCCTGCACTGAAGCTAAGAGCATTTTATGCCTAACAAAAAACATTGTTTCTTCTGTCTTTTCATACAGTTTAATTCCTTCACCTCTACAATGCAAAATTTCAAACTACTGAATGTGTTTGATTCACTGAGAGTGGTTGTATGTTTATCTCATAAGAATGAAGTTCATCATGAACAATGCTTGTTGTTGTAGGTGCCGCAGTAAATCTCACCCTGGTAACCCCCGAGAAGGCCATCAAACTAGCTGCCAACGACTTCTTCCGCCACCAGTTGAGCAAAGATGGGTGAGTAGTGTCACTAAAAAGGACTTAGTCTTGGCGTACATTACAACATCATGCTTGGATTTGAACCTCACAAATGTGTGTGTATGCATGTCTTCAGTGGTAGGTTGACGGTACTGAAAGAGATGTTGGCAGGTTGCTGTGCAGGAATGTGCCAGGTCATTGTCACCACACCCATGGAGATGCTGAAGATCCAGCTTCAGGATGCTGGCCGGCTAGGTAAGGCAGTTAGAGTCAGTAGAAATTGATCAATAGAATTGATTACAGGCGTGAAATACTGCATTTAATATGTTTGATGTTAGATTTTTAATGCTATGGTGAAAGACAGTGAGAGTATCTTTCCTGTATCTGCTAGCGGCCCAGCAGAGGGTGATACCTAGCGTGGTAACGACTCTGAAGATGGGGGGGACCAGTGCTGTTCTTAGCCGTTCCTACAACACCAGCCCTGCACCTCAAGTTATCCGAATGTCAGCCACACAGATCACCAGAGAGCTGCTGAGGACTAAAGGAGTCCAAGGACTGTACAGGGGACTCGGGGCCACATTGATGAGGTGAGATGGTATTTAATACCTGCACTTAGTTAACATGGCTTTCCCTCTTTAGTCAACGGTCTCTAATGTGGTGAACATGCTTATTTGTTGCCTTTTGTAGGGACATCCCGTTCTCGGTTGTGTACTTCCCTCTTTTTGCACATCTGCACCAGCTTGGCCAGCATTCATCTGAAAACCCAACTGTGCCCTTCTATTGGTCCTTCATGTCTGGCTGCTTGGCTGGATCTATTGCCGCTGTAGCTGTCAGCCCATGCGACGGTAAGTGGAACAGTCAATTAGTTTTGTCAATGAGTTTTGTTTTTAACTGAAGTTGTTTAACTGATTTTATTATGGTTTACCTAAACATTTCTATATGGTTTTGCAGTGGTCAAGACAAGGCTACAATCACTCAAAAAAGGAGCTAATGAGGAAACCTACAATGGAGTGGTGGATTGTGTCAGGTAAAAACCTCACTCTCAGAAATTGTTACTGGGTTGAAACATGTCCCCTTGGTGTAAATTGCTTATGTTACATGCTAACTCTAAGCTTTTCCTTCCATTGCAGAAAGATCATGATAAAGGAGGGTCCCGGAGCTTTCCTCAAGGGGGCCAGCTGCCGGGCGCTCGTCATTGCCCCTCTCTTTGGCATTGCCCAGGTTGTGTACTTTGTAGGAGTTGGAGAGTTCCTGCTGGGGTACACCCCGTACAACATCTACTCTGCATAAACAAGCTGTTTCCTAGTATTTCTACCGCCTCATTAAATTACAGGCAGCTATGCCCTGGGCATAGTCATGGATCCAGCTCTCTATTACTGTGTACCTTTCATTTATTGATGGAGTTTTCAGTGTAAAACACTAAAGGGACCAGGGAGATGTCATTTTTTTTCAGAGTGGTTTCAAATTATGCCTGTAGCATGACTGTCTCGTACTTAAGAGACTCAGATTGAAACAGAGAGGTCTATGGGCTTCAGCGGAGCTTATTGCGAGAAAAGAGAGTTACTATTCTCACTGGGGGACTTGATAGTCCACCACTGACCATCATTTCACCCAGATAAGACTTGACTTTACTCCTGTGGCAGCAAACCTTTCCCAGTAGTTCCTTAGATTTAGAACCCTACCCCCATTACCCCCCTACCCCTTATCATTTACCCTTCACTGTAACCCTAACCTGCCTGTCCCTCCAACTCCCCCATCTTGCCAACCACTAGGTGATGGCTGTTACACAGTGTTGCAAAAGAGAACTCAAGTGTGCCAGGGAGCAACTTCTGAATAATGAGAAGAAATCAAAACTTGAAATGGCTCCAATCCTGTTTTAAAGGGTTATGTGTGAAACTGCGCCATGGATGTTGATCCCTGTCTATGTATATAGTATAGTTGTTTATAAAGTTGATTTGATTTGGTAAATAACTTTTTTCACAATGACTACCACATGTTGTCCTTTAAATACCCCAGCTGGGAAAAGATCTGGAAAACATAGCTTACAAATGAAACATTTATCCACCAGTATGCCAAAGAGGGATTCTGGTGTTTTACTGCTCTCTGTTACAAAGAGTGGTTTCCCATGCTCCTAAATTATCTGCCCATTCTCATGATCTACACTGCTCTGTAGTTGGTCACAAGGTGGTAGCTTACCATAGATGCTTTCTGGAGTTTATTTTTCAAAACATTCGTGGTTGAGGTGTTTGGGGTTTTTCCGGGCACTGCGAATGTTTCTTATGGCAGCCTACACAACTCTGATTATGTAACATGTAAGTTTGAACTCTGCAGCTAAACAGCTCAACAAGGCTTTCTGCAGTGGACTATGGAAAACTGCTTCCTTTGTGGTGAGGGGAATGTTTTGATGGAGGCTAACGAGAGTGATGATGGACCGGAGTTTATTGATGGGATTCGGTGTGCTTTCGGGACCAAGTCTGAAAAAGTGCAACATATCCTACACTTGGCCATTTTCTCTTAGTTGACAGTGGTTGTCTGTGACTGGTCAGGTTTTCTTGTCAGTTATTGACACACAAGCCTACTTTACTATGTCATGTTAAGCATTTAAAAGCAGAACAGAGTACCAAGTTGGGCTCTACTTTCTCTCCTGGAAAATTCAGTGGGTCAAGGTGCTTTTAACAATTTTACCATTGTAAATATGTATCCTATATATCTTCAAATTTTTCAAATTGTGCAAATTAAACTCAACATTTCAACATGTTGAAAGTGTTTCAACCAGTTGAGTACACATGTAAATACCGATTTATAAATGCTGAATAAATACAAATAAATGCACTGTTTACTTGTGTTATTTGTGCAGTGTGTGTGTATAGCCTGAGGTGTTGCATCGATACTCTGCAATCACAGAGGTGGAACTCATTCAGTCACGTATTCTCAGGTAGAGCTGTTGAAAACTAGCAGCAGGTTGACTGTAGACAGTCTAATACTGTTTCTGATGCAAGCTTGAAAGATGTTACCCTACTCTTCTACACATGCATCACCCGCATGGATACATTTGTGGCAGTAGAAATGCTCATGCTGCAGTGCTGGGGAAACTCTACCCAGGGTAGTCCTGCAGGCTCTGCTGCATTGCACGCATATCTATCCCCCCAACTAAATATCCAGCTGTCCTTTAAGCTCAAGCGCAGAAAGGTGAAACTCTGAAATGAGCCTCACACTACCAAACCTGGAAACCTACTTAATCGTGGGGGATATCAAATACAATCGGTTGGGAAGAAGTATAATGCAAATCAGTTTACGATGTAAGTTAATGAAAAGAAAAGTAGGTCATTGTGATTCTTTACAAGCTGCATAAATCCATACTCTGCTGAAACATAATACATTTTTACTTTATTCCTGATACTATATACTATGTACTACAGCCAATGAGTACTGGCTTTCCTGGAGATCATGTGACTCTTTCTAAATTACTATCTACAACTTCAGTATACCCCTCTACAATTGGATATCTACTACATATTTAGTTGATAGATGTGTGGTGATGGAATTTATGTTTATGTTCTGTTCCAAAGAATTGAAAAAGTGTATTTTCCTTTCTTCAAAGGGAATAAAAATCATCCTTTATGTATGTATTTTAATGTCAACACTGCACATTCTGTGAGCATTTTCACATGTAATCTAATGAAAATATCAGCCTATATAAATTATATTTGGCAAGGTATAGAGGATGTATTTCAATACTGGAAAGGGCTGAAAGTGTGTAGACTCACTGGTATACTTTCAGGCCCTGAAACCGATGCAGGAATCAGAGTATGTGACTGGGGCTGCATGTGTAATGGTGGACTCTGATGCAGACTGATATCAGGATCAAGAGATGTCTTTGATGCTATAAGAGAAGTTTTTAAATATTGAAAAAAATCCATAGAAAGGGTTTAAAAAAAAAAGCTGCTTGCCAGAATCAACTAAAACAACTTATATGCCAAAATATTCAGATTACTCTTATTGAAAACGCATATCTGCACATGTACATGTTTGTCGAAAGCATTTGACAAGGCTCAGTCAAGATGCTTGTTAAGTTGATTGTTGACTGTTTTTGCCAAGCATACCCTTAAATGTTTTCCAAGAAGCAAGTTTACTGAATTATTTGGATAGCTTTGCTGACTTTCAACAACCCCCTTGAGTCCTGCACATAAACTGATGTAAAAAAATATTTTGTTGTGGGTTTGAATCTGCAGTCATCCAGATAACTCAATAGACCTGCTACTTGGTATAAACTCCTAGATCAGGTAAGGTCGTGCTCTCACACTGTAGATGTCCTGATCTTTTTATCACTTTATCAGTGGACTTATCTGTCATCATCATCATCAGGACCTCTGTGATGAAATGAGACACAGGAAACTATGTAAAACTTGAAATGCTTTATTAAACTTCAAACACCTATCTTCCTGAGAAGCCTGGAATGGTATTAAAATAAATTACCACACACAATCAACTATGAAAGGCTCGACTGCGTACACAATGTTTTTGGGCGCACAGTATGTTACATCTTCAGATTTGCACCCCAAAAAAAAAAAAAAACGAGGAACAAAGTAACAGCTTTGTGGATTGAGTAGCACTAAACCCATTTCTACTTCATCCAATTCCAACTCCACAGAGCCTCTGAAGTGACAGTCTAGTCACTCCTCAGATTAAACACTGCTTACTGGCATCTCTTCATTTGGATATAATCAATATTAAGATAATTGAGATTTTCTTAGTGCCAAGAGGCTTTTGAAATAGTTGGCTGACGAAGGAGTTGCTTTCACCAATTCAGCTCTCTTGGCTTGGAAGACACTGTCGAGTGTGAAACTTTTAAAAACACACTAAAAAAATAATGGTAAGTCAATCGAGTCATATGTGCTACTCGTCGAATGTGTGTGACAATTCAATTGCAGTCCAACTCTACAAACGTATTTACACCTTTGCTATGTTCTTTTTGCTACGTCCAGCACAGCCTGCTTGTTCAAAAATAGCTTGTTATCAAAGAAAGGCACGTTAAAGGGCTGTTTTGGCTCTGTTTGACTATCGCAAACACTGTCATGACTACAACACTGTACAACTACTGCAAGCCTCTGTCTACACACAGCATGTTAAATAGTAACGATCAAATCAGCCACAAATAATGTACAACTACAAAAAACTCACACATATTTACATAATGGAGTCCTGACACTTTGAATAGACCCTGCAGAATTAACAGTGGCCTGATTTAACTTGGTTACATGGAAGTGGTTCCAGGTTGAACATGTTTGTCCAGCCCTCCTATCTGCTGATGTTGATGAGGTGAGAGGAATATAAAGGTTTGTTTCTGGGTTTTTATGGTAGGCGGTGTACTTTCAAGGCACAGAGGGGAAAAAAGATGGAAATGGGAAGAGATCAAAGGCTTGGATAAACGAATTTTTACAGCCCCGGTGCCTATTCTCAGTTAACAGGCTATATGTTTAGCCTGTAAACATGTCCACCTGATCTGGGTCTTCTTGACATATAGTCAACACAGTCGCAAGGGTGCTCTCTTATGTAAGAGAGTCTAAGAGAGCATACATATCAACAAAGAAAGGGTAGGAAGTGGTATTTATGTCATCAGGTTGCTCTGCCAAACAGATGAGGAGCTTTTCCTTTGGGACAAAGAGAGAATTTGGTCTAAAGTTCCGCTCGTGTGGGGCTGTTTTTAAAATCATCTTTAAAGGACTATACCAAGTTTTAGCTCCTTAACTACAAATCATGTATACTGTTTGCTAACCATTTTCAAATGCAGAATTTTCTATGTACTTTTCCTACTACTCCATGCAGCTTTTGCATTTATTTTTGTTCAACATATGACTCTATATAACATTCTCCAGTTGTAATCCACAACAGTGAACATTAACTAATGCAAACTAATGCTGGGAAACACGCTTACTTGCCAAGAGTTGGATGGAAAGATGCCATGATACCACTCTCATGTTTTTGTACGATAAATATGAAGCTATACAACCAGCAGCCAATTAACTTAGCTTAGCATAAAGACTAGAAACAGGGGGGTCATCTAGCTTGTCTATGTCCAATGACAAACTAAACAAACTGAATTGGATTTTGTAAAAAAAAAAAAAAAAAACTTAAAAAATTCTGTTATCTCTCCTCAGAGCCAGGCTAGCTGTTTTCCCCAATTTCCAATCTTTGTGCTAAGCTAAGCTAACTGGCTGTTGGCTGTAGCTTCATATTTACCATGCAGTCTTGGCAGTGCTACAAATCTTTTCACCTGACTCTCGGCAAAAAAGTAAATGAGCATATTTCCCCAAATGTTGAACTATCCCTTTATGATAACTGTGGATTTGTCTTGTAGAGAGCAATCTGTGTTGATTGCACAGTTCACAGAGTGTGTGTTGTATGTGTGTGTTATGTGTGCATGATGGATGCACTCTCGAAACATTCACTGGCCATTCCGTCTCCACACCGCTCAGATTCCACCAATCAGGATTCCCTACGAGTTGCCAGACAACCTTTTTTAAGGCCGTGGTTTCATGTAGCATAACATTGCTGTGCTTGTGTGCCATGCGCGCGTTCGTGTGTGTGTGTGTTCATTTGTGTGTAACGGACAAGCAAACTCAGCTGCTTTCACCTCAGATTGCTCTCTCAGGGCTTAAGTTTCCCACAGCCAAAGGGTCAGTGTCATGACTGTGTGAAAAAGCATTGACACCACTGCAACAGTATGTGGGTTAAAATTTGTAGTGGTAGCCAAATGGCCATGAGGAAAAACAATTTGGAAGATTGTAGGGTCAACATCGCAAATAGAGGTAGTGTTCCCACTGGATATGTGAATGGCTAAGAGTACAGCATACTACTTTGCTTGTGACAGCAAATAAATAAATAAAAAATACAAAAAAAATAGAGAAAGACCAAGAGAGCTGGGTTGAGCACCATAGTAGGAAGGACTTTTTGAACATGGTCTGTTTCCTGGGTCCCTGGGTAGATGATGGACAGGGGTTAACATCTGATTTGAAGGGTGTACAGTCTTTCTGGGTTGGGTACATTAGGGGTGAAGGGCAGCTTAGATGACCTCCCTGCTGTTCCGAATAGCACAGCAGAGCACCATACTGAAGATCATCCCGATGATCTGTTAAGAGGAAGGGAGATTTTTAACTTTAAAAAAACAAACAAACAAAAAAAAAAACATTCCCAATCACAACCTGCGTGTGATCCTGACTCACCATGACTCCAGCGATGCCGATGCCCACGTACCCAATGATGTAGAGTTTATTGTTGAAGAAGTCTTTGATGCCTGTCTCACAGTCCTGCAGACCAAACATAAGTGGAGTCAAGTAGTATGAAGTTCCAGCGAACCAGGATGTTTTGTATAGGACCACAATTCACTCATACTTTAAACTTTAACTAACTTTAACTTTAAACAGAATTTAATGTACATTTTGAGTCTGGAGCTGGTGACAGATCTTACCTTGATGCCTGGTTTGTTATCAGGACAGGGGCTAGCCTGAGTTCCACAACAGTTCAGCTGAGAGTGTGAAGTAAAACATTACATGATCAAAGCATGTACATGAGCAAATGCTAAATTCCTTTTAATATGCCATTTTTTCCACATTAAGGACACTGTATTAATGTACTGTAATGAAAAAAACTGTAATAACCTGTTATTTTTGACTTACTATGTTCTGGTATGAGACGATCGATGAGCTGTTATTGTTTTCATTGTAGGTTGTTTTGTAGAAGTTCTGAACATCTTCGATTATCTGTGTGAGAGAGGATAGGTGAATTATTGCACAATGCAAAAACATCATATCAACTACTCCAGCTGTGAAATAATAAATGTACCTTGTCTTTGTTTAGGAATCCAAACACGCCTGCTGCCACCTCAGCTCCAAAGATGATCAACAGACAGGCAAAGAACTGGAAAAAAAATACACAGATGACAATGAATATACAATACTTGTAAATAGGTTATAGGTGCATTTCAGTTCAGTTTTTTGCTCATGTGTTTGTATACATTTGTACTCACTGAACCCAGCAGGCATTGAGATTCTCTAACAGCTCCACAGCAGCCAAAGAAACCAACCAACATCACCAGACTGCCAGCACCTATCAGGATATACACACCTGGAACAAAACGGCAGGTCTTTAATTATAGGATTCAAAAAAAAAAAAAAAAACAGCATCAGCATATTTTGCACTCTGATATATTCCATACATTAACATAATTAAGATCCAGACAGGCCAGTCGGTTAATCTGCAATTTTAATATATCAAAACACCAGCAGGGGGCAGCATAGACCTGAGAATGTAAGACGAAAGAGTCACTTTAACTAGATTGCCAAGCAGAGCTCAGACAGTGGTATTAACATTTCAGACTGTACTATTTCTGTGGCCAGGCGAACAAATGGCAGCAAAGTGATTGGTGCTTTGTCAACCCTTTTTTTAGAGTGGACCCACTTTTTGCGCCTTCTAATAGTGTACCCATATTAGATGACTTATAAATAGCCTTGTTCACATGACTTAGGGAAGGTCTAAGTGGGGATGCTTCACGTCCCCTAAGATGCTTTGAACTCCCATTAACATTTAGGTCTGTAGGGAGGAGCTCAACAACAGATTGGCTCCACCAGTGTGCCCTCGTACAGGTGGAGTCTGCTGCTAAGCGACACCTCTGCAGAGGAAGGGGTGAGAGAGGACGCTTCAGCCCCCAGGTGATGTGGGCTCAGGTGGCAACAAGAGAAGAAGATGGTTCTTAGGAACCCTGCGTGTGTCAACAAAAAGACCTGATGTGATACAGTAACTGAGTTTAGGAGTGTCACTCCTTTTGTTGTTCAAGAGAGCATGAGGTGTCAAATAGCATGCTGATCAGCTCTTAACTTATACCAGCTGGTGACATGACTGCTCACAAACTGCTCTTACTCTGAGGTTTCCCTTGTTTTTTTTTGTTTTTTTTAATCATTTTAAAGTACAAAGAAAAAGATCTGTGTTGGCTTGATACCATACCAGACATAGCAACCGTTGAGCGCTTTCAGCTGCGCCTGTGGGGACAGCACTCTCACTGTCAAAGCCATGTGTGGCACTACACTCTCAGAGGACCTGACGGACACCACCCATCCTAAGTCAAGCCACACGGAGATCTTAGAATCTTAGTTCACATGCACACAGGAAGGAAATGATGTAATACAAAATTCTACATAACAAAGTTATAACAAATAACTTTCTGCAATACAAGTGTACCAATACACAACCTTATCAAGCTGGCTTCAGAGAAGAGTACCAATCAAGAATAGAATGGTTTAGTCTGGAGACTGTTAAAATAACTGACATTATCGTTGCTTTCACACAAATTGCTGTGCATGGATGCAGAAGGCGAGCCCTACACACAGCAGCTGAACACGTCTCTCTCCTCCTCTCCTTGCCCAGTCTGCACTGTCATTTCACTTGACGTCCCATCATGTTTTTCCTTCAAATCTTTGCCATGGATCCCCATCTGTTTCTATGATTGTCCTTCTCCATATGCCTTTTTAACTGTCCCCCCCCCCCCCCATCTCTCATCTGGGCAGAGTGACTGATTGAGAGGTGGTTGGCATCCTTGTGGTATATTTATGCTCTATGTACAGCAGTCATTTCCTGTTATTCACAATCATCTCCGGCATGAAAGAAGCATGCACACGCCTAAAAAGCAAAAACGTTCATCCATGCTATAGCCAAAATCTGGTTATAGCTTATCGGCACAGTCACCAGCCTTCAGCACAATTACTGACATACTTACCAAAACTTTGAGCATGGATAGTTTTCTTTTACACCCAAGGCCTGTCTGTGTGTTATATGTGGTGAGGAAGTGGGCATTTGTGTGTGTCTACATGGATGGAACCCTGCGGTGGGAATATCCTTTCTGACGTGGAGACAGAAATTTATTTAGAGGCAAAGGGAGTTGCATGGAAACATGTCAATAAACATTTCTAAGCTTTTCTCCAGACTGAGAATGACAGAGAAGACGGCAACATGAGATTGACTGGGTTTTTGATATGTATGTAGGCCATATAAAAATCATACTTTAATGTTTAATGTTAATCTTCACCTTTCCTCCCTGCTCTAAGGATCAACTACTACATTGTGGAATGTCCCAATTTGCAAAATTCATGGTTTGTTAAGATACAATATCATGATGTGATACATTTTAATACAGCAAAAAGAAGGAGAATGTGCCATAAATTTCCATTTTCCTTTTATATTGTCAGTCAAACACTTTCCTTGATCCATTAAAAGACCCATTAAAAGTCATAAATAGACACAAACCCAAGCAGTGCTTTACAGGAAAAATAACCTGATGTGCTGACAAAAACAGGTTCTGGTCAACAACACTACTTCAACAGATTTTGTACAAAATGTGTGGTACATTGTTCGACACATGTATTGAGTCATTGTTCTTGTGTTAAACAATACCATGTGATACAGCATATTGTTACACACTTACACTGCGTGCGCCTTAACTGTGAAAGCTATCTGAGGTGTGCTATAATTCCTCACCAATGAAGAAGGTGTCTGGAGCCTTATCACCACTGAGCAGAGACACAGTTTTCGGGTCAAAACGTAGCCACAGTCCCACTGCCAGAACCAAGGATCCCATCAACTGTAGGGAGACATGACAGAAAGACACACAATAAGCTTTTGCTACATGTTTATCACAGATAATGCGCAAAAAAACAGACAAATAGAGGACAAGTGGTCTGCAGTCATGCACTGTTAAGTCTTGTGTGTGCAGGCTTTAAACCAAACCCTAATAACTACCAACTGTTCTTCTCTGACTGGTCTTCCCTCATGCTCCTTTTGTCTCGCGTGGTTAAAGATGTAATAATCATTAAAATGGCACATGGTTGCAGAAATACAGTCAATAACTTTAAAGTTGATCAATTTTATGTTATGTATTTCATACGGAAGCATGTTTCTCATATCATTTCTATCAGGGCTCACATCTGACATCATTGCAGCAAATTGGTTTCAGCATTCATCACATGCAACAATCTTTTCATCTAAAGTAGAACAGTGGGAGTGCATGTTTTTTTTCCCCCAGCCTTCAGAGGGCCTGTTCTTTTGCTCTGCCTAATTGTGATTTTCCACATAAATAAAGCAAATGGTGCTGTGGAGTTTCCACTCCGGCCCTCCACCCTTTGCGCTCAGGCAACAGAAGTATAATTTCACTAAGGGCTAGTTAGGCTAAAAGTGAATATTTTGTGTCAAAACAATAGGTCTGAATATCTGCCTACGTTATGGGTGGATGATTTAAGTGTTCTAGACCAATAGACGCCAGAAAAAAAGCAATCTCTGGCATCCCAGTAAGGAGAAAATGACCCGCTTGGCTGTGGGCAGCAGTGTGGCACCTTGAGCTTAAACAGGCCCTCCTGTTTGTTTGGAAATGTGGTTACATGTAACTCATATTTTCCTTCATCTAAACCACCATCGGTATACATCGAACACAATCATACTCCCTGCAATGCCCTTGATTTAAGGCAAACTATTATTCTCTAATGTCAGAAGACCTCGAAGTAAATGCTTTTTTTTCTCTGTGATCTGAGATGCTCTGAAGGACAGAGACTGTCGTGGGTGCTCCGCTGACAGATCAATGTTGAGAGGTTTTAATGATCACTGAGCCCATGCCCCCTGAGGATAATCCAGTCTAAAACTCTCCGAGCAGAGCTTCAAAACAACACAGTGTTTATGTGTGTGTTTTTGCGCAGAGAAATAAAATGATTTGTCTAAATGGAGAGTATTTAGGAGTGCTTGTCACATGGTCTCCCTGTGTCCTAGATCTCAGCATTTAGGTAGACCACTGTTTGTATGACTGTTACTGTGGCCTCAAGCTCTGATAAGTGAAATTATTTAGAGAAACAAACCAGGCAAATTCAGGCATAACACACTATTCGACATCAGAATCTTTGTGACCTCTACTTCACCAAATCGCCTTTTTCTGGTTCTGTAATTCCCCTTTAATTCTTCATCTTCTATATCTTATCCTCGCCCTCACTGTCTACAGTCCTGTCCTCTTCTATTACAGGTCCACAGTTTATATTTTATGTTATTGGTCTGAAGTAAAGCCAGTAGCTCAGTTGTAAACCATCAGCATGCAGGTGTTGGGAAGCCGGCTTCCTCCCAAACTGAAGATTTAGTGTCATGCGTGCTGATGTATGGGACAGCTGAGCTCTTGGGGTTTCAGGATTAGCAGGTCCAAAGTGATAAAGCATGGTGAAGTGAAGGCAGCGGATCTGTAGGCTTGTTGGATTAGTCCGAATATGGGCTCTGGATCTATTTAGCGCTGGTATTTGTCGGAACACCTGATGGTGGGATGGTGTCGGTGGAGGTGTGAAGTGAGGACTGCTGCCGAATGAATTGCGTGGATATGCACCTAGTGCTGGAGGAGCTGGGTCACTCCGAGTTACCGTAGATTGTGTTTGTGTTGTATGGAGGAGCAGGTGGTTGTTTCACGGTTGAAAAGAGCTTAGCGCTCAGCCAAACCTCATTACTATTATGGCTACATTAAAAAACCTCATCTTAACTAGATCTATTGATGGATACTGCACTGAAAGCTCTCATTTTAGTCAGTAGCTGACATGCTAAGTACATTCTCAACTCTGGCACTCCCGAGCCTGACTATCCCAAAGGTCCCATTAACCCCCTCACTACTTACATACCCCCCACCACTTTGTCCATCATCATTACCCTGGCTGACACCAGACACACCCCTCCCTTCTGCCTGCCTCTACCTCCCAAATCTACCCCACCACCCCCTGACTTATCTCCATGTATCCCCCTTCTCTACCCCACCTCATCCCACCCCCTCCCTCCCAACATCACCCAAAGGACAAAGACCCACTGTCTCCCTGTGACTATATGCTTTGGCGCACAATAGGAGGGAAACACACAAACACAATGAAAGAGATCATGAAAAAGGGAAAGGAGAAAGAAAAAGGGAGTATAAGTTGTTAGAGGACCCACCATCTTTTTTCTTTGCCTGCGGACACAGACTACAGAAGCATCTTTTTCAGAAACAAAGATAAACCTCTAACCTGTGTCTTATATAAGGACCTGTGTCTCCTTTCTGTCCCAGCAGCTCTGAGGATAGTTTGCATGTCTGGGTGTTTCTAGAAGGGGATGGAAATCTCTGTGTCGAGGCTTTATTGAGGTTCCTTTATGGTGTACTTTTTTAACAGTGCTGTTAAATAGTGTTTTTGTGAGGGGGAATTTCCATGAGAGCAGGGGCTGAGCTGACACAGGGCTGTGGTCTTGGTCAGAGACAGTCTGTGGCATTATCCGCTTTCTAGGTTAGACCTTATTTTCAAGAAAAAATAGGGCTTCACTGTAAATTAAAGCAAAAGCATTATATGAAGCCAAAAAGCTGTAAACTACAAATGCAGCAGTTACTGGTGAGTGATTATAAGCTTGTTTACAATAGTCCTCGGTCTAGCATATGTTTGGGAAAACAGACCGAGGGCACATTAAAAATGATGGGCAGAGGGAAAGTGTAAATAGGAGTGAGATAATTACGGGTGGAGTAAATCCCATTGTACTCTGCCGCAGGGCGAGGGTGGGGGAGTGTAGTGGAACCTCCTGAACAGACAAATGTGTTTGTAGGGCTGAGCACTGGAACAATTTAGTTTCAGTGTCAATGCTGATTTTAACGTTAGTAAATTTTAACAGAAATCTTCGAGATGTTGGACACCTCTCCTACATTTTAACTAATAGGTAACTAATCTGAAAGAAATATTTCCAAACTGTGTGTTAACTTTGAAAAACAATTTCTTCCAAATAGAGAAATCAGTCAATTTGTCATTCTGATGTTACATTCTTGCTTTAATTTTTTTTCTTTTCTTATTAGATTAGTTTGGTTAAGTGTATTTGACAATAAAAAATATTATTCTCAGCTGTTTGTTATGGACAATAACATGATGTAATAACATGGTTACATGCAACAATAAAAAACATAACATTTTAACAGCTCCTGAATAACTAAATAACCTTCTGTCAATCTTCCTATTGAATCAGTAACATCAGTAACATCAGCTACAATAAATTCTGTGTAATTCACAAGATAATTAATTACTCCACATGTACCATACTTAGCTTGATCTGTGTAGCTCTGAATTCCATTGATAACTGAGTTATTGAAACTGGCTTCTATCAAAGTAGCCCTGTACCAGAATTGATGCAAGGAGCATCAAACAATCCTTATGCAAGGAACAAAGAACTGACAAGGAACTTAGTCTCTGGATTTAGTTTCTGAACACTTTCACAACTATGTTTGCCTTACATAAGGCATCTAATTTTAATTTTAAACTAAATAAAACTAACACAGTTTTACTCATACGTAAAGAAACTAATAATGAAGCCTTGTCTGCATCAAGAAACAAATAACTTATCACTGATTTATCACTGATATACAATAGAAACAACAATGGACCCAGGACACTTCTGTGGGGGACACCACTGGTCTTTTAGCCAAGTCTTAAAGCATATAGAAGAAAGAAAGTTTTCCAAACTGCTGAATGTCACATTGTTGGAATGGAAATCTTGATAGTTTAAATATGGTTTGCGAGGCAATGGCATGGACAATACATACAGAAAAATAAATATTAAAACTCCTTTCAGCAAATATTGGTTATGCTGACAAAAAGCGCCTATAACAAAACAAGAATCAACATTTGTGTCACAGTTTTAATGCTTGGTTGAGGGAGGACCATTTAGCTTACAGGTCCTGATGCTGTTACTGAGTCTGCAACAATTTGGCATTAAAAAACAGTTAGTAACAAAAAAATGAAAACTTAGCAAGAAATGCAGAAAACAGGCATAAACACTGGTGTGGCCTTTTCAATGTGAAGAGCTTTTCAGCTGGACAAAGACATTTAAGTGATGCTGAAGTTGCTTCTTTTCTGTTGGACAGGCAACTAACTGACACATTAATACTCACATTAACACATTAATACTTTTTCATTATCTAACCAAATGAATCATGATCAGAACACTGCAAAAATGAGCCAATCTGTTGTTTTTGATGATGAGGAACAACACAGGGGTAAAATTCATGGGAGAGTTGCTTAGTGCACCTTCCACGCATATCACTATGATGCAATGTTTGCCCAACACTGTTTACCTCATCGGCTTAATTTTTGACTAAACAGGGCAGTCACTCAACTATAGCACACAAACACAGGCCAGACAAGCCAGAAAGGCATTGATGTTCTGTTGCAAGCTGTTGTGTTTGCAGCTGTCAGAGTAATAAATACAAGAGCTTGGCCTGTGTTACAAATAATGACAATTTAGTAACGAGGCCCTGCAGGAATCTCACTTCATCATGATGGTCGAAAAGATTTATAAAACAGAGCCACTTTGTGTGTGTGTGTGTGTGTGTGTGTGTGAAATGAGAGGTTACACTCTTCATCTTTCAGCTAAAAAAAACAACTTCATTTTTGTGTTTTAAGTGTGTGTGTGTGTGTGTCAGTACGTCTATCAGCTCTCATGTTTGGACAGCATTCAGTGTCACAGTATGTCTGACGGAAGCGCCACCGGCCTGTCTCTGTCTGCGCTATACTGTCCACTCAGGGCTCATGGGGGGGATTTGAAGGGGACCATATCTGCCCCTCCTCCACCCGCTTTCAACGCACACATTCACACTCATCCTCTCTCACTCCACCATCAACAGAGGGGGCTGCAGCCCAGGGGGGATTGGGATGCTGTGATCATGAGCAGAGAGTGATCACTGCTCAGAAAGAGTACAGGGAATGTGCAAAACTCATATGCAGAGAGCTCCAAAAAGTGGACAAGCAGGTCCACGTCACAGGACCACGGGAACTTAAATGTTCATGTGGTCCTGTGACATGTAACACACACATATCCACAGAATACCCACTTGTCCTCATACTGATCTACTGATTCTATGTTTATCTGGGTCAAGTTCATGCCAACTGTCCTTCTTTTTGCCATGTGAGTGCGCACACACGCACATGAATATCCCTCTCAATCTCCCAATGACCCTTTTTTCTCCTATTTTCTGTCTTCCTTTCTCTCATTTTCTTCTCTCACTAAGCATTCGCTCGTCTGTCGGGCAATGACCCGTCATCTTCCTCCATCTGTCTGTCATCTCTGTCTCTGTTTGTGTCCACACTCAGATGTTTCAAGGGATATATCAGCCACACCCATCTGGGATGTGGCAATTCTAAGTGGAGATAGAACAACTCGATGATGGGACTGGTGGGGCCGCTGCATTAAGGGCTCCAGCAGGCTCTGCTGCTTATCCAGGCAGGAGCAGCAGACTGAAGTTATGCTATTGTCCCGCTGTCACAATAGATCCATTCACTCTACCCTCAGTGCCTGATCCACTCCACAGATGCTTGTTGGAAAATGTCTCTCTCACACACATGCGTGCGCGCGCACACACACACAAAGGAACTTCCCCTCTGAGGACTGAGCGGACAACCTTACACACACACCAAAGTTATCCATGCAAACAATGGATAGCGAGAGATTAGTGTGAGTTCATTCACAGCATGAACTATGAATGGACATGAACAAGGACCTCAGGGTTTATGAAGGCACATGTGCAAAGCATGTGTGCAAGACACACACACAAACACACCTTTCACATCCACCTGACAGTTTGACTTGAGTAAAGTGACTCTCTTGAGCCTCTCTCTGAGTGCACAAGTGCTGCCTTTACTTTTTTTTTTTTTTTTTTTAAAGATGAACCAATTGGAAGTTCCTCGGTAACTTCCGTTTATCAGTCAGCTCTGCGGTGTTTGTTGATTAAGCTATAGGCCTACGGGCGCAAGCAGCCAACTGCTGAGTTTCTTTTCCATGCTGTCGCTCAATCTCTCTCCCTCGCTCTGTCTTTTCATTCAGCCCTTCCTTTCAAAAACACGCTGCACCGGGAAAAAGGGGGTGGGTTTTTTCCTCTGTGGAAAATCTGATTTGAGTCCGGCGAGTCAAAACTAAAAACCTATCTGGCTGTCACCCTTTCCGCGCCAGGCAGAGTAAACCCACGCCGCATGGCAGCTAAATAAAGCACAGATCAATCTGACAAGAGTAAATATGTAAACAATTTGAGCATCATTACTAAAATAACACGTGGGCGTGAAAGTCAGCAGCTGTGTAGAGTGAGCAGTCTGCACTGCTGCACTTGCTCCGTGTTCTTTTACGCACGGCTCGCATCTGCTGCATCACTACGGCCGCCGAACATGCACTTACCCAGAATATGAAGTTGAACACGAACAAAAGGTATTTCACGCATTTCATTCCTCCTTCCACCTTCCCCATTTCGGCTGTATGTCTCAGTGTTTTGCCTTTATCCCCGCAAAATGTTCTGACGGCTGTGTTATTGGCTCCGCACAATGTGACAATAACGGTCCACCCCGGTTACAACACTTGTGCATCAAGAAGCGTTGTTTCTGTAGCCCCTCTCTCTCTCTCTGTCTCTCTGTCTCTCTCTCTCTCTCTCTCTCTCTCTCTCTGTCTCATACACACATGCGCGCGCGTGCACGCACACAAAACACCACAGGATCCGCTTAGACTCTTTCCAACCCGCCCCTTTCAATAATACAGAGGGGGGGCTATAGGGGGGGCCGAGACTACACGATGGGGACTTGGCAAATATTTACAGAAGTGTCGCTTTCACTGAAACAAAAAAACCCCTCTTTATTATGTACCGATCAGCATATGACACCTTATTGTACTTAAATGGTAAAATCTCGTATAGCTAACACTGTGATATTCTTTAAATATTTATAATATTCAAAAATGTGTCCTAACTAACTGACTATTTACTGACTAATTAGTGAGTTTTGTGTTATTTTCTTGTCTGCTATAAAATCGTTCCTGCACATTTGTCATGGTTTGACTGCAATATGTAGTGAGTATTTCATAACAATTGAGTTGATGCAATACAAACTTCACATACAGAACAAGCTTACGGTTAAGACAACGAATAAAGAATTTGATAACAGGACTTACTCAACTCCCTTTTGTAAGAAAAAAACTCCCTGTGATGGTGGGGTGTGCAGAGACATTTCCCAACTACAGCAAAACCTTTCCTGTACATTAAAAGCAGAAGTGATACAACCTTAGTTGATGTAATCAAAACAAATTAAGTTGCCTGTTTATTTAGCAGTAGACCGAATTTAGTCCTGAGTAATGAGTTACAGAGCAGCATACAGATGTATCGTCTGCCGTCTCCTCATTTGATTTAATTTTTGAAGATTTAATGAAAATCAGTTTAAATAAGTAAGTGTTCTGGGAAAATAAGTATTTTAAAACAACACATTTCTGTTAATTTATAGCACACTTGGCTCCTTTTTCCCTCAGTGTGTGGTTCAACCTGGTGCAAAGCAGTGGATCAGCTCAAACAGGATACTTCCACTAAATGTACTATTACTGTAATGAAATGGAAAGAGTAGCCCCTCTGCTGGATTTCTTCCCTCAGTGTCATCAGCGCCTGGGAGCATGTAACTCAGCAGCAACACCATGTTCAACATAAATATTTTCCCCCACAACCACGGAGAGTGGAGGGAACATCCAAATAGCAGTTCGGTTTATCACAGGGAAATTGGGCACTTAGAAAATGTCCTTATAGAGAAACAAAACAGTCTGCCAAGCTCAACACTGGAGGGAAGGAGGAGTCACACAGGAGGGACGATGGAGAGAAGTGCTAGAAAAAAATGCATAGATGATGTATTAATGTGAATAATCACCAACATGTGGCTCTTTTCAGTCACTCACTTGTGGCGGTCTCAAAGCAGCAAAGTTTGTCCCGTTTGAGACTCTTTGGGGGGAATTGTGAAAGACAGAGAGAAAATGGAAAGGTTTAGTTTGGACGCTAACCAGAGCAGTGCCAAAAAAGGAAAGGCTGATAAGACTGGGACAAGACCATTGTGTCCTTGCTTGTTAGTTGTTGTTGGCTGTTGGTGGCCCAGTTGCTATGTGTTTCCAAGCATGTGAACATGCAGGTCATAACCTCCATGAAAATAGATACCAAATAGTGGACTAGATCATTTTACAGCTGAACATGATACTTAACAGGCCCATTATGAGGTTGACATGGTCTAGACTGGCCCTGGGTTTTAAGTAGGCAGATAGGTTGTTGTTTTGTATGACTATATTTGGTTTCATCTTGTGTGTCAGCCGCACATAACCAGAGCCATGATGGAAGTTTATTGTCATGTTGTGCTACCTATTGTAAGCATCTTCAGAATTTAAATTAAAGGATAGGTGCACAATTTTTTGTCTTAAAACAATAGTCAGGTGCACAAACACACATTGAAATAGTTTTTTCTTGCTGTAATCATTCCTCCTGTTCATGCTGGCCATTAGAAGACAAAATCTACAGTCCTCCTGTGCAAAAATGTATTTAAAAGTTTACTTGAAGCTAATATGAAGCTTCAGCCGTACAAATTAGTCCAATCAGTCAAATCAAATCAAATCAATTAGTCAATATCTTTCAAAGCAACTGTATTTTTAGTGCTCTATTCCCTCTTTTTGTTACGATCCTTCCACTGCAGCTGAACAGGAAAACACTGTCTTTTAATGGTCAATATGAACAAAGCAAGCAAAAACCTGTTTCAGCGTTCATATGGACACCTGACTATTATTTTAAGACAGACTTGAAAGATTGTGAACCTATCCTTTAAATCCACTGTCTGTGAAGACTCAGTCATCTAGGTTATGGTATTTTTAGAAGAGCCAAGTCAACTGGACTTGCTTTAGATTCTTGAAGACATTTCACCTCTCATACAATTTGTCTTCAAGAATCGAAAATATGCCCTTGACTTAGCGCCTCAGGACATATAATCAAGTCCATGCTTTTCTCCTCTTCTGAAAGGGTGGGATCAGTAGCTGTTGTTTTGTCTGCCTGGTTAGGGCCTGGACTTTTTTCCTCTGAGGTCATTATTGATGACAGAATGTGATATCTGTTAGTCTCATTTTGTCAGAAGGGAAATTAAGATTTAAGTCAACTGCAGCCTAGTAGGCAATTTTAATGTAATTTTAATCAAGCAGTGATCAAAACACCATCATTACATCAACAAACTGGCAGGAGAGTCGAAAAGGGAATGAGACTTTTATCTGTGGCAGCATAGCACCATCTACTGGTCATTCTGCAAACATTGACCGTGTTTTTTTCTTCTTTTTTTTTAATCAGAGAAAATCACCTGAGCAGCTGTGCACTCTAGTCAGCTAAACCATTTTGCACATTTATGCCTGGGAGCTGCACAGGCACACTGCGCTGTTTGCTTAAAGGCACTTTGACAGCAGCTGTTGATGGAGGGGAGTGATATTTGTTCAGCATATTCACCCGTTTTTGCACACTTTAAAAAATTGAAAAATGTAAATTTGGAATAAATTCTAAGCTATAACATCTTTTGATTTTGCAGCCTTGTTTAACTTCACATACTGCTGCAGCAAAATTGAGAGAAAATAGGAAACAGTTAACAAACCACACCGCCTGCTAACAGCTCCTGCCAAAGTAAGAGGTTATCTGAGGTCACCCGCTGAACAGCCTTTGATCAGACAACCTTGCTGCGATGAGGTTTCCTGGCAACACATTCAGAGCTGAATAATGTTGCATATGATCTGGGAAATAGCAGCATTAGTGAGGGTGAGAGCACAGGCAGGCACCTGGGGAGGTGATTATGTGATGAGAGATGCAGAATTTAACTTTCAGTGAGGAGAGAGAAATAGAGAGAGGTCTGTAAAAGCCCCTTTTTCCTTTCATGGCTGGATTAACACCAGATGGAGGCCCGGGGCAAAGGTTTCTCATTGGGCTCTTATTGGCCCCCACTTTACATGGTAGTACTCCAGAGCTGAAGTGATTGGTTGATTAGTCGATTGACAGTCGATTGAAATTAATTGGCAGCAATTGTGATAACTGATTACTCGGAAAAATTCGACAAATTCAATGGTAACTGTTTGCCAGTTTTCATTTTTCCATGACAGTAAACTCTGCATCTTTAGATTTTGACTGTTGGTCAGACATAGCAAGTAATTTTAACTTAACTTGGCTTGAGCTTCAGAGAATAATGATCTGCATTTTTTTTCTGACATTATATACACTGAGCAATCAATCAAATAAAGGACATAGTTGTCGGACCTATTGATAATGAAAGTAATTGTTGGTTGCCGCCTTACAGTACTCCTATGATAGAATAATACTAACTTGACACAGGTTCCCTCTTCAAGGCCAGATGAAGGATGGAGGACCTGTCATAGTTGAAAATGTACTGAAGTGCTGAGAATTTCTAACAAATATGCCATAAATCAAATTATGTAGACCCAAATGACTAAACCTAAGGCCCATGAGTGTCCCCCTTTCTGATTCTTTCAGCACTAACATCTTGTAGCTACAATTTTCCACTTGACCACAAGAGGGTAGTATGTTCTTTGAAAAATCCTGAAAGAGGTATTTACTGTAAACTCATTATTTTATGTGTTGGCAGAGATTAAATGCTCTTGTTCTCCTCTTCTGTGTGTCTCTGTGACTGACTCTCATTTCCTGGTTAACCAGAGGTAATCTGCGGATTACCTGCCAGGCAAAGATCTTGAGGGCACCATATTTATTGTGTATTGGTTTGTGATTATTTCATCAATTGCAAATTTTCGTGGAAATATGCACTACCAAAGCAGGTCAAAGCATTATTACTGTTTTTCTACCTGTCTGAGGAATCTTGTGTTAAAATGTACGTATTTGTCCATATTCCCAAATACATTTTTTGTTTGTAATTACCACGAAAGGGAGTCAGTAGAGGCCCACAGCTAATGTTTGTCCACACGGTGCTCTAAAGTATATTCCCCATGTGTTGTGAAATACTTTTTCTTATGTTAATGCCAAACCTACATGTGAGTTTTTGATTGTGTTGAATGGAATCTAAATGGAATTTCATTTGGTTGTTCTGTTACTGCCATTATTTTGACCCTACAAATCAATATATAGAGAAACAGTGGTCTGAGTGGTATGATGAGCAGGAAAATGATGTGAATCATATGCTATGGCCTTCACAGTCACCAGATCTCAGCCCAACTGAACACCTCCAGCAAAGAATCTATGTTAAGGTGCACTGAAGCTATTTGGGTGGCTCATGATGGGCAGCACCTTCCTAACTTCATGTTGTTGTTTTTTCTTTAATTTGTTTAAATTCCATCATCTACACACACACACACAGACTCAAAGGCATTTCTCACATCTGTGTTTACACCAGTTTTCCAAGGTGACAGGAATTTTTGTCTCACTGCTGGGAACAGTACAGCCAGTCCATCTTCCCCCGTGTGTATAAAATGCAGAGCTGGAGTCTCAGGCCTGCATGGTGTGAACGACATTCCTGGATCAGTTATGGATGTAAAAGTATGCGAGGGATGGTCCGCCTGCCTGTGCTGTGTTCCTCTGAACTTAGTCCTGCTCTTCCACTGACTGTCCCCAGATCCCAGAATAATGCTGCAGCACCAAATGAGACATGAGTCACCTGAAATTTAGAACAGTCACTGGTAGTAACAATATATCTAAATAAATAGTGACGAAATTGTAGGCACAGAGTTTGACTCAGTGTCTGGTCATGCACTTCTGCTGTCTCAAAATGCAATGTTTCTCAACCTTTTTCTGTGTGACCAGTTAATATGAAGCAATGTCTACTTGTGGCCCCTTGTTACACGGTGCATGTTGAGTTGTGCAAACTGTCCTGTCAAAGAGTTTCCCCTCTGTTTAATATTTTTCTGTGACACGAACAGGTAAAACTGTATTGTATATCCAAAGAAAAAAGCTAAGATTGGAGAAAAGTTTTTAAAATAAATAAATAAATAAACATAATTATGTGTGATGATTTTTTTTCTTTTTTATTTCCTACCCCGCTAATGGTTTCATGACCGTTTAGATTCATCTTGTGACCCCAACATGGCCCGAACCCCAAGTTCGAGAGCCACTGATTGAGTATACTTTAACCAATGATTTTTCTTTAAAATTTTGCATTAAATTTTGGCCACTTGGGGCAGCACAATAATCTGTAAACCAAATCTCATATTATTACTTTCTAAAGTTGATATAGAGAGCATGTTACCAAACACTCGTCTATTTACACATTAAGCAGACATGGAGCATCATTTACATTCATTCAGAGTCATGTTTCTGGCCACCTGATGAATGTAAATCCAGCATACACACTCTTTTTAGCTCTATTTTGGTCTCCTGAGGTAATACCTGGGTCTTTAGCTGCTAAATGCTCCACTATATTCCCCAGATAATCACTAACTGTATGTGTCTGCTGATCGGTGTTGGGCAGGTTGCTTACAGTGGCTTTATCAAAGCTTTTCACAAAAGTATCTGCCTGCTACGTCTGGAAACCACACTGATGAGAGCGGTGAGACTGAACCAAAACAGTAAATAGGCAGACTGTAAAACCAAAACAATGAGCTGAAAGATGCTAAAAAGCTCCTTAAAGCTGAGGGGAACTGCAGTCAGGTGATGATTCTCTGAGTTCATCACTACAAACGACCCGGCCCCCAAGTCTTTTCCTCCATTGTTAACATACAAATATTGAGCAGCTTTAAAGCTAAAACGTGAAAATCAACATTATAATTGACACAACAAACCAGGCAAGTACTGAGGTGTTTAATAAATAACAGCATGAACGACACAACAACAATAACAACAACATTAAAAGCTTGAATTCATTTAGTATATATACACATATTGTATATATTTTCATATTTGACTGTATAAACCATAAATATGACATGCAGTCCTCATAACTTAAAACAACTAGGACTTCTCAGACTGAGGTAGGGTCAGGGACCAAGGGGTTGGATAGATGAAGCTGTTTGTGTATGTGTGTTTGTGTATGTGGATTGAATGCTATGGTCAGTGTGTGTTGTGGTGAATGTATGTGTGGAGGTGGGGAAGAGGATTACAGTATTGGCAATAAAGCTGCAGTGGCTGTTTAGGAGAAATGTGTGTGCTTGGTTCATAGTTCAGTGGTCAGGAGTTGTCCTCCTCTGTCAATGTCCCAGTCGTCCCTCCCAAGACTTCCGGCTGAGAACACACACACACGCGGCGTTGATGCGGATGAAACGCCAGGCTGTCCGTTCCTTGAAGATGGTGAGGGCGCTTACGAATATGTGTGTGTTGGTGCAGTAGGAGTTCCAGCGGCGACTGTCGATGCCGAGACAGCCTGAGTTGCCTGATTTGGAGCCCTGTTTGCCACCTCGTCCTCCTGGCCTTCCCCCGTTTGCAGTCCCGGAGCCCCTGTGAGTGGGGGATCGGCAGGTGGTCTCATAGAAGAACTGTTTCTTCACCACGTTGTTGATTGTAACGTTGGGCAGCACTGTCACCTCATTCCCGGCTATGTCAGTAGCCCGTGTCAGGTTGCCCACCCAGGTATTTATGCTGTCACATACTGAGTATTCTCCTCTGTGCATGGTGTGTGATCCTGCTCTGCGCCTTACCCTCACCCCCGTCACCCCTTCAATGTCATAGCCCTCACCTTCCAGGGCATCGTGTGATGGGGGCACCTCGCTGAAGACAACACGGGGCGAGGAACGGTAACGTCTCTTGGAGAAGAGCTTGGGGTCCACCACTGGGATGGAGGGATCAGGGGTGGAATCTGACGTGGAGTGCCCGATGACAGGGCTCCTATCCTGGTTGTGTAAAGCTGCCCGATGAGGCCTCTTGGTCCTGTGGTGGCTGGTCCTATGATGTTCCTGTGAAGAATTATGTTCAGAAAGCTGGTCCCCCGCTGCAGTCTGCTGCTGTCCTGCTCTGTGATTGGCTACCGTCTGCTGCCCTACTTTGTGGTTGGCTGCCCCGGCGCTCCGGGCCAATCCATCTCCCATGTTCAGTACAGCCTGGACGCCTATCAGGAGGAGCAGGACCAGTGGTGACGACCTCATGGGCACACGTCCTGAGCCAAACGCAGAAGGAAAAAAAGTGTTATTTTTAAGTTAATATTAAGGCAACCGTGTTTGCAAATAGTGGCTTATTTACACATCCAGCACATACTTCACCATTTATTTGGCGTTGTGTTACTAGCCACCAAATAAGTCCAATATTCACTCTCCTTTTAGCTCTGTTTTGGTCTCCAACAATTCATAAGAAAAAATCTGGCTCTTCAGCTGCTAAATGTTAACGAGCTAGTCACTAACTTTGTGTGCCTGCAGTTTGGAGCTGAGGAACAGCACTATGAGAACGGTGAGAGTGAATCAAAATAGCCAGAAAACCAAAACAATGAGTCAAAGATGCTAAAACGCTGCACAGGGCTGAGGGGGCTGCACAGTTGGGTGTTAATTATCTGTGAGTACATACATGTATTGTACAACTTTTAAACCAAAGAGTTGACAACAGATGGGCAGAAACAGAAGGAAGCACACACCTTGGTGCCATTTAATCAGTAACTGAAGTCAATGAGAGTGAATAACTTAATGATCTGCAACACTTAACCATTAGCGGAAAATGACGCGATCTGAGAGGATGGATGATGCAACATCATAAAAATAAAAACATGAAAATGTGAATTATAGCACCACCATGTGGTAACTTTTGGTAACTGTGAATGTGTTTGCTGGTGTGTGGGAGTGTAAGTGTGGGACCTGAAGGTCTTAGGTTTCTGAGATCCAGACACTTTTAGCGGATAATTAAAAAAATAATAATAATAAAAAAAATTATTACTAAGAGAACTCAAATTAAAAATACGGATTAGAGCAGCTTTAAGGAGCATTTTCCGCCGCTTCAGGGTTCTGGTTGAGCAACAAATGTTATGTCCATTTTCGCCACTAAGAAAACATCTTGGGTCCTTGAACTTGAATGTTGTTTTGTGCGTTGCTGTGGTGAGTGTTTATGTGTACCTGTGGAATGTGTCCAGTTGAAGTGGGAGCCCCTGTGGACTCTAGAGCCAGACTCCAGTGCAGGCCGGGCCCCTCATGCCTGCCATCTGGACCCCCTGAACCACAACTCTGAAACACACACACATACACATACAGACTGAATGCTTAACTTAGATATATTTAGGATCCAGCTTTTTACATGGATTCTATACTGCGCAACTGATTAAAATATTTCAACAAAATCTCTTTTTCTGCATTTACGTATAGTTAGTGGCTTTCGTTAATGTCCACACATTTGGCACATCCCAACTGGGAGTACAAGGCACTGCTGCGTGACAAACATCAAAGTATTAAAGACATCTTCTGGTAACAAATATACAAAGCCAGAGTAAAAACCTAACTCATAACATTATATAAATCTAGATAATTTCAGATTTGTTTATGGACAACCTTTCTACTAAATTGAGCATTAGTTGTAGAAGAAGAAAGAAGAAAGAAAGCTCTTGCTAAAAGCTTAAGTTTATACCCTGATAAGGAGCTTTTATCCTCTTCGCCTTATCTTTCTCTAAGTAATTGTTTAACTTACATGTTCTTATGTGATTGAAGTTACTTTTAAAACACAAACAGTTTCCAGTAAAAAGGACAATAGAAAACAAAATGGAACTCATTTTCTGTATCGCTGTCATGGCACATTGGAAATATCTACTTTTCTTCTTTCAGACTGTTTTCAACATTAAGTTGTAAAACACATGTACCAGAAGGGTGCAAGTGATGTAAAACAGGAAGCAGGGCAGACATTTTTAGTTTAGCCGTGTATGAGATGATCCTGAGAGCACGGCAAAACTCTGGGCCGTCATCTCTCTTCCTCTGACCACCATTCCTCTCACAGACATACACAATCTACCATTATCTGACCTTATCGCTTGCTAAGTACACACACACACTCACCATGTTTATCTCTTCGAGCGTAGACTTGCCATACATTAGAATGTGTGGCATTTCACACCTCATTACATGCTACATATATATTCAAAGTAAAGCACTCCATCATGCATCATTAATAGGGGGATATGAACACATGCGTGCGCACACAAACTCTGTCACACATGCAAACAGTGTCTTTCTTTGACCCACATGCCATACATACGCATGTAGGTATGCATGTCAGGTTGCTTTTATGGATAGTTGCATGCATGTTTAGATGCCGTGATATGTGAATACACACACACACACACACATACACACACACCCTCCCACACAAACACTCAGAAGGTCACTGGGGTGAGTTGAAACTGGAGTGTCAGTATTTTTGACTTATCTGCAGCGTTCTGTAAAACCCATCGAGCTGGTACGGTGTAGGAATGTTTAATTTGACTACCTTGTTGTGAAGGGTACAACCTTCTGGCTCCATATGAAAAGTGTAGGATTACGATTAGTGATTCATGGTTTTATCTAGTTTTTATTTAATCTCTTTTAGCACTCAAGTCTTCTAGAAAAAAGTGGCTTGCATTGAAATCCTCCTAGTGTTGCAAATAATAACCAGAGGAGGTCAGTGTTGCCTGCAGTGCCTGCATACACGTAGCCCAGAATTCAAAGATAACATCCAGCAGCTGAGAAATATCAAGATGTCACTGGCCCTTTTCCCATCAGAAATAGCATCTCAGTTGCATAAGAGAAGTTTAGCATCTTAAATCATTTTTAAGCTGAGAATGCTTCCTTAAGATTTATGTTCTTTGAACCACATTTTCTATAAATGTTTGCCTGGCAGTGGTGGAAAGTAATTTTAGATACATGTACAGTTTTGAGGAACTTCTACTTTTCTACAGCATTTATATTCAATGCTACTTTATACTTCTTTTCAACTACATTTCATAGAGAAAGATTATACTCTTTTTCTCCATCACATTCATATTATTATAGTTACTGGTTATGATTTTTAAGACAGGATTCAGCTTTTCACATATATCCTATTGTGATATATGCAATATATGTGCATAATTGTTATTTTACTAAAGATTAAGATTTTTCAAAAGCATATAAAGTAGTTACCTCAAATATTTTTCATATTTCCTCAAGTATTTTTCTTGTAATACATTCTTGCAAATAATACATATATATGGACTTTTACTTAAGTAACATTTTTGAATGCAGGGCTGTGATGTGAACATGTGATGGATTATTATTTCAACATTTTGGTATTGTTGCTTTTACTTAAATAAAAGATCAGAATTCTTATCGCCGCAGGGTCAGTTCGGCATTTCATCTGCAAAACCAAGTAATCTTGGGTGATGGAGAGGGCTATTGTTTAAGAATTTAGAGAAACTGACCTACTAGTGATATCTTTCTGCTTCAATAAACACAATCACACACCCACACGCTCTCACACACATATGGAGCTGGTCCAAACAGGCCAAGTTGATTGATCCAGGCTGACGAGCAGCTCACTATTTACATGGCCCAGGGTGAGCCGGGAGGATCCTAATGTTAAAACTATGTGGCTTGTGTTTAATGCCAGTGGAGCCAGCATAAACACTGCAGCGCGGGAGCACAGGGGTCAGAGCGGTTTAGAGAGCACCTCTGACTTATAGGATTACTTCAGCGCTGGATCAGAATCCGTCTGGGTATCCCTCCGACCCTGTCACACAAATACTGTATGCAAATAATAAACACACAGGCATCGCCATAAATATATACATACATACACAAACTCGTAAGATGCTCCTGAGGTTTTCTAGTATTTCAGTGAGCAGGGTTTGGATGTGCTCCCAATGCTGTTTGTTTGTTTTATAGTTTTGTGGAAACAAAACCTCTCCAGAAACTGTATATGGAAAGTTAAATATTTAAGCCACATTTGCAGGGTGTTGACTAGGCCTGGAACAGAAAATGTTAGATGAAACGGTCCAATGGATTTTACATCCTAACATACATCCTATATCAAACTGGGGGAGAAAGGCGATCCATATGGTACTGATAAAACAGGAAGTCTGAGTGGTGTGTGTGAGGCTCCCTGCATTTTGACATGGCCAGGATAGGGAGCTGCTTTCCTCTTTAGTATCCAGGCAGAAAAGGTATTCCAAATGACAGACACAGTATGGTTCATATTTCCAAACAGGCAAAATACTGTATTAATACAAACTGGTATAAACAAAGCAGCGGTTCAATATCATTTTATGATTCATGCCTTGTACAGTTCTGAAGTTTACCGAGGAGGATGTTTATGAGAACAGACTTTGTAAAACAGCCTGAGGAAGCTGTACCCGGTTCTACAGAAGATCTCTTTCTCACAATAGGCTGACTGCCCAGCTTCACCAAACTGTAAATCAAGACCATTTCAGTTGAGTCATCCATCACTTTCAAATGCTGCAAAAACATGAGTGCAAGAGGCACCACAAGGCACTACCTGGTTAAACAAGATTGCCAAAGTTGATGAAAGTATGTGCAAAGTCACGCAGCTGCTAGGTTATGACCTGGAACACCAATCATTAGGGAGCATGAGAGGAAAACACTTGAGACAGAGACTAATTACTTAGCCCAAGGCAGTGGAGACCCGCCACACACCGACTTTACAGTAATAGGCAGTAACACATTTTCATTTAGACTGCCAGTCCACAAAATGCTCCACTGATCAGACTCTGGTACCTACGAGCTGCCAAATGATCACATGTGACTGCAGTACAGTGTGTTGACTGTGGTACAGTGAAGACCAGGCAGGTGGGCCAAAACATAAGCGGTTTAGGAGAGCATTGCCTGCAATCACTCCGAGGTTAGTTTACCGTTAGCGGAGCTTTCCTCCTGTCTGTGTTATACATTAGTCATTACTTACAAGTCCATGTTAAAAGATATGCAGGAGCAGCATGACAACAAACACACACCTCGCCCTCAGAGCGATGACAACAGCATCAGATTATGAGGGGGTGAGAAAGAGAGACTGACAGCTACAGAGACAGAGAGAGGAAAAGAGAAAAGAAACAGAGAGAGGGTGATACAGTGAAAAAGAGAGGAAGGTCAACAGTTTCTCTGTGTCTTTCATCAGCTCAGTGTGGTGCAGTTCCTCCTGCTGTCATCCACTGGAAATAATTATCAAGTGGAACGAACGCCAGGTCAGCTCGCTCTCTTTCACTTTTACACACACACCAATGTTTGAAGATATATTTTTTCCTTTAAAAAAATCCAATGGTCATTAATCAATGTTTGAAAAATGCAATTGCTCTTTCAGGACCAAACCAGTCTTTTGGAGCAGGTTTAATTTCTCATTTGAAATGAAAAAATGAAGGGTTGCAACAGAATTCACATGATCAAATGCACATGCAGTATATTAACAATACATGGTTTTCTTTTCACCTCACAGAGCCATTCTTACAATTGTAATGCCTCCATTTCTTCTCCAGTCACAGTTAAGCTTTTGTCACGCAAAATGATGTCATGCAGCGTCTGTTAAAAGCACAATTAAGTACACTCTCCAAACATTCTTGAGAGGCTGTCCGTGAGCTGGTTATTCTTGGAAACACTTTGTGTCATATGGGGGAAACGCAGCAAAAGTTAGACAGTCAGAAAAACTCAGCTCTGTAAAACAAACTATGGAAAACGCATGTTTTCGATAAGCTGGAGAATCAGTCAAAATCATTTAAATAGTGCAATCCTTATGATTCTGCTGAATGTGATGTTACACATTGACTTGGTCCATTCACACACACATCATTCATCTATCAATGAAGTATATTAAGAAGGGATTTAAAATAAACAAAACTATTTGAAGAACCAGCTTGAAGTTAAATGTTCATAGTTGCACAGAACAACATGGTTTTTGTGGTCATTTTGTGGTTCATAAACATTTCAATACAACTCTACAATTGCAAATGCAATCAAATGCATATTTTATGGTAGTCAAACTATAAAAGTATTTGGTTTGAGAAACAAGGAAGCCATTGATTATTCCTTCCTCCTGTAAGTCCAACTTGATCTCCCATCACTGAGACTTATTTGGCGTAGTGCAACTATGTAGCTTCAAGCAAGCAAGTAAAGATTAATTGTTCTATATCACATGAAAGCACGACAGATAATACTGTAGTTACACATCAAAGAGCCCATTTGAGGAGCTGTTCTGCAGCATTGTTCGTCTGCCTATAGCTTTAATTCCAGACTGGCTGAAAAACAAAAGTGAACGCTATCAGACTGTAGCATGTGACAGTTGTAATGTGAGTAGCAGAGATGAAAGAGATCAGCTTCTGCTCTGTCGTTTCCCCTCGTCTTCATGTTTAAAAGACATTTGCTATGAGAACCAAGGCACCTGTTGTGCATCAGGGATACTTCAAACAGCAAACTCTGCTGCTCTGGCCTCAGGACACAGGAAAAGAGAGACAGGCAGAGTCAAACTGACAGGAACACGCAACCTGTTAAAGCACTTGACTCCTCAGTGCAATGAGAAATGATGCAAGATACCCAGAACAAAAGAACATTTATTGGACAAAGTATGATGTTATAAACTGCTAGAGTATGGGGAAAAAAACATATATGCAGTACTTGACATCTTATTGTATTAGCATGAAGGGTTTGCTCGATGCAGCCATAAAATATGCCTTGGCGTGTACAACATGCAGGTAAATGCATTTCTGCACTTTGAAATGTACTTCTCTAGAAACATGTCGTTTTCAAAAGACTAACCTTTTATTCAACTTAGCTGGCTGATACTGGCAGCCACACAGAGGCATGTACTTCACACATCCTCTGAAGCTCAGTAAGGCACTGCCAACTAGACCTCTGAAATATATCTGTGGCGTCAGGTTTTATGACCAACCACTTCAAACAAATTTACCTGTAATAAAACCATAAATGAAGTTGGTGCCATGCACAGAGGAGGGCTATCAAGAAGTCTGAGGTTAATTTCTTTTGATTAGCAAGTACACGGTATATGTGTGGCTGGCACTTGTGGGATTTTTTTTATATATACCATTTTACACGGGTGTTTCACTTCATAAGCTGTAGTAAAATGTAAAAAAAGGTCATGTAAAAAAGGGGGTTGTATATCTGTGCAGGGCATCTTGAGAATATCAGGGAAGCAGGGAGCCAAGGTGTGGAAACTAAAAAGCACGGACGTTGGCAATCAGCCAGTGTCTTCATCCTACTTTTTCATGCCTTTCTCTGTCTGTTTCTTTATGTCAATCTGTCTCTCATTTATCCAGGTTCTCCCTCTGTGCTCCTGGAATCTGACCTTCTCTCTCACGGTTAAAAGCCAGAGGTAACTTCCTGGATACATGGCCGTTTCTGTGTCTAACAGTGATAACAGATTTCAACACTGTAAGTGTATGTTGGCAGGTGCAGAGCACTGCTATTGCTGGTCAGATCCGCTCTATCATTCCCTCGGGTTCGTCTTGTGGAAAAGTTACACAACCAATTTCTGATCACATCCATAGACACTTGAGCAATGGAGCAAGCGGAGCAGCTGCACACCCACTATTAGACTCGGGGGAGCAAACGTGTGCTTTTGCATCCCCACTTTTTGATCATACAACTTTGCTATTTTTAAACATTTGAGCTAGTTTGGATCAATAAATCGTAATATCCGGCTGTGTCATATGTAGTATATGAATTAACATTTGTAGCATCCCATCCTTACCTTGTCTCTTACAGTCGGAGAACTACGTAACTGGAGAACCACGTAAGATATACCAACTTCGTTACTGCGTTCTGAATATCTGCCTGGTTGGTTTTCAATCATTGTGGTGCACTCGGACAAGTCAAGACTGATCTCAGACAGTCACTCTGACTCTGTTGGTGCGGGCTAAAAATGAAACGTCAAAGTTTTTGATCTTGAACAGGAACAGGTAGATTAGATAGCTTGTTGGAAGTCAAAGCTAAGACAGTCATCCAAGTCTGTTAGCTACGTAGTGTGCCATTGGAGTAGCTAGCTAGCTGATTAGCTTGGCTGAGCCAGGTGTAACATTATAGGTCTTGGTGTGGTGTGCAAGGATGTGAATGAAGAAGCTGTTTAGCTAGCTACTGTAACACACCACGTAGCTAATAGACTTGTATCATATTCTCTCTCTCTCTCACACACACACACACACACACACACACACACTCCCTCTCTCTCCCCCATGTTGCCATACCTCCCCTTGCCTGCCACTAATCTTGCACCCCCACATTTAACTATAACTAGGCGCCCATGATCACATTCATAGACCCTCTCTCTGAAGAGCTGATCCCCCCCCCCCGTCTCTGTTCCAACTTGGCCGCCTCAAACCAAGATTGTGCTTGTGTGTTGGTTTTTTTGTTTTTGTGGGCTACAAATAATTGGCTACTGCTTCAGAAGCTGTAAAGTGATTTCTCTAAAGACATGCCACACACACACATACAATAGGATTTCAATTAGCCATCCCAGTGGAAGGAATTTCTCTTGGAACTGGGATAATCAAAACTGTTGGACTTGTGTCTGGTGCATATGGCTCCAATTTTACTATTTCACTAACACAAACTGCCCAAGAAAGGTCTATGTCGAAGTATTGAGTCAAGACAGAAAAAGTATGCCATTTCAGTTTAGCTGAATGAAAATATCTGTACCTGACATATAATGGGGCACAATTGTCATGATCCTGTGTCTCCCTAACCTGCTGCCACTCCCTGAGTGGCTCTCCCTCCCTGTGTGTGTGCGATTGTGCGAGTGGAGACAGGTATACTGGAGTCAGAGCAGTGCCACACCAGCTGCACCTCATCTCAGTAATCAAGCCCTCTTCAAATACTCAGCCCTGCCACTACCACTCTGTCAGTTTAGTACGCTTCAAGACATTTCTCCTGTTTTCCTGTTGTTGCCTGCTTTCCCTTGCCTAATCCTGTCTCCTCTGTCTTTGGCCACTGTTTCCAGCCCCTTGTCTTGTCTCCCCATCCTTCTTCCCTGCCCTGGACCCCAGCTTTCCAGCTACGTGCCTGAGCTTCCCCAGCCTTTACAATAAATACCTTATTTCTATCATATTCCTGTCTCCTCGCAATTGAGTATCTGTACTTGGGTTCACCTGCTCCGTCTCACGTAACAGCAATAACATGCATTTGTGAATTTTAAGTCACCATACAGTTGTAATGTCCTCATTTTTCTTTGACATGTCAAGGCTCAAAGACACATCGACACTGACAAAGTTCCCATTCCCGTCCAAAAACTGAAACACAGTTCCAGGAACCACAGGCCTTGAGTTTGGTATAAACTTTATGTCTCTTGGCCAATGAAGATCTTTAATCTGCTTTTCAGCTGAGATTTCACACACATCTTGAGCTGCGCATAATGCTACATGTGGCAAAACTTTAAAGGCCGTTCTTGCCACAGCATTCGCCTCAAAGTTGCAAGGGCAAAGCAGAGACATGACTACAATGTAATCTCAGCCTTTTCCCCGTTGTCACACATTGTCCTACAGTAAGTCGAACAATGACTCATCATAACAGAAAGATTGGATCCTTTTGGTGTTTGTGAGTGGGATTCAAAGCAAACATTTTGGCTGAAAGTAGGACTCAGCAGTAATTACATTTGGAAAAAAAGGGATAAATAGCAAATAGAAACTGTAAACTGAAACAATGCAGCTCTTTGTTCATCAAAGAATATCATTGTTTTTGTACTTCTTTTTTTCTGTTGTTTTTTAATAATGTGGTTTACAGCACTTTCCTGGAAACTGCATACTTTGTTTAAAATGTTATGTAAAACAATGTTGGTTTTTTTGGAGATGTTTATGAACAGGTGGGCTACAGGTTATGCTTGCATATAGAAAAGCATTATAATTTATTTACTAAAAAGGCACTATAGCAACATGAGTAATCAATGCAAGTGAAACTGGTCTTACATAATTTGGATTTATATCAAAAACTGAGAACAATCGTACATCAATGAAACTAACATTTTGTTTGTGACCACTGTCACTCTTTAATTCTATTTTTGCTGCATTAAAGGACCTCACAGACAGTGAATTTCAGTGGTCCAATGCTGTTTTATGCCCTCATAATGAACTCTTGACTGCTGTTTTGGAACCGAGCAAAACTCTAGGCATGAGGTTCCTCTGGCAATGAAGCAAAACCACAGCCAGAGCACCATGGCTGTGTTAGTGAAAGGCCTTCTCCCACAACCACCCCCCCCCCCCTCCTTTTTTTTTTTTTTCCTTTTTCCCTCCCTAGAACCAGGCCCATCCCCAGACACCCTAGCCTCTCCCTGCACTGGACCAGCAGACGTGGGAGGCCAGTCCTCCAGGCCTTGAAGGCAGGATGAACACAATGATTAACATGTTTTCCAGACCCCTAGTTTTTATGACCTTGACATTCAACAATCTTCTCATGACAAGTGGTTAATCTTTTGGCATGGCTGTGGTAATAACTCCCCTTTCCTGGTGAGAATCTAAGATCCCACAGTGGAGCAGTGAGAGGGGGGCCAGAGGCAAGAATGCCTGTCTGGTCGTGGAGAGAGATGAAGACAGAGGGATGGAGAGGAAGGAATCAGTAACATCAAGGGATGGGGAGAGGCAACAAGTAATGGAGGGTGGGGTACGGATGGGCAATGAGATGTCTTGGGAATTGAACAAATAAAGGAGTATGTGATAGAAAGAAGCAGAGCAAGGAAGGACGGTGTTAGGGGCGCAAAAGGGGAGACAAAGAAAAGTTCAAGGGCAGGGAAGGAAGAAGGAATAAGGGCTGAAGGGAGTTACAAAGCATTGAGGAGTAAGGGACAAATGGTGTTTCATCTCCTGTTTTCATCTGCTGTTTAACAGCAAAGAGCATTTCTCCCATCTTTGTTCCAGCCGACAGCAAACCAACTGTGCCAGAGCTGATGTAGCTCATGTTGCTTATTTACTGGAGCCCAATGGAGCGGAACTTGAAAAGTCTGTGCACATGTCCCCTCATGCTACTAATCTTAGTGCAACAATGTCAGTGTGTACTGATCAGCTGAAATAAATTACTGATCTGATAAAGATCACTGACTAATGTAAGAACTCATTATGCAAGACTCATTCAGCTCATCATCCTCCTCATCGAGTGATATTACAATCTGATATCTGTGCCATGAACGTGTCTTTCAAAGCTCGTACCCTTCATGAAATCGAGCCATGTGACACTTTGACTGCATGCTGTTGTAAAAAAAAAAAAAAAAAAACAGTGGAAGAGCGATCATGAATGAGTCACCCAGGTAAATTTGCTACAGAACATGGATTGAAACGTGTGCGTAAATAGACAGATGGGCTCACTCAGACACCCAAGTTTTTCCATTACGCCCCACTTGTGCTGTGCTGTGCTGTGCCATGAACATGGGTATGGACCCATAGATGTAAAATTGTTATATATTCACTTCAATTCAATTCAATAAATCTTTATTGTCCAGTTCTGGTGCAGCATAAAAAACATTTGGTGCATACGAAAACAACAAAAACACTATAAACAATAAGTAATAGCAAACATCAAGTTTACAAAGTGTAAGTAGTAGAATGTACAAAGTGCAACAATAAAAGGTGGACTAAAGTTCATGGTTAATGGCAGCAATTGCCTTATGAAGGAGCCTTGAGCTCTGGAGCTCCTGAGCCTACGGACATTATACCTTTGCCCAGACGGCAGAAAGTGGAACTCCTGGTGCAAAGGGTGGGAGGGGTTGGCCAGGATGTTGTACAGAGTGGAGAGACTGAGCTGGGACACCCCTGTGATCTTAGAGCAAGTGTTCACCACTCTCTGTAGCTTTGTTTTACTTCTCACCTTAAGATTCCCGAACCGGCAGATCAGGACAAAAGTTAAAATTGATTCAATAAGAGATCTATAAAACAGAGTCATAACCACGTTGTCCAGATTAAAAGAGTTTAGCTTTCCACAGTAAAAACAGTCTTTGTTGTCCTCTGGAGTGGATGGCATTTGTGTTATCCTACCATTGCTGTTTGTCGTTGATGACTATGCGCAGGTATTTGTAGGTACTAACAATATCAACTGTGTTGTCTGCTATGACAGCCTGAGTTTGAGTGGGTGGGTTTTTTCTAAAATCAGTCAGCATGTCCTTCGTTTTGCTGGTGTTGATCTTAAGTTGTGAAGCAGACTGACGACAACAGAATCATCTGTGTGCCCGTTCAAAATGTGCCTGTTTGGAACGGGCCAATTGCTTTTTATTTCTTGAACTGCATATGCATGTATCAATTGACAAATGTATCAATTAAAACAATACGGATTTAATAAATTAAATGGTTTTAATCCAGACAGAGACTTCACCAGTGACACTAAGGTTGAACCGTAGAAGCAGTTTACAGCCTTCCATTGGTTGATTCTGTTACCAATCAAACGTGTCTGCGGCTAGTTTTGCTGCCTCCGCCTCTGTTTTTTTTCCCCCTGTGTGCGCTCGTTCTTCTCTCACGGGCAGTTTAACTGAGCATGTGCCTTTGTCCCGCTCAGCAAGTCAGAGCCAAGAAGCCCCGCCCCGCTGTGTTGCAACGGTGTTTATATCAAACAGCCCCTGCTGTTTGATATAAACACCGTTTATATCAAACAGCGCCTCACCGCTGCAGAGCGGAGCAGCTGATGGCTTGTTTATTCAGAGTTTAAATGTATTAATATCTATTGTGCCGCTTTTTTCAAATTGCACCAAATTCAACACGGCACTCCCTTTTTTCCCCAGCAATGCACCTGCCAAGTGTGGAGTCAATCCGATGAATGGTTCAAGAGATACGCAAAGGACACACAGACATACAGACAGACACACAGAGATTCCTTGCTTTAGTAGACAGATGAGTCAGGAAACCCACAACAAAGCCTAACTTTTAACTTTATCAAACAAAGAGAGATGTCATCCCCTCATCTCTCTCATGGCATGGTTGTACAACTCTGATCACGACATGCAGTCACAGAGCCCAGAAGCCCCACCCTGCTGCTGCAGAGCGGAGTGGCTGATTGCTTGTTTATTCAGAGTTAAAGTTTATTAATATTCATCGTGCCTCGTGTACAAATTGCACCAAATTCGACACTACACTCCCTTTGTTCCCCAGCACTCGCCAAGTGTGGAGTCGATTGGATGAATGGTTCAAGAGATATGCAAAGGACACACAGGCAGAGATTCCTTCCTTTAGTAGATAGATGCCTATTCTCATATAGGCTCCAGCAGTGGTCAGTATACAGTATGTACAGTAAGGGGGATAAAATACAGCCCTGAGGAGAACCAGTGGAGGAAAGCCGCTCATCGGACAGGACTCCGTTAACTCTCACTCTCTGGGATCTGTTTGTCAAGACAGACACAGGTGCACAAGTGGACAACCACCTTCTTCTTTAAAGTCATGTTCATTAAATCTCAAATAAAAGTCATTGAGTCCATTTGCCAGGTCAGCATTGTCAAGGGAGCCACAGGGAACAGTACCCCCACTAACTTTCTCTTGCACCCCCGCCGTAGTCTTAAAGCCCTTCCAAGCAGATTTAATGTTGCCCGAGGCAAAGATCTCCTCTACTTTTTTTTTGTACTTTGATTTTTGCCATTTTGATTTCCAGTTTGACCTCCCTATTGGCCTGTACTCTCTCCAAAACACCTGGTAAGCCAGCTTCTTCTTATTTAAGCTGGCCTTAAGGGACTTGGACACCCAGAGTTTGTTGTTGGGGTATATTTTTACAGGGGCCCTAGGGACATAGGTCTCCTCACAAAACTGAATGTAGCCACTAACAACATCGGCTAGCTAGTCAACATCATTAGAGGCATTGTTTTTAAACATTTCCCAGTTGGTGCATTCAAACGTGAATTGCAGGCACTGAGTAGATTCATTTGTCTATCTCTGAATCGTCCGAGAGACACCTTTCCCCTTTGGAGTACAGCGTCATAATCAGTGATCCTCCGATCCAATCGGAGGTCTAGGGAAAGCTCTGTGGGCATTTGGGATGGTGCTGTAACATATAGCCAATGTTAACAATGTTTTGTTTCGCCGCAGGGGGCAGTCAACATATTGGTGGAAGTTCAGAGACTTGTCGAGTTTGCACTCGTTAAAATCCCCTAGGATGAAATGGGGTGCTTCCAGAGAATGTGATTGGAGATTGTGAACCGTGTGACAGATAACGTCTTCTGCTTGGACAATATCCACTCTAGGGTGGATATACACCACTGATATGAAAATCAGTGGTGTATCACTGATATGAAAATCTGCAGGAACTCCTCGGTAAATAGGAGGGACATACAGTCACAGTCAACAGTTCAATATCTGTCGTACACAGTCTCTCCCATTCAATCACTGTTTTATGCCCATGGATGTTGACATACAGACATACTCCCCCGCCCTGAGATTTCCCCGTGATGGAAGGATCTTGGTCCAGCCTAAGCGGTCCATACCGAGGTCAGAGTCATTATCTCTTTAATTAAGCTAAGTCTCAGTAAGGGCCAGAATACATGATTCCCTGTGCTCATGTAGATAGCGCACATTTGCCTGTAGCTCATCAGTCTTGTTCCGAAGGGACTGAACATGACTGGTGAGAACCATGCTAGGGAGTGGGATGTGGGTTAGTCTCTGTTTCCTCAGCCTTTGTCGGATGCCTCCTCTTCTTCCCCTCTTCCTAACTTTAGCATTATGAAGATGCTGGTGAGGGTTTCTTAGCCATTCAGTACTCCAGTTGCTCCTTTGGGAAGGAGCTAGCAGATTGTTTTTTCCACTGGAGGAGGACATCCTTGTTGTCCTGCTTGGTTTGCAGGAGTAGACCACAGGTAGTATAGAGCAGAGTCCAGGGAATCAAAATGGAGCCACTCCATGATGACTACCCTTTGGCTAGATACTATTTTTTTGTACTTCCCTATACTGCAAATAAAAAATATTTACAAAGCAACAAAACTTATAAGACTTATAAGCCTCGATGCTAGTGGGCAGCGCCATCTTTGCGCCATATTGAATCAGACATGATGTGTATGTACGATATTCTTTTAATTTTTATACTTGTATTCTGTAATGAAATGTATTACACAGTAAACTATAAATATTCACAACATCTGAAGGACAGCCATGGAGGAGCTCCATTAATAAGAAAAAGGTTCTGGTCAAGTCACTTCTTGAGGCATGTTATGATAATAAGCTAAATTTTACATAAAAGTGAGGACGGTATTTGAAACGCAGTTATTGTGCAGTGAAAGTGCTCTGGCTGCAAGCTAACATTAAACGATGCCTTCCACTTTAGGTGTAACAGATTTTATTTGATAAACTTAATTCAATTTTCTTTTGGCCATGTGGTTTGGGGCAAAGGGTCAACCACCCAGCACAGCATATACAGTAGGGATTAAGTATCTCGCTCCAGGACACTGAAGCAAAACATGTAAAGATCCTCACTCGCATGGAGACATCCTGCTGCCATGAGGCCTTAAAGAGCCATCATGCATAACCGACAGCCTCTTTACAGTAACCTCACATCCTACCCTTGTTATTTGATCTGTTTTTCAGCCACACCGTTAGCATGGCTCTATGGATTGCAATGTCATTCTGTCAGTCGGTCCAGACTAAATTATCTCATCAAGAATTAGATGGATTGCCGTGAAATTTTGTACAAACATCAATGTTCCCCAGAGGATGATTAATGACTCTGGAGTTCCCCTTTTCCTCCTGTGCCACCAGCAGATTAAAGTTTTCTCTTATGTGAAATATCTCAACATCTACGAGAAGGATTGGCACATTTATGGTTCCCAAATAATGAATCCCAATGACTTCGGTGATCCCCCCCATTTTCCATCTGGAGCCATCATCAGATTGACGTTTCAGTTTGTCCAATACTTTGGTTAATGACTGAATGACTAATTGGTTATTGCTAATGATAATGTTAATGGTTAATGACTAAGGACCTGCAAAACAGAATTAGTGAATGTTAGCATGCTAAAACGCTAATAAGTAGTAAATGTTAAGCTGCTGAACTTGCACTTTTAATATCTTGTGTCACTCTCAGTAAGATGCTCTCAATCAACATTATTATATCTGCACCGAAACCACTTTGAATATCGACCTTTGTTCTCTATAAAGCGAACTAGTACAATCCACTTTATTGTACAGTTACAGATGGCCTTGTCAGGACGGTACCGAATCCTCTGGAGAGTGTAAAAAATTTGATGTCACTCCCAGCATTTGTTTGATTACAGTCTCACCCTTCTCACTAAAGACTTGACCCGGCCATTTTCTATTCTGTGTGGTCTCCACATCGTTCTATCATCTCTCTCTCTCTCTCTCTCTCTCTCTCTCTCTCTCTCTACTTCTGTGTCTCTATGCCTCCCTCTCTCCCTCGATTCATATCTCCCCTCCCTCTCTTTCCCCCTCTAGCTGATGTCAACCACCTGTCTGCGTGGGACCTCCCAGGCCCATCCTCTGTCTGTTAGCAGTATGCCAGGTTCAGCGTGTGAGCAGAGCTATGGTGAAAGAGATAAAGTGGCTACTTTCCAGTGTGTCTGCCTGTGTGTTTGTGTATTTATGTGACCTGCAGCTGGAGCGTAAATGAATCAATATTTACCTTGGAGTCTGATGCACAGGCTTAACAGAGAATCAAGCAGAGAGAAATGAGAAATGGCCTCCTACAGCGTCATCCTCCCCCCAAACTCCTCCATGACACACCATTTATCTTCAAGTTTTAATAAAACAAATCTTGATGACAGAGAAAAGTGCTTGTAAATCCTTCATACCTTGGTAGCTGTTGGGATCCTGTCCGGCTAAACCAACTATACGAAGAATAACGCCTTATTAATTTGTGCTTGTTGTGTAGGAGACCAATCTGTTCTTACTAGCCAGTGGCTCATCCTCCTGCATACTGTGCATTCTCAAATCGGCATAATTCAAATAATTGCATAATAAGTGACTTCACTTGCATCCTTGGGGCTAAGGCGGGTGTACGTGTGTTCGATGCATATCCAACACAAACGCACATATACATACACACGTGAATTACTCATACGCTTGTACAAACCACATTCTTCCAATGCTGGTGTGGTTTATGTTTCTATTCCTTCGGTGTGTTTTCTTTGTTTGAGTAAACTTGATCTTTGTAAATAATTTGTAAGATCAGATAAAACACAAGCATCTAACAGCAAAAGCTAATGTTCTATTATTTGAAGCTTTGAAGTAAATTTGAATATTTGAAAAGATCAAACATTCTTGCTCTGTTGATGGCAACAAGGGAGAGTTTCATGTCCAGACAAGCTATATTCAACCTACCAATCAGGAAAGAAAGGGAAGCAAAGTGAGAGTGAGGCCCTGTCATCACATCAATCCAAATGTACACACACACACACACACACATAAAAAGGAGTTGCGGTGAAACAATTCAAAACACTAAACGTGCACTAAATCAACAGATTAAGACCACAACACTGTTATTCTAGCAGTAAGCAACGACCCTGTAATTTGGTGATTTATCAGCTACTGTGTGTTTGGGCTGCATGCACATGTATTAGAGGAAAGCAAGCCATATCTGAAAGTCATAGAGGCATTTAATGTGGAGTGAGAAGGCATGTCTGCACATTTAGTTGTCATTTTTTGAAGCATATACAGTGAACACACGCACATGTGCGCAGACATAGAAACAGAAACACACAGACACAGGCAAACATAACCCTTTGATGGAACACCTGTCGAAATCAGATCTTCAACAGTCAAACACAAAGACTGACTTGCATTAACAGTCCTGGATTTAGTTCTCAATGCATGGAAAAGTCCAAACATAGGACTGTATTATTGTCAATTTTATACAGTGCATAGGAGCTGAAAACCAGGCCCATATGGGAAAAAGGTGCTGGCACAAAAGAATTCTGCTCATGTCCAACAAGAATATCCAGTAAGTTACAAATGTCAAACAATGTTAGCTGTGATTTCCATCGTATAACTTTGCTTAACTTTGCTCCCAAACATTGTGAGAAGTTGTTTGTAAAGGAAATGTCAACAAGAATTAGTGCAGAAAATAACTCTGTGGGTGACATCACATTTTAGTGTTTTCCATTCTGCTCTGTGCTCTCCGCTCCTGTGCCACATGGTTCAGGATCCTGACATGCGGTGACCTCTAGATCCCCGTTTTCCTCCACAAACACAAATCTAACCCTGAGCCCGAACTCTGACCTTTTACCTCTCCCACTGACTCCAGACTGAACACGTCAGCTGGTTCACTTTACACCAGATGTTCTTACCCCATTCTGTGCGTTGACCTGTGGCAGACTGCAGCTCTGGTGACCCAAAAGATAACTAAAGTAGGGGTCTGGGTTTATGTTTTGACCCATGAATTATCATCTTCTCACTTTTCCCCAAACAAGGATGCTTTGTTCTAGACATTGCATATTTCTCACAGAGACAGAGATAAATTCTTTCTTTTGCTAAATTATATGTTTTGTTCTTGTAAGGTGACGTGTCATCTAAGTTAAGGTTGGACTAAAAGTGAAATTACCACTTTATTTACAAATGCTTTAAGCTAAAGAGCAAAATAACAGAAGATAATAGAAATTTAATTTTTAAATTTTTTTTCTCACAGTGTGTTATATTTTGCCTGATATGTAACTCAAAAGGTCTTGATTGATATGCCACTCTGCTGTGGCACATACAGCACAGGGCTTTGATGGTAATAATGCTGGCAGCTTGCAAAGACACAAAATGAATCTATAAATACTCAAAAAGTCATCCAGCTGGAATGCAGTGGCTTTATGTGACAGGCTTGTGTCATAACAAGTCGGTTTTTCTATGTTGGTTTTGTAGCTGACAGTGCTGCTAAAACTGTGAATGTCCAGGAAGCAGGGGAGAGGCAGGGGAAGAGGATGCTTTAGGAAAAAGTGTAGGGAAGTGGATCAGAGGATGATCAGGTCTGCAGGTAACGGTCATGCATGATTCAAAGTCTTGTGTACTTGTGTCAAACTAAGTCTGGTGGTTTGGTATCATTAGCAAGTAACAAGGATTTTTTTTGGGAGGCCTGTAACAAATGTGTGTAGCAGTGTAGTACTGCAGGACTCTTTCTCCTGAGGAGTGTGAAATAGGAAACAATGAACTTGCTGAAAGAATGCCACAATGCAAATCCTCTCCCTTCTTGTATAGGGACATGTTGTTGTGCTTTAGCATACAAAATCCTGCACAGTGCATTACCAAAAGCTAACCTGGTGAGCAACAAAGTTTGTGATACACCTCAGAGTGTTATGTGTAGTTTATAAAGGCAAAAACATTACAGGATCATTACAATTATCTTTGAATATACCTTGTTTATTCAGTGATATCTGTAATTGTAGTCTTTAAGTGTTCCTGCAGTTAGAGTTAGACCCTGAGGTTAAATTGACAGTCCAGGTGTGCTATCGCAGCCTCACCCTACCCTGCCCAGGTGTACTATACAACACTGCAGTCTAGACGGCTCGTACCATTCCGTCCTTTATGTGTTTAAGGGGCGGATCTTCTTCCTGCCATAATATGAGTCAGTAGAACTTCATAGATTTGCACGGCTTTTGAGATGGTGGCACTATCTCACGTCTCCTTACTGGAGAGCAGTAAACAAAACAAAATACATCTTGAAATCTCTGTTACGTTTCGAGGACTGGGGCATTTTCGAACACACATAACTTCTATTAAACAGAATTGATAAGATAACAAAGACACAAATTGTATTACAGTTTGTCAATGCATTCATGTACCCATTCGCCTGACATAAAACTTTACAACAAGGTACACAAATTCCAGAGATACCAAGTCACAAATCTATCAACCACTGTCTAGTTTACTGGTTAACTCACTAGCATCTAATGTGGCTGTTTTATCTTATAATAAGATATTTAGATGTGAATACAACAATCTCTTTTTATATTTATGGTGTCTTTAGCTTGTCTCATACAGTGAAAACCCAACTCTCTTTCTCTCTCTCGCTCTCCAATCAATTTAATTCAATTCCATGAGGCTTTATTGGCATGATCAGTATTGCCAAAGCACATTGTACAAGGTAGCACAAACAATAAAATATTATGTTAACCTTATAGTTACAACCATGTCAACAATATTTTGTAATACACATTACATTAACTGTGCTTGAAGGAGGAGAAGAAAAAAAAAGAGGGTACCCTCTCTCTCTCTCTCATACTCACACATATATGCACACACAAACACACTGGTGCCCCGGTGCTAACATAGGGAAAGCTGTAATTCAGCTTCAAAGGGAAACCTGAGAGGGTCATGAATAATCACAGACATCTTTGTCTGCAGGGGGAAAACAGCACTGTCCATCTGCCCTCCATACACATACACACACTAGGTTACATTTGTTTATGCCAGTTTATATGCTGTTTTTGGCAGGGCAGCAACAGCCCTCTAGCGTTTCAAACACGGTCCAGCCATATACTAGGTCTTGACTTAGTCTTGTTCGCAATGCCACTGGGTGCGCTTTTGGGTTTGAAGAATATATCAAGTATGACCATTTCCATTTTAAGGCCTATCAAAGTTTTAAAAATCTCAGACCATCAAAAATAAATGTTGTTGATATGTGAAAGAAAAAACTATGCTACCGTAGATATACCAGAAGTGCACGATTGACAAACAGCTGAGCCAGCAGCTGTGCAAATAGTTACTCAATTGTAGATTACAAACCAAAGGGCAGCCAATTACAGTTATATCAGCAGTGATATTGGAAAAAGGCTGATATATGCAGCTCGCAACATGATGTCAGCTATGAGGATGTTTCCAGCTTGTTCAACAATGATATTATTGAAGTTCATACAGTTCAACAGTTTATGTATATTTCTAATTTGTAAAATGAATTTCTAATTTTGGATTAAAATAAGCTTTTGACTGTGTCATAGAGTGTTATAGGATACAACACTGTGTAAATAGGAAATAGCACATCAGGCTGGTAATGGACTGGGCTGAGATGTAACTTTTGGATAAGAATCATCTGCCATGATGTTATGTTCTTCAAATAAACTCTCATTCAGTGTTTTTCCTGCCTCCTGGGCTTGTGAGTACAATGGTGTAATGAAGAAGAAAGTTAGATTTGATTAAAAGGAACAAGAATAAAAAGACAATTTGCAGACTAAGTGGATTTAGATTTTGTGTAACTTGTAAAACAGCCGTTACATGTCGCCTATATTTGGTGTGGTTTACCATTCATGGCTCTTTTGAGTCACCATCACGCAGATGATCGGTGAACATTACTTACTACAAAGCGTAAAAAAGGTTGCGACTGCCTATACGCTAAAAGGCTCTCCATTTACACAGATGGTTGAATTGTATGTGCAAAGACAGGGGTTGCCTTCACAAGATCAAAGAGCATTAAATGTAATTCTTTTTTTGTTTTGCGTAACCACAAAACACAGGATTCATTTGAGTCGGATGTTAAGAGGATATGCTCTGAATTATCCCGTGTTAACCATATGGACAAAGTACAGTATCTGTTGAGATGTCATGTAAGATATATGGCCAGACTGCTGCGGCTCTCTCTTCATACTTACTCTGTGGACCAACCGAGAGGTGATGAAAACACAGTCAGCTCCCCTCTGGCACACACTGGCAGCTAAATTGAAGCTTGTAAACAATTCTGAACATTTCTTTTTGTACCGACTGAAGCACCTTTCTCTTGGGAGAGCTTTACTCGCTGGCCTGCGCTCAGAGTTTTGATCAGTTTTCTTATCCAACACAGATGTGCACATGTATGTACAATGCTGTAGAAGCGGACAATGTACAGTTATGTGTGTGTGTGTGACAGAGAAATACAAAGGGTAGTCAGCTAACCGACTTGTCACTTCTATTTGAATTTTATGAAACCTAAACCAACGCTGCTTACATTTTTTCCATCTGCTCCAGAGTCTAATTGTATCAAAATCACACAATAGGTCTAACGTGGTTACTTCATCTATTGCAGACAAAGCATTTGGTTTGTGATGTTTGTTTGTGTGCGTAAATGTTGGTCTGCGGTGACATTCCTCCCCTGTCAAAGCCCCGAAAGGAATTCCCTGGTAGGAGTGGCAGGCATGAGGTCTGTGTTTAGCACACATGCTTGCATACACACATACAATTGTATGAGTATAAAAAAATTGATCAGCTGCACACATACATACAAGCACCAGGCCCCACCCAGGCATAAGGATAACCTCAGCAACATACTTCATGTTGGACATTGGAGCTCATCAGAATCTACAAGTCCTTTGAGGGTTGTGTAACATGAGTGGAGAGAAAGACAGATAGAAAAAGAGGGGGAGAAAGAGACAGATAGAAAAAAAAAAGGGAGAGAGAAAGAAGGTAACCTGATGTCCCAGGAGTTTTCTAAACACTGAACTGGTTCCCATTGAAGTTTGGAGAACCCCTTTTCTTCTAATCCTCACCTCTATTCTCTCGCTCTCGCTCTACCCCCTCTCCTCTTCCATCCGTACCTGGCAAACTAATGTATCTGACTGGAGACAATTAAAGAGCATAGCCAACAAATCTTAAATTCATAAACCTTTAGTGCCTCCTGTGTGTCCACTGGAATTTCCTACCCCCAGTGGAGGAGTAACTGGCTGCTGCTGAGCTTAATCCCAATTCAGAGGCTCCACTTTCACTTAATGACAGGTATGGAGAAAACTTTTAGGGCAACATTTTTGAGAGAAACTGTCCTCTTATCTCCTCTGTTTCTCAATGTCTTTGTCCAATATGCACACACATTCACACCATGCTAAATTACAATTTTAAAAGAACTCACCACCCTGTTAATACTCCTTGTCTTTTCTCCCCAGTGAGTGAAAACTTCCAGAGAAAGTCTGTTATATTCCACCTCACTCTCCAGGCCAAGTGCAGAATTATCCCAAACTCCAAATCCCGCTCCTGCTTTTAAAGCTGTGAATCCAGGTCTCGGGCCATCCACTTCTGTCTGTCTCCCTCCCACACTCTTTGGGAAATGGATTGTTCTAAAAGTTTAGTAAGAGGAGTCCCAAAAGCTGCTCCCTCCCTCCTGTGTGGTTCACTGCAGGTCCTAGTGCCTACCCCTTCCACGTGCGTGAAAAAAAAAAGCACAGCTGCTCCTAATTTACACCTAGCTGCTGTTATTCATTCTCTCCTTCCATTTGTCCTTTTGCGCAAATTGGTGGAAATAAACTTTCACCCGGGGATGATTCAACTTCTTTTCATGTGAGACTTGACGTCACCTAATTGTGCGGTCAGGCTTTGCCCTGTGCAGTGAAAGCTTCCTAAGATTGTCATTGTTGTTCCACACCTGAGTCATTGCTACCTTGGCGTGGATACCCTTGGGTATGGTCGTCCTTGCTGTGGTTGCGGAGGCAAGCTCAATTACAAACTCATTGACCATTTCAGGAAATGCAGTGCACTGCCAATTTTAACAAGCTGATAAAACATGCGCATACCTTTGCCATTCATACACTCAAAATCTTTACAGTCCAATGAAATTCGCGGACTTGCAAGACCTTTTTTTTGGCATTTTGTCCCTGTTTTTATTGGACAGTGGGCAGTGAAGAGGCGGACAGGAAACACGGGGAGAGAGAGATGGGTATGACATGCAACAAAGTTCCCTGGCTGGAATCGAAACTGGGACGTTGCAGTTATGTGGCATGCGTAGTAACCCTTCGGCGAACGGGGTGTTCTGACTTACAAGAATAGAACTTTGATGGTCTGTTGCAACTAGGAATTCATCCCTGCTACTTGTCAATGGCAAATGGAGGGAAAATGGGAAATAGAACAACAAGGAGAGTCAAGCCACACAACTGTGATATCCCCTCACCCTGGGTAGAGATCAGCCACACCCTGCATTCAGTAGGGCCTCCGGGCTCCAGTATCACAACAGTCCCTCTCTGACATTTCTCTCCTTCTCCCTCTCTTGTTTATGCATCTTTATTTTCCCATCTCACCCTCACCCTCTTTCAGGTTCTATGCGTTTCTCTCTTTCACAGCTCCTCTCTGACCTGAACCGTATCGTTGTCAGAGCCCCTGGCGCTGAGCAGACAGACATCCCACCCCTTTGCTCCGACAGACAGAGAGAGGGAAAAAAAAAGAGAGAGAAATGAGAGAAAGGAAGGATTGTGTGTCGGTGTCATCCCTTTCTCCTCCTCTTGGGAAAATGGAATTCCTTTACTTTCAGTTGAGACACTGATGCTTGTTTCAGTGTTAATGAGAAAACTTTATTGGGTGCAAACGGGCCCTGGAAAAAACAACACAGGTGCTAACTTGAGAGGGGTCTATCTCTCTCTGCACAAGAATTTTGACCCCCACTGACGAGTTCAAACCCAAGTGGGCATTTCCCTAAAGTGTGTGTGTGTGTGTGTGTGTGTGTGTCACTGTCAAAATTGCCTCGGCCCTTGTTATCAAGGCTGAGTCTGAAAGGGGAAACCCCAGATGGTGAACTTTGATCCTGCACCCCACTCCGGGGTTGGTTAAGGGTGAGAAATGCTGAGGAGGGGTGAGTACTTTGGGCTGGGAGGGCAGAGAGAAGGTCAAGAGCGTGCCAAAATCCTCATATTTCAGACGTTTTGATGCTGGGACTGCTTTGGATGGGCTGGGTGCATGAGTGTGACCTTGTTTCGGGTCTGGGCCTAATTGCAGGTTTTTTAAAAACTGCATTGTTGATTTATTAACTTTGGGCAATTTGTCTTAGTTAAATGATTTAAATGAACTGTAACTTGTAACTGTTTGATAATGCCAACACATTTGTTGTGTTTTTGTGTTTCAAAATAAATATAACATGCTCATCCCATAAACATGAACACAAGGCTGTTAGTGGTTGTGTCAGAGTTTGGTCCAGTAAAATATGCTGTTAATCATTATTACAGTGCACAAGCATATGTGTGTGTATGTTATAGTAACTGGGATGGGTCACAATCCAGCGCTGATGTGTGGTCTTCAATTTACAGCTCCATAAATTCCAGTAAATTCCCTGCAACAACTTGAGTTTTGTTCTGATGCCACCACACAGTGCATAATGATTGTGTGCATTATTACATCATCTTCATTATTTCCATAGTCTGAAAAAATGTGTGAGTTAATTCCTTTGTTTTCGGTGTGTAGTTTTGTGTGTCAAACTTCATATTAGCATATTAAGCTGTTTAACAGTTTAATAATAAGAAATCAATGACTTCCAAAAAGTAGCTGTTGTGTAACTGTTAACTCTTAGGACATTTCTTTGAAAGGGTTATGTAATTTGGTAGTATACGAGATATGTGCCTTATATGCTTATTGTTTGACACACAAAACTACACACTGAAAACTCGGTTTCAGTGTGTAGTCTAATTTAGAGTTTTTGCAAATTAACTACATATGAACCCAAATATGATAGCAATCACAAATCACAAAATTACAGTGAACTTCACAGAAATCTGTAAAATAATATAGTACTTTCTGTAAAATAATATTTTTAATTGTCTTTCTACAACAATTTACCGTAAATTTCTTTTGTGTCTGTACAAATACTATTAATTACCCCTAGAAAACATAAAATCACTTTAACCACACATGCTTAATGACCTGCAATTTTAAGAAAAACACGTTGAATGACTACTTTGAATTTTACGGGTAAAACAAATATTTGTAAATCCACAGGCATTTCGTTGTTTTATGGAAAAAAGGGAAAAATCTGTGAAAAAAAAATACAGAACATCAGAACAACAGTGTTCTTCCCTTCTGAACCAGTTTTTACTGTTTTTTCTTAACATTTATACCAAATTCCAAAAACAATCATCTAATAACTGCAAACTACACATAAAACTTCTAGGAAATTAGTATAAAATAAAAAAAAAATCTCTTGCCATAAATGAAGTTTGGGTAACAACTTTATTTCCATTGTCTGAAACAATATGTGAGTTAATTCATTTCTTATGTGCAGCCTTAAGGCAGCAGTGCAGCGCACCAGCATCGAGCTCACATCCAAATCCAAATACCCCTACTGTTCTCTTCCAAGCACTTAACAACAAGCTAATCCTTCGCTACGCTCGATATGAATCTCAATTATATCTGAAGGAAGCAGTTGGACAGGTTTCTCCCCTGGCAAAAAGTTGCTGTTCAGCGACACTCGGGCCTGCTGAAACAGACACATGCACTCATGTTGAATCACTCATCCCCGTTTATCTCAATCATTCCAGAAATGATGTAATGCTTCTCTGAATTTGAGCGTCATCTGCCTGTGTTTATGGAGATTCTCATCCAGCTAATAGGACATCCAGACGTACTAAGTCAAAGGCAGCTTAAAAGGTCAGTTCACCAAGACTACTAAAAAAAAAAATTCTCACGTATTCCTCGTGGTATCTAGCCATACAAATTGGTTTTATGTGTCAGTGTTTTGAGATATGTATCCTTGAGATTTAGGGTTAGTGTGTTTAGGTTGCTCAAAGCACTGAAAATGTACATGTTTCCCAGTCTACCCCTCTATATTTCATAGAGCTCCTTGTAAGCTGTTAAGATTGGGACTTTGTTTGTACTAAAAAAGTAGTATCCAGAGCCAAGGTGACACTGTTAAAAGAGTTTTCCTTGCTTTGAGCACCACAATGAAATTTAGTTCAAAATCTCAATTTCAAAACCTGGGCAAATGAAACCAGAGCTGCCAGTATACCTGGATACAGCTGCTAAGTGAGAAATTATGTTTTGTTTTATTTTTTTAATTTGGATGAATCGTCCCTTTTAATGTCATTTGTCTGCCATTCCCCAGTGGGGATGAAGTGAAGTATTTTGTATCCTAAAAAGTTTCTAATGACACTAATAAATGCTTTCTTTTTTCTCCTTTAAAACGAATGGTAGAAGTTATTCAAAAGGAAAAATATTCTCTGGCATGGTCACATACTGGAAGCTTCCATCGAAAAAGAGCTGATAAAGTTCTCAAAGGAGAAAGAACTTGTAAAGGACATAATTTGAGCAAAAATGTTCCTGCAGAATTAATGTGCAAGCACATATTGTGCTACTATGACACTCCATTATTACCCTGATACATCTGACATCATAGATGACAGAGCGACTATTCACCACTGCTTTCTCAACATGGGCATCATACACGAATCACTCTGCATTATGTATCTTTTCTTTTTTACATAAGCATTGGTCAGACTCTGCTCAATAATTAATGGCACATCTCTCCTCTAACATTTCCCATTGCATTCATCCTTCCTTTTCCTTAATGGCTAGTGAAAACCTACGCCAAAGAATCAGTCATTGATTGAGGCTTTCTGGCTCAGTTTATCCATAGGTCATGGAGAAGGTGGATGAATGGCTTAATTTCACCTGCACCTTTGTTGGCTATGTTTACCTATGGTTGTATGCTTGTGTGCGTGTCATCCTGCGAGGCAACTGAATGGCAGTTCCTCCGCGCATTGTTGAGTTGGAGGGCTCATCCTCCTACACCCTCATCATGGCCTTGCGCTGACGCATCCCAGAAGCCTCTTCACTCATTGACTCTTCTGTCCCCTTCCTCCCACGGCCTCGCTATGCAGAATCCCGCTATTGTCCCACCAAGGACAGACTGCGGTGTACATAGGCTAGCAAACAACCAGGCTCACACTCATACGCACTGTGCACTATGCACAGCACGTACAGATGCTGTACAGATCCCGAGATACAACAGAACATACCTGAACATATAGAAAAAAAAACATCATGTGCTCGCATAATATCAAGAATTTTTTTCTGAGTAGTTTGCAGTTGTTCCCACAGTTTGCCCTCCAACCCTAATCTCCTCTCAGTGGAAACCGAGAACTTTATTAAATCCAAAGTCCCTGTGTGTGTTTATGTGTGCTTGTGTCTGTTACTGTGGTTCTGTGTGCTGGGTAAGTACACGTATTAAACTTTAGCCTCTCTCACCATTGTTTCTGTGACATGCCCCACTGCTACTGAAACCAGTTCCCAGAGATTTGGGAAAAATGTTGAATCGAACAACATCTTGTGTTAATTTCACATCTGGGTCTACGCCAAAGTTAAGGGATGAGAGCAAGTCTTAAGATCATATGTTTTTGTACATCCCACTGTAGAGACGGACACTGATATGGACGTATTCATGTCAGAATGTGTCAGTATGTGAAAAATCCATGCAGTTTCAATTACAATTTTCATATTTTCAACAGTTAAACACATCCATTTTCTTATATTCTTAGCTCCAATTTGGAAACATAGATAAAACAAGAAAAGAAATGCAGTTGCAGATTTCATACGTGACCCGTGTCTGAAAAGGAAAATCTAAGCCATTTTGTCAGCATTATCTCATTCTGTGACTATAGATTCATGGTCACCAGTGTCCAAATGACCCAACTCTATAGCTAAGTTCTTTACCAACTGGCTGTTTCTCACACACAGAGGGCATTGTGTCCTGTAATGGAGCCCTGGCCTCATGGTCTGTGTCTTCACAGCTCACAACTCATACATGTAGGCTTAGATCTCAGCCTCAAAACACATTGTTGCGGTTGGATATCCTTCCAAAGTGCATACAGTCGATTTCCCATATAGCCTAACAGCAAAACAAATAGCAAACAGTCACAGACAGGAACAAGTAATGTTTTAATAAAATCACAGAAATCTGGGAGCAGACTCGAGATGCATGGAGTTGCATACGCTACATTTCCCATGTGGAAGAACAAAATGGAACCAGCTATGAGCAGGAAATCACTTGGCTCACGTCCTTACTAACATATCAAAGTCTATTTTGTGGTCAACTTTCTAAAAGAAATCACACAGCCATGCCCAAGATAGCACAAGGGCATTGTATCTCACTTATTTTTGACATAATCTAATTTCCATCAGTCTTTAACTCCCCTGATTTCTTTTAGGCTTTTCCGCCTTTTGCATGAATTCCATGGATATGAGCCACAAGGACTCACAAGCTCCCATTTCTTTCCTAGATGTGAAACCTCTGTGACTCACATCCTACCTCAGTGCACATGTGAGAACACGTCCTCTGAAGTCTACACATCACACTGATAATTATTTCATCTCAATTTGTCTAAGGATTCCCATCCCCCCCCCCCCCATTCACTTTTACTCCATCTTTACTCACATGCCACATAACTTGAGCAAGCGCAAGCAGGTGCCCCTTCCTTTGTGCTGTTGCCAACAAACACTCTGCATCATACAAAATTCAACATGTAACAACCATCAAAACTATTTTTTTAGCCCATCCCACAGTAAGAAGTAGATTAGAAAATAGCATTTCCAGGATTTTACACATTAGCTCTGATAAATCGTTCCAGCAATTGGCCCCAGCGACAAACAGTATATTTACATTCAAAGTGACAAACACTTTTCTTCTCAGATATAATAAAAATCCAAACTGTTATGTAGCTTCATAAAATAAAACAAAATTTAATATAAACTCATCTGTTCATTTTAATACATTTATATTTATTGAAATGTGGTGATATCTGTACATATAGAGCTCCAGAGGCAGCACTGTTGTTCTGTCCAGTAAAAACATGAAGCTTCACTTTACATTCATTACTTACATGCATGAAAAAATATTAAAACTTAGTAAAGTGACATATTAACACTCCTACAGTGAAAATTACCACAGCTTTTAGCCTGCTTTAAAATCTCCGCTAGGTTGGTGGTCCCTCCCCTTCTGCTATGTAGCCAAGATGGCGACCATTGAGGGTGAGACGTGTCCAGCATTACACACTCAACTTTTTGATCGTTATGAGTACACCATCCGGGTGCTCATAGTACACTCAATTTTGCCATAATTGTCAGTATGAACGCACTTATGTACTCAAAATAGCAAGTGTAAGTACGGAAGAAGGCGAATTGAGACAAAGCAAAAGGGAGGTGGTCAGGGTGGAAGGATAGGTTGACAAAACATGAGACTGTAATTTCCCTCTCCAACCGAAAGTTGGAAAACAAAAAAAACAAAAAAACATGACCACAATCCTCCTTAACCACGTGGTTATTATTGTAACCATGATGACGAAGGTCCCTACCATTAAGCAGAAAAAAAAAGTTCCCTAACCTTACCAAAGTACTTATTTGAAACCATGTTTTTTTCCCCTAACCTAACCTTAACCTTAGCATTGTCACATAACAACATGTGTTTACTTTTCAGCATTTATTTGTAATGGTTTTGGAAGAAACAGACAAATGATGTTTTCCTGCTGGTATCAGATCAGAAAACGCTTCTATGTATTGTTTGCATGGATTAATGGTGTATTTCGTCATTTAATTAGGAGGACTTGTCGGCCAAAGCTGTGACAGACAAAATTAGCGACTAGCTGGTGAAGAAACTGAGACATTTAGCTGCACAAGAGCTACATATTCCCTTCAGGATTTGATTTGAAATCAAACCAGAGCTAAAAGGAGAGTGAATATTGAACGCAAAAGTCATCAGGTGATTGTTAATGTCGCTGCATATCTGCTGGATGTGTAAATAGGCAAATATTAGGCTAATATGGTACATATCAGGCATATTTATGTAAGTCAGCTATATCTGAATGACAAATTCCATGTGTGAAAGCTTCTTTTAATCACACATGAAATACTCTGTTCTCCAGGTTTATCTTGCTTTTATCTTGCCTCTCACTTTCTAAGAATGCTAATTTTGTAGTGCACATTTGATTACATGTAATACTTATCTATTTCTTTTGCCAGATGACTGTGCAGGTGTAAAACTGGGATTTAGCTGAAGGTCATAAATGCTTCCTGGTAACCACAGGAGTGTGCATAATCGGCATAGTAGTATCACGAAAACTGACATGAACATGAAATAAACTGTCTGAAGGTTTATGACTGTTGTCATTAGGCAACATTTAGTTAGTCTGTTGTGACAATTCAAGTTTAGCAGTAGCCTCCAGCTAACATGGCAGGCCCTGGATAATACATTGCTAGTACAATGTGAAATGATAACAGTGTCAAGAGTAATTTCCCGTCCTCAAGTTGTAAAGATTTCCCACAACACAATTAAGAGTCATTACACTGTTGAATATGATATTGTGAAATGCTTTCAGCATTTGGTAACAACGCTACATGTGCGGTCTTCATTTGAAACTTAAATTCATGTTCATGTTGTTTGACAGTATTGTGTCAGCCTTATGCACACCCACTCAAAAGGCTTAACAACACTTCAACACTCTCTGGGCCCGCATTTATCTGCTAAAAGTAAAATTTTAGACTTAAGTGAAAGGTAAAAAGGTAAAAATTCTTCACTTTTACTCCAATTCACAAACTTAAGAATAAAAACTTTATCAAAAAATTCTGATAAATTGAAAAAAAAAATCAAGCATTAAAAATGCTCTTAAAGTTAGGAGCGGTCACTCAAGCTCCCCCCCTCTCTCTTTTTCTCTCAACCCAACCGGTCAAGGCAGATGGCCACCCACCTAGAGCCCGGTTCTGCTTGAGGTTTCTTCCCGTTAAAAGGGAGATTTTCCTTGCCGCTGTCGCCAAGTGCTTGCTCATGGGGAAATGTTGGGTCTGTAAAATAAAGAGTGCGGTCTTGACCTGCTCTATGTGAAAAGTGCCCTTAGATAACTTCTGTTGTGATTTGGTGCTATATAATTAAAATTGAATTGAATTAAATTAAAATGAAGCTGGTTAAAGAGTAGATGATTGCAGTACAGAGACAAAGCTGAGCCTCTGCGTGACGGGACAAAATATCATTGGTCATGATGAATAATAATAATGAAGAAAATAAAAGTTTTTGCCTAATATTTGCATTTGAGCATTTGGTAGGATGTTACACCACTTTTTCTTGTTTTTGGCATTTATCAGGGGTGTAAACAAGCAATAAGAATAAATCTGGTATCTGATTTTATTTGCAATCACTTTCCAGCAAAATGTCTTGCAGCAGAATTTTGTTTCCATTTCAGCCAATATCCTACTTTATTTCATCCTTATTTATATATTCATACTTTATAAATATCATAGATTGATATCGGAGACTTAAAGATTTCACTCACATATAATGAATTTAAGAGTTTGGAAGATGTTGCAGAATAACATACAACTGAATACACTGTAGGGAGTTTTAAAAAGAATGTACAATATGGCTGATTTAGGGTCATTTTAAAAAATGGCAGCTTAGTATGGAGAGGAGGCTGGAGTTGAGAAATGTATATACAGTGATAGTTTCAGAGGCAGATTCTCTCAGAGGCTAAAGGAAGCCTTGACTCTCCATAAATATATTTTAATAAAGAAAATAAAATTTATTATTCCCACATATGTGTCTGATTTTGCCAATCCTTGTTACCAAAACATCATATTTTTCTTCTTTAGCTGGTGTAGAGAGCGAAACAGCGCCCACATCTGCTGCGTGCATTACAATGTGTAGTTGATGTCCTCTGCTCTGTCTAGTGGTCAGTGAAATGCATCGCTCAAAGGAGGCCAGATTTGCCTGGCTTTTAGCCAATCCGATTGAGGCCAGGCTTGACTGGGCTCAACATTGAGTGGTCAATTCATACAAGAAAAAAAAAACAAAAAAAAACAAACAAGGGAGGCCAGGTTGAACCTGGCTTCTCACCTATCAAATCACTGTTATCAGGCAGTTTTTTTTTTCTTTTTTTTCTGATGAGTCTCCAACCGACACGTAGCGCCGGCAGACACACAAGTTAGCAGAATGGATGGACATGGGGACCTCGAGTTTGCCATTGTTATTTTGTGTGTGATTGCGCGTGCATCTTTTAGAGTGAATGCCATTGTTGATATCCCCTCATAGGGGTATGCACATAATGCCTCTGTTACCAATAACCAGTACTTTTAGCTGTGAGAAGTTTGCGCGTGTTGTTGTACAGTATTTGGAGATAAAATAAATCACACCTTGTGTTGTTTTGTAGTCTACAAAAGCCTTGGGATATAAGCGCGAATGAGAAGCATTACCACAGTAACAGCACAGTAACAGTAACTATGATATTATACCCATATGATCGCCATCACACCAAGCTGACTGGCTTCCTCAGTAATATTTGCCACGCACCGTCACTAGACAGTTTGGGTGAATTGTAAAGGGTGAAGAGGGGAGAAGGGAGGAGAAAGGAGTGAAGGCAGAGTCAGTTGTGAGCTAAAAGAGACACCTGGGAGAGGAACAAAACAGCAGCTGGTTTGGCTTTACTTCTTGGAAACCTTGGAGTCTTTTAAGGGGTTAAACCAGGTCAACATATACACGCATATACACCCAGATATTCTTACACACAGACACACACACACACACACACACACACACACACACACACACACAAACACAAGTCCAAACATAACCTGTCTAGTGTGCAGTCAAGGTTTCATTATGTTGAAATGAAATAGGTTTAATGTTTCTGTCTCCCAGCATGTTGACACTGAGATGCTCCATTACCAACGTGACATGTTTGAGTCTGACATACACAACTGAGCACATCTTCACACTGTCTTTGTAGTAGGGGTCTACAGTATCTGACACGCAACCAGGGACACAATCACTACTATAATAATTGGCCACTGAGATGGCACCACAATATGTTACAGTACACCAGTGATCACAGGTTACATAAAGAAAGACCATCCCTTACGGGGCAGGAAACTATCTATTTGTTCCCAACAGATATAAGGTTATTTGATGGCAACCTTACGACACCACATGGCCCAGGGTTTTTCCATCTCTGACTAATCCAAATAGTTCTCCAAGTAGGTTAAGAGTGAAAGAAGTGTGGGAACCCTGGGGGTAATTACTGTACATAGCAGGAATGTACAGTACTCAAAATACTAATGTCATGATCCTGTCACAGCCTGGCTCTATGACCCTTAGTTGTCATTCTTCACCAGTCAACCAGTTGCCCTCAGACTTTTTCCCTGTTTGTTCAGACTGGACTGAGTGAGACAAGGACAAATAAAATAGATTATATTAAGAACCACTTGAGAAACTGTTGCTCGTTGCGTTGAACCTTTGTCCAGATGTTTAACTGCCTATTTCGTAATACATGTGCTTGACTGGTAGAGCAAACAGAAGTGAAAGCTGATATACTTTCACCTGGTTAAGAATGAGAATGTTTGTTAACTGACCAGATTGTTTTGTGAATGTGTTTCAGGTTGGTTTCATGGAGCTGCCAGATTTAGTGCTAATAAAGCAATTCACACTCTAAGTGGTGACGTATCAGTTTTTGGGACAGGAACAGATCTAGATTTTGGACTGTAAGAGTTAGCATATCTTTTAGATTATCTTGCAGCTCACTTAGCTCTGTAGCACAGAGTGTTTTTGTGTTTGCATTTGACCTGCTGGAATTTAAGGCTTTCTTGAGCCTACTTATTGTGTTTTTGGCTGTCTGTTTGCACTGTTTCCCTCCTGTGCTCCTCCCTAGCCTGCCTTTTTCCCTCCACACTTCCCTTCCACACCTGCCCTGCATCAGCCTTGCACTGCTCGGCTCCCAGTGTTTTTCCCCGAGCCTATCAGCTCCTTTTCTGTTCTCCTGTTTCATCACCTTATTCCCCTCACCTGAGTTTCTCCACCCATCTCTCCACTTGCACCCTTATCTCCTCATTAGTTCAGTTAGTATTTTAGTCCTTGTTTCAGTTTAGTTTTGTTGGATCTTTTGTTCTGTTCTAGTTGGTTTTGCCTGCCTGCACTTCTGTATCCTGTTCCTGAGTCTCGAGTAAAGATTTGTTGTTCCTGTTTCCTGACGTCTCCTGTGTTTGGGTCGACCTGCTCCGTTCTCCACAACAACTAACCAACAACTCAAAATGCTCCCAGGCTGTCAAATAAATGTGGCGTGGCACACCCTCTCCGATCTCAGTGAAATCACATGCAAGGTGCTCTAACTTTAAAAGCACACAAATTAATCAGTTACTAAACCCATGTCTTTTACCAGTTTGTACTCAAATACTGCAATATATAGGTGCAGGAAAGACACTGAGAGTAACTTGAAATTCTAAGAGGGGAGTGTTTTTGTTTCAAAAATGTACCAGCAACCTTGTAAACTCAACACGTAAAAAAAAAGAAGCATGAGCAGTTCAGGCAGGACACATAAGTAAAATAATTTAAGTATCTGCCTTTATGTATGTTTTATGCATATACTTGCATACACTTGTACCACACTGATTGATGATAAACATATTTTACTAAAAGCTACCATTTAATCTGCACAATGTGTTTTTTTCTCCTTAATTCACTTGTATTTAGATTGTGATTTTATTGTGAATATTGAAATTATGCCAGACATGCTGAATTTTTTGACATTTGTGATGCTTCAATTCACTTTGTTTAGATTTTTACTAAATAGTCTTGAAAGGATAAGTCTGGTGATATTCCTTATTTTTCTTATTATCAACAAATTCCATGAAAAGACCAAAATCAACAATGAATTGATCTGACTAACATGTCCTGTTTGTGTAGCCTAACCTGATATAGTTTATTCTTCTGCACCACAGACTAACATAGTTGTTGAACACTCTGTACTTTATCTTGAGTCAGTGCCACATACACTGTCCTGCTGCACCACATCTACAGTCTGCAACAAGTACACAATTCACTCCTGTTTGAGTAAGGTTTGCTTAACCACAGTGCCCAGCTGAAATTATCAAACCTTTTTCTTCTTCCTTAAGATTTACATCTTAAGGAAGAACAAATGGGGAAGTCTTAAAGTATTGAGAGACGGACTAACACAGTTGGTTTTGATCTTTTTCATGTCATTTGTCGACTGTAACAAAAATATAGAATAATGTCTGCTTTATCCTGTACGCATTAATGCAGAAAGACACTGTTTGATTAAAGTGATGAGCCCGGGAAGGAATGACATATCATCAGACTTAGACATGAGGATCCAGAATGTCTTTCATAAACACTGAAAATGAACAGTGTGTTTTGATCTGAAGGTTTTATGAGCTTTTAGGCTCGTTCTTTTGTCCTGAGCTGTCCTTTTGTATGCTTAGACAAAAAGAGATCAGTGTCAGACTGAGTCAACAAGGGGGATTAGATGGGAAATACAAGCATAACACACAACATGTTATGGAAATGAGCTCACCAGCTTGCTCTTGGAGCCACCAAGGGACTGGGGTGAATTGCGAGTAGGGGAGAATAATTCACATACACACTGGCGCACACACAGAGGGATACACACCAGATCAACCATGCCCAAGGTTGTATAAGTCTTCAAGACCATTTTTGTCATTTGTTTGGATCTAATGAAAGCACAGAGTTTACTGGAAAGGCCTTACACACAGTGAATTACTGACATAAACAGTGGCATCAGCAAAATGAAGAATTCCTCGGAACTTCTTGGTTAGATGCACTTGCTGATGCTGCTTTCAAAACATGTACTTCAGCTAACTCTTGAATGTTTCCGAACAAACAGAACAACAAACTCTTCTTACATAACGCAAGTGTTCTCCTGAAATCTCCTTTACCAGGCCTCTTGCAGAAGGATTCAAGGATTGTAATTAAGGATATGTATCATTTCCCACTATAACAAACTTTGGCCTCTTTCTCGTTGAGTTCGTTCACTTCACTATCTTCATTATTTGTTCTGTCGGTAATAAATGAACAAGAAGTGTTTCTGCAGAAGTTAAGCGCCTCGATTCGTCTGTGTGTGTGGCGGGTTGCAGTTAATATCTGACAGACAGCAGGGCTGGTACTGGCCTTACAGGGCTTAGTTACAGACATAAACATAAACCCAGAACACAGGACACATCTGCTGCCACACAGTAGCTACGATCCGCTACTTCAAAAAAGAATCTGCTAAAGTCATTACGGCTCCACGGTGAAAGACGGACAGGACACAAAGAAGTGAAAAGGGAAGAGAAAGAAGTATGGAATGAGAGAGCGATGAGCAAGAGGACCTTCTGTGACAAGGTCTTTCATAAAGGGATAAAGGGATCTCCAAACCATCAAACAAAAATGGGGAAAGTATAGTGTGTATTGGGTTGACTTAAGGCAGATGTCTTTTGTTTGGTGCTGTGGAGCATCATGGCAAAAGCTTCTTTGGGTTCATGGACTCTTCCAACACAGATCACAATATGTCTGGTAAAACAAGTTGCATAGGACTATTTAAACTGGCTGTGACAGAAGGTAGCGCATGCACAACATCTTGCAGCGTGGGGTCAGCGAACAAAAATTATCCAGCATATCTGAAGTTAATCCTGCTAAATTGATGGAATAAATAGATTAATATAAATCAGCGGAGTCTAGAAACCACCATAAATCTCAAATATTTTCTGTCAGCATGCAGGTGGGAAAGGCAATACTCACGCAATGGTGTTTATTTTTTTCTATCTTTTCACATTTTATTACTTCGATTTTAGTGACCAACTATTCACAGCGTGTCAGGATCATTGAACACAGACATTACATCAAATAGTGATTCATTAGTTTGGAATTTAGTTAGTCATGTCCTTATTTAACTCTTTGCAATCTGGAAATATATGAACCCACTCACCCTTACTCTAATTGTATCCATACTAATGGAAAATTCCTGTTTTGTCAACTTTGGTCTTATGTAGTTTTGGCTTCAGCTAGTTTGGGTTTTAAATTAAACCCATAGGTTAACCAAATGTATTCATAATAGAATACAAAGGGAATATGTGCGTTTTTCACCTAATCTTTTTAGTACAACTTGGGTCCCATATCTGTTGTACATAATAAGTGAATTGCTGATATCTGGGAAAATGGCAACACTGGTAAAAAATAAACCTCATGTGGAAAACCCATAGTTTAGCCAAACTTAGTCATAATAGAAAACAAAGGGAATATGTAAAATTATTACCCAACTGTCAGTTATAAACATCAATCACAGTTTACAGACCGACTCCTTGGTTCACTTTGGCCTACTGTACTTTCCTAAATGTGCGCACACACACACCAATTTTCTGTGCAATGAGGGATTATACCAGACATTTAGTGATTTCATTTTAGGTTTGGCTTCTTTACAAAATGTCTTTTGGATCTTCTGGTCACTTGTGTTTTCTGCTCTGTCACACCTCATTGTAGCAATGTCATCATGTTTCCCAATTTCAGCAATTATTTTTATGCAATGTTGTAATAACCAATAGAAAGAAAGGCCAAAAACAATGAAAATAAGACAAATATGTAATACCCGGGAATCATCCTTTAAAAGCCAGCTGTATTCAAGTGGAATGGAGCAATGGGAATTTTTCTGTCAGAACATAACAACTGCTGAACACAATGGTTTGAGTCAAAATGTTGAAACGTTGTCTCTAGAGCCATCATTCACCTCTCAGACCAAAATGCTGTTCAAAGTAATGTTGAATACCTCATTTCTTTATATTCCAAAAAATCTCTCACCTTCTGGCCTTGAAATGGTTGGAGATAGTGTTTGTGCACCCAGCCAAAAAATAGTCACACAGCATCCAAAGCTACTCTTGCTGCAGATATCTGGGGCCAAAGCTCAGTAAACTAACCCTTTTGAGAGGAAATTGGTGTCTAATTGTCTACTTAGAGAGCTCCTCACATACATAAAAAAACATTAATCCCTCTGAGAGAAGCTTTCTGTGAGTTTCATTGTATTTGGCACCTCATTTGACACGGGGATAGCTCTGGACAGATGTTCTCTTCAAAGATACATCTGTCTGGTTTTCTTCTGAGCTATTTGACGTACTTCTCTCAGAGTGGGAGAGGCAGGGTCAAACACTCATGAGATTTCCATCCACTGAAGAGCGTGAAGGGCGGGGTGGCAGAAAACAATGAAATGGTGAAACAAGGAAAAGAGTAACGAAAAAAGATGCAGGGTAATGAGTGAGATATCTCTGTGCAATTATTCCAGCTTTGTGGTTTGGGATAAGGGCTGATTTAAATATATCTTAGATATGATTGTCATCTCAGCAGAAGCTAATTTGGAGTGATTTGTCGAGTATGTAACACAGCAGACCAGATTGAATACAACAGTCTGTAGAAATAACTGATCTACTCTCATGTCTTTATCATTACAAATTTTCACAAGATGCTACTGTCTCCGCGAGTCCCATGCAGGCTGAAGGAAACATCAGAGGAATGGAATGAAATACCTAATTGATCCTGAATGACTGGAAATGATGTGGAACCCAGACTCACTCCAATCCACAGTTGCCATTTGAGGTATGAGTTCCCAAAATTAGGGGTGGGGGGGGAGTTATATTTTCAGGAAGTCAGCTTTTTACTTGTCTGCTAAAATACGTTTTCTTTTAATTTTACCCCGTGTGTGTCTGGGTGTGTGTGTGTGTGTGTGTGTGTGTGTAACGCTATTCTTTGGGTGGTGAGAGCTTGGCAGACACGCCCTGCTTCTGTGCCAGACACTTCTCTAATCAACGCAGGTCACTGGAGTTAGATGGCTGCTCTCTAAGCCTCTTTAACTGGGAAAAGATGTCGCCCTCCGTTCAGCACAGAGCTCCATCACTTCACTCAAAGATGGGGACTGTTTCATAATCATTTCATTATGGACCCCAAAGAGATCTCAATATCCTGTGTCTACGCAGTGAAGGTGGAGCTGCTTACTGTGTTACACTGAGCCTTGCAGTAAGCATTTCCAGTCTGCGTTTATGGCCAAGCTTAACTTTTACAGTAATTGCTGCTGTGTTTTTCCACTCACTCTTTGCCATAGAAAACTTTCCTATTAGATGATGACCAAATCTTATGCTCTTTCCTCTGTGATATAAAGTATTACATTTATTACTTGAGTGTATAGTTGCTAGAAAGAGACAGAATGGAAGCTCAACTAACTTTTCAGCAATGGCGGCCCTTCATAATTTATTCTTCTCAAAGCAAGTTTAGCTGCAGATGGAATCTACCCTTAATGGAGGAGTCAACTTACCAACATGCGTGCACACACACACATTTAAATCCATACACGTCATGTTTGGGGCTCCCAGCGGTCTGCTGCACTGAGCTCTCCTGGCATTTAGTGTTGTCTAGTGGCAAGAGAGGGCCTCAGAGTCATAAAGATGTCTCTTCCACTCCATTCATAAACCTCTGACTAACTCACTCCTAACCCAGTGGGACCACACAAGACCACTTTTCAATCACTCTGTGACCACTCCATGCCAAACATTACTACCCTTTACCAAATCTTCCACCAACTGCAGAGCTTTTTTTTTACAACCTTTACACTTCGCGAAACCAACGTTACCACATCTAAATCTTCCCTTGAGTGCCTGTTGACCATGAAAGACAGAAAAACTGAGACCAAAATAGTAAGAAGCATTCTGTAATGCTTAGCCATCAGTCTTACCTTCACAATTTGTATATGTAAATGGGCATTTTTGCAATGCTTCAGATGTCAGCGGACCAGTTTGTAACTCGACTCTCCAGTCAGCTAGAGTTCATCATGTTCTCAGTTACGGTTTCATGGCTACTGTTTGAGGCAGTGCTGAATATGAAGAACAATGTGTAAGAATGTATCATTCATGTAATTACAAAGTCAAAGCCTTTCTGCTTGTGGGAAAGATTGAAAGTGTCTTACCAACTTCCTGCACGTTCATCTCCACAATCTTGACAAGCATTCAGCACTGAATGTTTGTAAAATGACATCACCACAAACCAAACCACATATAAGACATGCCTCTGTGTGTGTGTGTGTGTGTGCGTGTGTGTGTGTGTGTAAAAGAGAGCGATGGAAATAGGAAGTGCAATGATCAATGATCATGAATGAGTGTAAGTCTTGTATTTATATGACATCATCAGTACAATAGGGATGTGGATGAACCAGAAATCTTTCTTGACCCATTTCATCAGATGACCCACATATTTAATATCAGCACAAAATCAGAAACGGGGATATGAGGAACAGTTTGATGATGCCCATGTAAATGTTTAGCAATTTATTTATTTATGTTGTTGGGGAGATCAGAGCACAGGGTTAGTTATTGAACAAAACCCGCTGGCGCTAGTTAGCCGGCGTCAGTTATTCACTCCGTCTTGCTCAAGCATACTTTTGTTTGCCAAAACTGGGAGTTAAACCCAAAACCTCCTTCAGGGGAATGACGTGAGCTTAAAGGTTCTTAACTACTGGTCTCAAAACATGGACTAGATACAAGATTAAAGTTTAACCTTTATAACCCCTTTATTCTTGTTGCAGGCAGTGTTGTGTACAAAGAAACTTAAAACATAAAAACAAGGAAAACACGCTGATAAATGAATCACAGTCGACAATACATAAAACAGACATAACATAATCCTAAAAACAAAACAGAGCTGAATAGTCTTATACTGTTTTGAATGCTCAGCTTGTACAGATATGAACTTCTTAATGCAATGAAAAACTCAAAGTAAACTTGGAGCTACATTTTATGGAAGCAATTCAATAGCACGAAAAGAAAGAAAATAGTGAATGAAGTTCAGCAAATATCAACCTGACAAAACAATGTCTGAATGACAAATGTCCTGTTTGCATTATGTCACGTGTTCGTGCTGCCACATCGAAGGTCTGCATAGTGTCGGCCACATGTCGTTGGAGGACTACAGTGAACAGCCTGGGCTTTCACACATTTATTTCTTTGTTTTGTTAAGAGATGCTTATTGTGGCAACAACTTCATCTTGTATGTTGGCACTTGGGGCCAGTTCTGGTTAACATCTTGACTGAAAAAAAGGATCTAGAAGAGAAAGGAAGAAATAAAGGCAGAGAAAGTGGGAGAGTTAGAGATAGAAGGCAGAAAAAAAAAGAGAGAATCACTTTAGGAAAGAATGACATGGCACAGAGACAAAGCGGCCATTAAAACCAGCTGACAATCCCACTGACTGATTTCACCACATCAGAGATGGCAATGAGTCTTACTCTGGCAGACAAGAGTATGTAAGTGCAGGATAAAACACAGGGGCTGACTGGGTCCTATTTTAAGCCAAAGACTTCCAGCTACTTCTGAAACTTTAACTTGTGCTGAAGGGAAGCAGAGTGATGGGTGCACGCTGTCAGACTGTTTCAAAAGCACAACTACAGTTAAGTGTCTACAGAAACACACACACACTCATGCGCTCATCTACAAACACTCCCAGTCAATCAGAGTCCAAACCACACAACTACAGTAATCAGTATGGCTTCAGTGTTTGGACAGAGATGAATGGTGAGAGGCAGGTGCTCTCAAAAACATTCCATGCTCCACAGGAAGCCATACGGACTCCACTGGCACTTGTCCTAACTTACAAGTACTTACAGTATCACAGAGCTGCAAAAAGAAAACATGTTACTCAAGACCGTCTTTGTTTGTCTTTGACTAGCTCCAGCTTTTACCTGGAGATTGACACGTTGCAGCGTAAAGGGGGGGGGGGGGGGGTTGGGGCGCTCAGTAACGGGCTAGAGGTGGCAGGAAATTGCCTGCGCTGTTTGACTCGGCCTGTTTGACTGTTTCACTGTCTGCTCTTGTCAGTGTCAATCTCTTGGCTCGCCCTTAAAGCTGTTGCTTTGACAAAAAAAAAAAAAAATCCTAAATGTTTCTGTCTATGTGTGTTTGTGGACAGCTGCTGGTGACTACCTGGGCTCAACAGTGTATTGTGGCAGTAGATGACATAGGTTGATATTAGTGTCTGATGTAATATGTCAGAAGGTGTAAAATTAAGTATCAGACAGCTTGGTGCCCAGTTAAACTTTACCCATAAGTTTGGTTCTTTGAAATGCCTTCCTGATCACACGCTCTGACAAATTATTTCCTTTTGTAACACATCAGAGCAATGGAAGTGGAGCTATGACTTTGAAAGACTAGAAAGTGTGGTTTTACAGTATCTCCACAGACATTCTCTGTATTTAAGCTGGCATGACACAATAACCACATCCGTCATGGCCCGAGAGTCTGGCAAGTTTCAGAGGTAGACTCGACCAACAGATGAATACCATTTTGAAGCCGTTCATTTTGAAGTGTGGTTGCATCACACTTTGTCAAGTCCACCTCAATCCTCCTTCCTGCCTCGCCAATCCCTCTGAGCCTTTTCCGCCACACTAAAGACACAATGATTTTAACCCTTGGCCCTGACTGATTTTGACCAGGTGGTCTCCATCACCAGTCTGCAGGAGGGATTGTGTGCGTGTGTGTCTGTGTGTGTGTGTGTGTGTGTGTGTGTGTGTGTGTGTGTGTGTGTGTGTGAGCTTGCACGCATATGGAGATGACTCACAAAGAATAATCCACAAAGAATAATCACATGGAAAACCACTAACTTTCACTACGTACACCCACTCTGACAGACACAGATGTGATTTGGGCAGCTTGGAGGAGAGGTGTGTGTGTGTGTGTGTGTGTGTGTGTGTGTGTGTGTGTGTGTGTGTGTGTGAGAGAGAGAGAGGTCCTACAGTGAAGTATTCACAGGTGTCCATGGCCATTAACATGTGTTTATAGCTCTGTCTCACATTCACACAAGAGTGGAAGCTTATTCCTGATGTCTGCAGTTGGGTAGACAGCCATGGAAAATCACTGCCACGATGTTCTCAGGGGTGATCAATTAAACAAAGCCTAATAAGTGCTGTCATACATCTTGAGTGGATAGCAATGCTGCAATCAGGACTGCTACCATATAACCAGACACTCGCAATTAAATAATATGACAATGCCAATACAGATTTGGCACCAATATTCACATATTGACCATGTTAAAAGAGGCAAAGGTATTTTTCCATGCACTTGATGAGGATGAGAGGAGGTTGTGTGCATATTTCCTTTCTCGTGATTTATATTTTGTCTGCACCAAACGCGAAACTGGAGCCTTTGTTTAGGATTTAACTATGGTAATGGTCGTATCTATGTCAGAATGGCATGCTGGAGTCTTGTTCACAGTTTTCCTGACTGTGACCTTATCGTAAATGTGAAATCCATGTTTCCAGGGGACTGAAACACCATGACTGGACATCCCGATTTGGCTACTTTTGATTACAAACCACCAAACACTGTGTAGGAAATAAACTTGGAACCATTTAAAGTGTTTATATTACAAGGAAGAAAAGGTTTATACAGAACTTTTAGAGAACCTGCATTAAAAGCTTCCCGGTGTCATTGCATAATCCCCGTTGTAAAAACCTTGAGTTTGCCAGAATTTGGAAGGTAAGGGAGGTCGAGAGAAAGAGTGAGCGCTCAGGTGAGAGGCTAAATGGTGATAGAAAAGGGTAGAATTGAAAATCAGAGATATCTAACACACCCAGAGAGCTATATATCCAGGGACAAACATCCATCAGAGTCAATTTTGAAGTGGATGGAGAGATAAACAAAGATCAGAGCTAATGCAACCCAGAGATTCATCTCTGAGTAGCGTTTTGGCCAGAGAGCACAGCTTTCAAACCAAATGACTTCTGCTCTCCTCTCAAGTCGGCTCGCTGGAGGATTCCTGCTCTGATTATGCTGGTCAACATGTTGGTGAAGAATGTGCTTGTAAAACACATTTATGGCGATGTTACATCTTGAATTAGTTTTATTTATGTCTTTTGTGAGGAGAGAGAATCAAATTTAAAAGCTTTCAGGTGATCTGCCATACGCGTGCTATAATCTTAACTGAAAGCAAGTATTTTGCAAATACAGACAGCATATGTTGAAAGCTGGTAAGAATGTTTTTCAAAATGACTGTCATAAAGTTAACTGTGCACATTATGAATTAAATAAAATTGGTCTACCCAGAAGAACTACACATCATGGCTAAATACTCAATATGGACTGTGTGCGGCTAAGCAAGACAGACTCTAATAGGTGGTAATTGCCATGTTCCCCCTTTATTTTTAATGATGTCAGGGTTATTACAAGAGAGCCATCCAAGCTCGGGGTTTTAGGTTGCATCTGTGTGTCTTCGTGTTCAGATGAGTGTGACCGGGGGCAGTGACATCTGTTGAATAAAAGATCATTCACGTATGGATACACAGACATGTGCTTGTGTACGGTGACACACACACTCACACACATACACGGAAAGCAATTCGGCCCGTGCAAGTTTCTGCCGCAGTAGACTGCCAAAGTTCATCAATCACGTTTGTAATAGACTGTTGATTAGTGTTCTTTGATGGTCCTTGGACCACACGGGTACATGCTTTCATGACAGACACGCACACACGTACACACACACACACAGCCACTTTGACACATACTAAATAAAACATTGGACCCCAGTAAACCAATCCTGCCCACATATGCTGAGCACAGCATGGGCAGCACGCTGCATTGTACTGCTGTATGACATTCTGAGGGCTTGAGTTTCAATTTGGAAACCATAACACAGGTCGGAGCTGAGGGTGGGTGGTGGGGTTAATGTTTTCCCAGCTAATCCAAATCACATGGATTTTTTTGTCACCGCTGATTTTTCTGCCAGCAACATTATTGTTAATCCAGAAAGTCTGTTTGACTCAAGAGTACAATGACACGAAGAAAATCAGGTCCAGGTTTAAAATGCCAGGTGATGTGCTGAACTTGCACAAGAACTTGGAGCGCAGACCGAAAAACACCCCGTCCCATCTGGAGGAATGTGGCTGTAAATGAGGGGAGATCATGAGGGCTCACAATGCATAAAGTTAATATAAACACGGTCCATAATGACAAATTACAGGATTAGTTTTGGAAAAGCAGCCACACCTTGCTCTTTGTTCAGGGTGGCTCGTTATTTGTAATTGGATAAATCAACTGTTTACAAGGCGCGATTATGCAGCACCATAAAACCCCAAAGACAGACAGATCTGTTTGTCTGTATTGCTGAGCATACTTTTATTAACCCTCACTCAGTCCAAATGGCTTTAACACTGATGCAATAAATGCACAGGCTGTCATTCTCTTACCATAAGGCTTTCAGGCATGACTAGTGGTAATATAATACAGTACAATGCTAATGACTAAGACGGGATCTCGTAAAGGCTTTGCCTGCTTAGCCACAGTAATGTCATTATCAAGCTATGCTAGGCTAGTAATAATGACAAGCCCTATCTAGCAAAACAAGCAGAAGTGTGTAACTGTAATGTGAACTGTGTGGGTAGTAAATATGGAAATTCTGCAGATTCTGCTAAAACCAGAACGTCTGAGCACAATGTACATGATTGCAATGCTACTGTAATTACTCGAAATTCAAATGTTGTAATTGCTTTGCGGGAGTTCAGCTTAATTGATGCAACATTATATTTCCACAGTGTGAACTTTCACATAGCCTAGTTGCAGATAATTACTTAACCTCTAAGAAGTGCGTGTGCGTGCATGTGTGTGTACGCGTGTGCATGCGTGCATGCATATAGGTACAGTATGTGTGCTTGCTTGCGCATATTATTGTCTGCATGCATGTAAAAGATCACGATTACTGTACAAATTAAAGAAGGTGCTGCATACTAAACCAATGTAGTAAAAGACTCACATAATGAGCTGCTGTGTGTTTCATTAATTCACCTCATAAAAGAAAAGGAAACAGACCACCATGGATCCCAACATACTCCCCTGTGTGAGTAAGCGTCTTTCCTAACCATTAAGTCAACAAGTGCCTTTTCAGCGGCTTGTTGCAAAATTAAATGTGTAAATCTGACTACTTGCTGTGCATAAATATTGATAAAATTAAAATGGTCTTTATATTGTTTTTTTATTTTTTTGTATTTTCAACATTAGTCCTCTTTAGCAGCTCTGACTTTACAGCTGTATGCAGATTGCAAGCAGAGCTCCAGACACAGGTGACTGACTGACTCTGTGACATAGTGGTGCAACCTACGCCAGGGACACCTCTGGGTCTGACCCTGCATGATTTACCTGTAACACCCATATAAACACACACAGGCACACATACAGATGCACGTGTGATAGAGGAATCATTGTACTGCAGATTTTCAGGACCCCTATACACATCCAGACCAAAATCCAAACTCACCACTCTAACAATCTGACAAAGGCTATAATGTGACTACATGCTGTCTGATTTATCAATCAAAATAATGAAGGAATTTCTTTCAAGTATACTGCAGATTGCTGAAAACTGGAAAGCACAAATCAAGGTCTTTTCAGGATTTCTTTGGACTCTTTGCGATCCTTTTAGGTCTTTAAAAGACCATTTAGGTTTAGGACCTGCCTTCAACATTGCACTAAGTGACCTAGTTTCTCCATTGCTTTATAAGGTAGGGGAAGATAAGTTTATTCCTTGTTTATGATTGAGGGTTTGGGTAGAGATAGTGATTATTTTAGCGGAGTGTCTGAGATAAACAATTTGTCTGTGTCCAACAGAAACACTTCTATTCAAATTTGACCACTTGGTTTTATCTCTTCAGGGTTTCACCATGTGTGGCTCAAACATCTGGATGTCAATGTCAAAACATCGTAAGGACCAACCTGTTCCTCCTCTGATGAGTGCAGCAAAGGATAACATGATGTATATGCTGTATGATTGCACACCATTTGTGTTTGCGTCTGAACAAACACATGTTAATCACCTGTTTACATGTTTAACCGATGATGCCAGCGCTTCAGATTATTGCCTTGCTTCAACAATCAGAGCCAAGGTAGTCCTTTCACATTCATAAAACCCGAGTGCAAAACAGTCGCATCCGTTGGCAGAAGTTCCACCTGCTTAGAAGGTGACTGGGTCTGTGTTTAAACTGTAAAAATTCCTACCATTGCTACAGAGCACATTAGGCCCCTAGGGTCCAGGTTTATAACACGTCCAACCTGACCTTGCTCTGACTCAAGAATTTCATTAAAAACGCTTTACACACGCAACAAGAAATTGCTGAGAAAGAAAAATGCATAAAGTCAAAGAAAAGAACCTGAAACAGAAGAAAGAAAACATGATAATGACTGAGAGAAGGGAACGCTGCATTGGAAATTATGTTTACTAATGATGGATGGTAGAGCTTTAATGTCTGTCAAACTAAACCTGGGGCCTCATTTATCAAAGGGTGCACAGAACAAGTTATAAATCTGTGCATAAGAGCACAGAACATTTACATAAAGACATGTCCCCAAAATGCCATTAAAAGGCTTGGTACCCTTAATGTAGGACTACTGATAAAGATAAAGAATACAAACATCACAGACTGTGACTGCATTTAAATGCACACTAATATGAACTATTATTCCGAATATGATAATATTCAGAATTTAATATGGGTCATGTAAACAGCATATTCCATTTGGATATTCCAAATTAGGCCTTATCCCAAATGTAGTACTTTCCACTTTAGCAGCATTCTTTGGTCATGTATACAGCGCATTCGGATTATGCGTCTCAGTTGGGGTTTTTACCGCAGTTTGCAACACACAGCATTCTTGCCTGTTTACCCCTGTGCAGGCAAAATGACAGATGCTGGAGGAGGAAGGCAGACAGAGGAGAGGAATGAGAGAAGAGTGAAGAGCTGTTCAGGGCGGGCTGGAAAAAAAGAGTGCGCCTTCTCCACGATGGGGACAGAGGGGATTGGTTATTATCCTGAAATGCAGCCATGGGCTGACGGTGACGACTCGGTGTGATGCACCAGAAACACTCAGCAGTGTAGTGAACATCATGGAACATCATGTAAACAGGAATATTAGTCGTATATTCATTTTCATTAGCCATGTACACAGCTTAGCAGAAATATTGTCTTTTTCGGAATAAGGGTAAAACCGTAGTCACTGAGATGGAGATGCTGCTAAAGGATGTTTAGTTTTTTTATTTGGCATTTTTACTTGTCTTATTTTTAAATAGCTTCACCAAGAGTAAAAAGACTGTGGCATAAAAAAATAGTTAAACCTTAAAGCTATGGCGAATTTCCATTCACAATGGAGACATTGGGCACAGCACCACAAAGAACAAATTTTCACCATAAGAGAAACTACTTTGTTCTCAGAATAAATAGCAGTGCTTCTGACCGTGTGAAAGTGTCATAGTGAAAGAAATTTAATTTTAAACTCGCCATGAGATTTATCAGATGTTAAAGTTTGCAACAGCAGCATTGAATACAGCATCAAAGCCCAAACCATATGGTGAACCATAGTTGATAATCTAACAGTTATACTTATGTGGTTGAGGTTTTGTGTCTGTGACTTGGAAATCAGTTTACCCATGAGTACATTTATTCATATAGGCAAGAGCTGTTCTAAACACACACACATTCTCAAGCACAAAAAGTGATTGATAAATCAGATTCTAAGTGCGGAATTGAGTGCACACACTGTTCACCCATAAAACTCTGATAAATTAGGCCCCTGATGTAGAGGATTTGACATTTGAGAGGACCACCAGCTCCACCCCAGTCCACCTGCCTGCTTGTCCATCTTTACCTGTCTGTTGAAACAAGATCCTTTGGGGAGAAAGAGGCAGACAGAGAGAGAGAAAAAGGCAGAGAGATGGGACCAGGATCCTGCCTATACCCATCTATTACAAACATTGTACTCCCTGCCCACTGTCTTTTCCCAATGTCCACCCCCCTCCTACCTCAACCGCCTCACCCAGGGCAAGGATCAGGTGTCCCCCTTTGAAATCTAGGATGGGATCAAACAGCATGCAGGCATTTGATAGGGCAGCCCCATTGCCACAAGGACCCTAAATGGCGGAGTAGCATGACTGGGACCTGGGCCAAACTGTGTGTTTGTGAAGAGAAGAATAAGAGAGAGAGAAGGGGAAATTTACAACTAGGAGCTGTGCAACAGGGCTGAATGGTGTGTGCTTTGAGTGTTGTGGATATATTTGAGAGCCAATAGGCTGACAGGGAGGCTGCTGTCTTCTTTTTAGTATTATGACAAAGCTCAGCTTGCAGACACACATCTGGAGCATATTGATTAATCGTGGAATGCACAGTTTGGAGTCATTTTAGGAATGCCTTTAAAGAGCAAAATACAAAAAGGCAATTACAACTTGGGGAAAGTTACAAATCCCCTTTTAAAAAAAAGAATTTGGAGTTATTTTGCACAAAGTATTAGTAAAAAATCCTTTAGATCAAACTGTAGCCGCCATCATGAACCCTAAAAGCCTTGTAGTCAGTCTCGTAGCTCAAACCAAACCAGCTTTGGAGTTATATAAATGCAAGCCATCAGTGGAATTTAGGTGGTATGGACAGTAGCCAAAATGCTAAATAACCATATATTGAAATGCATGCTGTTTCTGTTCAAGTCTTTCTGCTGCTCTCCTGCCCCCAGTAATTGTTTTCAGATTGGTGTTCTGGACCTTTTCAAATATTTCTGCTCAACTAATGGCTCTGCTTGTTGTAATTTAGTTATCGTTTTGTGGTCAATTACAGTGGCATGTTACATTCTAAATTATAGCTGTGGAAAGATGAAAAGATACAGACAGATCATATTTTGTTTGTGTTGTTTTATGTGGAGGAATATTGTTGCTCTATACGGTAGGAGTCATACAACGTGGAAAAATCTATATATGTCTACATGTTCTGACACACTGCCAAAGATCACCATTTATGTTTGTAATAGGTTGGTGATCTCTGTTATTTAATATTCCTTTCAGTACACTGATGCATGCCCAAACTATGATTGAAGAAAAATACTTCACCATATGGGGACCTTATTTTTGTCCTCAAGCGGGTGGCAATTCCCCACATGTGACAATGTAAAAAGATCTATGTTTTGTTTGTACTTGTACTTGTACTTGTATAATTGTGAGCCATCACAACTACATGCCTAATCCCAACCCTTACCTTAACCCAAACATAATTCGTACCTTTAGCTTAAAATCAAGTCCTAACCTCCTAACCAGCCCTTTGATGAGTTCAAGACTGGCAAAATATTTCCTCACTGATGCTTATCAGTTCAATTTTCCACATAAAGGATCAGCAATGGAAAATTGAGGGGAAAAAAAGCTGGTGTAGCTCATCTACAATAGTTTCCTGTGTAACCAGACCAGATGCAATGCTTGAAGGCAGGGGTGGCAGGTGAGATAGGTGACCCTGCTAGCCAATCAGACGCAAGCTGATTGGGGCGCTTACAGTAGATTGAATTCAATTTTCAAATGTTTTGTTATTGATTATCTATATGGAAAATTGAAAACTACTTACATTAATGTTACATGGACCCTCGCACCTCTTTGAGGCTATACTGATTTTTAGCATGTAATGTGTACCACAATCACCATTTTATGTTACCGTGTTGGCATTTGCTAATTAGCACTAAACACAAAATACAACTGAGGCCATTGGGTATGTCATTAGTTTTGCAGGTATTTGGTCATAACCAAAAGTATAGAACAAATTAAAATTTTGACCTGCTGATAGTTCTAAATTAAAAGTAACACAAGTCTTCCTGTGGACATGAATGTCCAATAGTGGCAAATAATCCAAAAAAGTTCTCACTCTGGCCCTATATTAAATATCAGGGTATCACCAAATTTATTAGGAGTCATTTTCGGGGGAACCAAGAATGTCTTTATAAAATTTTATGGCAATCCATCCAGTATTTCTGGAGACCTTTCAGTCTGGGCCAAAGTGGTGGAACAACCAAGCGACGGACATTGCCATCCCTAGAGCCGTGTTGCTAAAAATGTCTTCACTGTCAAGGTCTAAAACTCAAAGTAGTCCTCGCAAAGGTAGAAGTACAAGAACACAGACACACACATACACACACACACACACACACACATACACACACACAATAAGAGAGACCTGAAACAAAGTCCTAACCCTAACATAAATAGTTAACCTTGTGGGGACTGGATTTTTGTCCCCATATGGAAGGTGAGTCTCCACATGTGATGATGTGAACAGATTATGTCCCCATAGTGTAATGATTTGCACACAGTCACACTGGTGGAAAATGTCATGGCAAGATGCCAGATAACCTAAAGGTGTTACCTTTTTACCTCCTCTTTCTAAACCTGGTCACATTCATACACTGTTTCTGCCTTTTTCATACTTTTACTGTATGTATGCTGAAAGGGGGGGTGGGGGGTGGGGGGGGTTGCAAAGTGGCTTAGGAAACAGGAAAACTGTTGAGTTTAGATTTTATCAAGACTTCCTGTGATAGCTGCAAGTATTATGTTCATGTGGTCACCAGGAGCAACTAAAATCCTTGTACAAACAAGTCAGGTAAACTTTGAGGTCTCTTACACACACACACACACATTCAGACACACAGGCACAAGCATAGACCATAATCGTGCTTTGGACTGCACACGGAGTGCAAGTCGCAGACAAGTTCTCACATTTCCCAAATGCTTACATTCCACTTGCCGGCTCGTCCTGCCCCGGTCTCAGTGTCAGTCTCCTGAGTTTACACAATCAGACAACCAAGCCGGGGGAAGAGCCAGGATGACAAGGTGACATCCAAGGCTTTGCAGTTCTGATGGATACGCACACAGACATAAATCAGGTGGTATTTGTGTCTCTGTGCAAACAATTGTAAAGCTGGGACGGTTAAGCTCTAAAGACATACACCTTGTGTGAACAGAGAGGAGGGAGACCGTCAAAGAGTCACTACAGAATTCACGTGGTTGGACTGATTTCAATAATGCTGGTGATTGTTTCATTATTTCCGAGTCAGCAGGGCAGACTGTCTGCAGACTTGTTTCATAAAGAGGATAGCTCTTAGCTAATTCACTGTGTATACATAAAGAAAGTACATGTGTATTATACAGTAAATCCCTCCTCACCTAGCTATTAATGTGTCCTTTTTTTCTGCCGTGGCCTTTCAGCCGTTCAGATTAGGCAAAATATATTGTTTGCATTATGGGGGGAGTGTTTAACTATGGAAGAAGAAGAGGAAGTTATGGCTCAGTCTTACAGTGAAAATGCACATAATTAAGTGTGTGTGTGTGTGTGTGTGTGTGTGTGCGTGCGTGTGTGTGTCTACAGTTTTAATTTATTCATCATTTTCAACATCATTTGTTCCCTTTCATCGTGGCATATTTGAATTTGTGTTCTCTGTATCATCCCCTGTGCAATGCATGTACTTTAGTGTACCTCTGTGTCTGCATGTCTTGGAGTTAAGATTTGGTTTTAGGGTTAAACTTGGAATTAGGTATTACTTAAATGCTGGTAGCGGTGGAAAGTAACTAAGTACATTTACTCAAATATTGTACTTAGGTACTTTACCTACTTGGTAAATTTCAGGTACTTCACTCATTTTTTTTCCATTTGTACAACTTTATACTTCTACTGCACTACATTTCAGAGGAAAACATAATAGCATACTTTTTACAGTATATGATGAGCTTGTAAGGTATGGTGCATTGCTATACTGGTAGCAATGCACTGGGTCAAATTCAGCCTGACAGAAAAACAACAGTATAGGTCGAAAAATTCAGCCGGCAAAAACAACCTATAGTTACGTTTGAGTGACAGACGCCATCTGGTGGCCGTAGTAATTATGACCAATAGAAGTGGCGCAGTTCAGATGAAGTCAATATAAGGTTTCCATAATCAGAGGTTGGGTGATTTGCTAGATAGATAGATGGCAAAAAGTGGACTTAGCTGCGGGAGACTGCCGTTCACGGCCCGTTTTCAATCGCAACTAGGGACAGTTTTTTAAAAACCGTAACTACGATTGTCATCGTGTTTACTGTTGCCATGATGATGAAGGTTGCCTGACTTTAAGGAATTAGTAACTTTAACCCACACCACGTTTCAAGTAGTGATCATTTTAACCCAAATCATGATCGTTCCCTAACCCTAACCAAGTGTTTTTTGTGCCTAAACCTAACCAGACCTTAGCCACAATGTTGTCACACCATAAAACATAATCATATTATAGCAGTGATTTGTATCGGTTTTGGAAAGCACGGATAGAGGCGGTATATTAGAAAACGCTCCTATGGGTCGGCCTGGAGTGCATGTGACAATCAACCTACAGTATGAGGTCATTTAATTATGAGGATGTGTTGGTTAAATTACCAAAAAGTATACAAAGATTATACAAAAAATTCAAATTATCTATAGCTATTCCAGCTATTATTAATAAAAATCCAAAAATATGATACAATAATGATATTCCAAGGAGATCCATAATAAGTACTTTTTGCTCGTAACAGTTTTAAACTTTTACTTAAGTAAATTTTTGAATGCATGAATTTTACTTGCAATTGAGTACTTTCATGTTGTGGTATTGCTACTTTTATATAAGTAAAAGGTCTCAGTACTTCTTCCACCACTGAGTTTTGGTAGAGGTTGTAGTTGTAGTTTGAAGTGGTGGGTATAGGTTGGAGGCATGTAGTTGTGATGGTTAGGGGGTAGGGAACATGTGTCAGTGAGGGTCTTCTGAAGTATATGACTGTGTGTGTACACGTGTGTGTTTAACTCTGGTAGTCAATAGTCATGGTGTTGGTAAAGGTTCATAATCCTTTTTCAAGGCTTGGGAGGAAACATTGCAGCATCAGTGTCGTTTGCTGCCACCAGGTGGTCAATAATAATACTACCAAGAGGAAGAAGAATAAAAAAAATATTATAATCAAACCTTTAACCAAAGTGGCAGCATTACTTGCAGAAAACGTTGATTTTCATATTTTACAGAAATATGCTAGCTGTATTAAACATGTAAACACAGACATATGAAATCAGAAGCATCTATTATCTGACATCATTAAAATCCACTGTGTCACTTGTACTCCCTGTGTGGTAGTTTGAGACTGACGGCTGTTCACTGCTATCTAGATCAAGCTCCCCTATCTTCATTGATACCCACCGCCCCTCCTCTGTTCACTCAGTCCCCTGGCTCTCTTGGGCAAAGCCAGGGTGCACATGTAATGGGCAGCTCTGGAAACCCAAACCCTCATTACCTCCCTCATTACTCCCTGCTGCACAATGGGGACCTGTTTCCTGGCTTTCACCCCTTCCCCAGATAAAACACACTCACACAGACACACACACACATACTCAAATGCACCTCATGCCCTCGTCCGTCTCTCTCTCTCTGTCTCTTTCTCCTGCGGGCGCTCTCTCTCTCTGGTCCAAGGCCCTGGTGATCAGGTATCCATGGTTCTTTGTCTGCTCTTTTGTATTGTAGTACAAAGACGAGCTGTTTCCCTTTCGTCTCTTTTCTTTTGTTGCTTTTCTTACTTTACCCATTTCACTCTCTTCACCTATCCTCCTTCCCATTTTTGATGCCTTTTTTTTTTTTTAACCTAATCGCTCCTACTCTACTATTTTTCTTTCTTGTTCTTTTATGATGTGCAGCTCTTTCCACTCCATAACTTTTTAACTTTTGGTTACTTTTTCAGTTCCCTTTAAAGACCACTGGGGCGCAGCAGTGGTCGTCATGTCGATCTCAGTGGAAAATGGTGGCTGGAACAAAATTTGGGTAACAATTCATCTGAGTGTCAGTCTGAGCCCTTGTGGTTTATGAAGCCCTAGATCAAGTCTCATAAACCACAAGGATCATAATCAAGCTCTCCAAACTGAGCTTGTCTTGTTTTAATGTCATGCTGTATTTGGCCTACAGGTTTTAAATGATCTGTTTAGGATGTGGAGTGTCAGTTATCAGTGTCACACAAGGTAAGTGTTGTTTAGGGCTGCGGTAGATGAGCTGCTTAATGTGGGAACGCACAGATGCTGATCTCTTTGTAATCTCCTTGAGATTACTCTAATAGTTCAGTGATCTGGTGACTGTCTCAGCCGTGGAGTGGCTGAAACTGGAGCTCGTCCGCCTTAATGTGTACATCGGGCTGAGGGCCAGCCATCTATATGTTCAGCTGTTTTGTTCTGTTGTCATAACATGGCCTGCTCTAATGGAGCCTCATATCACTGTATCAGTGGCAAAATCCTAACAGAAGAAGCGCCTACAGTCGGTTAAAGAGTGACACTTATGAAGTAGAACAAACATATAAACACAAGGCTACATTACATCTGTACACATTGAGTACAGATTTTCTTGTCCTCAACTGTCCTATCTTGCTTATGCTGATAATCCCTCTGATCCCTTTATCTGATTAAGGATCTTTTTTATCTTAAATACTGCCTCCTAACAGGTAAATGACTTAATGTGTATTATATGTCACCATCTCAAACTGCCTTTTTATCTATATCAGGTGTATGCAGCAACAAAAGAAATAAACGGTATGAGAAAGGCAGCGATATGTATCCACCCAAGGACTGAAAGTGTAAGAGGTTTGCATAATGTGCTGAATATATCTGCTGGAGGACATGGAGGTAGGCCACTTGTTGCACTGATCATACTGCACTTGTACTGTACCTATTTTACTTTTATGTGCTCTATAAAGCATAACAGGTTTTATATTGATTTGGTTTATGAATGTTCCCCAAAAACAAGAGCATAAATCAAAAGATTATGACACACAAGTCACTCGTTACAATGAAATATTAATACATCACTCCACCCTTCTCCCTTGCCAACAATTGTGCAAAGAACTTTGGACATGTGTCTTTTGGGGCTTTTAAACTGGGGCTGATTTTGGATTAACTGTTTTAATTTGACTTTATTGTTTTATTCTGTCTCAATGTGATCACATGTCTTTTATTATGATTATGCTGTGGTCCCTTTGGGTATTCTATTGTTTTTACTGTGGATTTCATGGTGTTTTTATGTCTGGAAAACTGAACCAAACAAAGTTTTTTGTGTGGGATCTGTTGATCTGAATCTGAATCCGTCCAGTGTAACCTTTCTTGCTAATTTTCATCACAGGTTCATCATAAATATATTGAAATATCACCTGAGGTTTGGTACATGGTTTGTATTTCCATTATGACGGTTATGTTACATGTTAAATTAACTGGATAACTTTTCTGAGTAAAACCCTTCAAATATGGGAATCATTCCAGGTTTTCTTCAGGTACCTCAGTAAAACATGCTCCCAGTGTAATTAAAAGTTGTGTGCTTCTTAATTGCCAAACAAACACTTCACAGCAGGTGCCAATTTTTCTTCCCCCCCACATCGGTTGCCCAAATTCACAGAGGATGAGTTTCCAATTTCAAATTCCCATGTTGTCCAACATTAAGGAAAGGATGGTAAGTAAACATGGACACTGTGAAAATGATTACGGGAATTTGACAGCCTCTTGCAATGTACTTTGTCAAATGCAAATATTGACCTCTGTGAACACAACCAGATGCTCGGGTTTGTCAACTTCTTGTGGCTAAGAGTAGACAGGAAAAATAAGAAAAGTAGTAGAGCTGTGGAATTTTAAAGGACTTTCATTCTGTTTTTGATCAGGCAACACAATCCTTTACTGGTGATGGAAAATTACCTCTATTGATATGTGACAAGTGTTAGGGACTTCTTCACATCTCCATCCAGCAGTTCATTATGTTTCCTCATTTCATCCATCCAATTATTTTAGTGACTGTATTATTTTGATACACTTTTCCTGTCAGGAAGATGAACATATTTATAAAGAAAGGCAGCTTGCATAGTTGGTTTCATTGCTGGATGGTTATTTCTTACACAATGAATAAATGGTGGACTGCAAAGATGAATTTGATTGTGTAGCTCTCACGCAGAGAGACTCCATCTGGTTGCCTCAGGCGTTATTCCACCATGTGTAATCATGACAAAAACAAAGCTCAGCAACGTCTTACCACCCTCAACACACACACACACACACACACTCACTCACTTATTCTATCTCTGACTTACACACACACACACATTCCCACACAAACATCCAACATGTGGAAAGAGGATGTTTCATCCAACAGTGCTCCATCATGGAGGGTTGCCCTCAATCCTGGAAAAACAGTAAACTGGGTCATGAAGGAAAGACTGGTGAGTTGGTTTACCACCGCAGCACATGTGGGCTGGTGTGTTTTCACACACATGCTGTGTTAGATGTACAGTGCAGAGCTAAACAGAAATGTTTTGATGAGAAAGCTATAGAAAAAAACCGAGGCAGGAATTATTGCTTTGTTAGATTATTCATAACCTGATTGATTTTAACCTTTGACCAAAAAGTGAAAATCAAAATAATGCAGATATACAAAGTTTAAAAAAATATTTCTAGAATATTTATACAAAAATAAAACTTATTTAAACCATTTCTCCTGATGGAAATAAAAATTTCAAACACTGCTCAAGCGCAGTAGAGCAAATTTTAAGTTGCTTGAAGAAAATTTTAAAAATGAAAAGAACTTGATAACCTTTACCTCTGCTTATGGAAAAATTTGCTTATGGAAAATCCTTGTATGTGCATCTGTGCGTGTACCCGCATGTCTGTCTTGTGTGCATGCACGTGTAAATGATTATGTGGCACATTTCCTTTAGTGCCACAGGCTTCTAATTACCAGCTTCTTTCCATCCCTGCATTGCCTTTGTTAGTATGAAGTGATCATATAAAGGCTAAATTTACACATGAGCTCAATGTATTTAAGTCACTAATTGCATCCTAATGACTAAAGGTTTTGCCAGGAAGCGTTGTGTTTCAAGCATTGCTAATTGAAAAGGCAGGAAGTGGTGGCGTGTTTGTGTTTGTCAAGGAGAGACAGTGTGTGTGTGTGTGTGTGTTTGTGAGAGAGAACGAGTCAGACAGACAGAGACAGAGAGGTCAGTAGGAAAGAAAAGAGAATGACTGTGTTATGTGTCATTGTCATGTTGCCACGTTCGCAGCTGCTCATGCACAGATTCCTATCAGTGACTAGAAGATGACATTTGTACATATGCTTCCTTTGTGGGTGTGAATGTGCATGTCCACCCCTGAATCAGCCTTTAGAGCATGCAAAGGGAATAGGGAGACGTAAGAAAACTGACTTTGAGACATGAAGAACAGATGGGAGCAGTCAAGAAAAGGTTAACAGAGCAGGTAAATCAGCATGTTAAGCCTGACATCACATTTAGCACAGAACAACAGGTTTTACGTGCGTAGAAATATAAGGGCAGTCCACTACGTTCCAGCATACCGGCACTGTACCATGAGGTTGCCACCCTCTCTTTCAACAAGACTGTTATTTTGTTGTGAGCTGTTTGAAACGATCCACATCCCTCTTCTGCTCTCTCCTTTCAACTCCCGAGTTACATAACAAGCGAATACCTTTCTTTCTTCCTCTCGTCTTTTCTGTCTGTCTCTCCTCCTCCCCTTCAAGTCACATCACTCCCCTTTGTCACGCTCTCCACACCTTTGTTAGTCTCTTTCTCTCGTTCTCTCCCCCTGTTCTAATCAGTGCCTGTGGTGAATAATTCACTCAGTGCAGTGGGGACTGAAGCTCTTTGATTGGCAGCTTTATTCTCCTATCTGTTACATTATTAACATACCTCTACTGGGCATTGTTGCTATGGCAAAGGCCATTACAGGCCAGAGGACAGTGAACTGTTTAATCTAACTGCCCCCCCATATATACATCCTTAATCTCCTTCTCCTTCCATCCTTGATTCCATGTATCCTTTCTTACTGCCTTTGTTCAGTCCCTGCTTGGTGGTGTCACACAGGGGTGAACGGTTGAGTTTCAGGTGGCCTTTTGATTTGACTTTAGTTAGTCTGAGGGTATATACTAATAGACATAGAAGTCAGGTATATTTGTGATGCCTTTGTTGGCCAGTCTGGACACATACAGTACACCCCTGTATAGTTAAACTCAAACTAATTTTGGAAAAATGATTTACTTTTTAAAAGAAATAAAAGACAACCAGCGGTGGAAGACGTATTCAGATACTTAAGTAAAAGTACCAATACAGCAATGTAAAAATACTCCATTACAAGTATAAGTCCTGCATGAAAAATCCTACTTCAGTAAAAGTACATAAGTATTATCAGCAAAATGTACTTAAAGTAGTGGAGTGGAAGTATAAAGCAGCTTCAAATGGAAATACTCAAGTAAAGAATAAGTACCTTAAAATTGTACTTGCAAATAGCTGGTGAACACAGTGGAGCATTTAGCAGCAGATGGATACGTCCCTCAGCAGTTGGTAGAGACCAAAAACAGAGCTAAAAGGAGAGTGAATATTGAACCTACATTCCCCAGATTTGCCAGTTGCTGCATATCTGCTGGGTATGTAAACAGGCAGCAAGTTTTCCATATCAACTTAAAAGGTGATGATTTGTCCATGTTGTGTTCACAGCCTTTTTTCTGCTGCCCCTAAGTGGCCAAAAATTCTGTTAGTGCAGGTGTAAAAAGTTCCAGATATAACGGTAATCAGTTTTGACAAAACTGTGTCAAACATACTTTTTTTTACAACCATATTCAGAAATACATTTATTTTTCTACATTTACTTAATTATTTTACTATATATTATATACAGTAAATAAAATAGAGTAAACCTTCCTAATAAGGAGTAACCAAAAATGTGTAATTATACTGTAATTATATAATTATATATTTTAAATTACATTTTTTGTTGAAGCGGTGTCCTGTATTGTTAATTGTCCTGTTTAGTGTTGTTTTTCTGCGCTGTGTTGTGAAACCAAAGAAAACTTCCTTCCTTTCTTCCTCTATATATATATATATATACTGTATGTGTGCATTCAACCAGGAAAATCAACAGAATAAATGTAAAAAAAACACTGGATGTAAAAACTCCATTTGCAATGTGCAGATTCAACATGAACCTGTTGCAAATGATAATAGTTTTTAACTGGCTTCACCTCAACAATGAACAACAATGAACACCTGTTGTGCTTCTTTCTATCAGGTGTACGTTTCCCCCAGATACCCCATGTGTTCACCAACGGAGCCCTTTAGCCACTGTACGATTATAAAAATGAGGTCAGGCAGAGATATGACAGTGACAATTACAACTCTGAGGCCTCCGTTCCGCCACATGCCTCTGAAATTACTTCCCCAAGAACAATCATAGTTCCTGCAGCTTCAGTTCCCCTGTGCCACAGATTGCTTTTTTTAATATTTCAAACACGGGTCTCCCCTTAGGATAAACACCCATATAAACACGTATGGATGCACAAAATCACACGCATCCAAAAGAGCATGCTGCAATATGCATCCGCACACCCACACCCAGCCTGCAATGGGAGGAGAATGTGGATGAGCGGTTGAGTAAATTGAAAGATGAAGGAGACGGAGGGTGAGAAATGGAGGAAGGATGGAGAGGCACGATGAAGGACAAAAAGATGTTAGGTCTTATAAAGATTGAGGGCACCATAGCTGCAGTGTAATTGAGATTTAACTGTGCCAATGTCATTCTGTTTATGGGCTGTGTGTGTGTGCATTTCTGTGCATTAGTGTGTGTGCATGTTTCCTTTTTTTTTCTTCCTAAAATTCAATTCACACTGTCTCACATCCCCTCGATGCCCAAAGAAGTCATCTGTCAAAGTGGGTAGCTGGGGAGGTCTGTGGTGAGTGAGTATGTGTTTCTACAGCGTGAATCTCTATGTGGGTCCGTTTGTGAGGCAGTTTTTATTTGCTCTGATTCCTCCAGTTGCTCAGGCCTACCGTAGTCTCAGCACTATTAGCCCTTTGCCCTGTTCTGAAGGGAAAGACAAAGCAAAACACTCTATGTACTTATTATAACTTTATACTTGTAATGTCTTGTCTTCTCTTCTTCACTCCTGTCCTCCTCTTTCTCCTGAATAGAAATAGCACTGCAGGGTCCCAGGACAGCGGCCTTGAGCACACCAGAGGTGAGTGAAAAGCACAGATGTACTGACTTTGTAATCTCTGAATGACACCACCAACTAAAATAGAATGCTGGACTCATTATCTTACAGTAAGTTCATAGACTGTTTTGAAAGTTTTTCTATTTTTATAGAAGCGCTGAGCTCTCGAACGATTACTGAACTTGTAAAAAAAAAAAAAGTCTTGTCATTAGTACAACATGGATCCATCAGGAGAGAGTTTATCCTTCCATACTCACAGAGGGATACATCAGCAAACCGCAGGAGCTGACAAAAAGCATATGTGTGTTCATGTATGTGTGCATATGTGGCTGTGTTTGTGCACCTCTGCGTGCGTGTGTGTGTGTGTGTGTGTATGTGTGAACTTCAGATAATCATATCTGCAGCCTTTTAATGGGAAGCTGTGAGAAATTGGGTTAGTTCTTTCATCACATTGTCCTCTCTCACAAGAGGGAACAGAGAGCTTGTGCGTCCAATTAACCAGCACTGAATCACAAGCACACAATGTACCAAAGAGTTGACAGAGTTTTAAAAAAACCGAGCTGTGACAAGAGAGTTAAAGAAATGTCTGTTTTTGTTTGAAAAAACAGGTATTCGACCTGTTGATATATTTTTGCAAGACTAACAAAGCTGTTGAACGGTGAACAGTTGTTAGGCTTTATGATGATGAAGTTACAGTAATAAAGACAGTCTCTTGGAAGTTGAAGATGGCAATGTGAGGTGGAAATTAACTGTCAAAATTTCCCCCTGTAAACAATCCAATTGTGTACTGTAATTCATGTCCTTTTATTTCCATTGCATACAGAAGGAACCACTTTGGTAAATGGCTCTGAGCCTGTTGGATGTGCCTCTCTTGTTGCTGTCTTAGTCTGAGGTGCCAAAAAATGTTTTGTTTCAGGAAACAATAGACTTTCTGACACTTAATTGGTGGATGTTTGGCAAGAACACTGAGTTGTTATAACTGTTTCCTATCAATTAAATGTTATCACTGCTCCCAGGAACACTAACCAGAGCTGCTGGGCAAAAACCTGTATTTTAAATCATTTTCAATGTTTAAAATATTTAGCTGCACAGTTATGCATTAAAAGGCTTACAGTGACTATGCCTAATTTTTTACCATTGGTTATAACTTACACTGTTTTGTTAATGAACACATTTGTGTCTGTGATCATTAATGTTTTGTATTCAACCTGAGCCAAAAGTACACTAAATGAACCAGGCCTGGCACAGGCTCAGTTACTGCTCAGTTTGTATTTTTATTTAATTATTTTTACATATTTATTATCTCAGTTTGTAAAGCACTTTATCATTTCCGTGCAACATGCCACTCATTTCAGGAAAACAATGCTGTGATAAAGTCTTAGCGCGATTGAACAGTAAAAATAACATAATGACATAACGGGGGAAGAGGATGCAACACATGCTGAGACACACACACACACACACATACATAACACACGTTTAAATGTGTGTTCTCTGTCCACAAGGGCAGAGATTTCTAAATGCCAAAACTGAATAATTTATCAAGGCAACACCTTTCAGAGAGGCCGGTGATGGGAGATGAAGACGGATGGAAGGAAGATGAGTTGATGAATGAGTGAGTGGAGGACAAGAGGAGAGAAAGAACGATGGAGGATAAAACAATAGTGGACGACCTGCACACACACAAACAGATGCTGCAATTATGTGACTGCACATGTTCAGTGTGTGCATGTGTGTTTGTGGCTGTATGTTTGTGTGTGCATGTATTGACAGCTCAGGAGAAGAGCTGGTGTTTGGAGTGGCCTCTGAGTCAGTCCTGACATGTTAATCTACAGCAGTTGAAACACACTCCATGGTGGAAGACATGCAGCTGTTACTCCTTGTTTATAAAGACTACTGATATGATAGCATTGTATCCTTACCAAGATAAGTACCAAGCAAAATGAGGAATAACACATTAAATTGAACTGTGAATTTGCAGTAAATATACAATGGCAATTTGTTTTTGTATAAAAGGATCCATTTAAAGACAACAGTGGCAAAAAAAAAAAACATAATACAAGATAGATTGACACATATAATAGCATATCAATTACAAAGGCAGACCTGATTTCGCTGATCCTTTTAGGCCTTTTTCTAGATTTAGGAATGAGCTGGATGTCAAGGGACTTTAATTTGCACTCAGGATTACTAGAGGTTATGAGGTCATACGTAACCTGAGGCATTAGCCTACAAGTGGTGAGCAAAGATCAATTTGGAAACTGTGGGGTATGCAGATATCCGTAATATCCTAGTTGCTATAATCTGTAAACATTGTTTGTACTGAAAATAATCTTGATATGGACAGAAATGAAGTTGTTGTAATATATTAGTCATCTCTAGATTGTTGAAATGTTAACCACGATGACTTCAAGATTCCACATACGCATCAGTGGTGAGAATGCTGCCCAGGGGACTCGAGGTGGCTGTTTTGTACTATTTTGAGAATACTGTTGTTTGCACAATTATTGTGCAACACAGTGGTGCTTGTGTTAAGTCAGCTAGAACTTCCTGCAGGGAAGCTGTAGGACTACACACGTCTGATCTTCAGGGGTGATACTGTGTGAAACAGTGAGCCACTGAACGAGCTCAATCACCATCCTGAATCCTGTATTATAGTATAGTCTTATAGTACAAGATGGGAAAATTTCCTCCCAGCAGGCATCTGCTTGCAGGAGGGAATCCATTCTGCTCGCTATTGCAAGGCCCAGCAGTTATCCTCACAGACTTGACAGCAATAACTGTAAAGGCAGTTCTCAAAGTATAGAGGGCAGAGGTTAATAATTTAATCAAATGACAAATAAGATTATACTGCTGCAAGACAATATTGTAGTATGCTCAGCTAGCGCACCTGTGTGTAAAGTGAAGGCTGGGTAGAACAACCTGCTCATAACAAATTAGTAGATGTCATGTTAACTGTGTTACAGTATTGTAATCACATTTAGGTTGTAAATGTAGTATGCATAACCAGATTATCAGACTGAGATTATATGTATATCTTTTGAATCACTTTGACATATCCTCATCTCAGTTTTAATTCTGTGTATGTACCAAAAAAGTAGATCAAACTATTATAATAATACTATTATATATTATAAAAGTATAAACATATGACATTTTCTTCTTACATTTTCCTTTTCTTCATATATGGCCCTAAAAAGACCATAAATCCTTCTCGGAAATGTAACAATTTATCACATGAGCTCAGATTGTTGTGAATAATGAGGAAGCTTTAATGAATATTACCATAATCAGATTTTTCATAGTAAGCAAAAGTGCATATATGTCAAAGTCAAATGTCATGTACTTGGACTCATTTTAACCATCATTTGCATGCAAATGATAATTACAGTACCAAGATCCCTGTCAAGGTATTTAGATGAGACCAAATCTAAAAGCTAGCTCGTCATGTGTGTTGTACTATGTTAATGAAAGTAAATTGCTGAATCTGCAATGATTGTAGTGTTGCCTGTGCGACCTTGTACTCAAGGGAATTAACAATTACTTGCATAGATTACTTGAATGTCAGTATGCTCACATGCATGCACATTTTTTGAAAGCACAAGATGTCCTGCGCTGACAATTCAGGAGTTAAAGTCGACGGTAAAAATAGGTGACACAAGATTAATATGCACCGATGTTAGGAGGTGAAGAGTGTGATCGGAGGTTAAAGAAGTAAAAGAAAATAAAGGAAAAAAGTGTATGTCCCTACTGTTGCTGTTGGCAAAGACAGGCTGACCCACTTACCAAGGATGTACAGCCTGACAGAGAGTGTGCATGGAGGCCAGAGAGGCCACCAAGGAGCTCCAGCCACATAGTGTGTGTGTGTGTGTGTGTCAGCTAAGTTCTATTAATGACTTATTGCCTCCGCCTCTGTGGAATCCAGGCAGGCTTTGAAAAGGTATGGACCTCCTATGGTACCATCAGTCAAACACACACCACACACACACACCTGCCTTTTCCCCTTTTCGTCTATCTGTAAAACGCACAGCAGGGAGAAAGCCACAGAAGAAAAATATGGAAATTGTGTTGATGGGTGGCCTACAGAGGAAACCATCCTTCCCCGAAGTCCCCCACCACGCATTTATACAGCAGCTAGCCTACGTTTATTCTCTACAATAAATCTGTTAAGTGACCCTTTCGACATGAGGACAGAAAAAAAAGGCTAGAACTTAATTAGCAGGAAAGACAATATCCACAGATTAGTCTGACACAGATGTTGTACTGGTAGTAAAATGTCAGGGGTTTTTTTTCCATTGACTCAACTGCTTCTCTTGAGCATATCTACAATATAACATCATTGGATCAGCAATTTTTCATCAGTTTCACATATTGAAATGAAGAGAGACTTTTACATCAATGTCATGTGACATACAGTATGTAACTTGATGAAACTGTGGACCTTCTGTAAATCTTTATGGTCACTCTCCGCAATGACAAAAAAAGTATCGGGTTCAACTGTTGTTGGTAAATCTGGTTTTCTCTCAGTGGAGTGCAGGCTCAATGGTGCTTAGGAAACGGTTTTGTGTTTCACTCTGATTAAGCCCCACGCATTATTGATTTGGGCAAAACACTGTGACGAATGTACAGCATCTCCAGCTTCTGTTTTGACCACAATCTGTTATTTGGTCTGAAAAACAACAACAACAAAAAACAGGTATTATTGTGTAAAACATTGCTGCTTTAACAAATCGATGTGGGAAAATTACAGATATATACAGCCCTGACACTATAAGTGTGACATATAATTATCTACCTGTTTCCTCAGGCAAAACCAACAGTTAACAACCAAAAGAATTTAGCACATTTTTTAATTAATTTGTGTCTGAAATTGAATCATGTGGTAGTTGAAAGAGGGAATTCATTCTGTAGGACAGTAGGCCTCTGAGGGTGCATATTTCACTGCTGCATGTACCAGTAACCATCTGGACCAACTGGGGACATGGTGGCTTTCTCAGCAGAGGCTTGGTGGAAAAGCAGACAGCAGCACAGAGAGGAACGTGTCAAACAGAGGTGAACTGTAAACACAGATGGGTACAAATATGTTCCATTTATAAAAAAAAAACCAAAACATTCCCCCAACAAATGCATCAAAATACACAAACAAGCACTTGCAACAGTGACACATTCAGATTGTATACCCCTGTCAAAATACATAATAAAATCATGAAATAAGATCAGAGGACTGAACACTAACATAGGTCAGTATGTTTTGAAATACATTTTTCTTCATCACATCATTGCACCAGATCAGCCACAGAGAAATGGCACAAAAAAAGTAATATATTACAAATTGTATATATACAGGGGAAATGTGCATTTCTACCCTCGGTGCTCATGAAAGTAAGGAAAAGAAAATAAGGTAGCAGCAGCAGGGAGAGTTATGTATTCAAGGAGAGGACAGAAAAGTTAGGCAGATGAGAAAAAGATTATAAGGTGTGGAAAGAGATGAGTGGAGGTGAGAGACATGAAGTGGGAGAACATGAGGTGAGAAATGAAGTGTGAGCCTGTCAACGTGGGAAAGAGGAGGGAGGTGGGGGCGAGGAAGGGATGTGATATGATGTGATGGGGATCTCACATTTCTGCTTTTTTTAATCCCAAGACTGTGGGAGGACATGGCTTCCCCGGCTCTTACCAGATCTACCATCATGGGAGACATGATGACATGAGACATGAAGACTGACAAATGAAGTAAGTAGTAGTGTAATGCAATTATTCAGCAGCTGTTCTCTTGGTTGTACCTCTTGCTTATTCTGATTCTTCGGTCTGAGAAAGATTTGATTTATGAGGAGGGTCTAACTGGGGCACAACACAGAGACAAACACCCTAATTAATAGATAATTACAAGGCTTTATAATTCATCAAAGTCCTGTGTGGTCTCCTGAGCTCCAAGACGGATAACACATTAGAGTCCTCAGTTCAATCAACCTCAGCCTTGCAGTATTTTCTCCTCCACATTTGAAGGGATTTGTTATGTTTCTGTCTTCATTCTGTGTATAAATGGAGGTGGTGGTGGTTGTGAAACAGGAAAGCCCCTCTCTCTCTCGCTGCTGCAGCTGATCTGCTCTGGTGGGACTCTATCTATTATGCAAACATATTGCCTGCCGCTACATCTTCATATTTATGACACAACTCATCATGCTGGAAGTCTTCAGAAACCTTCACTGGATCCAAGTCAACCTGAAGAACAGAATCCTTTTAAGTGGCAAAGTCAGATTAAAGATGTTGGAAAAGTATAGCAAAGCAAAGACTGGTCTTGCGTGTACATTTGTGTGTTTTTTCATGTGTTGGTCAACACGCATGCTTTACCTGCACAGCCCACTTTTTGTTTATCTCTTTGTCTCCACCCAGCGTGCAGAGATCATCATCAGGCTCAAACAAACAATAACAGAGTGCCACAGCCAGACGATCTTCAGCCATGTTTCTCCCTCTCCCCTTCTTCTTTGTCTGTCTCCGCCATCCCGCTCTCTGTTGCCGGGGTTACAGCAGGACCTGATGCAGTCAGGCTTTGTTCTACAGATGGCCCTGTCCTCGCTCTCCCTCTCTGTCATGTGCAGCTGCACTCTTGCAGTGATATCTAATAGTTATGCTAATATGAGCAGTTGATTAATTAGTCCACACGCTCAGGTGCTTTGTCCATATGGGCCTCCTCTTCATTTGTGAATATTCGGATTACAGCACCCCTGTGTGCTTTTTCTGTTTATGTATGTGTGGATAGGAAGAGGATGTGGGATGGGTCACTGGCTGAGAAACAGGAAGGCACTGCTTGTAAAACTGGAGCGATTAGAATCTGGATCCAATTTATCATATACAATAGATTACTAGTGGATTTAATTAGTTGTCTATGGAATAATAAAGATTAATGACTATGGTTGCCTTTGCATCTCAGAATAGCCTGCCAGGCCAGTTTATTAGCAGTAATAATAATGTTAATAATAAAAATAGCTTATTATTTTAAAAAAAAGGTTATTTTAAAATGTTACAAATGTAGATAATACTATGTAAATCATCCATGGCATGACACAGTCAACATATAAATTACACTCCTAATGCTGTTCCCTTGTTAATAAAAGATGTCTGTCTGACTGTCTCTTTCGTTCTCTGACATTAGTCCTGTCATTCCCTAAGGTCTCTCTCGTGGAATATAACCACAGACGCACTTAAACTTTTTCCACAGCTCAAGGGAGACATTTACATCCACAGCCACACTGACAGGATGTCTCAGCACCATCCCGTCACATCCTCCACAGAGTTTAGTCCCTCATACAATGAAGCCCGTCTTTGAGATTTATATGTTCACACATGCTCAAATGTGTCATTAGTATTTCATCCTTTTCCCTCCTGTGAGTGGCTTTATCTTTGAACCAATAATGCAAAAACACATAAAGCAATAGTAAAGGTTTTCTTCTTTGCTATTACAGTCAGCTCTGTTGAGCAAGTGCAAAGGCATCAATGTTAGTGTGAAAATAAGAAAAACCTACCAAGAACACTGTACAAAGAAAAAAAAAACTGAAGAAACACTTGCTGGGCCAGTTCAAAGATGATCCTCCTCTAAGATGGCTGCATGTAAACAGATGCCAGAACAAAACAAAAATGGGCTGTAACATAGTGTAATCAGTTAAAAAGGAAGCAAATCAGACGAACATCCAGCAAAATAGATGCTCCATTACAGCAGCAGTGGCAATAGGGTGGTGGGTGGTAAATAGTCAAATGTGAGTATTTCCTGATGAGATCAAACAGTAAAGCTTTAGTCACTAATGCACATTTAGTCTACTTGTGAGGTAAGAGCCATCAACCACACATAAACGCTGACCTGTAGACGCTGGGACAGGTTGCCAGATACGTGATCCACATCCTTAGTTTTCTCTTAAAGACATTAACTTCACCATTTTCCGGGAACTGTGTGAATGGAGACTGCTGTGCATCCCTTGCAGAAGATCCAAACCAGTCCATTTTCTCAAGTGCAACCAGATGTCCATGACCTCAGCCAGCTGAGCTGTTCTTCCTGCAAAAATGACCCATTTCCCCCTCACATGTTCTTTGGGCCTGTTTCAATGCCTTTCAGTCAGCCACATTCCACTTTGAGGCATTCAAGTGCAATGTGCAAGGTAGCCTAATTTCGTAGGTTAATAAGGGAGTTGGGGTGGTCCTATATTTAACATGGAGAGTGGAAACCACATTAAAAGGCCCTTTGGCTGTCCATGAGCTCTTTCCCTGTGGACCAACTGGCCCTTTTTAATACAAGACAGCTTCAATGTGGCCTCAATAAGAAAACAGGCTCTATACACAGAGAGCTGTCAAAAATTAAACCCTCAGACCCAGAATAGCACTGCAGCCTTTAACTAATTTCAATATCTTCTTTGTGTATCTATTAAATTGTTCATTTTATGTTTCTGACAGAGAGTTGTGCTTCCAGTACTGGGTTGAACAGATCTCAGGTTAGTTTCAATGCATTTTTGGAACCAATGTCACTGTAATCTTAATCTTAGTAAAAGTAGCAATACAGCAGTGTATAAACACTCCACTGCAAGTAACAGCCCTGCATTCAAAATATTACTTAAGTATAATCAACAAAATGTATTTACAGTATCAAAAGTATTTATTATGTCCATTATATGATGATGTAAGGGCTACACTATTTAGTTTCTGATTAATTTTTCTGGATGAATGTGGCTGATTTTATTTGTAGATCTTGGTACAGAAGACAAAGTGCTTTGTTTGCAATGTAATGTAAGAAGTTTTGTTCTTGTCTATGTTTCACAGATGTTTCACCACTGCAACTATGTTGGTGTCTTGTCAGTCCATGTGGGCATGACACAATAAATAAATTAAAAAACACATAAATAATAACTATTACGCAACAGAATGGCCCCTGTCAGAGTTACATAGTCATATTACAATAAAAGTTATTATTATTGAGTCATAAACGTGTAAGCAGCATTTTAACATTGGATCGCCTCAAGTTGAAGCTAATTTTAACAATTTTATATACTGTTTGGTATTTTAATCTGTAACAATGCACTGTGTTTCATAAACTCAGTCAATCTTAATCTAAAAAGTAACTAATCAAAGTAGCTGAAAATAAATTCAGTGGGATAAAAAGTACAAAATTTTCCCCTGAAATGTAGTGGGGTAGAAGTGTGAAGTAGTGGGAAACTGAAGTCCTCAATTAAAGTACAAGAGCCTCTAAATTGTACTTAAATATGGTACTCAAGTAAATGTAATAAGTTACAAATTGCTGGTTTACAATAATCTGACATTCTAATGAGTAGGTCTAAATTATGAGAGAATGTATGAACAACAAGTTATTTTGGGTTCAGTTAGACCCTACTGGAAATTCATTAAAGTTTTTGGACTGCATCTAAAAGTTAAAGTAGTATCTGTCTGTGACTCTGGAGACTCGCTTCCCAACCATTTTCTCAATGTAAATACCACTATTGGTGCCCCCCTGTGGTAGGAACTGCAGCATTACATTGTGGTTTACGTTGGGGTAAGGGTTAGTCATGTAACAGATGCCATCACAGTTAGGGTAAACCTGCACTATCCCCACAAGTACAGTGCAAATACAATACTATTTTTTTTGTGTGAGGGTGGGGCTCTATTTGTCAGGTTGATTGTTGCCACACATTGCCCATGTTCATGGAGGACTTCTCAGATTAGTCCGCACATTGCTTGTTTAATTTAATCTGGAGGAAGCAGATGTTCATGAGTGCCAAACACAGTCATCTCTCACAATTAGCCCAAGTTCCCTCTCCTCCTTTCCTCCCTTCCTCCATTTGGTGTTGTTCCCTGAACTTGTTGATATGTAGTCTGAGTGTGTGTGTGTGTGTGTGTGTGTGTGTGTGTGTGTGTGTGTGTGTGTGTGTGCGTGTGTGCCTGTGTGCGTGTGTGCGTGTCTGACTGTGATGTGTAGAGTATGAAACTAAAACACACTTTTTTCAAGGTGGACTCCATCTGTGAAAGACATCAGAGGACTAAAAGAGAGCTCCTGAAGGTTTTATGACAGATTTGGTATTTTCTTTGTTGAGCAGATTCAAGTCAACTTTCAGGCTTCCTCTTTCTCATTTTATTCTCAGCTCACATACACCCCCCCCCCCCCCCCCCCCCCTCCCACACACACACACACACACAGGGGTGCAATATTATATTTGAAGACCTTCCCACTGACTATACTTATCCCCAGACCCAGAGCAGCCCTTTGTAGAAGTGAGTACCAGCACAAATATTGTCCTCACGTCGGGGGATTGTCCTCATTTCCTCTGACCTTGTAAGGAAGTTTGAGACACATGATAGTGGGAGATCCCCTCAAACCCCTAACCTAACCTTACCTAACCCCTGCATCCTGTGTAGGTGGTGCTACACTGACCATACATGTAATCAAATTCATAGTTGGTAACAACTCTGAATAAAGAAGAAGGCTGCATGTAGGTCAACATTTGTTTATTTGTGAATGATCGAATTTCATCACCATTGTTCTCACTTTGAAATGATAAAGAAATCTGGCACATCTCAGACCACTGAAGGCCAGCAGCTGAGGCGTTCCTTTAGTTATTCTGTCTCTACATATGAAATTATTGTTTGGATGTTTGAGGAAAAACATGCTCCCATGGAACTGTCTTACAGGCAGCAGCCAAGAGAAACACTTTGGTTTAAGTAGATTTTGTAACCCAAAACACTGAATGTCCAGATTAAGGAATGGATAGTGTTTATTTATTTTAGTGTTGCTGTCATTTCACACTACTGTCAGTCCAGCTGTGTTAAGTCTTTATAGGTTAAAATCTCATCAGTTGGAAGGCTGGAGTTTTAAACATTTCTTGGTGGCAGAGCAACTCTGGAGGTAAAATAATGATATTGTTGAGTTAAACCTTAATAAGTGGTGCCATTTTTTCCTGAGCACTAGCTATTGTGACAAACTTGGCAATACAACGCAGATAGAAATACAAATAGTAATCACAATGACGTTTTGGTACCACTTTATGATATGGCACCCTTTATTAATGGTTTATAAGTAATGGCTTTATTAATAGTCTAATTGCTATTTACTAATGCTTTATAGATTGAGTTATAAACCATGAATAAGAACAACCTTGGAGTTATCAGGCAGTGAAAAATCTCTTTGGGTTTATAAACCCTTTATAAAAGGTGCCTTATAAGAAAGTGTTTTTCCCAGTTAATACATGACCACAGAAGGTATGATCGGCTTGGCTAACTAGCGCGAGATCACCAATAATGGCCAGACTTCATAATATCATTTGCCTCCTGTATGACCTCTTGTCTTTTTGGCTAAGTTTTCTTGTAGTTGCTGAAGTGTGTTGGATGTTCTGGTATGAACCAACCAATGAGATTGTTTCTGCCTGCATAGAGCTTTTCCTCAGAAATATTTGTGTAAAAAAACATTCTTTCATTGGTTTTTCATTTCAGCACCTCGGACAGCAGCCCCCTGGGGTTCAGAAAATCCCCACGACTAATGTGACTGGACAGTGAATTTTGAAACCCAAACTAGTATTGGATAATCTACAAGACAAGTGGATCAGAAACTGATGGCTAAGACATTGTATTAATCTATTTGATACTTCACCAGCCTGTCCTAATGTTTCGTCTTGCGTGTTCTTGTATTAATGGTGACATTCTGGGTCACTTGTCAAGTAGCAACAATGCCAGGTCATGTTGGCAATGAATATCATTAAATTCAACACAATGGTTGTAAAGTAGGTAGGCTAAACATCACTAATGAGCACAGCAGAGCTGGTAATCTGTGCGAGCAAAAGCTCGTCACGTTTCAGGTGAGAAAAACGGGGATTACTCTCTCTCTCTCTCTCTCTCTCTCTCTCTCTCTCTCTCTCTCTCTCTCTAGATTAGATCAAATCTGTCACAGGACCGGTGATGCTACTGTATTTGTCCTTTTGATATTCACTATATTAGTCTTTAAATATATGGGGCTAGTGCCCATGTGTGCCCACAATATCATGATCATTATTCTTTGTCTTCTCTTTCCCTTTTCCCATGCCTGCCCTCCCTTTTTGTTCCTCTTCACTTGAACACGTATCATCTCCACTTTTCCCTGGGACACAGGGCTCAAACACTTCAGCTTTCAGGTGGGATGGCAATCATTCCAACAAGATTTCTTTGTGCGTAATTAAGAAAGTAACGACAGTCTTATGAATTATATTCCACTTCCATTTATTTCTGCCATGGCACACCCAAATGCGTTTCTTGAATTAACTTAAGCTGTAACAAAAGGTAATGCTGGTGCGCCTGTCCCGGAAAAATGAAGCTCTGATATATTTATGAGTAGCCCTTTTGTAAATGTCCTATCTGTGGGCAATGACCTTGTTTAAAAATGAGACTGGACTCGACTACTAAGTGTGTGTGTGTGTATGAGCGCGTGTCTACAAGACGGAGAGAGGGGCAAAGCGAGGCGGGCACGCCCAAACGATGGTGTTGAATGACGCCCGTCTGTTGCTTCTTGTGTACATTGGTGCGTCCTGCGATTGGAGGAAGACAGGGAAAGGTACCCAGCGCTGGCGCGCTGTGGGCGGGTGGAAGGCCTGTTTATAAACCCAGATCTTTCGCCGTGGGCGGGAACAGCAACGGTAGAGAGTGAAAGTGAAGTGCAGGGAGAGAGTGAGGGAGACGGTGGAGGAGACGAGGCTGTGGCGGCGGCTGTGGTTGACCGGGGTTCACGGAGGGGGCGAGGCGGCCGCCCCTGTATGCGTCTTAATCCGCGCATGGACGACCACCTCAGCCTCCTGCAATCACCCCCGCCGAGCGCAACCAAAACCCGGGGCGACAACCTTGTGAACCACGGATACACCGAGACAGAGGCCGACGTGATGACGGTTGTGGCGTGTGACAACATGTTGGAAGAGTCAGCGGCTCTCCCGGGCCACCACTCTCTGGACCGTTATGAACCGGATCACGAATGCTGCGAGAGGGTGGTTATCAACATCTCAGGGTTACGCTTCGAGACGCAACTCAAGACTCTCTCGCAGTTTCCAGAGACATTGCTGGGGGACCCCAAGAAGAGGATGAGGTACTTTGATCCTCTCAGGAACGAGTACTTTTTCGATCGGAACCGACCCAGTTTTGATGCCATTCTGTATTACTACCAGTCTGGCGGGCGCATCAGAAGACCTGTAAACGTGCCCATTGACATTTTTTCTGAGGAGATCCGCTTCTATGAGCTGGGTGAGGAGGCTATGGAGAAGTTCAGAGAGGATGAGGGCTTCATAAAGGAGGAGGAGCGGCCGTTACCAGATAATGAATTTCAAAGACAGGTGTGGCTGCTTTTTGAATACCCAGAGAGCTCGGGTCCCGCACGGGGCATAGCGATAGTGTCTGTCCTGGTCATTCTCATCTCCATTGTCATCTTCTGCTTAGAGACATTGCCGGAGTTCAGGGACGAGAATAGGGATCCGATCACTATTGCGCCTGTGATAAATGGCACACTCCCATATTTCATCAGCCCCTTCTCTGACCCGTTCTTTGTGGTGGAGACGTTGTGTATCATCTGGTTCTCCTTCGAGCTGCTGGTGCGCTTCTTTGCATGCCCGAGTAAAGCCACGTTCTCAAAAAACATTATGAACATTATTGACATCGTGGCCATCATCCCCTATTTCATCACCCTGGGCACAGAGCTGGCAGAGAGGCAAGGAAATGGACAGCAGGCCATGTCATTAGCCATTCTGCGCGTAATTAGGCTTGTTCGGGTGTTTCGCATCTTCAAACTCTCGCGTCACTCCAAGGGGCTTCAGATTTTAGGACAGACTCTAAAGGCCAGTATGCGTGAACTGGGCCTGCTCATCTTCTTCCTATTCATCGGTGTCATTCTTTTCTCCAGTGCTGTCTACTTTGCCGAGGCAGACGACCCAGAATCGGGTTTCAACAGCATCCCGGACGCATTCTGGTGGGCTGTTGTCACCATGACCACCGTGGGCTACGGGGACATGCATCCCGTGACAATCGGGGGAAAGATTGTGGGGTCTCTGTGCGCAATCGCCGGTGTGCTGACCATTGCCCTGCCTGTACCTGTCATTGTCTCCAATTTCAACTACTTCTACCACAGAGAGACGGAGGGCGAGGAGCAGGCACAATACCTGCACGTGGGCAGCTGTCAGCCTCTGGCAGACACAGAGGAGCTGAGGAAGACTCGCTCCTCTTCCTCACTCAGCAAGAGCGAGTATATGGTGATAGAGGAGCACGGGATCAACAGCGCGTTCAAACAGCAGCCCAACTTCCCCACCACCACGCAAAACAACTCGCAGAATTGTGTGAACATAAACAAAAAGATTTTCAGCGACGTGTAGCCAGTATTAGTGTCATGGCCCTGAACACAGGAAATGGGTGATGTGTCAACACACAGCTGGTTCTGTCGTTGCGCACCAGTGTGTGGAAGCAGAGGTAGATCAGATTAAGAAAAAGGGAATAAAGAGAGAGAAAGAAAGAGAGAAAGAAAGAGCAAACCCTGTCTGTTCAGAGACGCTGCTTTGTGCTCCATTCAAAGAATCAGGATTTTTCATTTCAGTGATCTGAATTCATAAATCTCTTCCATTCGCGCCTGGAGAGAAAGAGCTCCTTAAAGTATTAAGCCTGCTATTCCTTTCTGAGTCGGGGAATTGACCTGTTGTGCATTGTGCAATAGCCAGTATATTATCACAACAGGTAGAAATAGAAGCTTTATAACTTTGAAAGATGACTGCAAATGTATGCTATACTCGAAGGACACTCACATTGTATTAACATGCGTAATGAGTCGTGATTCGTCAGTCATAGCCTGTGTATAATATTCAGAATCATTTAAATATGTGTGTGTGTTTAAACACATGTAATGTATTAAAAACACAGTTCAGCATATATTATCTCAATTAGACCGTTATGTGCTCTGCCTTTATTGTGCGTTAAAGTCTAGTCCAAATGCTACTGTCCCCTATAATTCCTTGGTATTAACTGTCCTGGTAGCTATTTAATGCGTAAACGGCACCATGTAAACACAGGGGCCAGCCGTCTGTCAGCGTGTCATTATCGACGCACGACACACGTGAGAGAGGAGAAACACAGAGCTCGTTCAAGCACACATACAGCGATCAAAGATGGAGCGTGCTTTTCTTTGGATGCCTCAAATATAGCCCGCTGTGATGCAGTCTCCATGACGACGGTCGTTTCCTCGGTAACCCCAGTCACCGTTGCCATGGCTCCTCTGTTTCCACAGTAACCTCCCAGATGGCTTGGAAGCTATATTGAAGATTATCATCTAAATAGCTCGTCTCCAGTCTGTAATAAGACTGTTTTGTCATCACGCCCTGCGTGCGTAAAATACAAGCCAAAGCATGCCAGCGCCACTATCGCTACTCAACAAGCTCACTCAGTGACTTACATTGACCCAAAGACAAATTGGAGTAAGGAGGTCTGTTATTAAATTGCCACCATGAACTGCCCCCCCCTCCCCCCTCACCCCCCCAAAAAACGAACCAGGCTCAACTCGGAAAGGTGCTAAACCCCGAGAAGCGGAAGGAGAGGCAGTGGATACGGAATTATGAATGGACTGGGAGCACATTGTGTCTGGCTGTCCTGAGTGCGCTACTGCGGGCGCTCAGCAGAGGCTGCTGTTCTCCCACTGATAACATTGGTAAGTTCTGGGCACTGTTGTGCCCGTCTCCTTGTGAATTATTCCTTTGCCTTTAGCCATGAAACCAGCGTCTTTACTGTTTGTACATTTACAAGTGTTTTATAGACCTGTCAATTCTGGCAGACCCGATATTGCTGACTTGATTTCCAATCTAGAGAATGACTCTCAAGAGAATGCACCTTACTGAAATGACATGACCTCGACACTCAGGTGCAGATCAGAACACTAGTACAAACATTCGTTTTATAGCTAACATAACAACATTAAGTAAGTGAGAAGTCAGTGTTTTGTTTGTTTGTCTTTCTTTCTTTTAGTTTTTCATGTTAATCCTTACCAACATAGTCATGTCTAACTAGCTGCAGGTGTGTACATGTTTACACCTCCATCATCCTGACTGTGTATGTAGGCTCATGTAGTGTGCCCAGGTTGTCTGTCACCTTCAGCTGACTTTGTCTATGAAAAAGGCACCTACAGCATGCCCACCCTGCGTGTCTCAGGGCTGCCCCCAGGTGGCCACCATCTCCTGCTAACAGAACAGGTGGCTTTGAGACCTCTGTCTTCTTTTTGCCATTGACAACACAGAGATGATACTGGTGTCACCATTGGATTCTGTACTGTTTATTACCCCAGCTTAATATAGTATAATTTGTTTATATTAGTGTGTGGATTCGGTTGAAAATTCTCCTGGGCACAGTGTGAGCCACTACCTTGCCTTTTTTCTTGCACTACATTCGTCTCTTTGAAACTGCTGCACTACTATCCCCTGCAGATTTACTGTATGTCTAAATGTTATGTTCAGTGTCCTCCCTGACTGTGATTACTCCAACTGAAACAGAGACGATGGTGTGAAGAAAATAAGAAATTTAAAAGACACGATGGGGAATCTATCAAGCAACCGTGTGTGTGCACTTGCATGTGTATGGTACTGAAGTAATAATACTCATGGTTGGGTGATTGCCATTAGCCAGCTTACCCTGAAGGCAAAGAGGGAGGTCTCACAGAATGACCTCTTCATTGATTATTCCTTTCCACGTTGACCCTTGACCTTGACTTCATATTTTCTCAGTGAAAACCTCCATTCTGGTCATCAGTCAAACGGCTTGCTCATTTCTCAGGTCCAACAAAAAGCTCCAATGAGGAGAAACACTGCTCTATTGATCAGCAAGTGAGATATATTATCCAGGAGACAAGAGCTACTTGTTTATCATCTAATACGATTGGTCAGTCTGGAAGCTGTTCTCATGGGAATTGGCAGGATGAATTGGCAAAGACACAAAAACACCAACATAATACAATACCATGCATGCTCATCTTTTCAATTCTGAGCTGACAGTGTTTACAGTTTGATTTTTGCATGAGTGGTAATGAGACAGCAGGGAGAAGCGGAGCAGCCTTGTGTTGTTAGTAAGACCACTGAGCTGTGTGATGGGTCTGGCCACACTGTACGACTCTAACAATTGTGCTTTTTCTTTTCCTCCTCCTCCTCCTCCTCCTCCTCCCCTCTTACTCTCTCAGGTGAAAGCTGTTCAATTTTTTTCTTCCCAGACCTCCTGGAACCCCCAATGACCCCAATTAGAGCGCCTCCCATTCAGGTAAATAGACTATATTTGATAAGGAGAGTCAATATGACATGATTGAACTTCAATTAACATTCACTGAAAATTACTGATAATGGTTTTCTTATTATTAAAGGATAAGCTCACAATTTTTTAAAGTCTGTCTTAAAACAAAAGTCAGGTGCCCATAAGAACACTGAAAGAGGTTTTGCTCACTGTAACCATTTGTGCTGTTCATTCTGGCTATTAAAAGATTCCCTTCAGCCATCTGAGTTAGACAAATTATGTGGATATCTTCCAAAGTTACATTCGTTTTAGTATAAAATTCCCTCTTTGTGTTTCCTCGGACAGTGTCTCCATGTTGCGCTGCGGAGGAAGTACAGTAACAAAAAGAGGGTATTTGGTAGAAAAGAGACAGTAACGTTGAAAGATATCTACTAGATTTAACTAAGGAGGCATGTGGATTTTGTCTCCCATCACTTACACTGTAAGCGCATTAGAAAGGGATCTTTAAATGGTCAGTATGAACAAGAGATATGATCACGGCAAGAAAAAACTATTTCAATGTTCATTAAGGGCACTTGAATGTTGTTTTAAGACAGACTTAAAAAATTGCGAACCTATCCAATAAAAATTAACCTGCCTTTTTTCTCCTTAGGGGTGCTATAACTCTGGTCTTCCTGTTAGGCCAGATGGGCCAAAGTTCAGAATTGAGACAGAACTCCCACTGGATCAATTTTTCTTCCCCCTGCCCTCTTCCTCCTGACTGGTGTCCTCAAACCTGGACTTCTAAAACGCTGTGCCTAGTAGTTCTCCCCCTCCAGTGGATCACCACTCAATCCAAAATTCAGGAAATGCAAGAATTAAAAAAAAAAAACAGTTGTAAATACTCCACTTACAGTTTTGTAGCCGCAGTTTTATGACTGCTTCTGTTCTGGAGTTAACACACTGTGAGTGGAACCATCACAGGATCAAACGTGATTCATGCAGTGACAGAATCCAGCTGGAACTGTGTTACGGACTCTGACATTTCTCCATACTGCTTTCTCTATAAAAATCAAAAGGACAGTTTCAGGAAACAGCCAGCAGTTTTGCAAAGCACATTTAATTCCTGGGATTTACAAGGATTTCTACATTCTGTATTCATGTTTCTGGGAACTGATATTCCGTTACGGACAATAACTGACAAACAGCTTTTGCTTCAAGTCAAAAGTGGCAAAAACTGAGGCCAAATCGTGATTTGCTGATATGAAACTGTGATACAAATCAAAGACTGTTAGCCATATGCCTTTGTTAGCTCTGTGTGCTCTGTATTGCTAATATGTGAAACACACACATATGTACGTACATGTGCTGGTTGCTGCTATTCCCCTGACCTACACATGGAGAACAATACACATGCATGCACACAAACACAGACACACGCGCACACATGTATACACAAGCCCTTGGAAGGCTCTCTTTTTTTTTCCCCAGAGTGCACTGGTGTTTTTTGGGATGGGGCAGAATGTTGTCAGGGGAAGACTGTGTATGTCAGTATTTGTTCTGTGTTATTCTGTGCTGTCTTAAACATGAACCATATAAAGAGATTATGAGTTGTACTGTCTTTATTTGAAAGGAGCTTCAGCCTGCTTTCACTCAATTACTGAGAAAATGTTACTCACTTACTGTATGTCTGGGAGAATATCTAGGTCCAATTATAAACCTTATTATCTATTCTGTGTACAGTCAGTATTTTTCAATTATGTCAACTATAACTAGAGTGGGTTGAAACAACATAACCTGTGTGGTTGTTTGTGTGCAGTTAATCCACTTCTCTTCTTCACTCCGATATGTTGTTATTCAGTAAAAGCAACCTATTCTATTTTAATCATTAACAGGATAAATATGAAATAAGAGAGCAAAAATATAAAATTGTTTAGGTGATTAGGTGATTCCAGTACTTATACAATATGTGATCTGTGGTTTTGCGCATGATAAAAGAAATAGTGACATATTTTTAATGGTTTAATCATTCAATATTGCCCTCATTTCCTAAGTTAATGGGAGCATTAGTATCCAGAAAATGCTGTTGACATACAGGAAATGTCACTGATTAACAAGTGTTTCCCATACAGAGACTGTGACAGTGAGTCTTTTAGTAGGTAACAACACTGTCTGACTCGCAGCCCTTTAGACGGCTGGTGACAGAAAAACACACACGCTCACGGAGCAGAAGTCTCTACTGTAGTTCTGAACAGACAGTACAAAGGAACCTCTCTGTAAAAGGATAACCAAGCCAGTGGAAAACTTCATCATCTCTCTGCCGGGGAGGTAAATATTAACATTCTAGCAGAGGTTTCCAGCCATCGCGCTGTCATGCTGTGTAAGAGCAAGTGTGCTTTATTGCTCCAGTGAGCCCACCGGCTTGCAAATAACTCTGCCACCTCCCTTGGCTATTGTGTGGCCGTGAGTATCAAACTGCTTTTCTGTGATGCATATTGGAAATGTGGAGATGTACAGGTATACAACTGCCTTTGAGATCACAAAAAAAAAACCCCACTACGTATGATGTCATGAAAGCTCACCACCAGCCATGTCACTACAATAGGAAATCTCCATAGCAACAAGGGAGGGTTGTTGGTAAGATAAAGAGAATGACCATACAGACCAGATACAGCCCTCTGCAGGTGCATTGTAAGGATCACCACTTAAGCTGTTTGTATCAGTGTCAGCTGCTGCAGCGTTTACACATACGCAGCTTCTGAGAGGGCAAGGGTTGGCCGTGTATCATTTTGTGTGTCTCTGGCAGAGGAACAGCGTATTGCCCCACAGGCAGACTGGGTCTCACCATGCAGGGACTCCATTTGACAGCAGGTCTAAGTGGAGTTAAGACAATGCCAACAGAGATATTATGGGGCTAAATGCCAACAACAGCTAATGAGGAAAGGCTGATAGAATGACTTTAAAGCACAAGGTACATTATAAAAGACCTGCATTTTAACATTTTAAAATGAATTTAGCTTTTTAACATGTTGTTTTAATTATTTTAAATGTTCTTGACATACATAACAAAACATTAAACAAGATGAAACCATTAATCTCTGGGCTACAGTGTATGCTATAAACATAGGCCTACTATATGAACATGCACACATATATTGATTCACTCATTCGTGTAATGACAGATTTAATCATTTAGAACTGCCAGCTTCACACATTCCACCTTTTGTACATGCGGTTTACTTTATTTCTTAGGACTTTAGTGTAGTAGTAGTAGTGTGACATTTCCACATTCACCAACGGAGTCACAGTATTGGCAGTGCAGGCATATATTGTTGCTAAGGGTGATGACGCTGTTGCTAGTGCTGCCACAAAAATGAGATTATTCCTGGATGGTGATTGGCTGATCAGTTCCAGTTTTCAGCCACAGGCGTAGCAGACAAGGCAGGACTCCCCATCCAGATATATGCTCTACATGCAAAGACACACAAACAAAAAAAAAACAATCTCACATACACATATACGCACTCAACATATGCAGGCACACAAACAAACACAGTGAAAATTATATATGCAGCATATTTCAGACCCAGATGTTAAGACACATTTTTTTTTTCTAGCTGGTGGAAGGGGTGATCTGCTGCCAGTCATCTCAGTTTATGCTGTCAAAACAAACAGACAGATGGCAGAGAGGGTGATAGTGTAAAACAGAGAGAGAGAGAGAGAGATGCTGCTGTGCTCTACTGGATGACTCATCACTCTGTCACTGTGACCTTTATCTGCTACCCTCTCCACCGCTATTGTTCCATCCCTCCCCTTCATTTTCATTTTCTGCACACCTCTAACTACATTTCCTGCTGAGTATGTTACTCCCCTCACTCCTTCTCACACTCGTATTCTTCTCGGTGACACATATCTGCTCTTTCTGACCTAATTTCAACCATTTCTTCTCTTTTGTTTCCTATCATTGCTCCGGAGTCAGGTGTTGTCTTCCCCCAGGGATTTATGCTGGGTCTGACACAATATTGCCACATGTTCCCAAAAGTCACTGTCACGTGAGACACAGAGAGAGAGAGAGAGAATGGTAGCTAATTCTTGTGGCTGTCAGACTGTGACTTGTATACATTAACTGTTGAGTTGATTGAACTGGCCAGACATACAGTACTTAACTGCTGCCTGCCATGAGGGAAATTTGCTCACTGCACACTCAGTGGATGCATATAGCCAGGAGATCTTTGTACATGTAAATTCAGCCATATATACATACTCATGCAATATTAATATCATTAAGTTTCCTCTTTTAGCTAAGCCACACCTCCAGGGCATGTAGGCTCTCATTGATTTTTCCTTGTTTTCTGAGGCTGAGAAAACAACAGAAAGTGAAACCACATCCAGAATCAATAGCGGAGTACTCTACTCCTGGTAAGGACATATCTCACCATGAAAGCAATGATCATCAGCGGCCTGGCTGCTCTCAACAGGCAGGTAAAGAACTTCCAAGGACAGTCTCTAAATATAGAGGGACTCCGGAGGGGGACATGCAGAGAGAGAGAGAGAGGAGTGAGGGGAGAAAATGTGGAAAAAAAAGGGATGAGGGGTCAAAGTAAGCTGATGTGGTAATTAAGTTATTTGGCTGGTCGTCATAGAGGCGGAGGCTCCCTCCTTGAATCCAGTGCCTGTTGTGGGAGCATTATTTTACTACATGTCCTAATTAAAACAGAAAGAGGGATTTCATTTGTTCATAGTGAAATGAAAGGTTATGATGGCATTTGAAACTGTCATACAAGGGGGAAACTAAATTGTAATTTAGCCATATGAGGTGTACAGCAATTTTTTGTTCACATATGTTTTTACTTTACAGAAACGTGCAGTTAGTACAACTCTTTTTGCACGCACATGCTTCTGTAACGTATTACATCTGTGCGCGTGTGTGTGTGTTGTAGCTTGTAAGTGAGTGATCACCTGCTGCAGCACCAGTAGAGGTCATCCAGGATAAAGCTCCTCCCCTGCAGTCTGCTGTCATAAGTTGGATCAACGCCCTCTTCTCTCTCTCTCTTCCACATGTCTTGCTGCATAGAAAAGGGTGGAGATTTTAGGTGTGCAGTACGTCTGCTGACTCACACACTGATACGTAAACATGCTAATCACACTCACAATATATCTCAACAAAGCCATTTATGTGGGTCCTCTTTTGGATTGCAGTGAAATTCTTGAATGTAAATGATCAGAAGTTCATTTATTTTTGCAAGTCAAGTTTTGCAAAGCACATTTAATTCCTGGGATTTACAAGGATTTCTACATTCTGTATTCATGTTTCTGGGAACTGATATTCCGTTACGGACAATAACTGACAAACAGCTTTTGCTTCAAGTCAAAAGTGGCAAAAACTGAGGCCAAATCGTGATTTGCTGATATGAAACCGTGATACAAATCAAAGACTGTTAGCCATATGCCTTTGTTAGCTCTGTGTGCTCTGTATTGCTAATATGTGAAACACACACATATGTACGTACATGTGCTGGTTGCTGCTATTCCCCTGACCTACACATGGAGAACAATACACATGCATGCACACAAACACTCTCTAAATTTATGGAATGTGCCTTATGGGCACTGTGCACATTCCCTGTACTTTCCTGTCCTGATCATCATTATTTGATCTACAGCAAATATTTGTATTCTTGTCCACAGCTCAAACAAAACTCAGACCACAAATACATTTCTGTCTAGACATGTTTACCTCCCGCTCAGTCTGGGTCCCCTGCCCGGCCACTACAATGCAAGAACTGGCGAAATCAAAAACTGCCAAATTAAATACATTTTTAAAAATGTTTAATACAGTGAAAAACACTAGTCTGCAACAACAATGCTCAAACATGGTTACTGCAGCCATGTGGGGTCATTAGTTGGAAAACATTCTTAAGTTTCTCCATGAGGTTCCATCTGGTCTGCTTGGCTGAACATAAAACAGAATCAATGGTTCCATCCTGCTGAGACTTGGCACAACCTGAAGAGGAGAAGGAACTGGAGACAGAATTTAGGATCTAAAACTGTTGGAGGGTTAACGGCCCTCAGAACAGCTGATCACCTGTGTTCCAGTAAAACTATTTCTACAAGACAGAGTATACTGCAAGTGGCATGAGTTAGAAAGATGAGCTTAATAACATCAACTTTATCTCTCACGTCATTATGTTCATATGCAGCTATTTTTGAATTATTTAAAGTCTCCATCTACTCAAAAAATGTTTTTCTTCTTGTTATTTTACCTGGATGTTTGATCTTCAATGTGCAGAATGGTGTATGTGCATAATTTGACACTGGAAGGCCGTTTTCACATTCATCTCCTGTGCTCACCTTAAATCTAATTTTAAGGCGTGTACATGAGTGCGTTCTATCTCACACAGGCTCCGCCCTCTACTGGACTATATGGGAAATACTCTCCTCCAATCACACAATCGGCCACTTGAAATTTTCATGTACATAGCCGGCCAATCAGGACGCACCTACCGATTACATGTGTCTCACACAATATATAAGGAAGCACTTTGCTGCCACTTTTATCCTTTCTCACTTCAGTGAGGGCAAATCTGCTCATTTTCAGCTGTGTGACGTCTCGCTCCGCTGCGATGAGAGTGACCTGAAGCTTGAGATAGACCTGGACCCGGATGCCTCAGCTGAGACTGTCCCGGCAGCTTTGCCGATGGACAATGGCAACAACCTCTCGTCTGTGTCTGCAACATCACAGAACTTCGGACATCCACCTCCAACTTCGGTTCACCATGATTTTCCAAAGGTTACGGCCATGGCGGCAGAGCATGTAGGGCTCACACTGCCCCCGCCTATACTGCCCAAACCAGTTAGCCGGCTACGTAAAGGCTTTTACGGCGCAGCTCATCCAGCAATGACGAGAGTGCACAGACAGGGCAGAGCACCATTAGCCCCTGCTGCGTCAGCCACCTCCCAGGCCACCTCGACAGAGACACTGCAGCACCAGTCCATGCCAGGATGAAAAATGCTGGTAGACCCCACAGAAGCTGACCTGCACATGGGGAAAGCCAAAATGACTGTCAGCGGGAGGAGGCATCACATTGGTGAGGGTTCACTCTCCTCCCACAGTTATGGAAGCAGACGGTGGGCGGCCTCATTCAGTTACATGCTATGCTAGCCAGGAAAAAGCTCAGCACTGAGCCCATTTGTGAGCGCTATGTTGGGCACGATGTTGTGAGAAACACATCCCGCTCGACATAGCAGCACAGAGAAGCAGATCTGTCTCTCGCTGTGCTCGCTGGTGCCGTTATCTATCAGACCAGCTAGCACAGCTCGTCTATCTGGCTAATGGTGATGCAGCTAGCGGCGTTACCTCCTCACTGAGGAATAATGCTTCGCACCAACACATTGGCTGGGGAGAGGACACTACGTGTCTGCTTAGTGTCAACACTGTCTCCCACTGTTCTCGCCCACTATCCTTCATGGGACCAGCATACACAGCTTATCTCTCGGGTTAATGATGGTGCAGGCGGCATTATCTCCTCCTTAGGGAGTAATGTCGCAGGCCCGTACACGAACTGAGCAGAGGAGACATCATGTCTGTTTCGCTCCCCTCCGGTTATTTCCGTGGGAAATACAGAGGGGAACAAACACATTGACACAACATCAAATGCTGTGTTGAGGCAGCCAATGGTGATGTGTTCACGGACCACACTGTCGGCTCGGCCCTTTTGATATCGGCCCCCCAACTGGCCACCCACCCTCTGACACAGTTTTACAAGGAATGGCGTCACAGCTGCGCGTTAACAGAGTGGATGGATAAAACACTGAGACTGGGTTATTCACTCCAGTTCTGCCGTGTTCCTCCTCTGTTCTGGGGCATCAAGGAGATAAATCTATCCTCCCAAGAGGAGATAGATTTTCTCTCCAAGGAGATCCAGGACCTGTTGCTAAAACAGGCCTCTCGGTTGTTCCCACTCATGACAGACAGAGGGGCATTTACTCTGTGTCAACCTGAAAGATGTATATTTTCATATTGAGGTGGTGCCGAAACACAGATGTTCCTGCGTTTGCCAGCCTGTGCTTGAATCCCAAGAGGCACAAGCATCACATGGTGAATGTTTCCTCATCAGTGCAGGAGGACCTGCATTATTGGGGGTCCCCAGAGCACCTGTCGACGTAGACACTGCTGGGTTGAATGACCTCCTACATAGCGGTGTTCACAGATGCATTTCTGACACATAGGGGGGGCACCTGCCTGGGGAGAGGGATAGGTGGTGTGTGGCCTTCAGGGGAAAACCGACACATCAACTTCCTCGAACTTCAGGCAGTGCTCTTGGCTCTCCAACACTTCCTGACCCTGGTTCAGGGGAGACGTGTTGGTGAAAACAGACAACCACACCATGGTTGCCTACATCAACAGGCAGGGCAGAGTCTGGTACACTGCTGTTGAAGATGGCAGAGATCCTGTTGTTGTGGGCCTCAGAACACCTCCTGTCTCTGAGAGCCCTAGTGAGTGATTCCTATTAGCCTCTGGAGTGCTCCTCTCTGAAGGCATTGTCATTCAAGACAGCTTTGCTGCTTGCACTGACTTCAGCTAAGAGAGTGAGTGAGCTGTGCTCCCTGTCGGTTCATCCTAGCTGTTTGCTGCTTCATGGTGACCACAGTGATGCTACTCTCAGACAGAACCCCTCCCTCATTTCCAAGAACTTAAGGAGCTCATTTAGGTTGACAATTATTTAGCTAGAGGCATTTTGTCACCCCATGGGGATGTCAGGGAGGCAAAACTGCATTGATTGTGCCTAGTACGTGCACTGGCTTGTTATGATGAACGCACAGAACAGCTGTTCGTGTGCTATGGAGAGGGAGTGGCTGTAAAGCCCTATTCAAGAAGTGCCTAGCAAGTTAGATTTGTGAGTGCATCTCCCAAGCCTACAGGCAGTAGGGTAAGGACCCCCCACCGTGGTCTGAGCACCTTCTACACACGGTGTAGCAGCGTTGATGGCCTTATTCAGTGGGGCAAGTGTCGAGGACATATGCACGGAAGCGTCTTGGTCTACGCCTTGTCCGTTCATAAGGTTCTATCTCTTGGACATGACAGTGGTGTGAGTGTCAGCTGTGTTACACAGGAGAATATTACCCATAGAGTCCAGTAGAGGGCTCCACCTGTGCTTATAGAAGTAGGGTTACAATATTCTAACCTTTGATTTGTGACACCACAACTAGTTTGAAGCCAATCGGCCAGTATGCAACTTAACCAAATGTGATGTGGAAACTTGATGCCTTCAGAGCTCCAGTTAAAATTTTGAAATTAGAAATATTTGCAAATTAATATATTCTGGATTTTTTAATGAGGGAGCAGAATCAGATGTCATTTTGGGGATTTTAACAAGGTAATTGAACTTTTTTTTGTGGAAAAACCATTTCATAAAAAAAATTATTATTCACTTTAGTCAAGCACTTGTTGTTTTTAAATGTGCTCTATAAATACCTTTTACTTTGACTTTTGACTTTATCCAAACCATATTTTTTTATATGTCTTTAAACATGTCTGGAGAGGATCTTTAAATATGTTTCTGGCAAAATCAAATGTATCCCACAGCATATTTTTATTGCATGTATCAGCCAAAGAAATCCCTGTGGAGTGGCAACTAAAATATGGTTCAGGTGTAATATGGTAAAGGAATGTTGGTGAATGTTGCTGCCATATGAAAATTGTTAATGCAGAATAGCTGCAAGAATGAAATGAAACTACACTGAAATAACATTTAATACAGTATATGACCTACAGCTCCCCCAATCCCACCAAACTCAATCCCATATATCCCATTCTCTAAGTGCCCTTTTCCCCATCCTGCTACTAAAACTGTGTTACAGATAATTGTTAAGAATGTGGTGGTGGATGATGAATCATTGCACTACTGTCACCCAGCATTCAATACCGGTGGCCGTACTCTCGACTGCCCTCCATTTAATATCGGTCCCTCTCCATTTACATTCATGGACGATGAGGATTTAAGAGTTCCTGGCCATCAATCAGCCTGCTTATGTAAAAGTGTCAATACCTCTTCATTGAGACCTTCAGCCAGAGTGGAAAACTGGTTATCAGCTGTGCAGAGTGAGCCACTGCTTTGGTCCCTGTGGTCCCATGTCATCATCTTAATCAGTATTTTGACAATTTGATTGGAGTAAGATTGCATATCCTGTTGAACCTGTCCTTGGGCAGTACAGAATGGCAGAGCAAGGAGAATGTATGGGGGAGGACATGGAGTATTCCTCATGTATTCTCTGGAGAGTTGTGGAGTCTCTTTTTCCTTCATGTGCAATTCCCGCTCTCTGCCTGAAGACATATCTGGGTTTTCATCTGTCCCACTTTCAAGAAGTGGAGGAAAGAGGGGCAGGGAAAAAATGATTGGACTCTCCAGCATGAATTCCATCATTTGTAGTTTATGATTGCATTAAGAGCTGTTAGCATCAATACTCTGTGTGTGTGAGTGTGTGCTTGCATGTGCTTAATTGGTCTGGGCAGTAATTAGTGGACTGTGAAACAGTAAGCGGGTCTGTAAATAATCAAAACATCATCAATGGCTGAACAAATGATACTGTGTAGAAGGCTGCCTCTACATTCTGGAAATGTTAAGGACCTCACAGATGGATTTTTCTCCCTCTTAAAGGGGTTTCTTTTGGAGGAGATTTGTGGAGGAGATTTTTTTATCCAAATTGAGGGTCTAGGGACACAGTACAGACTGTAAAGCCCCTTGAGGCAAATATGTGATTTGTGATATTGAACTATATAAAAATACTTCATCAGATGTTTGTCATATTTGTGAAAACATAAAGCACAAACACGTAAAATACTGGAGAATGATGATTAAATTATTCAATTTGTTATTGTTCTCTTAGCTCAGACAGGTTGACCTGGGAAGTTGGTGTTCTGTTCACACAATGATTACAGGTATTGTATCATGTAGGCCTATGTTGCCAATTATAGATGCATCAGGGGCAAATGGCAAGCTGCAAAGAATATTTTAGGACATTTGTTATCAGTTTCTATCCCTAAATGTTTTGTTTGTAAGTGTTCTGACATCAGATGAGTATGTTTGGCTGAAACCTGTTTCCACTTTGCGGTGGGCGATGCTTCCCCTTTAATGTGGAGCAGTGAGGACAGGAGTGTCGGGAAAGGGGGAGCGCAGAGGGATGGGGCGAGGCGCGCAAGAAGCTCTTAGTATGCGCTGCGATGCCCAACTGCAGCCCACGCAGCTCAACTATGGTGAATTATGGTGAAATATGAGAGACATGGGAAGAGCCGGCAGCTCAAAAACAGTTGGTCGTGATGAGATGACACAGCGGCTGGACATATTAGTCAAATAAGGGAAGAAGGACAGATATGAAGGAATGGACTCACGACCTCTAGGCACCTTTTAAGAGGAGACAAACTGGATAAAAATACATGCGTCTGCGCACCAAGAGAATCAGGGTGAATTCCTGCATGCCATTATCTGAAATTATGCTGTAGTCCAACAGATAATATTATGCTGCTTTGTTTAGTGCATGGAGTATATTGTGGCTGTCCATGATCCACACAGGAGAGGGCTGCAAATGGCTTGAGCATGTCTGGCACCTGCCACTCCAAACTAACTAACTAGCACTTGTCAGTCCACTACAACACTGCCATTTAATGTTTAAATACCCCAGTGCATGAACTTGGCTGCTTTGACACATATTTTCTGAGAAAAATGTTTTTCACCTTTTAAAAACGCCATCAGAGGACGCGTTATTCCATGGAATGGGTTGTGAACATAAGCCTCCATTTGTTACTAATGTGCATCATTGGTGTGTTCATATGGATATTCCCTATTAGAAAAAAAGATGGTGGAACTTACGTGGAGATGAAATAAAAATTAACATTTTAACGAGCTAAAAAGCACAGATGAAAAAAAACATAAGGGTGGAATACGGACCTGTTTGGGATCAAACAGGTGATTTCGCCTTTGATGAAATCTGCCGAAGTATGGGCGCTTCCGACTAGAAATACTGACAGCAGCGCCTCCCGCAACCTCCCTTCTTTAAGTCTGCAGATATCAGGCTAGAGGATTACCTTTGCTGTTATTGACAGCGGCGGCATATTGTTCTGAAGTGGGGGCGTCATATTTTGCCGATGTCAGAATTTTAAGAGTTGCTTTCACGAAAATCACTTTGTTCCCACCACAACACCGCCCCTCCAGCCGACTTCAACCTGTAGCCTACTATAGCTGCATCACAACATGTGTCTGCTGGTCACTGAGGCGAGGGAGGTAACTCCTGCATCCTCATCCCTTGTCCCCTCTCCCACTCCCACTACTGCGTTGCTGCAGAGCTTCGGGTGATATATGGCTGGCAGAAAGGAGCTGCTTTAATCGTGGGGGCTGACTTTGGACCGGACACTTCTGCTGGGCCCGTTACGCATCACCACCACAATCAGAGGCAGACTGAAAACAAGTCTTAGAAGGGCCTGTGAAAATAGGTAGGACTTTTTGATTTGAATTCAGATATTGCAACTTTGGCTTTGTCTCTAAAGTAGCCTGAAATACACCTGCATCTCAAGGCAGACAGCTTTTGTGCCATGGCCTATGAAGTGTGAAGTATATGTCACTGGCCTATATGTCATCTATGGGCTATGACACATATCCCTAAATGGAACTATTAATTTGAGATTTGCTGAAGTTTGTCTTGGCTTTGGGAGAGAATGTTGGTCACATCATACATAGAGAGAGGAAATTCATCTCAGAAATTGTATGGAGCACTCAGTATATAATCAGATTTGTTGGTTGTAATTGCACCCTGTGAGAGCTGATGCAGTATTACTGGCGAGCATATTGATCCTGCAGTGTGCTCATATATAAGAGAACTCATAACCTAATACACATAGACACAATGGAGCCAATGTTCTCAAATGGTTCGCCCCCCCTCCCCAGTTGTTATTTTCAACTGGTCCTGCGCTTGATAGTTTGCAGGAAGGTCTTGAAATAGTAATATCTGTAATATCAGTAATTCTGGGAATTACATAGTCTGTGGTAATGTTACATTTAACAAAATAAAGAGACTATAAACAGTTGTAGGTCAGAAATATATGCCAATTAATACAAGTTGTTGAATATGCATGCTTAAAATCTTTCATGCCCATCCAAAGCAAAAGACAAAAAGGTAGCACACATGGTAATCACATAAAATTGCAGCCCTTCTCTGTCTTCTGTCCTGTCTTTTAGCTCCTCACAGGCAGATCTGCCTGTACCTGAACCCACAAGCGTGTGGAGCCTTCATCTCTTCGTGGCCTGACGTGGCCCCACCCTGTCTAAAAGCTGCAGGTCCCATCTCCCTCCAGCATGACGGTTGCGACCGGCGACCCTGCGGACGAAGCAGCAGCGCATCCGGGTCAGCCTCATGACCAATATGACCCAGAGCCGGATCATGAGTGCTGTGAGAGGGTTGTCATCAACATCTCGGGCTTACGCTTTGAGACGCAGCTCAAAACCTTGTCCCAGTTTCCAGAGACATTGCTGGGGGATCCCAAGAAACGGATGAGGTATTTTGATCCTCTCCGAAATGAGTACTTTTTTGACCGGAATAGACCAAGTTTTGATGCTATCCTCTATTATTACCAATCAGGAGGGAGGCTGCGCCGGCCTGTTAATGTGACCCTGGATATTTTTTCCGAGGAGATCCGGTTTTACGAATTGGGTGAGGAGGCTATGGAAATCTTCAGGGAGGATGAAGGTTTCATAAAGGAGGAGGAGCGGCCTCTGCCAGAGAATGAGTTTCAGAGACAAGTGTGGCTGCTGTTTGAGTACCCAGAGAGCTCAGGTCCTGCTCGCATCATTGCCATCATCTCTGTCATGGTGATTCTTATCTCTATTGTCAGCTTCTGTCTGGAGACACTGCCAGTTTTTCGAAACGAAGATGAGGAGATGTACAATTATCCATTCCAATCCAGCTCCAACGCCACCTCTACCAATGACAGCTCTACATATTTTACAGATCCTTTCTTCATTGTGGAGACCCTCTGCATCATCTGGTTCTCTTTTGAGTTTCTAGTCAGGTTCTTTGCCTGTCCAAGTAAAGCTGGATTTTTTGGCAACATCATGAACATCATTGATATTGTGGCAATCATCCCCTACTTCATCACCCTGGGCACAGAGCTAGCAGAGAGGCCAGAGGACAGCCAGGCAGGCCAGCAGGCTATGTCTTTGGCCATTCTCCGTGTCATTCGTCTAGTCAGAGTGTTTCGTATCTTCAAACTCTCACGTCACTCTAAGGGGCTCCAGATCTTGGGGCAGACTCTGAAGGCCAGTATGCGTGAGCTGGGCCTCCTCATCTTCTTCTTGTTCATCGGTGTGATCCTCTTCTCCAGTGCTGTCTACTTCGCCGAAGCAGACGAGCCACATTCCCAGTTCAGCAGCATCCCTGAGGCCTTTTGGTGGGCAGTGGTTTCCATGACCACCGTGGGCTATGGAGACATGGTCCCAACTACCATTGGAGGGAAGATTGTGGGGTCTCTCTGTGCAATCGCCGGTGTGCTGACCATTGCCCTGCCTGTACCTGTCATCGTGTCCAACTTCAACTACTTCTACCACAGAGAGACGGAGGGTGAGGAACAGGCACAATATCTGAATATCCCAAGTGTGCCTAAAGCCAACTCAGCTGAGGATCTGAAGAAGAGTGGCCGGAGCGGCAGTGGATCCACTCTCAGTAAATCTGACTATGTGGAGATCCAGGAGGCCGTGAACCACAGCACTGAGGACTTCAGACCAGAGGCCATGAAAACAGGAAACTGCACTCTGGCCAACACTAACTATGTAAACATCACTAAGATGCGTACAGATGTATAATGTCAGCTGCTGTAGATGGTTAGCTTAAGCTGGGGTCTGCAGGGACTGTAACAGGAAGATGAAGGTGTGACTCCCTGTACTGACCAACGTATGGCACCCAGTATGGAAGTCCAGAGCAGACGAGTGAGATTAACTTGGAGAAAAGGTCAGCGGAGAGAACCTCATGTTCTCCCACATCCGAAGGACCTATTAGAGCATATCATAGAACTGCCATCCGTCTTATTTGGGACATTGTCTGTGTCTGCATGGAGTTAGTCTTACCTATGTGACAGTAGTCGTCCTGCTCGCAACAGTAGCCAAATAGTAGCCTAACCAGTAATAATCTATATTAACAGCATAAAGGGACCACCTGTTTCTACCTTCCTTCTCAAACTGCCGCCGAGAGAAGATGCACGCCAACAATAATTTAGATCAGCGTAACTTTTAATTTAAAATGTAACTTAAATAATTAACTTGTGATTAAAAACAGGCCATAATATCAGCGTTCATGAGCAACTTCTGCTGCTCTAACTGCCAAGGTCCTGACTCAGAGTAAAACAAAATCACTGAGATCACAGCCATTGTGTCAGGGGGAAACTGAATTCAGCAACAGAGAGAGAAAGAGACGGAGTGATACTAATATGCTTTTGGCCAAATGGTCATGTGTTGCTTTCTCTGTGAGAGAAAAAAAGCTTCATTCAAAGGACCTGAGTGCACTAGCATTCCTCCCTTGGCCCTCAATATATATTGTCTAGTACAAACTAGTGGCCTCTGTAGACACCAACAGATAGATGACTGTGCTGTAATTCTGGACCACAACAGCACACCACCTTATTTTTCCTGCCATTGTTTCTTGATGAAGCTCAAGTGGATTTACCGCATGTATACATACCAAGACTTTGCCTTTTTTTGTTTACAGCCGATGCAGGCTAACAGGTGGACGGAAGAAATATCTCTCTAAATAGAGTGAATGTCTTTTTTATTTATTGGTGTTTGTACATTTTACTTGTCTTCATCAATGTGTGCTTCTTTAGTAATAGGATGAATGTGTGCTTTTCAACTCTCATAGGGTGAGCACCTACATTTTTTATGGTTGAAACACCCAAAGTGGAAGGATAGATACTCAATATAAGTAGTGTTCTGCGTGAGTGCCTATTTCTCCATCTTTTTAACTGTACCTTTAAGTGTCTCTTTAGCTGCCACCTGGTTCCACTGTAACAGATGTACAGTGAGTACTGTTTAGTTTGACACCACTGCCCAGCATAAACGTTGCTGTTCTTGACTTCATGGCATTCCATGTTTGTAGAAATACATAAAATGAGATTAAGGAACCGACTAAAGTGAGATTTAAGTTAGTTGTTTTTGTCAGAAGCCAGTTTCATAACAGTTTAAGGTTTATGGCAGGAAAGTTAACTGGTTTGATGTACAATTAATTAAGGCTTTTAATGTATTAATCCTAAAAGTTCACAATTCTAAAGGCCCGACCGAAGCATGAGCTCAATCAGGCCAACTGAAATTAATTTAGGAGACCTTCAAGGTCCATCTATTGTCATACCAGCAATGCCAGCTTTGTAATTTTCAGTCTTACTGGTTAATTGTTTAGAAGCAATGTCAGCGTTTAAGTGTACTGTAAGCTTGTTTATAATATGCAGACGCTCTTTAGCAATACTGATAAAATCGATTGCTCTTAGCTAATTTAAATGGATACAGGATCTAGCATTATCAGTTTATCCTGGCATGCCCTCTCTCCCATATAGTTCTCCCCCTAAAACAATAAATCAAAATTAGTGAGCTTTGCCTGCCTCTGTAACAAGTTAAACAAAAATATTTTGCAATTATTTCACTGTTAGATTTTACAGCACCAAGTGTCAACCTTCAGGTCACCAAAGACAAATGTGCTGCCACCTGGCTTATCTTGAATTGTAAAAGAGATTTATTGTTTTCTCTGTATTTATTTATTTCACCTTTTTGTACCCATGCAGTTTGAACAATCATTACATTAGTGCATTTTGCCCACATTCTAATACAGGACCTAGGCTATGTGTCCTTCATCAGCTTTTTATCAAACAGATGCTGTCCTGCTATTGTAGTGCTGCATGTCCTTTGAAGTAGTCATTGTAGCATGCATTAGTATGAATAATACTTAAAAGGCAAATTGACTTAAATATATTCCAATATCTCTATAGGTACTGGCAGTATGTGCAATATATGAAAGATAAGTGTCTTGTATTAGATGTGTGATACTTTGCATATGCACCTTCTTGCCGTTGCTATTTGAAATCCATGTGAAGTATTTACCCAGAGGGGTTTGTGTGCCCACAAGAAGATTCGTTTGCCATTTATAATGTAAGGGAGATTGAGAAAGTGAGAGCAGGTTAAACATGAGAGGAAATAGGAAGTTTGGTGAAATAAAGAGTCCAAAGCCACAGGGACGGCTAAACATATGATCTACAGTTCAGATGTTAACTTGTGTCCTGCTCCCTTTAGCTTTATTGTCTTTATAGTCAGGTTTAGTCACAACCCAGTAACTGTGTCTCATAGTGAAAGCACAACAGCTACCTACTATCTGCTGCCAGCACAGTTGATGCACAGAGACTCACATAGTTGGTCAGTCAGACTTTTTTGCTCAGCCAAGTGTGTCATAATGCTCCAAGGGACTGTCTGAGTGCCCCTATCTCTGATATATAGGTCCATCACGCTCAGTGTGTAGTGTTGTCTGTGCATGTGTGTGTGTGTGTGTGTGTGAGAGAGAGAGAGAGAGAGAGAGAGAGAGACAAAGAGATTGTGAGAGAAACAGAGAGCTTTTAGATACAAGCTGAGCATGTAGCTCTTAAAGACAAATTGCTGGCAGTTATCTGCCAGAATGACTATGGTGCTCTGTATATTCTATTCCATCTCAGCACAGTGTTTACAGCCTGTGTATATATATTGAACACATACATATAATATATTCAACAAGTAAACAGAGGGGAATGTCTTGCCACACTCACTAGAGATCAGATCTTACGAGCATGTGTTGACTTATGAGATAAGCTGCGGTATCAGCCAAGGCCAGTTACTGGGAATTGTGGAGAGGAAATAGAGGGAAGAAGAGGAAAGGTTGGGAATTAAAATATGTTAAAGAAATTTAGATAAACACTGCCCACACCCTCCTTTGCTTTTCACTCTGATGTGTACTGGTATTTCTCCTAACAGCTTTTGTGTGCTGGAACACCTATGTGACTTTATGTGGCCTGAAAGCTTCGTCTGGACTGCCGTCTTTTCCACTCTTGTTACCAAGCACACTACTGAAGTGACACTCTCTGCCAAGACAGAAACATTCTCTTGGGAGAAACCAACATGACGGCACATCAGGATAATCTGAACACAAGGAAAACACATCTTTGCTGTACTTCATGACACAAACAAGAGGACACCCACAGACTTTGAAACATATACAGCCAGTGTACACACACACTGCCCGTGAACATACATATACCTTCGTGGTCATCTCTGCTGTCAGGACAGACACCTGTGGTTCTCTCAAACATCAAGGCCACAGAGTGAATGGACTTCAACCTACTGCTGGTGATCAACAAACGTAGCCATGTAAACAATGTATCTAAAAGCTGCTTTCAATGATGTCTTAAAATGCCTATAGCTTCAGCTTTAAAATGAGCTTCTGCCATGTTTAGATTCCTGTGTAGCAGGGAATTGAAGTGTATGCTTGCTGAACTAATCCAAGAAACTAAAGTTGTGCTGTAGGTGAATTATCTGTTAGGTTTGGTATGCTCCAGGGACAAAGGATGGAAGTATATTAAAAAATCAAACAGGAAGTATAATTTCTATGAGAACTTTAACTTATTTGTGTCATCAGACACTGTATAATTGATCTGTTGTTTGTTTTTTTTAACTATGTTTTTTCTATTTGAATGTCATCATTAGGTCACCTTTGAGCCTCACACAGTGCAGGGGCTGAAGTCTGACTAAAATACACATGCAAGCCTTGTCTTTATATTTTTACCCTTAGCCAACCACCTCCACTTACTTTCTACTTAATGCCACTTCTTCTACCTTATTCAACTATTTGCAACTATTCACAAATCTTCAGCTCCTTCACTGTATTTACGGCCTCTGCTCATCGTGGTCTATACTCTGTCTGTATAAAGCCTGTGTTTTTTCTACCATTGTAAGACCATGATGCAAACTGTCCATTGTTACACACAAAGGAAATATGGATCTGAGCACTTGACATGCTCTTCGCCAGGACCTCCAATGGATATAAACCGATTGAATAGAGAATATCTACAGAGAGATTCTTTCATCATTCAAAATAATTGTAAATTATGAAACTATTATGAATAATAATGGTCTTGATGATGATATAATAATAACACCTTTATGATAACCTCAAGCTGCTGTTGTGTCTTTCTCATGTGATGCAGGATGTTTTAAAAAGGGCCTTGTGTGAAGACTTAAGCATCTTTTTACAAAAACAAATGGATGTGTAATTCAAATTGGGGATTTAGAGCAGTTTGTATCATAATGATGCCCATATTGTCACAAAAGCCCAAATCAGTTTTCAAGGTGTTTGGGCCAATGACTTTTAACTGTGATGTTTCTTTTTTGTCCATTCTTCTTTGGTGAACTTAATGGAAAGAGAATAAAGCCATGGGAATGAAAACTGAAGCTTCCATATACAGTATAATTTTTATGAAAGCACCACTGAAACTCCTGTCCATTACAGAATGTATACTTGAATCGACTATCGACCTTCACCTTCTCAATGGTTTTGTGTCCTGCTTCCCATAAGTGAAACTTATGCTCTCTGTGGTTTACTGAGAATGCAAAGTGGTCTATTTATAAAAAAGCAGAGAGGAGGAAAGTGAGGCAGAGAGATTTAGAAGGAGAGTAGAGAGCAAAATGCTCTTGACTCCTGGTTCAACATGGAGTGGGACAAGTACAAACACTTTGTAGTATCGGTGCCATTTAGTAGTGTCTCACACTTCCTAGTAGCTGGAAATGTTTGTCTCTCCTCTTGTTGTAACTCCCTTGTGCTCTCATCACTGCTCCTTGAGTTTGTTCTGGCTTTGCGCTCTCTATTATTTGCCCCTCTCACATTTCATTACCCACATGTTTTCTTTCTCTCTCTCTCTCCATCGCTGCTTCTCCAGTGGCTCTAAGCACCAAAGTAATGCACAGTGGGTGATCTGATTCTCCTCCCAGACATATATTAGCAGGAGTAATGCTCCATCTGGCCGTCTAGGTTGACTTGGTTCCGGTATGTCAGCTAAGGACAGTAGCCAGGCAGCCTTCCGGATAACTGATGGATATTGATCCACCAACTGCTGTAAAAGGAGCTTTGCTCAGGTTCTCTTAAAGCCTGCCAGACGGCTAATATCCCACCTATATCCACCTGTGGTTCATCCTGTCTTCCAAAGCATGTGAGGATGTTCCCTGCTTTTGTCCTGACTTATTTTGTAGGCAAGGTTCATTAAATGATTTAAAACGGCCACAAGAAAATAATGAAACTGATATATTAACAGTTACGTTTCCCTGCCTATTTCCCCTTCTGAGGCCTGTCATTTTGATGGACACAAGTGCACTTGTGTTTGTATGTTGTATGAGGCAATATCCAATAGAGCAAGTGAATGCCTCACACGCTGTGAACATTTGCCCATTGCAGTATGAGTTGATTTATAACCTAATACACAGCCCACTTAATGGCCTGTCAACCTGAACTTGCTTTATAGCAGACCAGGTTCCATAGGGGAAACCTGTGTGTACTGTGCACATCTGTTCATTTATGTGTGTGCATGTGGAGGAGGGGAAGCCCTTTTTTCATTATTCCTGTCCCAACAGTGGAAGCCCCCCGTGTTCACCTTTTCTATTAATAGCACATACAGCAGGTTTCCTTTCTGTTTATAGGGAATGCCTCCTTCTTGCTTTAAACAGTTAAATAGAAGATTGTGTGTATTGCCGGTGTGGAGGACCAAGATTTTGTGTTAGATCTGTAGTGTTTGTCGAACACAAAGGAAAAAACTAAATAGATATTTTTAATATATGTGATAATGCGATAATGTGAACTGCAATATAAAAATACATTTTCAAAAAGGTCTAAAAAAACATATTGGTTGCAGGAAGGATGCATGTTTGAAAGAGGGAGAGAATAATAAAGGGGGCGGAGTGGGAGCAGGGTCAGATTTTGAAGAGGGGGTGAACATATGAGAAAAGCCACTAGGGAGCTCCAGCTCATCGATGTGTTTAATGAGCAGAATTGATTCACGGGTTTGACCTACATTCTGTAGGCTGTTCTCCATCATATATGTTTAGTTACAGCTAACCACAGTACTGTAAGGGTCTTCAATGTAGACTTTAAGATACCTGTGTAGTATAAGTGAAAGCTGTTTACAGTGCGCTGATTTAAACAGCTCCGTTTCACAAGGAGAAATTCACCACTTTCAATTAAGAAATACTTACCCCTCATTTGATCTTGTTTCTGCAGTTGATTTGCAGTTGTTGTCCAGTAGATAAGGTTACCAATTGATGTTGATTCCAAAATGTGAATCAGCCATGCTGTTATCATTTCTTCTTCACTGTCTTAATCTCAGCCAGTGACAAAATTTAACGTGGAAGCAAAACAAAGCACATGGCACAGAGTAACGTATTCGAGACGAATAACAAAACTAGCTAATGTACATACATAGCATAGCAAACACTGCCGTGATCTTCAGAGAAAGACCTCCCAAGAAAATATCTTATATCATGCATTATTCTTTTAAAATGGTGTAAATTAATACATTAGCATAAACAATATGTCTGCTATATATAAAGCTTATCCAATATACAGACTCTGTTGAGACAGACTCATTCAGCTGAAGGGTACCAATTTATAAAGTAAGTAAAAAGGTTTAGCACTCAGTGTGTGTCTGGACTGACAAACAGCATCATGTCTGGAAACCCTGCTGCTTTCATCAATGACCTGAAGAGATGAAGCTGAGCCTTGCGCAAGCAGTGAGTTTGTATCACAAGGACATTCAAGATGTTTTACATTAACTCTAGTTTTGAGACATCTCATCTGAGGGCTTCCTTCACAGTTGCCTGCTCTGCTAATTCACTTTTTGTCTTTATGGGCCATGTGTTCAGCAAGTAACTCTCATAACCTTACTCTTCATTCATTCAGTTCCTTACCATATTCCTATCTGCCCCCTACTGTCCATGAGGAGGCAAGGCAAAGTGCATTGTTTTCTAAACTTGGACTAAACTTTCATACTCTCCTTCTTTCTGTAATGCTGGTAAACTGTGCAGAATGATCTTTTATACTATGTGTCTGTGCAGTATTTGTTAAAAATCTAACATCATTTTTATTTCCTCTTTAGTCACAAAAGTATTGGGTATACTGTGTGCCAACCGATTTCACATATAAATGTTTAGGTGTCAAACTGTTACAAGACAGACAAATCAACCCTTTATCTTTCTGGGTTTAATATCTGCCAAAATAATACAATTCCACAAGTCTTTGTAGTTCAGTCAAAAAAGAACAAAATTATGAATGAATGAAGGAAAGAAACGGAAGAAGAAAAGGAGTGGCACATCTTTGTTCTGTGGTTCTCCTTTTCTTGCTTTATTACAGTAAAATGAATCAACAGCTGTGTGACTCAAAGTGACACTGTCAAAAAGCATTAACATCATGGACACGTCACAACCAAAAAATCTCAATTCTCACGTGACACAGTAAACCCAGTCACAAGAGAACAGAGAGCTTTTCTCTACTGGGGTTACAGTGTGTGTGATGGACATTATGGATTCTTTTATGGTTCTTTGTATGGGTCCATGTGGAGAGGCGTGTGTGTGTGTGTGTGTGTGTGTGTGTGTGTGTGTGTGTATGTGCCTGTGTCACCACAGTGAGGAAACAGGCAAATGATACCCCCCCTTCCTCTCCTCCACTCTGTATCTCCACCCACTCATTGCTCACAGACATGATATAGGGGGCTTAAAATATCCCACCCACATAAATAATTCAAAAACTCTAAATCCATGTTCTAAAATCCCTCCTGGTCTCCAGTCCTCTTTCCTCTTTCTCCATTATTCTTTTGATATTCGTCTTTCTGGAGGTGAGTTTTTACTCAAGTTTTAGGTTCAAGTTGAATCTGCCTTTCTGGACACACACATATACTTGTCAGCTCTGTGCTTTTTTTTTCAATACCTCTTAGTGTATTGATCAAGTATGCATCAGAAGTGGATTACATAATGGGGTGAAAATTGGAGAGCATTAGTCATTGATGGCTACTTAGCTTTAGTAATGGTTTCTCAAACTCAAGGGTTGATTTACTCTGCCTCCATTTATCTCCTCCCTGATGTTCAAAGACCCAACCCTAGAAGACTATAACTATTTTTTTCCATTAAAGTTTAGCATTATAGCATTCATTAATGAGTCAGAAACTAGACAAAAAATTGTGTGATATGGCTGGAGAGTAACCCAGACTTTTAACCTTCTTTGCTCATCACTAATCAGCACCAAGCAGGGAAGAAGACGCTTGAAATCCCACCGATCAAATGAACTCCTGGAGCTCGATAAAGAGATATCAGTAGGTCAGAGATCAGAGATTAAGGCAAAATATGATGTAGGTTTTTTACTCTCCTGACAAAACTAAAAAAAACCTAGTTTAACAGACTTGTACAAACTCTTCCCAGCATCCTTTCTCTTCCCCGTTGTCCTCACTCCAGCTTTGTCTTTGAAGTTTCCTGCCCCTACTCTATTTGGCCTATTTTTGTAACTCCAGTGGGAAAGCGGAGCAGATGCAGAATGTCAGCGGTAACAGCTTCGTAAGGAAAAAAGAAAACAGAGAAGTGTCAGTGAGTGAGAAAAGAGCAGAAGATCAGGCCTGTTGAGACATGCAGTCTAGGCTTCCTGGAAGAAGGCGGTGCAACTCATGAATATGGATTAAGATACTGGAAACAGACATAAGTAGTCAGAATTATCTGGACTCATGTGGCTGTGTAGCCTGGAAAGCTAGTAGTGAGATGCATGCCGTGGGGAATGTCTGATCCATATATTGGGTTGATGATTTGAAAAATCAAGAAGATATGGATGAGGCTTGATAAATTTAAGGATATGGCCCATGTATGTAAAAACTGGGAGAGCAGTCAAAAGTTGTGTCAACAACTGAAAAAGAAGTCTGGAACATGCTCTCCTCATTTCAAGCTGAGTGTGTCAAAGTGCAGTCCTACCATACGCCTGCAGAGGGAAGCCTATCCATGCTGTGCATTACTGCCCATGTGACTCTGTGGGGATCCATGCTCAGTCATGAGCCAGACAGTAGCATCTCCTCCCCTGCCTGAGGCTGCATGCAGGTCGAGGTCACCCAGTGGGAGCATCTGTGCCAGACACATCCATTTAAACAGAGCTGATGGGAGATTAATATAACAGTAAGCAATGCAGTGAATCAATCTTATTCAACCACAACGAGTTTACCCTTTGACCTGCATAGCTTATTTAAAATGCAATATATTGTAGGTACTTAGGCTACTTGTGAATATGCAGAAGACAACAAAGCGGCGTAGATGGAATTGTCAAAAGTACAAAGCCTGCATTGAATGCTGGACTAGAAAGCATTAAAGGATAGGATCACATTTTTTATTCTATTTTAAAACAACACTCATATTCCCATATGTACATTGAAAGAGTTATTGGTAGCTATAATCAATCCTGATCTTCATACTGGCTGTGAAAAGATCTCTTCTTAAACAATTTCACTATAAGTGATGGACAAAATCCACAATCCTCATCCTGTGCAAAAATGTATTCTTCAAATCAACTGAAGCTAGTATGAGTCTTCAGCAGTCTTCCAAATCAAGTGAGTATCTTCTAAAATGAGTCTATTCACTACAAAAATCCAGCTCTGCGTTACAATCCTTCCACCTTCCAGTTTAGCAGGAAACACTGTCCATCATGGAAGCACAATTCATGCTTAAAAGACTGTAACTTTGGAAGATCCCCGCTTAATGTGTCTATAACTCAAACTGATGATATTAGCTTCAGCTGAACTTAAGAATAAATTTTTGCACAGAACGAGGACTGTGAATTTCATCCTCCATCACACTGAAATAGCTTTAAGAGCTTCAAGGGGAGATCTTTTCACAGCCAGTATGGAGCGGAGGATTGTGACCAAAAATTCTCTCACTGTACATATGGGTATGTCTTGAAAAAATGTGAACCTTTCCTTTAATGACATTTTGTTGTGATAAAAAATTATGCCTTGCTTCATTCAGCATTGGGATTAGAAATGAGAAGAGAAAGTGATCATGTCTGATGGTGGTGCAGTCAAGAGAGCATAAGGCAGCCGGGCAGAGGTTAGGAAACAACCCTTTTTAATATCTCTCTCTCTCTCTCTCTCTCTCTCTCTCTCTCTCTCTCTCTCTCTCTCCTCCCCTCGAGATAAGACGACACCGCTTTTGGTTTGAGGACGAAGAAAAAACAGGGGTTTTGCAGGCAGGGAATTGGCCAAATTAAACGTAATCATGCTGTTGTTATATCACTCTAACATCTGGCCCCTGGGTGACTTCCGCCCTGCCTGCTGTCGGTGCGGTCAACTCCGGGGTGACGGGATGCACGCTGTGGTCAGTCCATCCAGTGCGCACTAACCATGCCTCCGGCACGGCCCGGAGCGCCAAACTTTCACCAGCAACGCCCGGAAGTTTGTGGGATCGTGACGGAAATGAAGGTAGGCTACTTTCTTCTCCTTAAACAGTCTGCTTCAACAAGTGCTTCAACAAGGTTTCTGGGAGATCGTTTTCATTCAACCAGCTGTTGCACAGTCGCGCTGCAGGAGCGGCGTTATTAGTCTGTCGCTGGATCAACAGAGAAATCACAGCTTTCCTTTAAACATTTCTAAATAAAGGGGGGAAAGGAAAACTTGACATTAATGCATCAGAATAAAGGGAAGGGTATACTGCTGAACAAAATGTAATCACTCCATACTATATGTTTTTTTCACTGAATGCATAAAAAGTTGTTACTGGAACTGTCTAAATGTCCAAATTTCTCAAAATGATATTTATAGTCTTAGTTTTCTCTCTATGAAGAGTTTGGCACTCTTTAGGATCATCCTGTCTTATGATGGACGCTTTCTCCTTTTCCAATTGTTGTCAAAGATGTTCAGGATTTAGGGAAGTCAGCACCTGCTTGATTTTTCTTGCATTATGTGTGTAAACAGCTATTGTTGCTATAGTATTTATTGATTTAATGTAAAATCTCAATCTGCAAAGAAAGCTGTAAACACAGCTGGCACAAAAGTGTAATGAAGTAAAAAGAAGGATGTTTTACTGTAACTTTTAAATGTATGAAATGAAACTCTCAGGTGAAAAGCTCCGCTTATTATTTCCAACATCTGGCCAGAGGAGATGACATGCCTCCACAGCATTATATTGCTCGTTTGTCAATGTGTAGTTTTTTTCCTGTGCATGTCAAAAGGTGTGAGGTATAGATATGGGGTTACATGCCGCCATTGAAGTTCAGACCATAATTTATCTGTAAGCAAACTTTCTTTCAAGTACTTGGTGACTAACAATGGCTTAGTCTATATACGGTTCCTGCCACCGTTGCTTAGGGGCAACCTAAACGCCTGATTTGAGATTACTAAAAATTTAAGTGTCTCATTCATTTTCCCCAGAACTTCTCAAATCTCCACAGTACTTTAGTTTATAGGTTTATAAGACACTGTGGAGCAAAGATTTGGTTTTAGGGATTAGACATGTTTTTGTTGTTTCCCTGGGTTGGGAAATCAGTTGGAAATGATCTTTAAATACAGTATGTGAAACAAATGTGAATAAATTGACCCTCTTTCTTATTTGCTCCACATCAGGAGTTACATTTTTCACAAACTGGTAAACAAACAGTTGTAGACTTGTTGCAATGAGTCCATGCTGTCCAAGCTGTTGCTGAGAGAGAGAGAGGAAGTCTTTAAGGTTCAAAAGGGGTACACTATGTGTCATATAGTTGTTTTAACAGCAGATGTAAAAGGTTTACTTAATATGCATGGTGTATTTTGGCATCTGTGTGTGTGTATGTGTGTGTGTGTGTGTGTGTGTGTGTGTGTGTGTGTGTGCGTGCATGTGTGCTTGTTTGTACGGCACCTGAGATTAGTTATATGTAATAGAGAGTCAGACCAGATGGCCATATTTTGGCACAAAAGTCTGGCACAAAAAAAGGGTTTCTAAAAAATAATGAAATATTTCTGTAAATGAGACAGGCTTAATCCCCACTGTGGAGGAGGAATGGCGGGGTGGGGTGGGGTAAGGTGGGTTGGGTGGTAGGAAAGAGAGGCCACGCATGTATTTCATTGCTCTTGAGGTAAAATATCATAATGTTTGCTTATGTTATGATAGGCGATAGTCATTCAGATTACAGTGAAGTTTGATTACATAAGGAGACATTTATATGAATGCTTGTAAGGGAAGGCAGTGCAGACACGACACGATACTGCTGGTGGAACAATGGATAATGACTTTCATCTGGCACAGAAGTGTTCATTGCAGCAGGTCAAAGAAAAAAAACCTGAAAATGGGAAGAGATAATAACATTTGTTCTTATTTCAGTTTCTCTTGTTTCAGGAAATATGAGAAACTCTATAGATGTAGGGAGATCACTTAGAATGACAGAACGACTCTTACAAGTCACTTTAGGAGTAATGGGATCCTACAGGAATGTACTATTTTCTGCCAAACTCAGAACCGTGTTGGGTATTTCACATTTCTAGATTTTCTGTGTTTTGTTTTTTTCCTGTAGTCTTCTCACTAGTTTGAAGTGGGCGCGGCTCAGTCGGAAAAAGGTGATATGTACTGATATGTAATGAATGAATATTTCATATGATTAAAAACACTCAAATTTGTTCTCTGGGGCATTTGTATGACCTGATGTGCTGTAAATTTTGAACCTGCTGTTATCATGAAGAATAGAGTTGAAGCATGTACTATTTATGTACAACTATGCTTTGACAATGATTAGCCTCTGGCTGGATTTCTGCACATTTGTTGCTGGGTGTGTAACAGTTTCATCCTAAGGACAGACAGACCCATGCTGGCACATCAATCTTTTTGTCAACCTCTGTTCCAGTTAAGCGAGGATGTCCTTCTGTCAAAGTGTTGATTTGGCTTTTCTTTTGTTTTTCAGTATTCAATATTACACTGACGCGAATCAATGTAACTACAAAGGTGACTTTTTTACAGTAAATAGGCTTTTTACTTCAGAGACTATCTGTATTTTTCTTAAACCATAACAGTTAAAGAGTAGGTATACACTATCTATCTCTAGATGTTTATTTTAACCATTGCATAGTTCTGACTGAGAGGTAGGTGTGAATCTGAAGTACAGGAGGCTAAATGCAGTATTTTGGGGACTGCCCGAACCTCTGCTCTGATAGGTGGGCTTGAGATATTGATCACAGCTGGTGCAGCTGTAAATCTTCTTAATCTGATTAAATGAAGAAACAGAAGTGTGCCTGTGTATAATTGCCACCAGTTTTGTCGATGTCTAAAGTAGGCCTACTGTATGTGCTGTTTTTAGATGCTCTACAGGAAGTTTATAATTTTTTAGGAAGTGATTTTGGCTGCGTTTTGCTCGCACTGTTGTTGCTGTTGTATGTGTGGGTCTTGTCAAAATGCCAAGGGAGGATTTTGGTCCCAGCTGCTGTGTGCAGAGACTTGGCCTGGAGCCTGCAGACACACCCATGTCAGCATCAGCAGCTTACATCTTATGAATGCCTCTCAGGGACTGCACGTAGACCACAAATCTGCTCCAGACAGACACATGGAGTAGGGATGGGCAAAAATAGTATTTACATGTTTTCTAGCATTTTACCAAACTCCATCCGATCCGCAGAGTACCTCTCAATCTTCAAGAAAAGACTAAAGACCCACATACACCTCCGCACTTGATGGGCTGAAAAACAAAAATCCATTTCTATGCATTCTATGTACTCTATGCATTGCCTCTGTGCACTGCCTGTTGGCATCTACATCCTTTTGGACTCAAACATAGCTTTATGGCACTTACGTTGATCTCTCCTGACTAGATCCTTGCTTATATTGTATCAATTCTCAGATGAACGTTGCTTTGGATAAAAGTGTCTGCTAAATGAAATTGTAAATTGTAATTGTAAACTGAGTATGAATCTTTCCCTAACTTTAACCAAGTTATACTTTCGTTTTCACTCACAGGCATAGCAGTTGTAAGATATTCACAGTGAATATTTTGCATGTTCAGTTCGCACCTTCTGTCTAATACATTAAAGAAAAATGTGACTCGGGCAGCATTATGTTTCTCCCCTGTGTGTGTGTGTGTGTGTGTGTGTGTGTGTGTATATGTGAGTGTGCGTGTTACTTTTTGTGTTTGTGTGCCTATCTGTGATGGCTTGCGAGTATCTGTGTTGATCCAACGGAAGAGATCCCTCGGCTTATGGCACTGAGCTGCCCAGCCTGCATTAATCTGCTTAATAGGGTCAAAACTCTGGTCCAAAAATATCAGCTTCACCAACCAATGCCCTCACACAGATAAAGACCCCCCCCCCCCCTTTAACCAAATCACAGAATCATAACAAAGGAGTCCAACATACAAGGTCAACCATACTGTACGTACTGTATACCATGAAGTGAGAATGCCTCCCAAGGTTCTCTACACAGAGTGAAATGTTAACTGTAATGCCCTGCGCACTTGTGTAAGCGCACTTAGCAGATACACCAACTGTGCTCAGCTACAAACATCTGGCACACTGCAGATTTATTCTTGTGATAATGAATATTATTCAGTAAAGTATGCTGAAATTTGGACTGCAGTTTGTGATGAGGAAAGTGAACAGTCATTTAGACACAGGCATTGTTTATTAAGCAGGAGGCATGGACAACTGCAGCAGAGCTTTAAGCAAATTTCCATAATAGTTTAACAGTAGAGTATATAGTTTATACAGCATATAGTTTAGCATAATATTAGTATAGTACCGTATACCTCAGTACAGTACAGTGAACAAAAAATGGCAGAAATTATAAATGAAATGACTAAAAGTCATGACAATGTAAAAAGATTAAAGAACTAATGAACTAGAAGAATAAAACTTCTACCCATGTTTCCAGGTGACTGATTAGGCTCAGCTGTGACAAAATCAGACCCAAGGTCCACTAAGATTTAAATGTGGAATATTCAGGTGGATCAGCTGCAAGGAAAAAAGATCACATACAACTTTAATGAAGCCTCAAGCCTGAGTGGAATTACTGCGGACACACATACACGTGCACTAAGACAAAAACCTGCTAGCTAATGTCAGCTTCTAAAACATAGTAGTAGGTTTGGGAGACGTAATAGCCGTAATAAACTGCGTTTGTCCCAAGCTTGACCTCTTTAGCTTTAAAAACCTTCTACAGTATGTCCTGAAAGGTCTGACGTCAGCAGTCGAGTTCCTCCTCAAACAAAGTGGACATAATGTGTTGTCTCTTAGTGGGGAGGGAGCATAAATGTGACACCATATGCTTCTATACTGACTGGTAATGTGGGTTTTTAGTGAATGCTTTTCATTTCCTTTGTTGTATTAATCAAACCAGAAAAGCTTAATACTATACATTATGATGACTTAAGTTAAATAATGGCCATATACATGCATTTCCTACCAGCCAGCCAGGAAAGGATTGACTTGTAGTTAAGCTAGATCTGCCTGAACATCTGTTCATGTTTACACACAAGTGGTAAAGTCACAGGGGTCAGCTTACTAAAATGTACAGCATGCAATACCATATTTCTGATGCAGATTCCAATATTGTACCCACTGTGTTTGTGTACATTAGAGCACCACATGTGGTAAGAGCTGTTATCTCATGGGTTTCTCCCACCATAACTCGCTGTGTATTAATAGAATGGCAAGAATAGACGGAGCACCAGGAGTTGGCGTGGGCCCCACACAACACCTCTGTTTTACGCTGTCTAACCACGAGTCAAGGTCACACTGCCTCCTTACAAGCATTTTGTCCTCACGTCTCCAGAGCACAGCTGCTGGTGTGTGGCAAACGCTTCATATCAAATATCTAGTGATTATTTATTCACCCTCAAATCAATTCTTTAGCCCCTCGAGTTGTTAAAACATTGTAACCCCAAACTTAAACGCGCCTCAGCCTTGACATTATTTTAATGGAAAGAAGTCAAAAGAGCAATCTTCAATTTCAGTATGTAAACAAATAGTATAATTGGTTTGATTGTGGGTCAGTTTTTGATATATATCAACCTTAATTCATTTGATCTGTTTCAATCTCATGTTTAGTATAAAAAACTGTTTGTGTCTGGCTTATCTTTTAATTTATGATGCTAAAAGCTTATCCAGTGTTTTATATCAATGTACAACATCTGTCAGTGTGTATTGTTTTTGTTTGTGTGTTTGTTTTTATTTCGTTGGTTGACTGTTGTTTTGATTTTTCGTTGTTGTTTTGGGGAGGGGTGTTTTTGGTTGTTTTTGGTTTTGTATTGATTGGGGGGGGTCGTGTTTAAGCATTTGCAAGTATGTGTAAGTTTTGTTTTTGTTTTTTGTTTTTGTTTAATTGGTTGGTTGTATAGATTTTTTTGTTGTTTTATGGTGGGAATGTTTTTGTTTTTGTTTGAGCATTTGCATATTCACGTACAGCAGATATACACAGTCAAAGGTCTGTAAACATTTTTAATTTAAAGAATCACAATATAATAGAATGATTTTAAAGACAGTACTGTATGATAGGGAGAACACCAAGAAAGTCCTACAGAGAGAAATAAAAATGACCTTCAGTCAGTCTGCCTGTATTATTCATTTAGTGGTGTGTGACTCAGTTTCCAGAAAGCCTTTACAATTAATCATATTAACACGGTTTGAAGAGTCATCATGACTGTCACCATGAGGACGCTACTTAGGCTGAAATGCACAAAAAATGATATCCTTGCATGGGTACTTTTAATTTAGTCACAAGTCAAACTGTAGGACATAAAACAGGATTTAATTCATCTCACTATTACACAAATATGAATGGAAATAGAACAAGACATGTTGATTAATCAGCGTTGACAAGACTCTCTACAGGAGATGTTTATACATGTTCTTGAAATTATATGAATATGAGTGACAGCTTCCTTACATGCCTGTGTGTACAAATATGTTTTACAGCGTGAGGAGGTATGGCCGGGTGTCTCTGAGTGTCGCTCTGTGGAATGTGACATAAGACCATTTGTAACCTCTGCGAGAGCCAAAGAATACCTAACCCTAACCCTTCAAGAGTTTGAATTTCTTTTTTGTTTCCTGCTCTGTAATGATGGAAGATATTTGACAGTAGGAGGTGAGAGATGGAGTTTTCATAATTTACACTGTATGTCATTAATAATGCTTGTTCTCCACCTGCACAGCTTAAAGCTTACAGTTAAAGAAAGTGAAGTATAGAGTTCAAGGAGGTGATAATATATCGGATTTTGCTGAGTTGAAAGTGAAGGTGGAAATCTGTGTGAAGTGAGGAAAGGAGCTTTGGTTCCTCTGTTCATGTTGCTCTCGTTCAACATGTTAATGGATTTGTTAAACATCTATTATTTATTGTGATACTGTAAAGTCAGATATGGAGACGGCCTATCTGTGTGTGTGAGTATGTGTGTATGTGTGTTTGTGTGTTTGTGTGTGTGTGTGTAGGGTGAGTGAGTCAAGCATGCAGAGATCTGAGGATCTAATCACACCGTTCCAGTCTAGGAGGCCATGAGCACATCACCCAAGAGCTTATTGCACTTATGTTTACACACACACACATACAGACATGTACCACTTACATATAGACACACACGCACGTACACACACACAATTGCTTGCAAACAATAATAATAATAAAAATAAGATAAACCTAAACAAAGTAATCTTGAATGTCTTGTTTGTGTTTCTGCATGCTGGTTTGCATGTGTTTGTGTGTGTTTGTGTGTGCACAAGGGGCCTTTGCCACAGCTCTGGTTTCTACTCCAGCATAAGGTTACCCAGTGTAGTCTGTGATAGATTAGTCATTCTGATCCCAATTGAGAAGGTAAAAGGAAAGCTGCAGCAGTGGCAGAAACTGTGGAGGAACTTTTCATCTTCTACTGTTTTTGCTATTTTACTCATACAGCGTGTTGTACGCACACTTTTGCTAAGGAAGGTAAGCTGTGTTTGTGCTGCTGTTTGGTGCTCTGTTTGTGAACCTGTCTGGGTAGTTTATAGTTCCCATTTTCTTCTAGTGAGAGTGCAGCTTTTGTGTTGCAGCTTATGAAATTAAACAATTAAGACAGAGACCATATTTCATATGTCTGGAGTCAGATTTCATTCTGTTTTTAAGAGGACATATCACTCTCAGCAGATCTTGGGCCCCACTGTAATTAAAGATAAATAGCTGAATCAGTGTGACCATCTGTTTTGGAAACCATTTGTCTTTTTGGACGGTCAGAGCAGTCACTTTCCATTACTTTCGGAGACAGACATTTAGGAGTTGGCAGTTCTTTCTGTTGCATCAAGTAAAATTAAATATTGATGCCATATTGAATTATTGAAAAAACATTAAGTACTGGTCAAGCAGAGTAATATCATTGGCTAAGTTCCAGGTATTGATTTACACCAAGACTGTTGTCAGTGTGCGCTGGTTCGCAGCTTCTATTTTAGGATCATGAAAAAGTTCTGGTTGCTCAAAGGGTCAAATGGCGAGGAGGAGAGGAGAAGAGTGGACAGGAGAGGAGAAGGGAGAGAAGGATGAGAGTTCTTGAGGGTTTGATTTGGTCTTTATCATATATTTTATGTAAATTTTATTTTTGCAATCCCACTTTAAGTCTTACTCCTTCTGTTTCGGATTTGTTCTTATTAGACATCTTTACCAGTTTCAAATTAACCCTCTTCCTGTATGCACAATCTGTCACAGTTTTTGCATCTTTTACCCACTCATCGTCATCTGTTTCTTCTGCTCTTGATTAGCCGCCCCTCTTCTCTTGTCAGGGCTGCTCTCTCATCATCCTGTCTATCCATCCACCCACCTATCAACTCCCATTCTATCTCATTGTCACTTTCCTTCTTTTTGCATTCTGTCCTCATCCCACTCCGTCCTTCCTCCCACATCCGCCTTCCCAACAATTTTCATGTCATCCTCCTTATTCACTCAGCTGGCCCATCTCATTCTTTCTCTCTCTCTCTCTCTGTCTCTGTGTCTCTCTCTCGCTTTCCCAGCAGGATTGGTATCACTGGCATTGGTTTTAGGAGGTGACTCATCTCTGGAGTCTTTAATTAAACATCTGCAGGCAGTCAGCACTTGGTCACACACATACACGCATGTACAGTATGAGCACACACACAGCATTCAGACAAACACACGCACACCTCACATTTCAGTTACTATTTGTTTTGATGTGTTATGCTGATGAAAAGTAGCGGGTAAATTTAAATGCAGACGCAAACAGGAAAACCGGAGCAGAGTGGACTAAAGTGGCACAGTGCAGTTCAAATGAGGGCCCTGGTGTCTGGAGGAAGCGAGGTCCATGCTATCACTGCACAGCCAGTTAATTATGCACTAATGTATGCACAGTCCCAGTTACCCTGCACTATCCTCTCTCCTATAGCCTGCATTGGGATCATTACTAAGATATACAGGGTGTGTACTTCGACTCCCTTTGCCATGAGAAGGTGTTATGTTTGTGAGTATATATGTATATGTACATGTGAGAAAGAGAAAGGAAGACAAATAATGTGTGTATGATAATAAGAGAGCTTGGGCTTATGTTTTATAATTTGGGCACATTAGTTACAGCCAAACACACAGATCAGCCAGAACATTAAAACCATCTGCATAATTATGTGTCGGTCCCCCTCATGCCGCCAAAACAGCTCTGACCCAACGAGGCATGGACTCCACATGACCTCTGAAGGTGTCCTCTGGTATCTGGCAGCAAGACATTAGCAGCAGATCCTTTAAGTCCTGTAAGTTGTGAGGTGGGGCCTCCATGGATCGGATTTGTTTTTCCAGCACATCCCACAGATTCTTGATCAGCCTGAGATCTGGGGAATTTGCAGGCCAAGACAACACCTTGAACTCTTTGTCATGTTCCTCAAACCATTCCTGAACAATTTTTGTAGCGTGGCAGGGCGTATTATCCTGCTGAAAGAGGCCACTGCCATTAGGGAATACCGTTGCCAATGAAGGGGTGTACTTGGTCACTGTCAAAAGAAGTAGCAAGGAGATTATTTCTGTCTTTCTGTCAAAATGAAGTGGAATCTTCTGTTGTTAAAATCTCTTTTTTTGTTCTTTCTTTTCTTATTTTGCTGCCTTCCCCTCTTCCTCCACTTTCTTCCCCCATTTCTGTATCTTTCTCTCTCTCACACTTCTCTTTCTCTCGCTGCTGGTTTCCAAAGAGATGGGTATCTAAGAAACAAGGAGTCATGATAGAACATGTGCTTTCAGACGTCATATTCTTGTCACCTGATAGTTAACACAAAACAAACCCCTTAAGCACTCATTGTCAAAAACACACTGACTCTCTCTTTCTGTCTCTCACTCTACAGGTGTTGGATGGGAAAAAAATAGAGGCAGTTGTCAATTTGTCCTGCTACTGTAAGTCCTGCTGAAGACTGGATGCTGTGCTGCTGATTCTGACAACAGAGCCTGCCATCTGTTGTGTCTGTGTGTGTGTGATTGTCTTATCCTGGGGTCCCACGGCTTTGCATTGGCTGAACTGCAGCCATGGAGGTGGCCCTGGTAGACTTTGAGAGCCTGGATGACCTTGATGGCAGCCTTGAGGATGAAATGGACACCGATGCTGATGAGACCACAGCTCTCACTGTGGACATGCCCCCAGAGCACAGCCCAGGCAGCAACTACCCTCTGCGAATCCCTCAACTGTCCTCTACGCCTTCCCACCACAGTCCCTCAGTGACCTCCTGCATTTGGGATTCCACCTCATCTTTGCCCATTCCACAGATACATACACTGGGAGTACCACAGTCTCCAACAATGCCAACTCCAAGTAGACAGGGCCGCACTAGCTGCGCCAGTATGATCTCCAACTGGAAATTGCTGCTAAGAAGTGAGGGCACTAAGGAGAGTGAGAAGATCTTCAGCCGGCTCACTAAGGAGTGCTGCGAGGATCTGTTTGTAGATAAACGAGGGCTGGATGATGGCGACCAGAAAGTCATTATTAACATTGCTGGTCTGCGTTTTGAGACACAGCTCAAAACATTGGACCAGTTTCCTGAGACACTGCTAGGAGACCCTTTTAAGAGGATGGACTACTTTGATCCCATGAGGAACGAGTACTTCTTCGATCGGAACCGACCCAGCTTTGACGGTATCTTGTATTACTACCAGTCAGGGGGTAAGATCAGACGTCCAGCTAATGTTCCCCTGGATGTGTTTGCAGACGAAATTGTGTTTTACGAGCTTGGAAACGAGGCCATGGAGCAGTTCAGAGAAGACGAGGGATTCATAAAGGATGTCGAGATCCCTCTACCTGATAATGACATCTATCGGCAATTCTGGCTGCTGTTTGAGTACCCAGAGAGCTCCAATGCGGCCCGGGGTGTAGCACTGGTGTCGGTTTTTGTGATTGTCATATCCATCATTATTTTCTGCTTGGAAACACTTCCAGAATTCAGAGATGACACTGACACAATTGTGCCCACAGCAGTACAGCCTTTCAACCAATCCATAGGCTACACTTCTGTGGCTCCACCTGGTGCAAAGCCTACAACTTTCTCTGATCCCTTCTTTATCATTGAGACAGCCTGCATTGCTTGGTTCTTCTTTGAGCTGTGTGTGCGATTTTTAGTCTGTCCTAGCAAAAAGGAATTTTTCCATAACCTCATGAACATCATTGACATCATATCCATCATCCCCTATTTTGTTACTGTGGTAACAGAATTGGTCACAACACCTCAAGAGAACTCAGGACAGAACATGTCTCTGGCCATTCTGCGTATCATCCGTCTGGTCAGGGTGTTTCGTATATTCAAACTCTCGCGTCACTCCAAAGGATTACAGATCCTGGGACAGACTCTGAAGGCTAGCATGCGTGAGCTTGGCTTGCTCATCTTCTTCCTCTTCATCGGTGTCATCCTCTTCTCCAGTGCTATCTACTTTGCTGAAGTAGATGAGCCTAACACACAGTTTGTCAGCATACCTGATGGTTTCTGGTGGGCTGTGGTTACCATGACCACTGTAGGCTATGGGGACATGTGTCCCATTACCATGGGGGGTAAAATGGTGGGCACCTTATGTGCCATTGCTGGTGTGCTGACCATTGCTTTGCCTGTTCCCGTCATTGTCTCCAATTTCAACTATTTCTACCACAGAGAGACGGAAGCAGAGGACAAGTTGCCCATGACAGATGCTGTTGAGCAAGCCATGAAGACTGACACAGACACCAAACAGGGTAGCAACATCTCGCTCAATAAGGCCAATGGCATCTGGCAGACTGACAAAGGGTAACAACTGTAGAAGAACAGTATTTCAAAAGTATTTTAGGAAGACTTTGCCACAAAGCAGGAAAGAAATATGAATGAAGAGAATATCGAGGAAACTGTTTTGATTTCCTCTCAAGTAATGGTCTAATGGGATCAATAAGATATTCCATTTGTGAAAAATGTGTTTTATAATGATATACAAGATGTACCATACTTACCTCTTTTGTGTCTAATATGAAAATTACTCAGTGAAAATAATGGACAGAATTCTCTACATTCATGTTCAGGATTTGTATGTCAGTACATTTTAAGTTTACTTCAGTTTAAGAATTTTAGTTGCATAGAAAGAAAATAAAATCCTTTATTGTCATATTTCAGCAGTATGTATTTTAAAAGATTATCTTTTATAATTTTGGTTTCATTGTTTGGCCATTAGTCCTATTGCCTATGATATTTTACTCACCAGCTTCACTTTGGCAACCCTGTCCCATAGAATTTTGTTTATACACTGTTAAATTGTTTTCCGAATCACATTGTGTTGACAAACGTGGATGGCAGACGTACAAAATGTAGGATCTTGACGCCAGAGATTGAAGTTCATGTCCAGAATCCTGTGTGTGTGGTCAAAGGGACTGCAGATGAAAATTAGCTATTAGCTAACTCTGTTACAGTACATCAAATGGTAACATTTATGTTTAACACTAAACATGGTCCCTTACAAATAAAATAAATAAACTAAAAAATGTAGGCAACAAAAGCACTTTGGTTAAGGTTAAGGAAAGATTGTGGTTTCAGTTAATAAAAAAAGTTTAATAATGCTGTACTACCAGTGGATATTGTACTGCAAGATTGGAGTGGAAATCAATGTATTAGCAATGCATACATATAAATGAATGTCTGTTACATTACACAATGCTGATTAAGCTTATCATGGCCAGATTAATCTCTCCATATTTTACAGTATATTAAGTTTTTAAATTTGGTGTCGGTGGCAACATTCCCACGCTGGCTGGATGAAAGCATACTGCGCATACTCTATGGGTAGAGCATGCACACCAGAGACTTCCGCCGGCCAGGCAGCCAACTTCTGGTTAGCCCTCTGCTAACTTGAATGGGGATAAAATAATTTAATCCTGCAGCTCTTCTAGACTTTCCTAATGTTATTGGACCGAATGGATCAAATTCTGATAGTGAAACGAGTCATTTCGTGATGGTTGTGCGATACACAAAAAAATGTATCCACCATTACATCCGCAACAGTAGCAAAGGAGTAGGCTATGGCGGCGCCTATGACGTAAGCGTGTCAGCAGTGTTTTTGTAATTACTCTCACTGCCAGAAGGGGGAGACACAAGTCCCGCACTCCAGCTTCAATGAAAAAAAAAAAGTTAAAAAAATTAAATGTCACAACCCAAAATGATCACATGATTATAATTGTCCACTGCATTGCTGAGCTATTTCCTGGTTCAGCTGAAAGGAATTACCTTTCTGCTGCTGGAATAACTGATAAATCATTGTATTTGTATGATGGTTTATAGGTTACAGAAAGGTGAGTAACAGATCATGTAACTCTGAATTCCTACAAGTTTAACAAGGTAACACTGGAGATGACATTTATAGTGGACATTACCTTTCATCTTTCTTCTTAAAAAACATTGTCTGAGACACATGTTCTGTCGGCTGCAATAGATGCTGCCACTGCCACAATCTGCAGGTAACTGTGCAAAATCATAACTGATAGGAGTAATGGCCAATCACAGACAAGACCAAGGTTGTAAAAATAAAAATCACAAACTAACAACACATAAAAAACATCCCATCCCAAAAAAATCACAAACAAAACGTTCCCTTATGTGTCTTGAATGAGTAACGTGTGTATAGTTTTTGGATTATAGCCCTGTTGTATTTATTTATTTAAAAATGTATCACGTTTCTATTGTATTTATTCATTCTGTTTGATAAGTAGCAAAGAATCCTCCACTATTGATAGCAATCTGACTCCACAGTATGTATTATAATGGAGTGCCTTAAATCATGTAATGTTGAGATACTTTTTAATTTGCCATACATAATCTTAATACCTGTATGTTTATCATGCATATGTGCTCAGTATTTTTGATTTCAGCTTGGTTGAAAATGTAGCAGAAAAAAAAAAGTTATAACTTTTTTTTTTGAGCAGATAACTCTGTATCTTATTTTAACAACAACAAAATTGAAGAGGAGTTTTTTTGTTTTTCAAAATGCTATCCGACAAAGAAATGCTTTCTGACATGAAATACAATTTAACATGTCCAGAGTAATGGGGATCCTATCTTTTTATAAGGTAGATACTATCCTTCAAAATTAGCATTCGATCAATTTTGTAAATTTGTGGATATCATATTGAGAAATTAAACTTTTGAGTTGCACCATGATCAGAAAATCATGTAAAAACATCAAGAAAGTGAGGCAAAGAAGAAAGAGGCCAAAGACAATTGCTGAATAAAGGGAACTGTTCAAGGGTCATGGGACATTGGGCCAAAATGTCCCATGACCCGTCTTATTGCAGGAGTAAATGTAAATTATGCTGTATCAGTGTAATGTATTAGTATTTCTTTTATAACATGTTTAAAAGAAATCTTGGAAAGTGACATGTTAATTTGGATCCAAGAATATGCCGTAACATTATCTCAAAATAGCTTTAGACTCATGTAATGTTTGTCTGAATTTCTGGTTGAGCATATGATGAAACTAGGATTACATGTATGTGTTTTCTGTGTGTTTGACAATCAGCTTTGTGGTGATGATGATTATGGTAATTCTACAATATGATGTCAGTTTTTATGATATAATCAGTCCCTCGTCGGTAAAGTCGCTGTTGTACAAGTTCAGAGGTAGACTGGCCTGAAGTGATTACCTGCGTCATCATGGCTGCAGTAGGCCGAGGTTTATTACACCAATAAGACCAGTACACTGTATTTGTATTTGTACGTATGATAACATTTCAGTATATGATTTACTGTAATGTAGATGCAATATATTCTGGGATTTTACATCGTGTCTCATGTTTTTTGTGCTCTGATGTGTGTGTCCATCGGTGTTTCCCTTCAGGGAAGAAATCCCTCATGTTATATAAGATTTCGTCAGCAACCTGGCTCTGCTTTCACTGTAATGTTAGTGCGCTCCCCACACACACATCAAGATAAAGGTCACATCAACAAGGCATGTGGGGCAGTGTAGCAGCCGTATCACTGGAAGTCATCCAGACAACAACAGGATGCCAGTCTCTGGTTGACATGGAACAGTCTGTTAGCCATTGATGCTAGCTGGCTTTCACCTGATACCCTTCTCACTGGACTCACCTCAACACCTCGTCTCAGACTGGAGAAGGTTCCTGTCAGCTGAACAGATGGATATAGTAAACTATAAGACATCACTTCCCCATTTTATATATCACTGTTAGGTTGCTGGATATGATACATTCAGAGAAGTAATCAGAGTACTAATAAGGTGGCATCTCATGACAGCAGGGGTTTTTCTGCTGCTGATGTGCAAAAGTCACAACAGCAGGATAAAAACCAAATCATATAAGAAAAGAAGTCATAATAGTACACCATCATAATGCGAAGGATTTCATTTCCATATAAACATATCAGGTAGCATCAGGGTTTTTTGATTTATATGTAGCATTTTTTAATGAAATACTTTATATTCTAAAAGCCAAGCAATAAGGTGTGGGTGCGCTTCACTTACAAATACATTTATTTCAGTGAAAGTCTGTATATGTATCAGAAGTTAACAGTAGCTCTGGGATACTTAAATAAATCTAAACACAGACACAAAAGACTATAAATATAAAAGGACAGACATCTTATTGTTCATCCAGAAGATGAAAATTAAGCATTTGATTTGACTGTTCCAGACTCACGACATACAACAAAAACTAATATCATAACAACTTTTGATTTGCAAATGTCTAATTAGCAATGCTGATTACGATGTATCACAGACAACTTTAGAGCTGAGTTTCTGTGTCACATCACAGCTGTTGTGTTATTATGCAGGGTTGGGTACAATAACACAAACACAGTGTTTCCAACATTTCAGACTCTCAGAGTGCTGCTGAAAGGCGCAGATGAGTATTATTTGACAACTCTTGCTCCCCAAATTGTTGCCCGGTTGAAAGGAACCCTAAACTATGAATGGATGTATGACACAGATTATTTAAGGCCACAAAAAGAGAAGGACACCCAAGGACAAAAAGTGAAAACAGAGCTGCCAGTGAAAAGGGAGAAAGGGGGGATGAACGTCACTCAGGAGGGGACGGGAAAGGAGAGTTCACACGCTACCTGGTCTCTGGTAATGGACTGTCAGCCACATAGATAGGTTACGAGCAGGTGCGCAAATAGGTTACGAGTGAAATAGATCTCTGGGACACACTTGGGTCTGTATGTTCCCACACACACACACACACACACACACACACCTTTTTTATGTGTCAACTGCTTCATTGTTGAATATAACGTTTTCAAAAGCTTTATTCCTGAAGGCACTTATTTAATATTTGAATCTATGAAAGTCTAGGCTTATACGCTGTTCACTCACATGATATTTTAATGGTCTCTTTGTCAGTGATAGTAGCAGATAGTACTGCCAGGATGTCACAACACTCTCCAGAGACATGCTACAGAAGCAAAATGTATTCATTAAAATATTATAAGCCCTGACTAAAACACGAGTCCTTTCCTGTGCCTGTTGCTCCTGAGCCTTCCTTCCCTCAAAATGCACATATCTATATATACATGTTCACATATGTAGTCCCTTTACCCCATTTAGCATTGTTTTTACACCTCTCATTCAAATTGATGCATCATTACTCTACTACTCAACACACTGACTGTGTTGGTCAGTGTTTAAACAGTACAGGATTGTTTAAAGACTTATTGAATACTTACTGTTACTGTTAAACCAATTTACTAACCCAATTACACAGATTAAGGAAGCGTCTTCTCTGAAATAGAATCTTTGTCAGATGATGATCCAAGTTTTTAATCTTGCAATGACAGCTGAATTTTGAACAGAAACATGGTTAAGCCCAGTCATTTCCATGGATTCAAACTCATATTTGAAAATGATACACCCATCCAAAATGCTAAATCCAAATATCAGCCATCAAATCAGCCAGGATTAAAACAGCTTTTGATATTAATCCTAGTGTCTCTTTCTGGTGATTTATCAAGAATGTGTGTGTGTGCATGTGTTTGTGTGTGCCCCATATTCTCTTGGCACTGTGGGGTTTAAGCCACAGCCAGTCAATCCGACTTCATCCTTGGCAAGGTCGGGTAGGTCACTAAAATTGTATTCCATTACTGTCACTAGATACCTCATCAAAATTGTAATTGGTAATGTAATCCAAGGGATTACCCAAACTCAATAATATTATATTACCAGATCATTTTCCATATTTGTTGTATAAGTAAATAAGGTATTATATATATAATTATATCTGTATTAACCAAAAGTTATATCTGTTACATTTAGGAGACAAGTCTATTTTGATGAAGTTTCTCAATCTCACTTCAAAACTGTTACCCAAAGTAATCTTCTACTTTTTCAAAACAAAACAAAAAAATCTATAATGATCTTTAATGTTTAATATAATCAATCTGGTTTTATTTGTTTGTTTCTGAGATGTGAGGCAGAAACCCTAAAGAGCATAGCACTTTTTGGATTGAGGGTTTGTCTGTCACTTACTGTAACTGCAAAGGGCCTACACACCAATCACTCTCTAGGGAGCCGAAGTGTAACCAGAACCTCCAGGTTCTGTACCAGAAATTGGAAAACCTCATTTAAAATCATTAGCGTTTGTAATAATGCACATGAAAAAAAAAAAAAAACTTCGGAACTTAGCCTTTCTCAACAGTATGTCATGTTGGTCACTCTACATGTCCAGATAAGGACGATAATTTAAAAAAAAAGATCTAATATCATTGTAGTAGTAGCCTTTAATAAACCCCATTTCCCATGAACCTTAGACCATCGCAGGTTAAATGTCACAGTTTGACAGAAGAGGCGAGCCCATTGACGAGACAGCTGCTGCTGCTAGTTTACACATCTGTAACAACAGCAGGACAGAGAGGACTGAAAGGTGTAAGAGAGTTTAAGACAGCAGAGATTACAGCTAAAGAGTTAGAACATTTTACGTTTGTGAATACTATGGATATGGATGAAACCAACTTACACTTACAGTTTTTTGAGCTGTAGCTGGGAGCTGTAGTTTTTTGTATGCTAAAAAGTGTTGGTGCCAATTGGTCCTAGAATATGGAAAGTAACACACTTTATTTGTTTAGGAAAGACCAAAGCTGAATGAGAGACTGCATTGAGCTACAGAGGTTTGTGGAACAGAGACTAGCCCAGACATGACATCATGGTCTTTGTATCCTCCACTGTGCTATATATGCTCACAAAACTCCCACACATATTGGGGAATGCATCAGAATTTAAACACATAATAAGATTGAGTACAGCAGCCATCCACAGGAGTGTGAGTCACACTCATGCAGGTGCAAACATTTTGCCTGACTGGCTCAGGAAGACTCCACGCTTTTTTTTTTTTTTTTAGCCAAACACCCCTGATCAGGTTTGTGTAGGTGACAGCAGGAGTGTTATTTTTGCATGCAGTATTTGAAGTTAATCTGCTGGGGTGACATAAGATTAAACTGCTTGGGCTTCCAAAGGCCCACACACACATAAACCAACACGCACAACTAAGAAATATGTACTTTCACATATTTACACATTACATAAAGATTTGGGCCAAATCAGAATTCTTCTCCTCTTCGTTACAGTGCCTACCTTTCCAGTTTAGCTAAAGTATATTTTCTTTATTTCCACCCTTTTGTTATACAAGTGCAAATTAACTAAACTATATTGCTGACTCTTTAAAAAAAGCGTGTAAGTTTGTGTGATCAAAGGGCTGAGACAGCACAGTGGAAGATCCCTGTCGAGCACTTAAAGATGCATGAGAGTTCTCCATCATTAACGAGATGCTTTGATGGAAAGTTCCACGACGGAGTGAGAGATATAGGAGGCGAGTGAGAAGACAGACAGAGGAGGGCACAATAGGCGTAGGATGGAGAGAGAGTTTGTGTGACACGCAGGAAAAGAACTGGCACAGTGTTTATTTCTGTTCAAGCTGTGTGTGCATGTGTGTGTGTGTGTGTGTGTGTGTTATTCACTCTTGTGCATCTCCATCTATAATTAACTGTCTGGTGATAATAGCCCACTGTCATACAGACAGTACTGGAAAGACCCAGATTGCGGATTTTAGTGGCCCACTGAACAAAAAACCTGAATTTAAAACATTTTGTTATTAAATAAAAGGTTTGAGCTTTTAGTTAAAAGAAATTCATTCTTTGCTAAATTTTCTAACTTTTTGATTGAAATTTTAATTTTGTCAGTGTTCATGACAAAAAGTTGGCTTGTCTTACATTATTGTTATTATTGTAATTATTTTCACAACTCTGGTCACCATGACTGCCTGGCATGTTACCATGAAGAATGAGAAACAACTAATGAAATAAAGCAAACTAAATGCCTTGATTTAGTCGAGAGGAATCAAATATAGAGTAGTTAAATCAAACAGGTATGACAATTAATTATAGGTCTTTTTTAACTGTTCTTATTGTAATATTGGCCATTGATTGAATTGAATAACAAATGGCTTCTGTGAAAGCATCTCTATTTGTGCATTGATTCCAATATTATTATTATTATTATTAAGATTATGAAAAAATAGATCCTGGTTATTAGAAGTGCAGTGAATAGAGGGTTAGTATAAATATTTTATCAGTCCTGATGTCTCACACACAGTACTGGTGGCTATTGTCCAAGTTTTTAAATAGTTGTACTTATGACTAAAAGGTGGCAAGGTCAATTCCCAGAACAAGAGGAAAGAGCAGCTCTCCCCTTCCCCTCATTACCACTACTGAAGTGCCCTATAGTCAGGTCAAGTCAAGTAAATTTTATTTGTATAGCCCAATATCACAAATCAGGAGGGATCCCTCTCCCAGGACAGACAGACATGCAATAGATGTTGTTTGTACAGAATAGACCAAGGCCTTCAACCTTCAAGTGCACCACTGGAGCATCTGACATATCATGCTGTGGTTGTACAGTACACGGTATGAATGTGTATAACTGTATGAAAAGCAGGTTGTTTTCGAATTAGAGCAAATCACCCGCAGAGACCCTGGGTTAAAAAAAAAAAAAAAAGTAATGCAGGGACACAATCATCTCAACTGTGCAAGTTTTCCTCCATACGTACAGTCATGAGAGAATGACATGAGAACACAGCATTGGCGGTTAAACCATCTTCTTGTGAGATCAACTCAGAACAAAACTGTGTTTCATTGCAGCCAGTCATGGGATGCACTCAAGTGGTGACCTCTGTTTCCTGTCATTAACATTTGCTGTAACACACAAGTGTGCAACTAGCTGTAGATGACTAATCTTCAGAGTTTTCTCTGACATCCAGAGAGTCCTGCTGCAGAGAAATGGCAAATATGAAAAGAGAATTGTCAAACCAGTTTGACAATTCTACAATTGTTTCATATATTATTGAAAAATAGCTATAGCAAGTAAAAGGTTGTGTGTTTCTTTGCTGATATTCGTCTTTCTGGAAAGACTTGCAATACATTTCAAATGGTTATTATTCCCTGTATGTAAATTATAAGATGTATCAATCCACAGTTAAATCAAATAATGATTTATGATGTAATTAACAGAAATATGATCAGGGAAATTATTGCCAATGACAATGTTTAATATGTACAAAAATCAGAAAAGACATTCCTTAGTGCCGGGCATCATCACCTTAAGACAGCATTTCTTCGTCTAATCAACTGGGCTCTAAATTTGGGAGACGCAGGAGGGTGAGGAGGAGGAGGAGGAGGAGGAGGAAAGGATTAAAAACAGAAAACTGTCAATCTGCTGCTGTTTATTACTCTGTTAGATCACAGGATCCTGCTGAGGGTCTGAGAGATCCGCGGAGGACACACACGCACAGGCACAAATCAAAACACTCATTTATTTAAACATGTAAATTGTGCTCACTAGTGAAACCTGACAACATCTGTTCAGGTCTGTTGATTGAGTGGACGGAATTAATCCGAATTATCCTCTCGAGATCCCACAGATTACCCATCTTCAGGACAGACAAACAAACAGCAGTAGTTGGTTGCATATGTCCTTGGCATCTTAAAATGAAGAATTTTCCAGAACTCACACATCTTTTCACAATTTGTTATTGCAAACAGTCATACAGCAGCGTCTTTTGTTCCCATGTATAATTTTAGTTTTATGGGTTTCATTTCTTGTAAATTCCTGTCTGGTAGATTAATTGATTGTGCATTTAAAGCAGCACAAATGCTCACAGGCACAATTATAAGTAGTGATACTCATCAAAATTACATTACATTCATTCAAACAGGAGAGATCATTGTGATACCAATTCACAATGACAATTATTTCAAGAGATATTCAGGTGAATCTTGCAGCCATGCGGGCAGGTGATTGTGGCAATACAATAATGTGTGTGTGTGTACGTGTGTGTGCATGTGATAAGAGAACAGAGACAAAAATCTACGAGTGAGTCCTATTCGTTAGTGTTTATGTGTGAGTTGAGAATATGGGATTCACAAGGTTTTAAAGGCTTTTCTTCCGCAGTCACATGATGGAGAGTAAACACTAGACTAAGTCACTTTGACTGACTGACAACACACATACACATGCACTCTCACACACTTAGACATACAGTGATGCACATAGACAAACATATATAGAAACTGGGCTAATACCATAAGTGAGGATTTATACAATATGAGGCACAGAACATATCTCTAGTGCCTTAAACCCTCTCTCAAGTGTAAATCAGTGGACAAACACACACAAACACAAGTTTGCATATATTAACACCAAATGAGAACAGAAACGCTAGATTTAGATACTGATGGGTGACAAATTGAAGGAATGGATGACAGGACAAACACCATTTTTCTGAACGATCCGCATTTGGTACATTGATGACAGAGATGGAGACCACTGTCTAACATGCCAACACAATATATCCCATAGGTGTTCAATTGGGTTTTGGGGTCTGGTGACTGCAAAGGTCATACAGTTGTTATTTTTCTCTAGACATTTATTCAAGCTTTTTTTTTTATCATTTTCTGTATGTTAGCTTATGAAAATGAAGTAAACGTGTAAACAATTAAACCAAGATGTTTATAAATATAAGTATGTGTGTATGCCAAATGTCTTATACCATCAGTTCTTACACAACTGACAGGAGAGAGATGACATGATATGATGGGAGAGAAATGGTGAATGACATTCTACAAAGGTCCCTGACGGGTGTGGTTCACGGTCGGCACCTTAACCCCTTTGCCACCAGAGTGCCTCTCCCTTTCTTTTTTATGTCTCTCATTTTGAACTACTCCCCAATCAGACATAAACAACCCCCTTGCCTCACCTCTTGTCCTCTGTCTCCTCAACATCTCAAAACATTTATCATTTGATAGCACAGAGAGAGCAATTTCTGAACTTGACATATTCATTTATGTGTGAGCCTGTTTTAACAAAACAAAACCAAAAAAAAAAAAACAGCAAGACAAAGTCAGATGGAGACTCTGTATGTCAGGCAGTAAAGGTTACAGCCTCTCTTCATCATCTCAAAGGTCATCCTCTTTTGTCCTCAGTGCTCCATCTCCATTGACCAATGACATTATAAAATCAGCCAACCTCCCTATCTGTCAACCCACACCTTCTTTCTGGAAATCAAAAATTATGATGAACACTCACAAACAAATGTCAACCTGCTTATGTGTCGTCACAGCCTAAATACGCACTAAATACACCCTGTTGCCAAGCGGATTAGTTAAAAAGTCATGTACTTTTAGAGGTATCATCACCAAAGAGACAGGGAGCAGCCAGTGCTCTAATTTTAGCCATGTCAGTCATTTCCTCTAATCAAATTTTTATGGCCTTTGATGCTCCAGGAGAGGAGAGGAGAGGAGAGCAGAGCAGAGGAGAGGAGAGGAAAACAAATGAAAGAAATAGTGAATAAACATGCTTGTGATTTTCCGTTTACAGAATCTGTTCTTTTCATGCATGTCCTGAATGTATGAGCCCCTACATGTTTCAGTTGTACAAACACCATACTCTGCCTCCTCTCTGTCTTTACAAGGCCAGCTGGTTGTCGGCTGACTGGCTGGATCAGTGGCTGGTGTAGGACAGCAACAGATGTGTGTGTTATCCGTATGATCCATCCACACTCATTATATAAGAGGATCTCTCCACAGGTAATAGGCCATCTGTATGAAAAGAACATGGAGCACGGATATCAAATGGTCGGCTACAGCTCAGTGCCAACACATGTTAGTGTTCAGGCAGGAGTGTGAAAGGTGGATTAGCTGGTCAGGCATGTCTGTGGTGGGTCGCCCCTGTTTCAGGATTAACACACTGACCATGAACTGCCTGTTCAATCCTGTTTAGGGACCCTTGCATTAATGTTACCAACAAAGGCATAAACATGCCCAAAAGTAAATTTTTGTCTCGTAACTCATCATAATTTCACAATAGGACATATTTTTACATTTTCTATCACATATTTTATTAATCTAAAGAGTATTCTTAAGTAGGTGGAGAGAGCAGGTAAAGTGTACAGAGTTGCAACAGGTACAAAGTTGAATCCAAATCACTGGACCAAAATTTTTATAGACTGTTTTGACTTTTCATCTGAAAGGCCTCCTCAGTTCAAGGAGTTCAAAGAGAGAGATTTTGTTTGATACTTTGTTAGACCTTTTGATGTCACGTCACATGTGATATCAAAAATTGTGCTCCACCCTTGGGCTCAATACTCAATCTTGTGGGTATTTTATGAAACAGCATTTAAGATGTCCAAAGAGTTATTGTCAATATCGCCAATAAGTCGGAGTGTTTTCCCTTTTAAAGTCAGTTCATCCATTGCAACTGGGAAATGAGAAGAGATAGGAACAAGAGAAAGCCACTTTAAATGAGGACTGTACAAAAATTATTGTGGTGAGGAGGAGGGCTGAATCCCATGTTTGACTGCTTATCACAATCAAACCAATATTAGAAGTTGTTGAAGGCCTGAAAGATTGCCCTACAGAGCTCAGGGAGCTTCAGTTTGCATCTAAATGTATGGCTGCATCCAGATAGACATCTTTGTTAAAAGATTTTACTGTAGGCTCAATCATTGCTTTAACTGGTAACTGGAGGTTTCTCCAGCTTCTCAGTAAGCAGAGGTGGGTAGTTGAGAGCTCTCTACAGCAACACATACCTTAAAACAAAAAGAAAATCATTGTACAAGACAAAAAAGATAAACACTGTTTATTCATTTGCAGTCTAGAACTGGATTCCAAAAGCATTTTCATCATGGTCACAATATTTTACAATGGAGTAATGGCTGACGGAGGTCAATGGTTTCTGCTCCTACAACATCAAAGTGTCATAGCACATAGCGACACATTACATTGGCATCATTTCTCAGAATTCTTTCTTTTATTACAGCCAATTCTAAACTGGAGATGAGGAAATGCCAGAGGCCACCGAGGCTCAATGTTGAATTGATATACAGTGATGACAATGCTTATATTCAAGGGGAAGAGGATTGAAAGAGTGTAATGTTCAAATGGCACATCGCAGGACTAGTTGTTACCTCTCATGTGAAAATGAAATTGGGAACGCTCTGGATAAGCGCCCTGAAGCTAAACTCTCAACTGGACTCAAACCGCATTGTATTTTTGTTGAATATTCCCTAGAACTTTGTTATTATTGGCACAATGCATGACTTCACACAAGTCAGCTGATGAACCACTGACATCCACACTTCCATCAGCAGTCAGATTTGTGATTTGATAACACAAATCACCGTTGGTAATTACTGGTCTTTAGAGCGAGAAACACTGATTTCCGAGACCCCATGATTAGAACCACACAATATTTTCACATTCATGCTCTCTGCCGGAGGAAATTGATTTTGTTCAGCCAAAAACTTCACCCAATATCACCTTCAAATTAAACACTGGTTGCCCTTATGGGACTTTTCCACTACGTAAGTGTAGTGTTGTTTGTGTATTTGGCGCCTTTTTGGTTAGCTTTACATGCTGTAACTATTTTACCAATGTTGACTGTAAAAGAACCAATTACAACTTAAACTAAGCCTTAGTGGAAGTCTGCACTACTGATACAGTGATACAGTTTGAAAAGTACAGTAAAATACAAACATTTTAACCAGCTTTGCTTAAATGTAGCCCCCTTTAAATAGAGCCAAACTCAACCTTAAAGTATCTTCAGTGCTTCAGTCAATGGCAATACACTCAGAAACAGCCTAACAGCCTAAAAGAGTCAGACGCTCTCGCTGTAATTCTGGTTTCTTGTAATGTCTTGATGGAGTGACGAACCGTCTCTGCAGACTTCCATGCCTGGCATCTTCTGAATGGGCAGAAGAGGATAGCTTATGGAGAGGTGTCGAGTGCCTCTGTCTTTGAGGAACCTCATATTCTGCTTGAATTTTCAGCCATTGCAACAGCAAGACAATGGGCATTACCCTAAAATGCAGAAATGAGTCGAGTCCAGTTGAGTTGAGTCCAATCAAGTCAGGTTAAGATGAGATGAGGCGTGAAAAATATCAGTATACAGAATGAAACAAGAGTAGTAAAATAAAACAGTAATTAATCCATTAAGGGGGTTGTCTTACCTGTCCTTTACGTTCTTCCTGAGGCTACAGACAAAAATGTTGAAAAAGAAGAAGGTTAAATTTCTCAGGACATGCCAAACCCAGAAAAACAACTCTGGAGTCTGCCTGAACAACAACTCCAGTCTGTGGAAGACAAAGAAGACACAGTCTGCTGATGAGTCACCAAGTCAAATTATAATTGCATTTGTAATCGCTAAATTTATGCTAGTGTCTCTGTATAAGGCCAAAACTATGACCTAAACAATAGTCAAGTGACATGGCAGGGTCAAATGTGATGTGGGTTGGATTGGTCTGGATTGGTCAGTGTAAATGTTGTATGGTTGCCTCTAGATCTGTCTTAAATCTGAGAAAATACCCAACATCTTTGTGTGACAAACAGAAGTAGACATGAAAGTTTCCAAACACACAACTTCATTGTCCTGAAGGGTTGTCACGGTCCTGTCTCTGTTATGTACTGTACGTTCAGTGGATTACCTGTGCCTACCCTGGAGCACAGCAAGGAGCAAGCTGGATAAGATTCTTGCAGGAAGTCCAAACATGCTCAAAAACATTACCAGGTTGCCCAGCAGCACTGAAACACAAATAATGACAAAAGCAAGATTTTGTGTATAACAATTTGAATATCTTGCTTCACAGGACATTCATTCAAGTGACAGTGACAAATTTAGCTGTTCTACTTTTTTCTGTAGATCTTAGAATGAACAAAAAATCAATGTGTGTGTGTGTGTGTGTGTGTGTGTGTGTGTGTGCCACCATTCTTTGCTGTGTCAAAAGGGAGAGGAGGTTCATTAGTCGTCCAATTTCCCGTCGATGGGTGTTCAGTAGAAGAACTGCTCATCTGCATGAGTTTGTTGTCTGTAAACGATGTCAGCGTAATGGTCTTGTTTTCCACCTTCAACTCCTCCTCTTCCTCCATAGTGGTTTCCAGGTGCATCAACATTTTAGTTTGGTTATAGTTATGGACCCCTTGGGATACTTTGTGTATCATCAAATATGGGGCAAGATCTGCATGCGCGGGAAAGATGTGAAAAATAAAGAAAGAAAGTAGGTCGGATTAAGTCCATGCATTATGCATATCATTTTGATTTTTTCCCCCCCTGTGGACATATTTGACCCACCTTTGCTCAGAAGATATATAATGGAGTCTTTGTAGCCACTATGGTAGGCTTGTTCCAGAGTCTGAAGAGAGAAAGAACAACACACAAATATATATATAAAAAGATTTCACAAAACAGGTCAATAAACGGAAATGAACGGTTTAAATTTTGATCATCATTTAGTAAGTTTTTACCCTTATAGTTGGATAAGATGCCATTACTTGACATTGATTCATCAACAGGTGTGTAGTGAAGTGTCAACCCTTCTTGACTCCATTTACTATTACTGTTTTTTTGCAGAAGTAATTTACTTAAACTTTTAGATTGACAGATATGTTTATGGTTTATTACATACTGTATTATATTGTGGCAAGCTAGAGTTTTTAAACGTTTTAAACGAGTATAAACGTCTGCACATGGACAGTTTGACATACAACAGGGTGACTGACCTCTAAAGCCATGGGGTACAGAGAATTGATGATCCTGAAGCTGTTAGCCATGTTGCCTTTTAAGGTGGTTCCACTCACTACCATGTCCCACATGCACGGTGTGTCTGCGGGACAGATGTCTGTCTCTCCAGAGAATGGAGACACTGTTAAGGTGTGACTGCAAGGTAGAGGCAGTACTGGCTGCATGCTGCTGAAACCACCATCCATATAATGCTGGGAGAGAAGATCGAATACATATATGACACAGACTAAACAATGTGCTTGAAGTGAGTTTGTGAGAATGCCATAAAATACTTACTACTCCTTTGAAGGATGGAGGCAGCATACCGCAGTACCCAGGCACAAAGCAGCTGCATAGCAGAGCCTGAGGACAGCATAAGGAACAAAAAATGGTTAATGGTTGTAGTGTTTTTCTTACTGGTCCATTTACAGTTTCTAACCTGCTGTGGCTTCTTTGCAAATCAATAAGATGTGAACCTGTAGTGAAAGCTCACCTGTACTACATCCTCTTTGGAGTGGAACTCAGATATGACAGTGTGCTTGCCATCAGTCAGGCGGGTCACAGCCACAGCGAGACGTCCACTGGCCATTTGGTGCGCATCAGAAGGCAGATGTTTGTGTAAAACACACTTTAACCAGTGGTGAACATTGATTGAGGGGTTAAATGGTCCAAGCGTAAATGCCTTCATCTGTTTGGCAAAATGCAGCATCTCGTCCCGAATGGTAGCTGCGAAAGAGACGATTTTCAGTCCGAAACAGTATTTACATGCTACAGAAGTAGATTAATGACAAAATATAAAGTCACTTACTCAGGCTCATTTCACAGACCACAGCAGCTGCTACCAGAGATCCAGCAGATGCACCAATGACACAAGGTGCTGTACGCAGTATCCCGGGTGCATATTTTAGTAAGCACTGGGCAACCCCTAACTGGTAGGTGGACATGAATCCAGATCCAGAGAAGGAGATGCACAGAGGAACTTCTCGATACTGATAACTGGATACACCTGGAGCCATTTTCTAAAGGTTGTCAATTATCAGTTGAAATGTTTTCAATTGTAGACGGTGAAAAGCATCAATGCTCTCCCAAACATTCAACTGTCTTTTGGAAATAGACAGGGTTAAAGCAAACTGAGTTATCCAGTGAAGAGTGGCTGATGGCTTCACAATCAGTGTTTTTAAACAAATCTCAATTAGACATACCATGTTGGTCATGCCCATGTGATATAGTATATAACACTCTCAGTATTGTTTTATCTATTTCTGGTCCTAAAAGCAAGCGTGTTTTTGGTTTGCTTATGTCAGGCTGGCTTCCATGTGATACTGAAAAGCTCCAGATTGTTGACAATGCTGAACTAATGAATGAGGAGTATAAATCCACAAAAATATAATTCAACAAAAACAGACTTTAATGAGCCTTTTTTTTTAACAAGTACGGACTCAAAAAAAAAATGGTCATCTATCTCTTCTCAGTAGTAATACAACACAGCAGTTTCCACGAAAATAATCACTAGTATCAAAGACAGACAGTCAATAAGTTACACTTTTGAACCAAAATACAAACACACTGTCTGTTCTACTTATATAATTACTTTCACAGTGTCCTAATTTCTGTTTTGTCTAGGATTCAACAGCAACTGAGCCAGTTTTTGGGACAACAGCACTCCCTGCAGGCACACATGGCATCTTTAAGGTGTGGTTAGACAAGAAGTAACACTGTGTGTATTCTTCACATTGTCTGTATCGTGTGAGCTTGCTAATGCTGTAAGTGAGGTGCCATTTTACTTTTTAATTTTCACCTCTGTCCCTGAAGAGTTTCTGTAAATTGACCGTTAATTTACATTTGTTTTCAGTAGTCACCTCATCACTGACTATCAATAATAAAATAATAATGTAGTAATACATGTTGCATGACATAATTTGAGTCAGTTTGTCATTTCAGTAATCAAATAAACTCATTAAATAAATGTTTTCATCATTTGGGTAGTGAGAGAGATACCGCAGTGATTAAAAAAAAACAAAAAAAAAATACTACAATTGCCACACACACTTTCCATGCCATACAAAATATTTATTTTACAAAGCGGGAAAAACATTTACAATTAGCCAACAGACTATTCAACACTAGTCAAGAGACGTGGCAGGGTAAAGTGTGATTACCATTAGCCTACAATCTATTCCAACTAGTTACTTTGCAACAAATACCTCACCTGGAAGATGATACAGCAAACTATTTGTGAAGTAACTGCCTGTACAAACTGGAATTCAACCTGCCACAAAAATGTTTTTGTTGTTGTTTTTTTTGTGAAGACTAACAATCATTCACCCTGCCACATCCCATCTAAGAACAATCTGAAACAAATAGGAACCTTTTCACAGTCATTTCTTTCACTTACCTACAAGAGCCATACAGTATATGAAAATAAGTGCACATTTTGTATCGCAATTATGTTGACAAGCCTGAGAAATTTAAATTCTAAAGATTATTTGGGTGGTTGGATATTGATGTGATTTCTTTCACAGGTTTCCTTGTCCCTTAACATTAGTGTTTATTCTGATCACAGTCATACACACATTGATTCACAGCAAAATGAAAAGCTATCTCACAGTGAAAAAAAGACAATACACCTAGCCGTGCATTTTGTTAAACTTGTACATGCATTGAGTCGCTTTCTGAAGCTGAAACCAGAAGATAGATATCCAGGATCTCCATTTTTATTCTGTAATAATTGTTTTTGTATCATATTTGGCACATCTAATCCTGCTTTTCTATCTGCATGGAGCACCACTTGGAGGAGGCTGTGGAGAAGCACGATCAGGAGAAACCTCAAAATGGTCATCGCTGAACTCATGTGTAGGACTGCTGTCTGTAAAGTTCCTGTCCTGAGGAGGAGTGTGTTCTGGGGACTCTGGAGGGTCGGCCTGCTGTTTCCTGATGTCCTGTGGGGTTTTCAGGAACCTGAGGAGAGCCAGAGGGGAGATGCGATAACAATGAATGTGTTTTGTTGCTGTTGGGAGGAGACAAAAAGAGAATGACAAAGAGAAAGGGGCAGAGACCTGAAGAGGAGTTTTTGTCCTCGCTCCTTTTTGATGATGTTGAGCTTGTAGTAGTGCCGCAAAGCACGGGACATTTTCTCATAGGTCATATTGTCTCGGTTCTGCAAAAATAGATAACACATCATCAAGGGCCAAGGGCTTCACCTTTTTGTCTCTCTATCTGTGTCTCTGTCGGCCCTGTAAGATGAACCACACAGACTTGGCTGCTCACCTTGTGGTTTCCCCAGAGACGTGCCAGCCCGTTGGGATCAACCACCCTGAACACCAGGCTGTCCTGGTCCTCCCATCGGATGTATTCTTGGTAACGGTCATCACACAGCAGCTGATACACGTAGTCCCACAGCAGTCTGCACTCTGGCCATGATTAAAATAGCAACAACAATAATTTTATGAAAGCTTGTACAGTAGAACTATCATTAAATTGGGGTATTTAAAGCTATTTAGTAAGTACCTGTAATGTAAGAGATCAAGTCAAATACATTTTCAAATACAACTCAATCTCACGCCTGTAGGCTTGACCATGTGTGTATGCCACTCTTATAGCTGAATCAACCAATATTTATGCCACTACTACAAGTGAATAAAATGACTCATTTGAATCAACCCCCGATCTGCAGCTTTTTGCAGCTTAGAGCCACTTTCAGTTCACTGTTTCAACCCAAAGTGAAATGGATGAAAGCCATGAAGGTAAAAATGTGGTTGAATAACAATGTCATAGCAAGCAAAAGAGACGCAGATATTTCTCTTAAGAGGCCAAAAACCAGGGCTACATAGTGAGTGGGATATTTGAATATTGGACTTAAATTTGTTAGTTGCTAGGAAGAGGACTGATTGTTTATCAAGGCTTGATGATATAGAGTTTTTCTACCCCCTACTGGTCAACATTTGCTTGATGCAGCCTTTAAATGTCTTCTTTAATGTTTACTATATCTGTGCACTGTCATTGGGATGACATGTATTTGTGTTTGTATATTTTCAGAGGGAATACTACAACTGTTAATAAATCAACACAGTACTACCTGGGATGCGGCCATTAGCTTTATGCATTGGGCTCCTAGGCTTCTCCCGGCTAGACAGGTTGAGAGGCTCCTGGATGATGCACTCTGTTTGGGGAGGACACTGAACTTGTTTTGGGGGAGATGTAGAGACAGCTGCTGATCCATCTAAGAAAGAGAGAGAGATCCAGAGAAAGAGAGATAGAGAGGGACAGATAATCAGACATCACAGTTAATGATGAAAACTGCTGCCAAATGTGGTATGGTCAGTTGTTATACCCACTACTATGTGTGAGAGGAGCAAGGTAAGTGTACAAGATCAAGGGGCGATCTCTGAGAAGTGACATGGGCTCCGCCTGGCTGGTCGCAGTTGTTACAACAGATGTCGACACTGCAGTGGTGAAAGCGAGGGAAACTGGGAGAAATATGAGGAACTATGACAAAAAATCTAAACCGAAAGCAAAACTGATTTTATAGCTGCTCGAAAAGCTTACATTAATGTGTGTACCAAAGATTAATGCAATGTTCAGGAGGCCATTTCACTACAAAACAAAGTCATTGTTTTGGACTCTGTAGTTACAAGATAATTGGTTTCCAGGTAACCATGACACGCCCACTGGCACACATCCTACTTCCTGGAATGGAAAGTACCTTTTTTTATCGTTTGGACAAAACAAGAATGCATGTGTTTGTATTCCCCTATCCAAGGGTAAAATGTCCTCACTTGAGGTGCTGGTGCTTTATTGCAGCGTTACAGGGAAATACTGTGATTTTTGCTCCTCTATGTTTATCTAATGGGTAGAATTGCAAATACATTTTTACAAGCAAAACACAGCACATTAAATATGATGCATTGTAATTGATTAAACAACCTAACAGCATATAATGTAGTGAAACCTCTTAACATCTGGACCAGCTGCAACATTAAAATGCTGTCTGCGACAATTTAACAAGCTGAAATTGGCAGTTATTCAGTGTTTTACTTGCTGCTAATACTTTTACTTAAATTTTTGAATGCAGGATTTTTACATGCCAGTTGACATTGTGGTTACTTCCTCATTCACGCCCTTGCAGGCATACAAAAAGTGTAGTGAAAGTTTAAATTTTAGCTTAGGTTGACAAGCATAAGGGTTGAGGGTAGGCAAGCATTAGGATTTAGAGTTTGGGCATAATAAGTGGATGGACGTCCTACAGTAAAACAAACACACTTTATGAAAGAGCATGAATGAGAGAGAGCATGAATGAGAGAGAGCATGAATGAGAGAGCATGAATTCCTGCAAGACGTGATTGCAGTCTAACCAGGAGTCTAACCAGGATAAACAAGTTTGATTTGATACACAAAAAGCTCGAACAATCACCTGTGTGAATGTGTTTGTGTGTTCTCTGCACTCCATGCACCCTTGCACTACATGTAGCACAAACCTGTGCATATAATACATAACAATCTGACTTAATAAAACAGGAACTGAGGAAACGCTATCAAAGCTCTTATGAATTTGCAATGAGGAAACACCAGAGGTAGGATAAAAATATAAAAATTCAGAATAACAAAATAAAATAATAACACAAAATTGACGTGTGAAAAAGATAATAAGATACTAAAAAAGGGGGAGGTGTATTAAAGTGAGTAAAACCAGAAATGTAAGGTAGGGTATTTAAAAGAAAACAGAATAAAGTAGAATAAAAAGATATACCAAGTAGTAAAACAGGCTAAAACATAGCATAGCAAAGATGGATACATTAATAAAATAAATCAAATTCAATTAAAAGCTGTATGTCTGTATCTGTATCATCCTGTAAATTTGTTCTCTGCACTGTTTGAATATACTGAGAGTCAAATTCCCTCAATGCGACAACATACTTGGCTGAAAAAGTAGATTCTGACTGATCCTGAATATGTTATATAATGTTACTGACCTGGAGTGTCCTTGACTGTGGAAGGTTGTGGCTCTTGGACATTGTGAGCAGGGACCTGGTGGCTGACTGTGGTCTGGATTTGCCCGGTTGCCAGGGAGGGAGACGTATTCGGGGGGTCACAGACAACACTCCTCCTTTGCTGTTTCACACACTGTAGGATCTCATACAGGACGTCACCTGCAGAACACAGGGGAGAGGGAGCGCATATGAAAAAACACAGGCGCAAAAGCAGTCAGCATTGCTCTCTTTCTGCATACACACTCATATCTACCTGAGCTGGGGCAGCGGCGTCTGAAATCTTCCTTTGTGAGCAGGCACAGGGCTCTCCCATTCATCTCAAAGCGTCCCTTCTCAGGCCGGCGCAGCGAGTACTCCTTCTGAGCCCAGTGGAGCCAGTGGGCAACGTCGTCCTTATCCCACAGTGATGGGTTTATTCCTAAAAAAAATAGACACATATCATTCAAAAACACACCCTTACAGGCTGTGATTGTGCTGGCGGAAGGTGCTCAACCACTTTGTTGCATGTAGGTCACTTTCAGGTAAACACAGGAGGATATTTCAAACAGGATTTGACTCACGCAGCCGTCCAGGTAGATGCCACAGATCTTCCTGAGTGGGAGGACTGACCAAAGGAAGCTGATTAGTTGTGGAAGGATGCCCACTGGGAGGAACACTGACTTGCCTTCGCTGCATTGAAGGACTGTTTGCTGTGTTTTCTTGCTACAAAACATTCACATGTATGCACATAAGTACACACACACACACACACACACACACACACAACAACTTGTCAGATTTATAGTTAAACAAAAAAGTTTTCAGCAAACAATTGCAGCTAATCATGACCTAAAATGTAGTGCTCTTAATCTACAGAGAAATGTTAGGCTCTCTGTGTGCTTTTTAAGACAACACAGTTTGCTCCTGAGACCTTAACTTACCTTGACCAAAGGTGACAGGGCCATGCTTTCCATGGAAGTCCGTTTTCGACTGTACAAAAAAAAAATAAAAAAAAAATAGGATGATTTCCTTATACGCAGACTTACAACTCGTCCAGTAACTGAAATAAACTTCAGGTTAAACCTCCCTTAACTCCATTTCAAATGGAGACTTCATATTACTTTCGAAGATATAAAAGTCTATTTTCACATTCGAGCCTTCCGGGAAATGAAAACGAAAGAGATATAATCCTGGCGGGGGGTGTGTACAAAACAGGCTGATTGGAGGAAGCTGCTGCAGAGGACATTTCCACAACATTTGACTGCAATCCAGCAGCGTTTACTGTAAGAGTTTTACATCCAGAGTATGAGAAAAAAAAATCATTTGTTTCCGTGTTTTTCATACTTCCATTGTAGTGAACGTGAACATAATGATAAATAAAAAATAATGAGCATTATTTGTGGGGACGAAATAAGTAAAAAAAAAAAAAAAAATTGCAGGCAGTGGATCATTTAAAAACAGGGAGTGTGAATCGTGTGCATGAGCAGCGCCTGCGCTCATGACAGAAATAGTCCAGAGCTCCTCCTCCTTACTTACATACAGGAAGACCAAGTTCACCAGCAGCTGCGGTTACGGGGTCACCCACGTCTTACTGAGCCGCAAACTAGGTATGGTGTTTATCCAGGAAAGTGCCGTTTAAGAGACATATTCTCAATAATGCAGCCACCATGTTAAGACATTCAGTTTAGTTTACGGCGCCCTCAACCACAGGGCTCATACAAAAAAACTCACCGTGATAATTCTACTTTATGTTTATTATTGAGGTCGTAGTGGATCGTGGTGGTGTACTGGAGTGTTCCTAATATTTTGTCCACCTCAGTTTTTATATTATCCGTTATATATAATGCACTCCAGTACACCATCACCACCCACTACGACCTCAATAATAAACATAAAGTAGAATTATCACAGTATAGTGCATGTTAAAGTGTTGAAAACTCAGAGGCAACAATAAGATCCAATACATAACTTAAGTATTGTTGATTCTTATTAAAAAAAGTTATGATAATATACATAATATACAGTTCAACCAGGTGCTCAGATTCCACAAATAGTCTATTTTGTTTTGTCATTCAGCAGATTGAACATTAACTTAATCGCAGAAGTTAAGGGAAGCAAAGTCCAACTCAGAAAACACAAAAGCCACCATGAAAGGTTTCAATAAAGGGCAGTTTTTCACCTGATCCCCTGATCTTTAAAGTATCTGGGTCATAACTGTCCCATCTGCTGATTACTTGAAGATCTGACAGAAAATCCACAACATTTGTTTTAATTTTGGAAAATTAAAAAAGTGGGATTAGAAAAGCTGTTATGGGGTCCAAAATATTAAAATACTGGCTTTGACATTTAATGAAAGTATTTTATATCAAGATTGATTTATATCAAGATGTATTACATATTGTGAATATCTGAAATAGTATTGTAGCCACCTAAAAATACTCACGTCTTTTCTGTCATATTTCTCCAGCGATGTGGGCTGAAAAAGTCGGGAAACAGTTGGGCCACCCGACACGATCAGTGGCAGGGTGGCTGGTCAGTAAGTTGCTCACAGTGCGTAACCGGGTCCTTGAGGAGAATGCCGTGCAGCTTTGTGGGATCCAACCTGGGGACACAGTGCTGGAACTGGGTCACGGCCCAGGTCTGGGCCTGCAATCAGCAGCCAAACTGCTCACAGAGCCCGCAGGCCACCTTATAGGAGTGGATTACTCAGAGTTCATGCACCAGGTGAGGTATGAATACTGACAGAGTGGAATACAGTTTTCAAGTTCAAGTTTGTTTATCACATGCATGTATTGAAGTTTGTTTCAAAAAGAGTGGCTTAAAAGAACAAAGCAAAGCCAAACCTGCCCAGCACTATAAACTGTAAGCCTTTTTTTATATGCAAGGATAAACTCCCTAGAAACAATAATTAAGAAAACATAGAAGAAACCATTGGCAAGCAGGCAGACAAAAGCTGTAACTATAGTGGGGCAATATTGTATTTGAAAGGGCAACATTTCTTTCTTTTGGAATAGTAGCCTATTTCTCAATTTCTCCCCTTACAGATGGCTAGTGAGCGCATGAAGGACCTTGTGGCCAGTGGTAAAGTGACCTTACACCACTGTGATGTAGCAGCAATGCCTCTGGCAGACAGCACTGTGGATAAAGTCTTTCATTGTAACTGCTACTATTTCTGGCCTGACCTCAGGAAGGGAGCCACAGAGATACATCGGGTAATGAAACCAGGTAAGTAATGACGATGTAATGCAGACTGTCTTGTAAGGAACATTTGTCATGCAAATTAAAATCTGTCTCAGACGTTTTGGTAATTTACTACCTTACTCCTAGTTTTCACTATGTCTTTTTTTTTTCCCGCCTGAATCCCCCCAGGAGGCCTGATGGTGACCACGCTGAGGCTGTTCCATGTGGCTACTTTGGCAGCAAAGCGAGTGATGCCAGGGGAGAACTGGCGCCCGGAGGCCTACATTGCAGCTCTGATAGACTCCGGCTTCACTGATGTCAGAATGGAAGAGAAACGGCACAAACACATTACTTTTCAGGCTATCTATGCCACTGCCTTAAAATGAGAGTGTAATCAAAGTACAGGTGAAAGATTATGAGTTTTCTACCTCATTTCTGTGATTGTGAGGTTTTGTATGATTACACTGGTTTTGTACCTTTTGAAGATGGAAATGTGTTTTATAATGATCATAACATGATCAGAAATGTCTGACTGTAGGTTGTTTCCTACGTTTAATTCTCCTCTCCTCTCCTCCTTGTATCATGGAACTATGATATACTGCACTTTGTTGAATTTTTCCTTGATATGGAGAGAACTTGAAGTAGACTTAAGCATCAGAAATTCACTGTATTGTATTCTGAGAGCTATTTGATATGGTTGAAATGTCACCATATCAGCAAGGATATTTTCTGAGTTCAGTATATATCACAGTATAACAAATTCATTCAAAGTCAGTAATCAAACTATTTTTCAAGGCAATAAACAATTTTCCACTCCATTTCATGAGCTCAAACTCTTTATATGTGTACAACAAACTCTTCAGTAACCAATTTTGTTACTGGAAGTGTGAAAGTGCCGTGCTGTGGGCTCGCTTCCTCCACTGGACTGACTTCATGCATCAAATAGCTGTCACTAAAATAAGGTTGAATATTCTGAACTAAGACTTTTGTACTTGATAACAGTGCTTGATATACATAGCAAAATAAATATAATAGTATAATTATATATACATTAATAAATAAAATATACACAATAAAATAAAAGTAATTAATACTGTAGTCTACATAATGCATCTAGTATATAATAATAGTGCATCGCAATAATACCTTATCAATGTCAGTGTCCAACACTGAACTATCTATTTATCTAAATATATGTAAATAATCTAAATATAGACAAATTGATAAAATATCTGATTGTCTTCGATTGAAGCCATAGACATATGCTTGACACAAGACTGAATCAATCTTTATACCTCACTGGAAGCGTGAAGACTGTGATGAACGCCACCAAATGTCATTTTGCTTCGTCCAAAATACTGAAGTCAGCCACAGTCGTTAAGAAGGCAGCTGGAATTCAGACTGATTCAAAACATTTTATAAGCATCTCCGACAAGCCAAGACATGTTTTTTTATCTACTTTCGATAACGCTTTCAATGTAACAGTAGGTGGCGATCATGCTCAAGGTGAGTGCAACTTGCCATTAAAACCGAAGAAGAAGAAGAAGTTTAACGCGGGCAGTGCTGATGACGTAGGGAGAGGGAAATCCAAAACAGAAACCAAGTCGTGTCCTGTCGGCCTCTGTCTCTGTTGTAAAGCCAAACAGCTGTTGTTCAGAAGTGGACAGCAACTGCAAAAGAGGGAGAAAAGTAAGCAAATGTCATTTAATATCGAGCAAACAGCATATTATTTTATCTCCGGCGTTTACTGGCCTTAGAATGACATGCTAATGTTTCCATAGCGACACCGTTTACCACGCTAAAACCTTAGCTAGTATAAGCTGTGATAAGCTTGTGACAAAGTAGTTTAACGTACGTAATCGAACATCCAGTTAACTAAAATTATTATCATACTACGAATGATTACTTTTTTCTTTATCAAGTTAACCAATCAATAGCCTGGGTCTAACCTGGGGCCAAAATCATTACTTCTTATTGATATAACTACATTCCATTTACCGTTTATCAGGATGCAGAGGGCTTCCCGTTTGAAGCGTGAACTTCAGATGCTGAGCACCGAGCCACCTCCCGGGATAACATGCTGGCAGACCGAGGAAAGGATAGACGACCTCCGGGCACGTAAGTACTCTAGTCAGGGTCCAGGCACTGGATCTAAAGCAAGCGATAATTTAGTTATCAAAAACACTATGTGTATCTTATCAAAATCATTCAAAATAATGAATTATTGTCTTAAAATTCAACTGAAATCACATTTAGTGATCGCTTTTGCAGGAAATATAATGTCTGTATTTTTAAATTTGTTGTCAAAGGGTTTTTTTTATATTGAAAGGAAGAAAAAAGAAGGTCTTTGAGGAAATATAAAAAATGTTCCTTTTGCATCTGCTGGAGGTGCTATGGTGTCTGTGTTTGATTGACAGCAGCTGGCAGGCACCAGTGCTCTGTAACTTATACCGTAGCTTCGAAGGCGTGGGTAGACTGTTTTGTTAGTGGTCATATTGAAGAGCAAGAACCACGCCTGCATCTCCAGTACTGTGCAAAAGTTTTGCCATTTTAGATGTTTAGATTCTTATCCTTTATGCAATACCATCAGACGGGCGTCTGATCAGTCGCAAATGTGTTCTGCAGCATGACAATGACCCCAAACATACAGCCAGTCATAAATAGCTATCTTCATTGACACTTTGTATGAAGTTAATTGATAAATAAAAAACATGTATGGCATTCTTTTTGAAAGCATCTTCACTTAACTTTTAGTGCCTAAAACTTTTGCACAGTACTGTAAATAGACCGAAGTGATATTTACAGGTACATGCTGTCTAATGTGCAGCAGCTGACCAGCTAAAACTGACGTTAGCAGTACACCTTCGCTGGTGAATGTTTGTTAGGTCACTTGCTCAACAAGCTAAGGTGCAGGACAAGACGTGTTCATGTTTGAAAGTTAGATAAGAAGGAGACTCAAGCAGAAAAGCTAGTCAGGGTTTTTGTTCTAAGTCCACTGCTGTTGTGTTGTATTGCAGGCTGCTGTCTGACTGATAGTCAGTGTGACCGCCTTCCTACAGTATTCCAGGATTTACAGAGCAGACATGTAGATGTAGCAAAAAACATTTTAATTTCAGTTGGACTTTAAGTTTTATTCTGATAACAGGTCACCACAAGGTCTATCACAACTGTTCTGAAACATTCAATAATGTGACAATCTTCCTCAACTGATTGACATGTCATAATTATACTATTTTAGTTGCCTTGATTTATTTTATTGTACTGACACCGGCATTAGCACAAACTCATTATATACTTTTTCTTAGTGAATGTAGCTTCTGATTTTAGTAAAGTTTCTGATTCAGAGTTTTCTGTCCCTTGGTTTACAGAGATAGTTGGAGGAGCAGGAACTCCATATGAAGGTGGTCTCTTCTCCCTGGAGATCAAGGTCCCAGAGAGGTAAATTTCTCTGAGGTTTAACATTTTTAAAGTAGCTCTCTGTCCCGTTTCTTTGCTACAAACCATTACTACTCTATAGTAGGACTGACCTGCTACTTTCCTCTCATAGGTACCCATTTGAGCCTCCCAAAATACGATTCTTGACCCCCATCTACCACCCAAACATTGACAATTCAGGACGTATCTGCCATGATGCTCTCAAACTCCCACCAAAGGTTGTAACAGATTGCAAGGACAAACCAAACTATCTGAAGAGTTTGGATCAAGTTGTGAGAAAGAAATAAGATGTACCAGCTAACATGTGTTGTTATGTTTCCTGTTTTTTATTTTTTATTCAGGGTGCCTGGAAGCCGTCCTTAAACATCTCCACAGTCCTCACCTCCATCCAGCTGCTCATGGCTGAGCCCAATCCAAACGACCCACTCATGGCTGATATAGTGAGTTGTACTTGATCTTGCAATCACACGTATCATACAGTACAGAGCATGTAATAGCATTTTTTTGATACTGTAAACAATCACACTGCGGTGGTTTGATTAGTTTTAATTTGTGTTGGATTTCCTAACACAAATATTGATGTGAAGCTTTTGCTACATTATTTTTTTAATTAAGTGATAATAATGTCTTCCAAGTATGCAGTTTATATACAAGCCAGATGCTTTGCTGAATGCCAGAGGTGACACCTTTACCTCTTGTCACAAAAATACAGTCTTAAAATCACAGTAGAGAGCATTTGTGAGACTGTGATCGATTGTGAAACCCCACTGTAAGAACCTGAAGGACACTTTAAAGAAACACTTACATTTTTTGAATGCAGTCATCAGAGTTCAAATACAACAAACAGCTGTTCATGCAGACGGCCAAGAAGTGGACAGAGGAACATGCTGTTCAGAAGAACACGGTAAGTTTTTTAATTCTATTATATACTGACCATTTCTGATGGGCTGCTAGAGTGACATGTTGACTTAGTGTACCTTGTCATTGCATTAGCTATTTGTAGTGGTATCTTCTACCCACAAGATGGTGCTGTGCTCCCTTCATAGAATTTAATCTTCAGCGCTACAAAGCGATGCAGCCTGTACAATTTATATTGAAATGTGCCCTTAATATTTCAAACTTCTCAGTTTGGGATATGGAAGAGTTGGAGATGGGCAATGCTGTCATTGTCTAAAAGAATTTGTATCTGTCTGTGTTCAGGGAGTCGCAGAGAGCAACAAAGAAAATACCCCAGATCAGAAAGCATCATCACGCAAAAGAGAGGCCCTCAGTGGGCAGGAGGAAGAGGAGCCAGCAAAGAAAAACTGTGTGTAGTTTCCACCACACTTGTTAGAGCCACAGGTCTATTCTCCAGAGCCACCATGCTTTGTATACCTGCCAACTTTCAGAGTATAATTTGAATTTTTAATTTAGTGGTAATACCTACTTTAATTTACTATGTATGCATTTGTCTTCTTAACCCTGAAATATCGTCATATTTATATGTATAAAGCTTATGTTTGTGTTGTAATAATAAAATTTTTTTTTAACAATAATCGATTGCTGAACTTATTTCATGTATCACATACAATGCCTTGACTTCTTGAGTGGTGCAAAAGTGTGTTTCAGAAAAGTAGCGTAAACCAAGTGGTTGATGTATACAGTATAAAGATAATTTTATTCAAACATATGCTTACCAGTTGTATACAAAGTATGTACATCCTAAATAGCAACACAAGTTGTTTTTTTTTTACAAACTAAGGATTTATTTCTTAACATATAAAATTATATATTTGGTGTTTATCATATAAAAAGGGAGACAAACATCATAAGGCTGTAGTGAGTCAATACCATGCTAGTTCAGAGGTAGTTACATTGTATGTACATATCGCTAGCCTACTCTAAAGTCTGTAGAAAGATAGCTACATCCCATTCAGTCTGTATGCTTGCCTCATGTTCGACAGTTGCATATTTGAGACAAAACCATGTAAACCATATGAAGTTGTATGTGCGATCTGTTTCCTGTTGCATTTTGCCGCCACATGAATAACTTTAATAACAGCGATTACATAGTTGCAGAGAAATATATCTGACAATAGCATTTCTATGAATGAAAAATGGTAGCTTACTCTGGTAAAATGACCTGGTGTGTCTGATGATGAATCCCTTTATTTGAAGCAGACCTTAGCAATAGGTTAGAGTTCATAATAAAATAAAATTTAAAAAAACAAATTAGATAACTCCACTTAAAATATAACCGAACAATCTGTAACCTCTAAGCTGCATATCTCATTATCACATTTCAGTATAAACATTTACACTTAGAATTCTACTTGCTCTACCTAAAGTCCCCCCAGCTAAACCACTGATTTGTCTGATGCTTATATTTTCCATATAGTCAACAGCTTTTATTTCCGCTGTCTTTTTGTCATGTGAGTCCATGACTGTTGCAGTCCACTGGATAGTGTCTGAAATTGTCCTTTATTTGAACAGTACTGCCGTATTGTGATGTTTCCTTTAATAGTCTTTATTGTGAAGGGAACTTTTAGTCGCACTCTCCATTTTCAGAGGCACTTTGTTGTGCTCTCATAGACTTCTCTAGAGTACTCTACAGTCTCTGTGTGGACTCATTCTGAGGTGCTTGAGGACTGATAACTCAGAACTGGTCTTGCTGCTTCTGTACGATGATGGCCCTTGAGTGTCCACAGTGTCCCAACTATTCAGACAGCTAGCTTGGAGGTTCATGGATGAGAGGTGAGAGAGGGAGTCATGGTAGAGTGATACAGGGGCCAAGTGTTACGAATCACATCTTGATCCAAACTCTTCAGACATTCTGTGTCGTCCAGGCTCCCTCGTTCTGTCACTCTGTCTCTATCTCTGGCAGTGGGAGTGGGTATCTGGCAAGGGATGAGAGGAACAGAGGAAGTAGACGAGCAGTGGGAAAATCTGATTGGATCCAGCCGAGGTTGGAGAGAAGACCCCCCACTGTACAGGGCATCAGCATCAGCGAGTGACACCTGTGTCGACGAATCAGAGCAGGAGCTCTTCTCTGTCTCCACAGACACCAGTGAGTCCAGGGTGCGGTCCCGGCGTAGCTGTGGACGTGCTTTGGGCCGAGGCCAGAAGAAAAACTGGGAGTGGTCCCGTGTGAAAAGCAGGAAGAGGAGGGGATTTAGGCAGGCAGGCAGGGGCTGCAGAAGCAGGAGGACTGATTTTAGCACCTCCTCCCCCAAAGAGAGGAGACCCAGGAGGGAGCAGAGGGAGAGGAAAGCTACTGGCACATAGAGGAGGCCATTTGTGAATATTAGCCAGGCAACATGTTTGATCATGGCACAGTCCCACAGGCCCTCGCACTCTCCCCTAAGTAACTCCCAGTAAAGGCGGATGTATGAACCTGTGACTATGAGCAAGCACAGGGTGTTCATCATAATGAGCGCCAAGGGGAAGACCAGGGAGGATGACAGCCTAGAGGCTGGGGGTGGCAGGGGCGAGGGAAGGCAGAAAGGTGAGGACCCGTACTCCCCAACTCCCACCAGGGGGAGACAAGCCAGGGTGAGGGAAAGGGTGAGGCAGAAAAGTGCACAGGTGCGCACACTCCCAAGGGATGGGGACTTCCCATAGGCACGGGCACATGTCACACTCACGCCACACTGCACAGCCGCCAGAGTCAGCAGCAACACACTTGCCTCAGACGCAAACACCCAGACCCATCCCGTCGCCTGACAACCAGGACCCCCTTCCCAGCGGGCACCGTGGTGACCAAACTCTCCCAGGGTTAGAGCGTCCACAAGGGCCAGGGTGCATGTACACACACCCGTCAGCAGATTTGAAGCGCCCATGCAGGCCACAGTGAAGCGGAGTGGTGACAGGTAGCCGGGTGAGCTGAAGAGGGACAGGAGGAGGAGGGAGTTCCCCAGGAGAGACACCAGGGAGATGGACCACAAGCCCACACGAACCAGCCAGCTGCCCAACAGAGAGTCACAGGGACGGAAAGGACCTGCAACACCACAAATAATACAAACCATCAGCTTTAGATAAACAAACTGTAAATTTCCTCAAACTGTATTTGTGAGAAAACATTATCGTTTCACTGAAGGTGTAACTTCACTAACCTGGAGTGGGTGTGCATTGGACACTGGTCTGTAGTTTGGATTCCTCTATTTCTAGCTGGAACTCTTCCAGGTCAGGGTCATCTGGAATAACGCATTGTTAGAGTTAAAAATCAGAGGTCCAACACCTTTGGGCCAATCTCTTGTACAAGGTCTATTTAGCCTGTTTGAAGTTCTATGACAGCTTATTCTGCTACAGAGTATATGCGTGTTAGACTGTGTGTGCTGCTGGCTGTAGGGCGTTGGGGTTATAAGGGAGGTGATCTAACATTCTTTCACAGTGAAACAAAAATATTTCTAGAATATAATGACACTTCCATGAAATTTCATCATCATGACTGTTTTTATAACAATTAAAAGTGAATAAATTTTAATCAGTGTCAATCAATGTCATTGTTTAATCATCTTTTGCTTTTGTTACCTTTTGGTACACCCAGCACTTGTTTATTTTCAGCATTAATAGTGTAGGTTTAATGTATTCGATTTCAACCTAATTTTGGTTTATTGGCGTTTATATTTTATGCCTGCCGCAGGAATGCATGGAAGGGTCAACACTCGAGCATAGATGTGGTTCAGTTGCCAGGTAGCTGTGGTTTCAGCGAGGCTCTGACATGTTTCAAGCGGGCTTATGTCAATAATTAGGCAGTGAGCACAGACATATGGGACTCAGATTTCCATTTATTACTTCACCCCTCCACCCGGGTTGGTACCATGTGTGTTATATACAGTATGTGTGCCCACACAGATATTGTAAGTGTGCTTTCTTACAGTGTGTGTCAGCATGGATAGGGTACATGGCTACAGTCCTCTTGTGCAGGTCCTCATCAGTGTTACTCTGCTCAGTGTCCCACTGGCTGGCTGGCTTGTAGCTATCACAGGAACCATATACACAGCACTGGTAGGCATAAGGCATTTCGATCACCCTGTAACAGACAGATGGGCTCAGTATTGACAGTAAACCAGGAAAAACAATGCCACAACAGATGTGTATAAAGAAAGTGTAATAAAAAGACTTTGGGGTGGTATTCATTTTATTGTGAGCTTGAGAATTTCTAGTTTAGCGTTTTGATATTACTTTGGGTATTCACATGAATGTCTCAAAGCAACCCCAAGGGCTTATGAATTTCTTTCTGGGAATTGTTCAGGGAAAATGTGAGTGAAACTGTCAGTTTTCTGAAGTCTTTATTGTGGATGGTTGTATGCAAGCTTTTACTGTATATATACAGTGCTTTTGAAATGTCTTTCTGCCAGGAGTTCTGGTTTGGGCGATGTTCAACAGTCATGCTAACATTGCCACTTGATCACCTGCCATCTCCTATTACTTTGAAACTCACTCTCCATTTTTATTTTACAGCACCTTTCCAGGCCTTCAGGGATGCTAATCTTTGAAACAAGAATTCACTTGCTGCTGATAAATGCTTTCTCATTGTCAAAGTTCAGTTCAGGAGTGGCTTGCAGGTATACACTGTAATTAGTCCATTGTCGAACTTGGCTGCTTTTGGTACATTGAAGATATTAATAGAAAGTTGAGAGGAAGGATAATTTAGGGGATGGGAAGGGATGCATTGTTCCTTACAGCCACAGGTTACACACCTGGAGCAGTAAAAATGTACCCAGTATGTTATCATCTTAAATCAGTTTTTGTTGAGAAACCAAAATAGAAAAGTTAATATTAGAGAAAAGACAGAAGAGAAGAATGCAGGATGGTGTGTGTGTGTGTTACCTCATACGGGGGAAGTGATCAGGACTGAAGGCCTCATATAATTCTGTGTTGCCCCTCAGCTTGAGATGGGTGAGACCCCCCAAACCTGCAACTGGCACTGAGCTAAGTCTGTTCTCAGTCAGGTCCCTGAGATAAATATAGAAAGAAATTCGAGAAAGAAATAGAAAGGAATGGGTGTCAGATCAGACAAGCCAGTGTGTTTTTATTTCAGATATTGCCGAGGGTCATCCTCAGTAACAAAAAGACCTTGTCTTTTAGATTTTTGAACTGTTCAGACAAGGCTCTCTATCAGATTCCCTCCAGATAACATTTCCTGTCAGATGTAGTGGGTCTGCTTGTTTAGCTAGGCATACTTCAACTAGTCCTCCCACAATGAATCAGTTTATATTGGCATGACCTGAGATGAGTCTCCTGGCCACACAAAGGGGTTTTGCAAACAATAAATGCGTATCAGTGTTCTCTGTAGACTCTGCCAAAGACAACTGGTTTTCTGTGGCACACACAGTCAAGTACGTGTAAGGCTTGTGTGTTTGTGTAAGGCTACGGCTCTGACATACAGCTTAACTTTGATTAAAGATACACAAATTCTAAGGGAGAAGAGTGACATTGCTGAAGGACCAGATGAAAGGGAGAAGAATCTTAGTGACTGATATGTATTAAGACTAGTGTATTTACTCACAGTTTGATCAAAGAGTGAAGAGAGGCAAAGGCATCTGTGTGGATCCACTCGATCATATTCCAGCTCAGATCACTGACAGAAAAAAGACAGAAAACTGAAATGCACTCAAAGAAATTGGAATGATAGATTTAATGTTGTATGTCTATCACCACTAGATGTCAGGAATGGGTCATAAGTGTACATAGTTTGATAGATAGAGACTATAGCCTCACAACGTTTTTGACTTTTGACCCCTTAAAATGAACCAATCTCTACTCATAACTTTGAGTTATGAGCAGTTTAAGCAAGAGTGATTCTCCCTCCACAGATGTTTCATTTGAATTCTCCTTTCTCCGTCTTGTACTTCACAAAAGCAAAATCAGAGAATCAGAGGAAAGTTGGAGAACTTCAATCTTCATTTTGTTGGAACAGATTTATATTTTGCTTTTCTTCTCTTCTATCCTATTCATCATCTGGTGACACCTTGGTAGGGTCCTGATCCCCATGTTGGGAACCACTGATCTAGACAATGCATTTCCAAGAAAATAATACATGACAATGGAAGAAAATGTACTTACAGTGCTCGTAGAGAGGTGAGCTGCTGGAAAGTGCTAGACTCTATCCTCCTGATTTGGTTATGCTGTAGCCCTCTGTTGAGAAAAATACATATAGGCATACACACCCACAATTTAAAATGTGCAGGTAAACAAAACAAAAAAAAAAGATTCTGATCCATATGTGCATGTGATTGTGTTGGGGGCTACTACTCACATCTCTTGCAGTGCAGAGCAGTGGTAAAAGCTGGGCAGATCCTCTATCTGATTGTAAGACAGCTCCCTATAACAATACACAATGCACACACACACACAAAACACACATAAACACAGTGACCAGCTGTGGATTTATAGCGTGGGAAATCATGGGGGTGACAGGATTATTTGAGTCTTCGGGTGAACAGTCGGCTCTGTGAGCAAGGCGATATAGCAGGACAATAATTTTGGGGAGTGATTGGATTTCATAGCATCGTGATTGTACAAGTGATTGCTTGGGGGCACAACTCTCCACAATCGGGTTTTGTATATCAGTTTTTGTACCTCTCACTCTCTCCCCCTGCGCGTGTTCGTGTGTCAGTACTCACAGCACTCTGAGGCGAGGCAGCTGCTCACATAGATCCAGAGGGAGAGCTGAGAGACCGGCCCGGGTCAGCGTCCTATAGAGAGAGAGAGAATCCTCTGATCATTGTTGAAGTGTAAGCAAGCGAAAGGATCCCCCAGTCCTGTGAGTCTAACTTGGTCAGACAGGGAGCTGTGTAGGTTCGCCAAATCTGTCATTGGCTGGCATAACTAGCCTACCCCTCCCTATCCCTTTTCTAAATCTTCTGTTCTTTCCCTCTCTCTCTCCTAGAATCCTAAAACACACATATTCTCTTTTTTTTTTCTCCCGGCTTTCTTTGTGTGTCTCTCTCTTTCTTCTCCTTATCTCTCCCCACTCTTATTCTCTCATGCATTTGGACTCCGGGGATTGTATCTCTGCCCTCAACCTCAGTGTCGGCTCTTTTCACATTCTTTGTTGCTGTATGTGGTGAAGCCTTACTCGATTAAATAATCCTATGCATGTGTGGTGGGCGGGGGGAAACACTTACAAAATTTCCAGGCTGGTGGTTCCTTTCAGATCGGGAAACTCGCAAATTTGGGTTGCTCCATTAAGGGAACTGTAGTAGAGCAGAGAAAAGTGTCATAAAAATCTCTCTCTCTCTCTCACACACACACACACACACACAAACACATGCATGTGCACACAGACCTTGTCTAACAGCTCATTTCAGCCATCACACTTTTCCTCCAACATCAACACAGGCTGTTTTGGCTGTCTCACTAGACATCATAAGTCACACCATTCAACATGTTCTTACAACACACTCTCTCTTACCACAACAGCACACAGCACAGCAATACGCTAACACAACATAATTCAGTAGGCCATTACACATGTCCACTCTCACTGCTAGGGACAGAGAATGATTTAAACAGTGTTTGGGCTAAGTTAGTGGAATGGTTTCTACTGACCACATACTTACAGTGTGTGCAGCTTAGGTAAGAACTGGAAAGCGGATTTTCCCACAAACTGGATAGGGTTCTCATAGAAATGACTGCAAGAAAGAAAGAGAAAAATTATTTTGGACATATTCTCATGAATTTGCTTTTGGGAATGAGTTGTGTTATACATGATGTTGACATGAAATAGCAGTTATGTGTTTATCTAATATGTGCCCATAGTAGAATCAAGGGTAAGCACTAAGCTCACATGGTTTGGAGCAGAGGGTTTCCCACGAAGGCCCTCTCAGGGATGGCTTTGATATTGTTGTTATGGAAGCCCCTGCAAATATAAAAACATACTGTTAGTCCGACAGTCTATCAATATGTTTCTGATTTTGTGTATGTGTGTGTGTGTGTGTGCGCGTGCGTTTGGAGGGGCGACAGAGTGTGTTTGTGAGCTAGAGGCAAGTCATATGTCCTCATGTTGCACCTGCCGTTGCACAGCTGAAAAACATTTTTGGATACATGAGATGTAAACACGCACACATACGCTGTATCTGTGACACATATGCACGCTGCGGAACATCTGCTGAAGCTGAGGGAAAACATAGTTTGTGCGTACGTGCTTGGGTGTCGGTGTGTATGTGCAGGCAAGCGGGTGTGTGGGTGTGTAGCCAGCACCTGCTTAGGGCGAGAGAGATTGTATCCGAGTGCCACATTAAAATCACTTAACGGGATTACTTGGGATAACGCAACCATGATAGTCATGTTGGGCAGGTGTGTTTTCGTGTGTGTGTGTGTGTGTGTATGTGTACACTCACAGTTCCTGAAGCTTACTCAGTGTCCTGATGGCCACAGGGAACTCCTGGAGATCATTGTAGTTTAAATCCCTGAGAGAGAGAGACAGTAAGATAAACAGTCATGATTAAATAAGATATTGAAATGCAGAGTCCATGGCATGTTTTATTTTCCTGGAATGGAAATCATAAATCATCCGTATATAATATTCTGTGTGTAAGAAACTGTGTCTGATTGCATATGTATGCATAGTCATTTACTCTCCACTCTCAGAGACAGCTAGAGTGTGAAGTTTGGATTTGACCATTGACCTTTGCTGCTCTGACCTGATTATTTAGGTCTGTCTCTGATTAGTTTCCCAGGAAACACAGTATCATAACAACCGTTGCTATAGTCAACACAGCTCATATGCAGGTGGCAGGGAAAGTTCTGTATATAAGTATGTACTGTACAGTAGTGAACTGATGTCCTTGTGAGTGTGGGGAAAGTGTGTATGTATGTTTGTGCATACATACAAGTATGCCCTTATTAAGACATGTGTCTGGGTATGCACGCATATATCTACGTTGTCTTTGAAGATTCTCAGCCATCCAGGTCATAGGATATCTAGACATACTAAGTCAAAGTCAACTGGATTTGTTTTTATTCTTTTCAAGTAAGACAGCAAAAATGCCTTTGATTAAGTGCTTCTTTCGAGATATGTACAGTATGCGTGTTTTCCTGGAGTTTCAGTGGATGTTGTGAAATGTCTGTGTCTGCTCTGTCTTGCTGTTGCATTTTCCAGCAGTCCTCTGGACGGCTCCTTGTAGTAATGATTTTATAATACACACTGGGGGTTGGGGAGGGTGGTGGTGATGCAGATGGTCTCTCATATTGTAGGGTTTTCTTCAATTGTGATGATTGTAAAGACAAAGAACTTGAGTTCAACCCAAGAATTTATTACGGCCGGAAAGCAGAACAGTATGCTGAATACAGTCTCTTCGAATATTTTACATAGTTCATTTTTTTTATAGGATTCTTAAACGCCTCCCTACATCCCTATACAGACATGTTTCATTATTGCAAATTTACCCCTTACTTATGTTTCTTAGGTTCATGATAAGAGGCACATATTCTGAGGGGGTCATATAGGGGTGAGGCCATGGAAAGAATTCCCTTACATGGTCAATATAGTACATGCATACAGTATATCCATCAGAATTTCTCATAAGCAAAGCTGCTGTGAGAGATTAACACCTCATACCCGCACAATCCCCACGTCAATGACACCTGTCATCTTATCCTGCTGAATCATACGTCTCTCCCCACCGCTGACGGCCACAGCACTTTAACACACACTATTCTGGTCCAGAGAGCTCCATCCCTTTTTTTTTCATTCTCTCGTTTCCCTTCATCCCATCAACCATGGCTCCCGGACTTACACCATATTCCCTCGCATTTCCCAGCAAGGGTAATGGCTTTTAAGTTGAGTGTTAAACTGGCTATACGCTGTGAGTGCACACGCAGAAGTACTTACTTATGCACACACAGGCATGTGCCCACACACATGCTCATAAAAAGTAACGCATAATTTTTTACACTTCAACAGGTTGTTAAGCAGCATACCAGAAACTGTGTTTTCATCAGACCACCATGAATTTTGCAGGAGACACGGTCGTGCTCTCTCGATTTCTCTCACTTTCTCTTTCCACATCCTTCATAAGACTGTCAGTTTTCTGTGGTTTCCCTATTGGTGTGTGTTAGGATCTAGTTATTGAAGTTACGACACGTACTCTCCTGTAACCACGCTGAGCTATATTTGACCTCAGCGCTGCTTAGCAATTATTTTTACAAAACACAGAGGAATCTGTTGATGTCACTTCAAGGTAATCAAAGAGCAACTTTTCATCTTCACATTCCTGTCGTTCATTTGTTGGTTGTGGTTCTGAGAAACCTTCAAGCACCTGCTGAAATTACCAGGACATTAATCATTATGACTTTACGATTTAGCGCTGCACTTTATTATTCTTTGGCACACTTGATACCTGAGATTTATAGAAACACATTAATTTCAGGTGTTCCAAGTATCACCAACCACTTTGACACACACAAAAAGAAATGAGGCAGACACACAATGTGAGTAAATTGATAACTCTTGGTTATATTACCTTTCTGAGGTTAGATCTCTGAGAGTTCCTCATATATCTTAGGGTTATTCTAAGGCAATGTGATTGATGTAAACATGACCGTACGGATTGGATGTTGATACTTGCTGATACTTTGTCATCACAAAGCCTGCGTCAGTGTTTGGGGAAACAGAGGAGGTAGTCATTTGGGCCTTTGAAATAAAATCATTTTGGAAGTTTGTGTGTATGTGTGTGTGTGTGTGTGTGTGTGTGTGTGTGTGTGTGTGTGTGTGTGTGTGTGTGTGTGTGTGTGTGTGTGTGTGTGTGTGTGTGTGTGTGTGTGTGTGTGTGTGTGTGTGTGTGTGCCTGTGTGCTACTCACAGTGTCTCCAGACTATGTAAACCTTCAAAACATCTCGCGCCCATGCTCTTGATCTGGTTGTTATGGAGATGCCTGGAAAAAGGCCACAAATATTTTTCAACAAATCAGAAATTACGCTCTCAAAAAAAACATTTCCACACTGCAATCATCACCACCCTGCTCTAAATGAACGGAACAAATCATTTCTCTGGTAAGCTGAGAAACCCAAACTCAGGAGAGTTTAAAGTAAACAAATCAAGATGTCACTTACAGTACGACAAGGGCGGAGAGGTTGGTGAATGCATAATCTGGGATGTGTGTGATCTGGTTGAGGGCCAGCGTCATGGCCTGAAGGGAGGGCAGAGAGTCCAGCGCCGTCACTGGGATTTCTGTTAGGGAGTTGTCGTCCAACCACAGGTGTCTTAGAGAGTGAACCCCTCTAAAGGCCCCAGCCGGAACCTCAGACAACAGGTTAGCATCCAGACGCCTGCGGGGTGAGAGGAACTAAGCTTAGCAAGATAATCACCAAGTCTAAGTACAGTATGTTTGCTTATGTGCATGTGTATCCGTGCTTGTGCGTGCATTAGTGGTTGTGCGTCGTGGCATTGAAACACTTTGGCTTACAGGAAGGTTATTATGAGAATTACACTTCCTTTATTCTCCTCCTTTCATCTTTGCTGCAGCTTTTTAGAAGCTCCTCATTATGATTTATTCCCATGCTAAATAAGCCATGTCTAGCTTCACCAGCACAGACATGTATGAAATGTAAGATGTGAAAAACACAGACTCAAACGTGTAGGAACGGTTTTGCCAAGCCTGTTTTATTCTACCTCACTTTATTTATGTTGTGTAAAGTGTTCCTCTCTCAGTGTCTGGAAAAAGGGAAAGACAGACGGAGGGAGGAACAGTTAAAGATGCATCTTCAGCTGTTCCTCCCTCCTTCACTCTTTCCATTGGAGTCTCGCCGTCGCCATTAGTTCCTGATGTATCCACCACTCAGACACAAACACAGTCCCCCTCAACTGATGAATTTATGACACCGGACACACACACACACACACACACACACACACACACACACACACACACACACATGCTCTCACGAGCACACTTTCATCTCTTTGACCATACAAAACCTAACAAACCTTTGTCCCCCTCTTGGTGTCCTCAACCCACAGGCAAGAGTGTGACACACACCCCACGCAAATGCACACATGCATACACACTGTCCATAGTGATGAATGATCCCCTAAGGGCAGAGTTGACAGGCTGAGACCACTTCCTCCACCTATTCTTCTTTCTTTAGTCCCTCACACTCATTCATTAATCTCTGTTTCCTGCCTCCGGCCCCTCTCACAATCACATTTTGTTTCTTATATCTTCATTGATGCACTCCCAGCTGCTGCAAACCTCTTTGCATCTCACTCCTTAACTCTTGTTCGTCTTTCAAACATCCCCCTTATCAATCTTCCACTGTGGTACTTTGATTCTTGCGCTGCAGCTCCTCCTCAGCCTCCTCACCCCTCGGAGGCTTCCCCAAACAAACAGCATCATCAAAGTGAAATCTGAACTTGAACTCTGAACTCTGGGCTTTTCTCCCCAGGGAAATTTTCCATCAGGGGAGGCAACTGTGTACACTGGCAGATGCTCACACACAGGCACACAGAAACACCCTTGAGCATACATGTAAATACACATGAATGTGTCTGTATATGCGCACACACAAACAGCTTCAAGAAATTTCCATCTTGTCTACTTCCTGAGCACAATTTTTTTCAGTGCTAAACATCGTCCTTTGTGCATCCTGTGTAGTCTAACCGTGGACATTGTTTGTCCCTGACCCAAATCACAGGATGAAAGCTACGGAAGACTGTTCAACTTTCTGGTCTGTTCTCCAGGGCAAAATAATAATTGCTCCTCTAGGTGGACCTGCCAGGACTCCAGAAGGTCCAGACAGAACCAGGAATGTTCCACAGAAGCCAATAAAGCAGCAACTATTTCCTGTTCATCACATCAAAGTCTGAGGTATGAATATGGGAGAGAGAAATAGAGACAGAAAGAGAAAGTTCTCTTAAATGATCCAGGAGATCTGTGGACCTGCCTCCACTGGTTTAATTCTCCAGATGGCCAAAATTTTATACAACAGGGAAGTTGGAGGAGCACATTTCACTGCCATCGAGTCAAATCTATAAAAACAGATTTAATGTTGCTTGTGGAACTCATCAGCGGTGATTAAGCTGCTTAACCTGTGGTCTGGGACCCAAAACACGTCTGCGTTCTGATGATGGCATCCAACTAAACAACAGCGCTCACAGCACCGTGTGTTGTAATTAGCCTGTTCCACATCGTGAGACAAATTTCTTGACTCTGTTTCAGTTCTGTACTGACAAAAGGATTCTTGTCTGAGATTAAGTGATGATTTATTTTGGATGAAAGCTTCCTTTATACATTTATACCAATTTAAAATCCATGTGCTGACTCAGAGGCTGTGTCTGCTTTTTTCTTTTTACCTGGTGTGTTTTATGTCAGTGAGAGGCGCCGACAAGCTTCACTCTCCAAAGCCTTTCAAGTAATCTTTCTCTGCTGGGCTTATCATTACTGTAATGACAAGGTACGGCTCTATATGCCAGCTCTCTGTGTGTGTGTATTTTTTCATTACTTGAGACCATCTCTATGGGTAGCAATTGAGAGAAGACCACACACACATACACACAGACTGAAGACAAAGACATAAGAATCATCATGACAGAAAATTGTGAAGTCAGACTTACACACACTCACACAAGGACAGACTGAGCCAGAGTGTCTGCCTGTACAATGTGTACAGATGTGTGTGCACGCTTGGTGACTGTATTGAGGGAGAGCACGCCTGCTTTATACCAACGGGGGAAACGTTGTAGGTGGTAGAGGAGTAACATGTGCACGCCCCTCTTATGTTACAACTCCAGCCATTTGTGTCTGTGTGATGAAGGAAATAGCTTTATGGATATTTACAAATAATTATTAATTTGGAAAGTGGGGATGTGGGGAATGTGTGCGGTACAAAGTTGGGAGAGACGGGTTGGGGTGAGGAATTACAGATGAGGTGGTCCACATGCACTCACCCAAACATGCATGCTAACGCACACACATACACACATGCACTGACCCCACAGATGAGACAATTAAGCCACCAAACACTCTCATTAGCCAGGGGGATAGCGGTGTGGGTGGTGGGAGAAGAGCGGAGGAGAGGAGCGGAGGAGGAAGAGAGGGGGAATTGATGGAAAATGGGGTTGTTTCACAGCTCATTGGAGATGCTCTCCCTGGCCTGCAGTGTCTGCTGTTTCCCTCATGGCTTCCAGATGCTACCATGAACTGCACTGACACAATCAGGCTGTGACTCCTACCGTCAGGCAGTACAGCGCTGAATGCAGAGCTATTTCAGCCGGCGTTGGGGTATGGTCTGTAATATGTCAGTGGTACTCTATACCTGCATTGTGGTTAGAGCTGAGATGTGTGGGTGGGTGGCCAGGGGATGTTTCATTCCCCGCTGGATGAGGTAGACTAGCATGATTAGGTTGTGTGCGTGTGTGTGTGTGTGTGTGTGTGTAGGAGAGAGCAACTCACAGGGACAGCAGGTTAGGTAGGTCCCATGGCGCATCATCAGGAAGTCTCTCCAGTTGATTGTTTTGTAGCATTCTGAAAGGCACATACAAATTATTCATAGGTATATCAGTAAAGTTAAATATAGGTTTATAGGCGATAGAGTGTATGTGGTGTGCGTGAGGGCACATCAAGCAGAACAAATAATTCCATAGTGAGGGAAATCTGACACAAGAAGGAAAGGGCCAGTGAAAGCTTGAAGAGAAGCAGAGAATGAAGGGTAGAGGAAAAGAGAAAGAGAAGCTCCTTGGGTGGCCTGCTGATGTCATTCTAAGAAGAATGGAGCAAAAAGCGAGGAGGAAGTGGGGAGCAAACAATAGCCCTCTCTCTTTCCTCTCCCTCCCTCGCTTTTTCTGTCTTTAAAGTTTTTATCGTGACCAGTCGTCTGATATTAGCGCACAAGACTTATAGTCTCCAGTGCGTCGTGCTGAGCAGCGCCGTTATGCCTTTATCATGGCATCATGGTGCCACAGCAGTCAGAACAGTCTTTGTGAGTCTGTGAGCGTAAGGCCTTGTGTCACAATACTTAATCTGATCTTACAGTAAAGTTATTATAATAGAAGCATTCTCTGTCTTTATTCTTTGTGAGTGTGAAACAACCTTGATGCTTCTTTTGAATATTAGAGATAATGGAGATAATGTGCAAAGACTTGTATTTTAGTCTTGTATTTCTTTTTTTATCCCCTCATTTATAGCGCTAAAAGTTACGTTCTGGAGGTCTCAAGATGGAAAGAGCATATTTTTCCAGATTTATTTACATGTCACATGTTTTTTTAGGATAGTGTATTTCCCAATAATCCCCTGTGTAGGATTCGATGATTGCTTCAGTGTATAAATAGTGCAGCTCAGGTTTTGAAAGGATCAGTGAAATGTTTCCACTGGGATGATGATGCCATGATAAATACATTGAATTGAGTCTTTTCCTGTTTTAAAAAAAATCCCTATGGGAAGCTTTGCTGTACTTCACTCTGGGTTCATAACCTTCTGTGTGTGTATGTGTGTGTATGTGTGTGCGTGTACGAGAGTCAGCAGAGACTTTGCGGTTACCCTACACAAGGTCAGCGGTCCATTTATGTTTGACACGGCCTGACTTTAACTAATACATTGAGGAAGGAAACCGACAGCTCAGCTGCTCTGAGGTCAAAGAGACCGTCCAAAGTGTGCTCGGATGTTATAGTGTGAAGCATGAATGCTTGCAGACGTGCATGAATTCAGAATATGTGTGTCCTTCCGCAGTAATGACATAATAGCCCAGGATTCATGGCTGGTTCACTCATTCTCTCTTGGTGAGTTTCACAACACAAGGTGAAAGAGGATCAACTTGTGTGCCTGGTAATTCCCTAGATTCCCTCAAATTACAAACCGCAATTCTCCAGCTACGTTTATATTCTGTGGCAGGGCTTCTCAAACTTTCTCAGCCAGGGTCCAAAAGGAATTGAGTTGGTTGCCAAGGCTCATTAAAAACCTCCTTAATACCCTTGTCTGGTGCCCACTAGAAATATGGCCACAACTCATTAGATGCCGCACTCATGAGTCAATAGGTACTATGGTTTTTATGGTTGCTTTGCACTTTTTTGTGATTTAATGCTTCACGGCAGTGCGAACAGTTGGTGGCCATGCATCGTAAGGCTATGAACACACAATGAGAAATGGGTGTTAGGAGAACAGCTTCAAATATGGCGTTTTAAGTGAATTTTTTGTCACTTGCTGTAATCTTGGTGGGTGGTGAAACTGGGAGGTCCCTGCATTACACCTGTGAGGGTGTGTAAGTCAGTGTGTGTGTCTGTGTGTGCTTGTGTGTGTGTGTGTGTGTGTGTGTGTGTGTGTGTGTGTGCATGCTTGCGACTGAAACAGGGCTTGTCCAGAAATGAAGGAACTGCAAGGCAGGTCTCCCTCAGCCCATAAACTTTAACTGCACTTAATGATGCGTGGCTTGTGTGTTTTATTCAAGGCAGGAGCACAGCTCCTTCCCCCCAAAAGGCTAGATTAGAACAACCCACCTGCGATAAGGCCTGAACCACCGGAGCAGGATAAGGCGAGAGAAAGGAAGGGATGAGGAGGTTACTTACAGAACTTTGAGGTTGTGGAGACCCTGGAGAGCGTGGCCTGAGATATACCTCAGCTGATTCCCTGAGATACGTCTAGGTGAGAAACACAGAGATCAAAAAAGAGAGAAGAAAATGTAAAAGTGAAAAATGAAATATAAGCACATACACAAAAAATTGACAAATCTCGTAAGAGTTTTGCCTTTTGCTTTATTCTACGTTTTTGGACTGAGCTCCGATATGACTTCATCCTTGAGTTCTTGCTTCGGGGTTACGGTTGGGGCAGTATGCAAATAACAATATTCTATTCCCTTCAATGTGGTTGCTATTGGCCCAAAGCACACCCTGAAACCTTAACCAGTCCTGGGAGCTCTGATGAGTGAGTAAAGACTGAATTGAATGAGACTGAGATTGGGTCAACAAGTGCAGCGTGAAAGTATATTTGCTTGTGTGCATGTGAGCGTGTTTATGTGTGTGTGTGTGTATAGTAAGGTGTATACTATATGTATGTGCACATGTGTGAACGTGTGTGCTATTTTCCATGTCCTTGGGGTAAATTAGCCCCGTTCTGAGGGGCCTTGAGGACAGCGAGGGAGAGAAACCACACACATTCTCACAAGCAATCCAATCAGTTTGTTTATTAAACACAGCACCTAATGGTCATTTGTGAGTGTGTATAAGATGTCCAAATAAATAACATTCAGTCCAACAAAGTAACTCTCAAGGTCACGAGCTGGAAGCACAATTTAAACACAGATTTGGTCTTCACAGCTCGAGACCACCCACTTTTATTAAACATACGCACACGTTAAAAGTTACTCATTGGCATCCTCCGCCTCCTCACACCAGTGCTCTACAGGTGACGTTTTCCTGACATTTCAGCCTTATGCTAAGTTTTCGGCTGATTTGTTCCATCACTGCCAGGATATTGAAATAATGATATAAAGCGCTGCCTGCCTTTCCAAACCACTATTCTCCAGATGGTAATGGACAAGGACTCCCAGCAAACTCCCTCTGACAACTGATACTCATGTCAACATGTTTAAGTCTTATTACTGTGCAGTGGCAAACCACACAACCCCACCCACGCCTGCCAAATCTCACACTCTCATAGAGCTCATATTTATCAACACAAACAAAACAACGCACACCCGCATATACACATAGATTGGCATACTACAATACAAAGTGGACTGATCGTTATCCAAACTTATTGTGGTGCCATTTAGTCATGCCTCTCAAACCACAGTCAAAACTCATTCAAACAGGCTCGAACTGCACCACATGATGTCTCAATATAGATTTCATAGAGTTTATCTGTATTGATTGCAGCCCTATGGCTCCAATATTTATTCTCATTTCAAGATAAAGGAGTTAAATTTGCTGTTTGATCTAGTTATTTGATATGACATAAATTAACTGAACTGCTTTAAAGACATGTCTCATTTTCATTCATAAAGAGGCCTGTATGCTGCCCATTCGTTGTCCCTTGGAGGACAATAGGTCTGGTACTTTAATCCCATTTCAGTTTCCGCTATTGCACAAGCTAGTCACCGGGGACCATTTCAATAGCTACTTTTCCAGAGGTAGCTGTTTCAATAGGCCTTGCTGAGGTCCTGACACCAGTAAAATAGATCTAAGCCTCTTTCTGCAAAGACCCTTAAGTGCCTTCTTTTGGTTCCTGTTCAAATGCAGTGATTAGTTACAGGCGCATTGGAAGGAAAAAAAGATATACTGTACGTAGGTAGCACCAAAGAAAAATAAATGTGTTCTCTATGGGGGGATGAGGAAGGCCAGTAATTTAGAGTTTTAGAAAACAAACATTGTAGTTAAGGCCATGATATGATGTGCATGTCCTACTGCCAACCAGCCTTTCTCTATTAGCAGCACCATTGGAGCCAAAACAGCATTAGAGTGGAATTGCGCTTTTTTTGCCGACTTCATTTGTCAAATGGATAATTATGTCGAAAGTGAAGATGGATATTGAAAAAGGAAAGAAATGTTCAGACATTCTTGATAGACATCAACAGAACACCATGCAGTTGCCATTGACCAACTGTTTCCATGATATCAGTGTGTATTTATGTGTGTACGTGTGTGTAAATGATCGTACGTATGAGTGAATGTTCCGCACTTAGCCTCCTAGTCGTTCCACATCAGTCTCATTCTAATGAAAGGCGCCTTGCTCTTGTCAAACCATGGCTCCAACTGTTTTTTCTTTTAATTTCATTTGGGGATGGTTAGAATTTTTCTTGGCCCTTGGACCGCGTAGATAAAAATTCCACCTCAGCATAATTCAGCTCTATTTAAGTGATTCATAGATAAAATAACAGAGGCCAGTGTAGTATGGGAGAATGTATGTATGGGAGAACGCTGGAAGGGGGGCTGCTGGTAACAAAGGTGAGACCACCCTGCTATCGTAGCTGATCAGTGAGGGTTTTACTGAAGCATACCAACTGCTGATTATCCTATGTATCACTATGTCCTATTGCCGCAAAATAATAAACAAAAAGACAGAATAAATACCTAGGCTGCAAAGACAGCATCATATTTTGAAATGCTATCTAGGGTAGTGATTGAGCATCATAGTGGCAGCAGGGCCAGGGTGGTTGATATGAGCTGATGATGAAAGAAGAAGGAGAGGATAAACAGGCCTTATCAGAGAGGGAGCGGTTTGTGAGTGTGTGGGTGTGTGTCTGTAAGGACAAGTACATATGCATGTATGACCTTTTCCAACCTTAGTCCATCAATAGAAATGTTATCCCTCCTTCAGTTCGGAGGTCCAGCCTGAGGGTCAACCACTTAACCTGGCGTTAACCTCTGAAATTACTGGAGTAAAATATAGACGTGGAAAATTGTGTGTGTGTGTGTGGGTACATGTTTGCGAGAGAGAGAAAGAGACAAGCAGACAAAAACCTATGTTGGCAACACTAAAAGGAAAAAATTTTAATTGACCCAGATAGCCCCAGCTGTGTGGTGCACCTGGAGTATCAAGACAGCCAACATCGTAACCCCTTAACTCTCACCTACGTCATACTCCTGACCTATCAGCAGACAATCTTATCAGTGAGAGGAAGACAAGCAGGGCAACGCTGGCCTGCACTCACCCTGTCTCTCCTCTGACATTTGGATTTTATTTGTACAATAGTCGGAGCACCTGAGAGCACTCTCACGGGGCTGGAGAAACCCAGGCTGAATGGATATTCCAGATTTGGAGTCTACTGCCGATGATGAGATCAGCTTTATCAGAATTTCAGACTTGAGCTGATAACACGCGCTAGCGCCACGCACATTCACTTAAGCTGGTAATATTGTGCGTCACAAGAGGCACAGCGAACACTGAGAGGGAATCTGGAAAAATCCAGTAAGGTAGTTTACCTGTCAGGTCACTTTTAATGGACTTGTTTTTTGAGCTCTGTATTTAGGAGGTGAGTGATTACTACTGATAATGATAAGATGAGCATGGGAGACAACCCAAATGGTTAATTATGAGCGGAGTCAAAGGAAAAAGGCAGAGTGAAATGTGATCTCCGGAGGTACAAACTACATGGACTTTGATACTGATGATGGGCGGAAGGCACTTTTGCCTTCTGAAGTGTTTGTCAGGAAGGGCTTTCAGGGGGACAGTTTCACCTAAAACCACCTCTGCTCGTTCCAAGTTGCAATTAAATCAAAAATAGATGGCGCATCTTTGATATTAGAGCGGAACATTTAAAGAGAGAGGGGATGTCTTTGATATGTCGGGTAGATGAGTAACCGGTCTCGGAGGCTGTACCTGAGTGTGGGCAATGCTGCCCTCTCATTAATCCATAGACACGCAGTCTGCTTCTCAGTTGCCTCTCTTCATGCTCCGTCTGACAGACAGTTGCGTGCAGGTTTGTGTGTTTGAATTAAGAGGCAATTCAGTGATCAAAGCACTAAATGAAGGCTTAATAAGAGGGACCTGAGATCAATAGAAGATTTGGAAATAAGGAGTTAGACGTAGTGAAAGGGCTGGAGGGAGGGGCGATGAACACGTAACATCTTATTATCAATATTAATGCCGCAATGAATCAAAGGGAGGTTTAGCCTGGTGAGATTTGCTACCTGCTTTATGAATTCATTTAATCACCTCGAAAGAGGTTCAAAGGGATTAACTGTGGTGCTCTAGAGGTGAGAACTGAGGAAAGATATAAGAAGCAGTGTGATATAGTTTAAGTTTTTGAGCAATGCTTCTGAAGGATACTCTATGTGGCTCATAAGATTTTATTCCCAACTCCTTGCTTTAGTGTAAAAGCAATGAAAGCTGGACGTCTTGCCACAAGCAGATTTGTTTTGGTTTTTGAACGTGGAGAAAGCTAAAAATGGAAAAAACTAGAAAGACTATCAAAGGCAGTGACTACAACTTGCAATAGCCTGCAGTAAAATGGAGATGGGGGGGGCTGTAGAAATGAATTGGAAAGGAGTGAGATAGAGTGAGGGAGGGCAGGCAGGGAGGTAGAGCCCAACATCAAACAATTTATCACTCTACCAGTCACAACATGCCTGGCCTTTGCCTCTCCCTGAGCTACCAACAAATGCTGTAGACCCACATCAAACACTCTCTCTTTCAAACCGACCATGTTTGTGTTTAGGGCCTCGGTTTGTTTTTCTATGCACTATAAGTTGTTGTAATTGCAATGTGTTTACCATAACCTGCCATGCTTCATCTCTCTAAACCTTCTAGACAAGAGTGAATGTCAGAAATGTGCCTGCCTTGGAATCGTCTCATCATCTCTCCAGAAATGGTCAGCAAGCTATAAAAATTGGCTTTAGGGCAAGAACATCCTCCTTGGAAGAATTACAAAGCAACAGAACCCCTCCATAAAGTGTCAGAACATGAGAGCGATATAGAGGAGGAAAGATCAATGGGGCTGTAAAACACTGGGAGGATTGTCTCTGGACAAACACTGCAGGTGGAGCTGCATCCAAGACCCCCACCCCCCTTTCCCCAATGCAGGCAAATGTCAGCATCAATGTTCAGCATCACTCTGCAGTGTGTGGTTCTGATTATTACGCCATCAGCAATATCTGACCTTTACCATTTTTACGACAGCAAAAGTTCAGCTCAGCTATCCAATAAACGACAGTAAATAAAATTCTTGAATTCAGCTCTCAAACTTCAAGGTGTCACCTAACTTCATTCTTCAGCTCCATTCTACTCTTCAGATCCAGTTTGACTGTGACTCAAAGTCTACTGAATAGTTATCCAGCTAACCTTTTACTTTCATCATCATTAGCACATGCCTCACAGGCTGCAGCTGCAAGCATTAGCAAAGAAAACTGCGTACTGTTCAAACACCCGATGCAGACAAACACACACATGCACGTGCACACACACACACACACACACACACACACACACACATATACCGCAGGCTTCAGAAGTAAAAGAATCAGGTGAAGGCTGACATACACACATAAGCCCCCACAAATCACTACACACTATACAACCAAATACACGTACACACACACACACACATTCACACCCTTGGGGCACATCTGTGGAGAGCCTTTGTCAAACCAAGACTTAGCCGAATACTGCTGAGTGGCCAGATCCGACACTGGCCAAGTCGACCGAAAACATGTTCAAAAAGTTTTTGGATTTTGCTGCGGCATAAAACCAATACTTTGTGAAGTACTGACCAAATTGTGTCTGCAGCATAGAGTATATCAATCAATCAAGGAATTTGGCACAGACTGCCGAGTCAGATTCTAAGTTTTATTTGCTTATTTTGTGATCAGATATCTATCCCCAGATTCAAATCAAAATCAAATTAAAGTTTTAAAGTGTTTTTTTTTTTCAATAGGAGTTCTTATATGGCATATTGTTTATTTTGTTAAATTAAATGCTTTTGTAGAAAAATGTATTGTTTCTGAAAAGCCAAGAAACGTAACAATAAAAAAGTAAAAATAATAACTGCTTTGGCACCTAAACTCATTTAGTGTATTGGCACCTATAACAAACCCAATCGTATCTATACTTAATACTCTAAACAAGAAAAACATAAATCTTTGCTCTTTTCATTTTCCCCAATTTTCCTGTCTTGAAGTTCTCCTATAGAGTGTGTTTGTCTTGGCACAGATTTGTGTCTACGTGTGTACTGCTCCTGCTGAGCTGTCCAGCTGAAAGTCAAGGAGGGCAAGAAAGCAGCGGCTTGGATGCTGAGCACAGAACCTGCTCTCTAAACACTTTAAGGACCATATATTCACTCTCTGAGTGACTATCAGGTTCCCTTCGCCTCCCTCTTTTGTGGATCTACGAGTGTATTGCTTCAGGCAGTTTCTTGGTAGGAGAGATTAGAGGCAGGCCAGTGTCATCAATCCCCATCACTGTGGTCTACACATATCAGCGGCTCGGGGAATGACTGTGTCTTGTCATGTGTGAGTTTTTTGCAATAGAGGTTTATTAATTGAATGTGAGCTGAATGATTTTGTACTTACAGTTCTGATAGCAGGTGCAGTCGGTGGAAGGCTCTGGGCTGGATCTCGCTGATGTTATTCATACTCAGATCCCTAGAAAGAGAAAAGAGGGGAACATCAGAATCAAAGTATCAATCAATGTATACCTTATCGATGTTCTTTGAAGATACTCGGGGCATGTAAATTACAAATGTTTAAAATGCATTTTTCCAGGGGCAATCAATCGTCAAGAGTAGGGAGTAGGACACAGAGAAAGGTTAGAGGGTTAGGTAGAGGTTGGAGGAGAGGGAGATGTAGAAGAGAATTTTCCCCAATGAATCATTGTTGGGCAGCTGTAATTTCCTCCTCGTTCCAATGACTCTTTCTCTTTTCCAGATGTCTCACTCTACCTTCTCTCAGATCTGACCCCTCAATCTCCTTCCATATCTATCTCTTTCCCTCCCTGTCTTTCCTGTTCTTTATTTTCCTCCGTCAGGTTTCTCAGGAGACCACCTCCTTCCCCCTTTTGTTCATTGCTGTAACATAGACACACTCCATTTCTCTCTGCTTCTCGGTCACACTGTCTGACGTGAGAGGGTGTGTTGGGGGGTGAGTGTTGACGCAGCTGCGTTGCGGTCAAAGAGGGAGAGGTGCAGGATGCTCAGATACATGCATGCATGCACACACACGTACATGCAGCACACATACAAAACCTACTTTTTTTAACACTTGAGGACAATATGAGGACAACTTTTGTGTCAGCCTCTGGTAGAAAACATATATAACCTTGTGGTCCCAGTCATGTAAGGTCATCTCTTTGATAAACACAATGAAAGTAAGGAGGAGTTACGTCACCCCTTCTTTGCTTTCACAGCCCTTGGGGTCTTGCATGAGTCTTGAAGAGTGAGGCGCATACGTGCGTGTGTGTGTCTGTGTGTGTATGACACTAACCATTGCTCATAAAGCCAGACCACCGGGCTAGCAAGTGTAAACTGTGCTCTCAGAAGCCCTTCGCAGTTGGGAGTTTTGACACACTGGCTGTTTGTTTGTCAAGTCAACCAAGCTGACAGGGAGCTGGATGGATCTATCCGCAGGCGTGATCTATATTCAGCTTCAGGGGAGATGTGGAAAAAAACACTGCACGGCAACACTCTGGTTCTCAGATTTGGGTATTTGAGTAGCCATATTTAGCAGTTGTGACCAGACAAATCCAGTATACCAACTGTTTGGTACTCTGTCAAGGATAACATTTAATATGAGACTCAAGGTTTCTCCACTCCCGCTGTCACCCGGTGTGAGGAGGAATGTTCTCATCATGTGATTAGCTTGCAACGTTTACCATGTCCTTTCACCATGACATTTTGTAGGTCAGATAATTATGTAGCCTTTTTACAATTTCTGCTGACATTGAATGCCCCCCTCCTGGGAGGTCTGAGTGCAGAACAGTGCCATCCCAGCTAAGAGAGTTTCAAGGTGTTACCCAAGGACACATACAGAGGGTGGGTGCTTTCAGTGGCATTGCAGAGCAGAGCAGAGTAGGCCGTTAATCTTCCAATTTCAGTAATCACATCACCATTATTGATCTTAACTTAACTTGTGTTCTATTCTTATTTTTTGATGAGCAAGTAGCTGCGTTGTTTGTATCTCATGTTCTGCTGGCATGCCACAAGCACGGGAGTGGTATTATACACATTTATGCAGGCTGCAGAGAGTGGTAATGCATATTGAGAGCTGGCGGTAATATGCCATAAATAGTAGCAATGGGCCAATAAAAGAGAAGAAGAAGAAGGCAGCAAGCTAGTGTAAACAATGCAGGTATCAGAACATTCAAAAAAAGGCTTTTTGATTGCTTTAGGCGGTATAGGAAATTAAATCAACATATTTGTAAGGCTTTAATGCACAATGCAATTAGGAGTGAAAAGTTGAATGCATGCTGTGTTTGTTTACAATAAAACTCCACCAGGCACCTTTAAATGTTATAGCCTTATTATCGACATTATTTATACATATGTCTGTATATTCTTCTCATTTTATTTAGCCTTCACTTTACAGTAAAATATCAAAGTTATGAGCGAATGACGCACCTATGTGCACCTCATCAGTTCCTTTATTTGATTTAAAATGTAAAACACTTTTTAAAGTAATTATGAGTAAAATAATTCAGTAAATTTAAGCATATGAACTAATAATGTGTAACATGTGTAACGTGTAATAATGTAACTTTTTCCTTGTAATGACCCCAAACACTGTTGCTGACATGGTACCTCAGGTCTCCCTCTCAACAAAAGCACTGTGGTGATGTCATGTAAATTATACGCTTCATGTTTGTCCCATTTTTGGCACAATCTGCGCAGCTTCAGGCAGTAATTTGGGAATGAATGAATACAACAAGTGTAATGCACTACTGCTTGATTAAAGTCAGAGGTAAATATAAGTGATAACAGAGTTGCCTTGGAGATGACACAGCTAGCAGTAACAGCAAACCAGTTGACATAATCAAGACTGGGTGACATCACATATGACAGAGAGCACAAATCCCCTCATGAGGCCTCATTAACAATACACAGACACACCTTAATCCTAGTCATTGTCTGTGTACTAATATGCTATAGAGAAAAATATTTATTGGAACATTCAGGAGGGATCATTAAAGCATATCAACACACACACACACATGCAGGCACACACATCACCCAGCTTCTGGGGATGCGCCCACGGATGGAGACAACTCTCCATTATCTGGTCCTGATTAAAGACGCCATAAACAAACGTTGTGTGAAGTCCTTAACAGCGGCCTCACTCAGACAGAATAAACACGCAGCAATGGAGAGAGAAAATGTTTAAAAATAAAGACACACAGTGGTGAGTCATGGGGAAAGGTTGAATGCAGCTCAGCTCGGCTGTGCTCTCCAACGAGCTCATTGGGAAGTCGGAGAGAGAGAGAGACATTTCTGCTTTGCAGGCCAAGGCCTCCGCTGACAACTTGACGTATCGTTGGAAGGCGTTGCGCTATGGCTTGTTTTTAAAATCAAATAACAGCTGTGGCTTTTTTAAACCATGATAATTATGATTGATGACTACCACATGTGCATTGTGTCGGCTGGCGCTGTGACGTGCAGATATTTTCAGCGCAAATAAACGGCCGCAAAAGAAATGAGAAAGCGAGCGCTCAAAGATTTTGCAGCCTCTGCAGTATATAGGAGTTTCACAATTAGAATTGGGGTTTCTGTGTCCCCATTTTATGGGCATCTCTTATGTGTGTGTGTGTTGTGTGAAAGAGAGGGGGACTTAGTGCAAGTATGTGTGTCAGTATCTGTGTCTGTGTGTGCAGTACAATATTTTTCCATTTATAGGTGGCTGCGGTGTGTGTGGTAAGATGTCTGTCGCTCATTTTCACACCCCTATTGTTTTCCAGTGAGCCTGCAGATGTGGTGGGTACAGTCCCTGGTCGCGCCTTCACCACATCATACATGGACGCTGTTGGAGCATGGAAACGGATTGCTGTGTGGGTCTGTGTGTGTGTGTGTACGTGTATGAGGGAGAGACAGAATGAAAGAGACATAATGGAAGCTTATGTGGTTTCTTTTCTTTATTTTTCATGTGAGTATTCAGTAGGGAACTGTCCTGCCCTATCTTGGCCATCGCGGCGTCAAGAAAACAGCCTGATATTGCTTGCAGGACAACACATCTCTCAACCGACAGAGGCACACGGGCCATCTCTTCCCCTCAGATCTCCGTCTGCTGCTGAATGATGAACTAAAGAGTCTTCAGCAATATTCAGAGCAGAGCATGCAGACAAGGAGACCCATGCTCATCCCTCAACAAACACAGTCACAAATGTGCCTCTTAACTGATTTTTTATCCCCCCCCCCCCTCCTGCTCTGAATCTGCAGAATGACTGACAAAGCCCCCAGTGATCTCCTTCTGTTTCCCTGGAGAGGAATTAGATTTTCATGTGCACGCATGTTATTCTGTGTTTAAGCACAGTAGCACGTGCAAAATTGAAGTCAATTGGAGAAAAGAGACATTTTTCCATTCCTATTCCCTGCATCGTTCCATGATTTACAGATACACAATGTGCTCTGATAGATCGTTTAGTCTTTCCGTTTCAAAGTGTGTGAGTGTGTGTATGCATGTGTGCGTGTGAATGTAAGAGAGGAAGGCTTGGCATGGGAAGAAAGGTAAAGCGCTGGATATTTGACTGCTTTATGCTGTGATTGATAGAGTAACTATGGCAAGGAGCTTGTCTTAAGGGGGGAACAGAAGCATGAAGAAGCAGAGGTACATTTCCATTCATCAGACGTGGCCCTTTCTCTCCTTCTGTCTTATGCCACTCTATCGCTCACACTAACTCTCTCTCCCTCCATCTCTGTTTCAAATTTCAACTGGAGCATGGGGTTACATAGTCCGGTAGTTACAATAATGTGATTTATCATATTTCCCCTTCGCCGTCAACAGAACTACTGAAGTATGTTATCGGCTCTGTGATCAAAGGCACTGTGTGTGTGGGTGTGAATGTGCCCCTAGCTCTGTTGTAGCCAATTTCAAACTGGAAGCCTTTCGGACAAGGGCTGGTGATTTAGCGCAGCAAAACAACTGGCCACATCATATGAAAAACACTCCTGTTTATGTTCACAGACACACACACACACACACACACACACCCACACTATATCTACTGGCACTCATACGCACTCTAGGCTCCGGGTGGCTTTTGTGGGGTGGATGACGGACCACCCTGGTGAGTGAATATACCCTCAGACCGGGACAGATGCGATCAGCAGTCAGGTGTTTGTTTCTAGCATCAATAGTTAAATGTGTCAGTCAGACAAAGCTGGGCAGGAGCAGGCTGAGGAGAGATGACTTGATACATTTCTCTTTGGAGGATTTGCATTGTCTCAAAGTGAAAAGAAAATCTTTGTATGGAAAAGTTTCTGGCGTGTTGCTCAAGCATAAAATCGCATGCATCACATGCACTAGCTTACATTGTTGCCCTTGAGAAGGATGTTTTTCATGACTCTCTCTCACATATACACACACACACACACACACACATACACAAGAGCCATACCCTGAGGTCTTCCCTCTCACTTCCTCCTCTGCTCTTGCTCTCTTTCTTCTTGCCTCCCTGTCAATCCCTTTCTCCCTCACTCAGGTGGAGACTCTTACCCAACAAACAGCCAATAATGGCAGTAAGCTCTGCGCCTTTGAAGGCGGCTTATCTGCGAGGAACATTAGAGTAATAGATCTTTAGTGGAAAGCAACAACCAGAGCCTTGCCCAGAAGGCAGGAGTTCTGTATTAGCAGTGTTTGAGCCACACCTTGGCTGTCTTACAGTAACTATGACAGTAATGTCTTTAGTCGGATTCAGCCAGTCTGATCCTCTCCGCTTAGTTCTTTGAAACAGTTAAAGCCACGATGAAAGAGGATCTTTTATTCCACACAATGCAACTGGTAGTCAATGCTTGGGCGCCGCCTTAAAGAGGGCCTAAATGGTTGTGTGTATTAGTGTGTGTGTGTGTGTGTGTGTGAGAGAGAGAGCGAGAGAGCAGAATGTGTGTGTACAATGTGTGAGGGTGAGGTCTAAGTGTGTTTGCTTTTTTCTATCTGAATAGACTGACTGCTTTGGCATTCAGTTTCTCTCGCGGTCACACATGAGCTTGCACACACACACACACACACACACACACACACATATACACACACACAAAGGGTCAGGAAGAAGGGTACAATGCTATCCTCCCCTCCTCCTTCCTCTAAAGATGTGTTTTTTTCTCCCAGACTTCCTGGGAGGGGTACACTGCCCTTTGTGTCCAAAGGCACTCTCTCTTTATCTTTCCCTCTCTTATTCTCTCTTTCTCTCATTCAGTGGGCACAAAGAGTGAGGGAGAGGGCGAGGAGAAGTCTTTCACCTGGACAAGGAGGGCCACGGGGAGGACTCGGCTACAAAAGAGCAGAGAAACAGAGAGGGAGGGAGGAAGAGAAAAGACGAGATAACGAGACAGAAAAGGGAGATGCGTCTGTGTTTTTGTGTGTCCATGTTTTGTGCTCTTTTCCGCTCGCTGTGGTTTAGGGGAGAATGACAGGCGGATGTCTGGGTGGAGAGAACGGCTGTTTAGTCTGAGGCCATGTCATGGGAAACATATTCATGCCCTCTGGGACTTATTCATACCCTGGTATACCGCACACACACATATACACGTGCACATACACACTTTATGTCCGCTCCTTGTCCTCCCACACACACCCTGTCATGAGACAGAGGGGAGGGGGGTGAAAGGTCAAGCACTTCAGTAATGGAACAGGAAGTGTTGGAACAGTCGGAGCTACACAACATACAACTGCCTCCAACATGTGGACAGGACTGACAGGCAGCTGTTGTGGGTAGGACATAGCTTCGGAAAAGCATTCATAGCCCTGCCCATAGTCCGCTAATCTGTTGTTTTGGCATGTATATTTTGTCTGGCTTTCATATATGTTCTTTACATGACATGTGCCAGAGAGCATTTTTCGTTTCTATGTAAATCAACGCTAACAATTTATGCCACATAAAGGAAATGTTTCATGAGCACAGGACAAACACATGCCACTAAAACCTATTGAAATAATGGAAAAAATGTGTGGTAAATGGGTTACAAATTTCACTACTTTTCCACACATCCTGAAAAGGTATCTCTTACAGAGATTTTTTTTTCCTGCACACTGATTTGAGGCAGATTCTCAGCAGTGGACACATGAGTAAATGAAACCCGATGAGTATTAGTGTCAGGCTCTATTATGACTTCATTTGGTTGAATGGCAGAAACAGGAGGACACTGGATCCAGTTAGAAGACCGCTCAAATCCACTCCTGGCTCGCTCCTCCTTTACTGCTGCACTCACAGATCTATGATCAGCTCATCTGCTCCATATATTTAACAGTACCCATGGATAACATCTAGAACTGAACTTAGATCAGCACTTGATGAAATCTTACCCCATACCAGTGAGGACATGTGGCTGCTGTTGGTTTAAAGAGATTTAGTTTGGCCTCTTGCCATGCATGTAAAAAGTCCAGATTTCCTCTTTTGCTCCCTCTCAGACATGTAATAGAGATGTGAGTAAATCTGGCTGCAGTTGTAGAGACTCTGCAGTGGCAGAATTCCCTGCAGCCTCCCTTTATGGCAGATGGAAAATACACCTGTGAAGTCCGCTTTTAGCAAGAAGTAATACTATTGCCTTATGCCATCATCGTGACCTGACTGCTGTTTCTGCATTCAGATCAGTTAACCTAGCCCTCTAAAATTAAGAGTCGTGAAACAGATTTTATCATTCCCCCTCTACTTCATTCTCTCCACCTTCTGTTTTCTACATCCCCTCCTCCACTTTCTGGTCATTTGCGTTCTTGTCGTGTGCCCACATGTGCGCACATGTGTGTGACATTTAAGTGTGTCTGTGATTGCCTCTTTGTTCCCTTCAGCTAACTCCCATCCCAGTGGTCCATTCTGTCGACCTAATCCCTGCTAGCATCGCTGTATCAGCACTGCTCTGTGGGATGCTTTGATGCTGCACAGGGGGATTGGATAGGGCATTAACCATCATTAAGTCAGTGTGTGCATGTGAGTGAGTGAGTGAGTGTGTGTGTGTGTGTGTGTGTGTGTGTGTGTGTGTGTGTGTGTGCAGGCAAGCATGATTGTAAATATAGGCGTGTGCGTGTGCAACATGTTTCCTTGTGTATAATGTGCACATGGGGGTACTGTGGATACGTGCGTGTGCATGTGCATGTGTGTGTACGTTGTTGGAAAGGGCATTAAGTATCATTAGCTCTTACTAGTCATCACCTGCACACTGCCAGCTCCACATGAGCCACTTTAGTCGGCAGGCCTGGCCAGCGATCACACAGATAGGCAGACAGAGACAGACAGACCCATGTTGAGGTACAGAGCCATGTCCTACACACACTGCTATCAACACTCATGTTAACATTGTCCTATACAGTATGTCCAGGGCTCATTATTTTCTGTTTTTATTCAAAACAAATCTTGGATTTTGTTGTGTTTATCTGGAATATTAAAGATGAGTAAAAATCATTTTAAAAAGTCAATGATTGAAAGTCAATGTTAAAATGTAGCAGGAAACCAAACAAGTTTTGGATTTGTGGGAGCATAAAAATGTTTAAAATTAGTTTAAACCAATCTGCCAACCAATCTCATAAATGACAGCTCGCACAGGTCATAGGTACACACATGCGCATGTACACGCACAAGGACAGTTAGGGACATTTGTCGTGGCCTGGCCCAGGATAGGACAATGCCTTCTCTGTAGTGGAAGAGAGGGCTGGTGGACTTGCATAGATTCGTGCACACACTCACACATGCAAACATTCCCATGGATTCTCAGGGTTGGAAAGGGGCTAAACAGCAATCTGGGCCATGCAGGCATTCTGAATTCTCTCAGTCAGAAGCAGCCCTTCACCCCTCATCCACACGTCCCGGGGAGTGCATTCCAAGCCCCCATGTCATACTTGCGTCATGTTGCTATCAAACGAAACATACAGATCCACATATTCAGTCAGTGGGCACAGGTCTGACCCCAACAAATACCAACCACTATTGTGTTTAGTCCACATGGGCTCGTAACATATAGGCTCCAGTGCACCATAGTTCCCTTCAAGATCTTGTGTCGGGATTTCTTTCTGCTTTTTTCTAAAGGACAGGATGTGGAGCGGTAGAGCACACTATGGCCTCTGTGTCTTCTCTGCCTGCCGCTCCTGAGGGAATTGTCATTGTTTCCATTGTTGTCCTCTACCTGCCTACCTGCCGTCTGTCCCTGAGCGACATTTAAATGCCTCCCAGGTTGCTCTCAGGAAACCACAAACCACTGCACTATCCAACACTAACTGCCTATCCCTTCTCTCCAACACCCTTCTGGCATAAATATCACTTTTGTAGCGGGCGGAAGTGGCTTTTTCTGCTGGTGTTCACTGCGGGGCCTCCAGGGAATCTAGGAGAGAGCTGAGGAATTGACACTTGGAGGCAAACACTTAAAGTTTGCGGGAAGGAAGGAAGGAACAAAGAAGGGAAGGATGGGTGGACAGAATGAAGGAAAGAATGGAGAAAAGTTGTGCAGTAAATGCTTCTTTGTGAAACTTTTTAAGCTGAACAGATTAACTATGATGGCATACGTCACTGTTTGCTTCCTCTGTATAATCAGAGTTGCGCTACTCTCTATCCCAACTCTGATCACAGCTGACAGTTAGTTGGCTTGTAGCCAAAACACCTCCCCCAACCACCGTATGCGCACATACACATACACACCTTGAAAACATTTACACCATTTGGCTTGGCAGTGTTTCCCCTAGGTTGAATGCTTTGGGGCAGCAGGGGGGGGGCTGAGCAAAACTCGGAAGAGACTCAGCAGCCAGACATTTCTCTATTCTCTGTTTATAAGAGCAGCTGAGATTGACACTAAAATGAGAATAGCTGGTCCACCTTAAAGGTCAGTCACCTTAAGTGAGCCTGGTCAGGTTAGGCTAACCCATTGTCGCTAACTTCGGGGCTAACCCCCTTCACTTTTCCAGCAGTTGGGGAAAACTTTTCTTGGTCCTGAGAAGCTGCAGCATTTATTAACTGACACACTGTAGCCTGTACTGTACATTTACTGCCAGATATTGACAACTTAATGCTAACCTTTTCCTCTGCTCCGCTTGCATTCACCGCCACTTTTCTGCTGCTCGCTCAACCACACACTCACCACGCACACACATTTACACACTGCCCTATTCCTTAAAGCAGCTATGCTACTCTTATAACAGTACCTTTCACGTACATGTCCTTTGAAGAATGAGGAGAGGGAGGATGCCTCAAAACAATTCCACAGTAACATAGGGTGTCATCTTGTTCGCACAGTGTGCGAGTGAAAATCATTAGTAGCCCATTGATATTAATGATTGTGTGAAATTTTAGCAGCAGCGCTCATTATTTTGCCGTGGTGGTGCACCACACACCCTTCACTTTTCTCACTCTGCTGCCCTGAGCTATATGCATTCATTTTGATTTTTTCTAAGAGGCGCATTGCACATCATACATTTACACTTAGTGCTGTATGACCAACTTCGACAACTGCTCCCCCGAAGACACACACACAAACGCACTCAAGCACTTAATGTATGGATTCTTGTTCTAACTGAAGAAGGCCAGAGGACACAGGTGAAGAAAGGAGAATAGGTGGGGGAGGAAGGATTGACAGAAAGTGAGCGAGGGAGGGAGAGGAGTGTAGATGGGGCGGGGGGCTACCATAGACGTCTGGAGCCAGGACACTGATGCTGGAGCTGATAGCCGCTGTATAGACCCTCCACTGACAGTACATGTGTGTATGTGTGTGTGTGTGTGTGTGTGTATACTCTGCTATTCTTTTATTTTTGTTCATTTTTGCCCCCTCCAATCCTCCTCCTCCATCCCTTACAATCTCTCTTTCTCTGTCTCAGACATGATGTTTACAGTGTGACCCCGGTCGCTCATGATAGGAATCATTCCATCAACATAATGGCTAAATGACACGCACACAACTGTTACAGCCACCACACAGAGGCAGGATGTTGTCTCCTGCATGTGTACGTACACACACAGTGTATGTTTGCCTGCCTAACCTAAACTGACTCTTCAAAATCTTGTAATATATGTATTTCTCCGTCACCAAATTCTAATTCTCACCTTTCTCCTTGTCAGTTTTCACCCCTTCTTTTCATCTTCCCTCCCTCCATTTTTCTTATACTCTTGCTTCACCTCCACTGGCTAGAAAAAATAATAATTCCCTCAGCAGTCTGGGTGGTCTTCACACACACACAGACATGCGCACGCTCACACACTCCTTGGTTTTCCTCTGTCTGGTAATGCGCTAGCTGTGGTTTCCCGGCCTCGGCCAAAACACCGTTAGAAGTTCACCGCACTCACCGCTACCACAAAGCATCACCTAATCACTGCTCAACTGCAGTCACAGACCAGCCCCAGACTCACATACAAATGCTCTCACACACTTTTCCTCTTACACAAACACATGCACACACTGAAGACTGCTGAAGGAAGTGTGAGATATGTAAACATAAGCACCTGACAACTTTAGAAACTGACAGTCTATGGATATTATCACACCTGCAAACGTTCCAGCCAGATCGTGAACATATAAATTATTTTCAACATGATTAATTATTTGCTTTAGATAGGTGAGAGTCCATCAAGACGACAGTTGACAAATTCATTTGCTCCCAGCAAACATTTGTGACAGACAAGCTACTTACTGTGTCACTGTGAAGCCATCTCTTATGACAAGTTACCTTGCTCGCAGTACACATAAACCAGCGCGGATCCCCGATGTAAGGTACTGTACACAGTGTTCTCAAACTCAACACACATTAACACACATGCACACACACCCACGCAGACACACACCCCTAGGCACTGTCTTTCCTCTAAGCTGATATCAAAGAGAAGGTCTTTCAAAGCGTCTCACATGACAGCTCATTTCATGCGTAGCCCACGGAAACGATTTTTGCCATAAATCTCTACCCACTCTGCTCTGAGTTGCTCCGAGCACCTTTGCCTCCGAATAGTTAAATTCCTCTGCAGAATCGACCTGCATTCACATCAGTGTTATGATACAATTGCTTTTGCTGATTACCATTGTGTATGTACCTAGTGGGGTCGCCCAAGTGTGCAAATAAACACTAGAAAATAAAGTCAATCATGCATAGCCTGGATTGCCCTCTCGGCCACTGTAGCACGTACAGTTGCGCTCACTTTGAAGAGCTCTCCGATCACACGGGTGAATGATGTCATATAGTTTCACAGCATTGTGTGGATGTGGTTTGTAATGTGGACTGTTCCCAAGCAAATCCCTGTGACCTCCGAGCCTACAGTATGCGCTGGGAGGCTAATCCAGCCTCCACAGCACAGTGGGGCGTGCTGGACAGTTCTACAGATCTTGGTGGGGATTGGACCGGCTCTCCGCTGTTGTAACCTTTTATACTCCAGGACGAAATGAGAAACTGAAGCCTGCTGTGCTGGGTTCTGGCTTGATGAGCCACATCTACTGTGTGTGCGTGTGTGCATGCATGTGGGCAAGGAGGTTGAGGGGAGGTTGTTGTTGTTTGTGTTTGATGATTTTTATGAGCGAGGCAAAAGAGAAATCTGTGATTCTTCCTAATTTGTTGCGGCATCTCTCGTGCTGTCCCACATTCCCTTCTTCTGCCTGTGTTCCCTCTTCAGTAAGTATGTGTGTTTGTGTGACTGTGTGTGTGGGCGTGTGCGGTTGGTCGCTGAGTTTATTTATCTTATTCTAAATCAGCCCTCAAACTCACTAATTGGTCCAGTTCCACTGTTAGGTAACGAGGGGAAATGAACAATTACTCTTGTGTTTGTAGTGAATGATGTGTGTGTGTGTGTGCATATCTGTGTGTGTGTGTGTGTACCAGGTATTCCTCATGTTGTGGGGACGTAAATCTGTTTACACAGTCATGTTGTGGGGACTCGCCTCTCTTATGGGGACAAAAAGCAAGTCCCCTTAACATAAATCATTAATTTTAGGGTGAAGACTTGGTTTAAAGTTAAGGTAAGTAGGATTATGGTAAGGTTAGGGTAAGGGTTAGGATCAGGCAAGTAGTTGTTATGGTTAAGTTTAGGATAAGTCTCCAGGAAATTAATGCAATGTAATGTTCTCTGAAGTGATGGAAACACGACTCTGTGTTTGTGTGTGTGTGGCTAAAGAGGAGCAGTTAAAAGCAATGTAGATTTCCACAGAGGGAGTCTCAGGTCATCACTGCTTTTATTTTAGAGGAGGAGTGAGAGGCTCAACACTCCCTCTCAGAGGCATCTCAGATTCATCACTGCTTGTGTGTATGTGTGTGTGCTGTTCCCCATTGTTGGGCCAACCGTCTGATGTTCTCATAGATAGAGTGATTCCCCGATGGAGTTAGAGACCATATTTCACCGCCATAAACTCTACAGCCTGCTAACTAGCCTGCTAACTGCGTGCTAACATCTGAGCTGCACCTGTGGCTGTGTGAAGCTTGCAGGGTGCTAAAATCTTAGCAGCACCTGTGGCTGTGTGAAGCCTGCAGGGAGTTAACAACTCTGCAGCTCCTGTAGCTGTGTGAAGACTGCAGAGTACCTTCATCTGAGCAGCACTATGCCTCCTAAAAAAGGGCAATGGCCTGAGGAAGATAGTCTTGTAACCACAAATCAACAATCAAATCTGCTAGAGCAGCAGAAGGACTTCTACAAGGAGCTTCTACTCTAGCAGCAAGATAACTTCAAGTCATTCATCCAATTTATAGGTGATGGGACTAACAAAAGACTTGAAGGAGTCATAAAAGATATCCAGCAGGTGAAAACAAGCCTGCAGTTCACACAGAGTTGTGTTGATCTAAAAAAAAATGGGAAAGGACACTGAAAAGAAACTGCAGGCCATGGAAGCTGAGATCTACAAGTTGCGGGAGGAACTCGATGGGATTATGTCTAAACTTGACTACATGGAAAATCAATTGAGAAGTAACAACTTACTTGTGGACTGCTCACTGATGAGCTGGGAGAGAGCTGAGAAACTTCTGAAAAGATCAAAACCATGCTGAAAAAAAAAAACTAGGCCTGAAAAGTGAGTGCATGGAGATTGAGCACGTACACAGAGTTGGCTGATTCCAGCAACGTGGCAGACCCAGACCAATTGTAGTTACATTTCTTTGTTTTAAAGACAGACAATCCATCCTCTCTGTTGCGAGAAGGATAAAAGAAACTAATATCTTTGTCATGGAAGACTTTTCTGACATAGTGAAAAAAAAAGGAGGAGAGACCTACTTCCTAAGCTCTGAGAAGCCAGAGAAAGAGGAGACAAAGCCAGTCTGAGGTATGACAAACTTGTTATTCAGCCCAGGGATCAGACGCAGGCTAACTGACCGAACCTGCTTTGCTTTTAACTCGGGTGGACAGTGTTTTTAATATGACTGTGTGAATAATGTCTCTGGGTTTACCTAAGAAAGGCTTAAGGATTGCACACCTTAACATCTGTAGTCTAAAGCATAAAGTTCAAGATCTCTCGATACAATGATAATATAAATGTAATTGCTATTTCAGAAACACATTTAGATATCTCGGTTAATGACTCTGAAGTAGCCATACCTGGTTATAATAGAAATGACAGAAATAGGCATGGGGGAGGTGTTGTCATATATGTACAAAAGCACATCCCAGTTAAGGTTCTGGTCTGATGGATCTGATGAATCCAGTTATTGAAGCCCTTTGGCTTCAAATTCACCTACTTCACATCAAACCAGTACTTTGGTTGTTGACCGAAGTACTGGTTTGCTCTAATGTACAATACACTGATTATATATATGTGCTATGCTTCAGAAAGCTACAGATGCAGACAGAGAGATATACTTTCTGAGGGACCTAAACATTGATTGGCTTTCTTCGTCCTGTGCTCTGAAAGAGAGATTATTAGTTGTAATGAATGTATGTAATTTTACTCAGATGATGGACATGCCTATCAGGGTGAGCTCTAACATATCTGGAGTCTTATCTGCCACATGCATTGACCACATTTACACTAATGCCAGTGAACTCTGCTCTAAGGCCATATCTATCCCTGTTGGTTTTAGTGGCCACAGTATAGTAGCTATAGCAAGATCTTCTAAATCCTTTTGCGAAGAAAAATTTATCAATGATGTAAAATGTCTACAGTGGGACAGAGTATGCACAGTGAAAGACACAGATATTGCACAACATATGTTCTTGGAGATGTTACACACTGTTGCACCAACAAAATTCACTGTGAGAAGTACTTTGGCCCTGTGACTCGATGAGGAATTGAAAACATGCATGGCTGACCAGGATGAACTGAAACGTGCTGCAATAAAATCGGGAGACTATTCAATGGAAGGAATACCGTGAACTCAGGAACAGACTGAAAAAAAGATCTCATTATCAAAACAAGATTCATGAACTAAAGCATGATGGGAAGAAATTATGAAATACTTTTAACAACATATTAGGGAGGTCAAAAGCAAATAACCCTTCCTTCATAGAGCCAGATGTTGCATTTATTACAAACCCCTTGAAATTGCTAATTATTTTAAGGACTTCTTGATTGAAAAGGTTGATAGTCAAAGACAATAATATGAATAACTCAAATGGTGAACTATCTGTATCTGTAGAACTAATTGAAGAATTTATCATGAAAAGCAAAGATTGCAGATTTAACTTCAAACCAGTATAACTAGAGGAGGTAAAAACCTTCTAATCTCAGTAAAAGATGATAAACATCCTGGACTGGATAGCTTCAATGGTAAATTAATAAAAATTATATCTGATTACATTGCTGAATATTTTTCTGTCACATTTTTAACCTTAGCCTGAAGGAAAATATTTTCCCTCAAGCATGGAAAGTTGCCAAAATCATTCCAATATCTAACAACAGCAGGATTGCCTTCAGTGGGATGAACAGCAGACCTATTAGTATTCTTCCTGCTCTTAGTAAACTTATGGAAAGACTAGTCTTCTCTCAAATTTTAAACTACTTCTCTGTGAATGGCCTATAAAGATGGCCACTCAACTTGTACTGCCTTAACACAGATGACTAATGACTGGCTGAGTCATCAGTCTGCTGCTTTCGATGTAATTGACCGTGAACTACAACTGAAAAAACTGTCGGCATATTGTTTCAGTGGGATAAAAGGTTACTTGACTAACAGAATGCAGTGTGTGTACTTTTGTGGGAGTTGTTCAGCTACAAGAAAGCTTGAGTGTGGGGTTCCCCAAGGTAGCTGCCTTGGTCCTCTCCTCTTCTCAATTTTTACCAATGACCTACCCCTTGTGTTAAATAACTCATCTATGACAATGTACGCTGATGATTCTACATTGTATAAGTCCACAGTCTAAATGAACTTAATGATGCTCTGCAAAATGAACTTGAATGTGTGTCAAATTGGGTAGAAGAAAACAAGCTTGTGCTAAATATATCTTAAAACAAAGTGTATTATCTTTGGTATGAATCATGCATTGAGGAGTGAGTTGCTTCTCTCCCTCTCAATGAAGGGTATAGTTTTGGAGCAGGTCCATGAAGCGAAGCTTTTAGGTGTCGTCCTGGATGAACAGCTTACCTTGTCTTGTCATATTGGTAGGATTGTAGCCAAAATAGGTAGAGCAGTATCTGTCATCAGGAGGTGTGCCTATTTTCTGACTGATCACTCAGACTGACAGATTATACAATCACTGGTTTTGTCTCATCTTGACTACTGTTCAGTAGCTTGGTCAAGTGCAACTTAAAAAGATTTGCACAAGCTTCAACTTGTGCAGAACAAAGCTGCACGTCTAGCTCTTCACTGTTCATCCAGGGTGAGTGTAGAGGGCATGCATGAAGCTCTCTGACTAAAAGTTGAGGACAGATTTTTAAGCAGTCTCCTACTTTTCTTTCGTTACATTTGTACTATGGCCAAGCCTAAAAGCTTACACTCAAAGATTTCGTGCCAGACATGGTCATGTAGTAGTTCCTGCACCTAGAACTTGTGCAATGCAGAGAACAGTTTTGCACAGTGTTACTACTCAATGGAATATGCTACCATGTTCCCTAAAAAAAACAACTAGTAGAGCGTGTTTTAAAAAACAACTAAAAGAAATTGATTCTTTCTAGATAAGTAAAGAAATAGTTTTTGTTGGTGTGAGAATGACCTGTCAGCTGTAGTCTGGTGTATGACTGTATGTCTCTTAGTCATATTGTTGTCTTAGTGTGAACCTTCCCAGAGATCTTGTTTTGTTTTGTTTAGTCTGTTCTGTTCTATTTGTTTTATTTTGCAACTTATTATGCTTATTTTGCTGTCCTTTCTGGCAGTTTTGTTTCGTTCTATTTTTTAAATTTTGTTTTGGTTTTTTTTGTATTTTTGCTATGTTTTCTATTATTTGCTTTCTATTATTTAATTATTTTTTATTATTTGCCCTACCCATCTGGTCATTGTATCCATATCCACCCCATAGGGTTTTGTGCGGGTACCGGCTGGTCTGGGGGTGCTGGGTGGGTGTGAGGGAATCTAGGTTTTGGGGATTGTATGTGGACCCCATGAAGAATAGTTGCTACCCTTGTAGCAACTATAGTAATAGTAGGGATAGGGATAGTAATAGTAATGGGGATCCAATTAAATAAATACATGTGTTTTAACTTTTAAATGAAAACAGTGAAATCTGGCCGTCTTAGGCCGTGTAGTCGTTTGCTACATAAACTGTTGATCTTTCCTCACTCCCACTGAATTATGTCCCTACCCTGTTATAATACTTGTAGATCCTCTGGTGAGCAACTGCTCTATCACACCCTGTTTCCTGGATTTGACTTCTATCACTTCAATATCAGTTATCACAAAGTGTCTCTAATCTGTCCTCAGAGGCTTACGCAGCGAAGCAATTTGAAAGATCTGGCTGTGAGCATAGATTACAGTCTATGGCTGTAAGCCACAGCAGGGTGGTGTAAGAAAGTGTTCAGATCTCCTGTCTTTTACGTAATATAAGGCTAAAGCTACTCTGATTCCCGGTCATAAAAACTTTTGATGAATATTGTTAATAATTGTGATTTTAATGGTGTTTACACTATGTGTCATGTGCTCTAGCCAACCTTTCAAACACATGTTCACAAATCATGTGTTAAGATTATGTTACTTTTCTTCAGCCTTTGCAAAATTAAGTCATTCAAAGAAGTCATTTCATCAGGTTTTCAAACAAAAGAAAATAGAGAATGACAGTTTTTTCCAGGTTACACACTAACAATTTCTATCTGTTTAACCGTTGAGTTTTGGTATCACAGAACAGTGTGATGCGGAGTGGTGGCATAAAACTGGTCATTAAACCTCAAACACATTTAGCCATCTGTGTTCACACACCTCATTCACACAAACAAATGTGTGTGTGTGTGCGCCCAGCTTTTACACACACACACATACATATATGCACACAAAAAAATACACTTGCATACATATACACAAAGCACACACATGTGCACACACACACACACACTCTCTCACGCTGGATCTCCAGTTGGCGCTCGGAAACCTGACACTGAAAGAAAAGGTCCAGTAATTTTGCCTTAGTGGTCAAAACACACACACACACATACACACACACTCTATCTCTCTCATACACACACACACACATGTTCCCACTTGGCCCTGTCCGTTTTTATGTACGTTCGGGTTATGCTGCTTCCTGATCAGGCATCCGACTGACTGTTGCCTACTGCTCTATTTCTTAAAAAAAGGATGAAATCCCAGCTACAATTCAGCAGCATGAATTAAGGGTTTTTCATTCACAAATTAATGATCAAAAATAACAATTAGGACTTACAAACAAAATGGCACTTAACCATGATGAAGGAGAGGGGAAGTGAAGAAGTTTGGGGATCAAGGAGAAGGGTTTAGGATGAGATACAAAGTGGAAACACAGGAAAAGGATGAGTGAGGTCAAGGAAGCAGTAAGAGGCCTGGAGGTAGAGAGGTTAAAGTGAAAGGCAAAGCGGGAAAAGATAACACACCCGAGAACTTTCTGTTTTAACTGTAAGACGTTTTACTCACAGGTAAGTGGTGAGAGGGCTGAGGTTGGCTGGCACAGACGATAGTCCCAACTCTGAGCAGTCCACCATGACAAAGATCCCATCTTCCTCACACTGGCACGGAGAGGGGCACAGCAGTGCCGCTGGTCCCTGCCTGTCCTGGATCCGTCCGTACCCCCACACTCCAGGGGCGGACCCCCAAACTCCTCCAGCCACGCAGAGAAGCAGAAGCACAGGCAGCATGTCTGACTGTCCACCTGTCTGCATCTACACCTGTACGGATTTCTGTCTTGTCACACTCTCTTCCGTCCTTTCCGATGTTTGAAGTGTCAGCTGTGACAAAGTGAGGAAGGTCCAGAGCTTCTTCTTCTTTTATAAATACTCCTCTGTTTCAGTTCAAAAGCCCCTTACTACCTTTTTCTTCAGTACAGGTTGTCCACACTTGTCACAAGTTCTACCTCTTCATCTCTCTTTATCTGCTTTTAACTGTCTGTCTCTTCCTTCTCTGTCTCTCAGTCACCACTTCATTCCCAGGGGTTAACTTTGTTGTAACTTCTTTCCCCTCTTTCTTGTCTTCCCTCTCACTCTGCCCTCTACTTTCTCATCGTATTTCTCCCCCAGTCACTCTTTCTCCCTCTCTCTCTCTCTCTCTCCTTGTATATATCTCTTGCTCTCTCTGTCTCTCTCTCCTTACCTATTGTAGAAGGAGCGCATGAGTTGTGAATGAGCTACCCTCATTGGCCCACAATTTAGGGATGGGCTGGAGCATCTCCGGAAAGTGGGAGGGGCCCGCGATTCTCAAACTCTTCCCTCTCTTTCTCCCTCTCTTCCTTTCCCCCTGTTTTATTTTGCTTAGAAGCTCAATGTGAAGAGAAAGAGTGAGTGTTTAGTTTAAGAAAGGGGAAGGGGGGCAATACAGTACTGTGGTGTGAGACAAGATTTCTCCATGTGGGATCTTATGAATGGAACTGAGAGAAAATGAGAGACAGTGTTTACAGCTGAAAGAGAGAGGAGAGAAAAAAAGCTCTGGAGGGTAAGAATGAAGGCAGTAGAGTGTGTTTGGCTGTGTGAGAGAAATGCAGAGGGTCAGAGTGTGTGACTGGGAGTGACTGTTTGGAGGAAATTGGAATTCTGACACTTCAGCACCCCTTAGTCCCCAGAAAGAGCAGAATCCAGTGTCTCGTAAGTCACACCTTCTCAGGTTTCTGCTGCTGGAATGTCGTGATCGTACACTCACAGAAAGCACCGCAAGCATGCATGCACACACGCACTTGGACACCCATAGAAAATAACAGATTATGGGTGACCAGCGCAAAGGAGCTTGCGTATCCATTTCACATACACGCACTCCAGTCCATAGAGAGAAGAGTGTGGATTTGTGAAGTGTCAGTTGCCTGGGGCAAAAGCCTATCTGTGCTCGCTCGCAGTTTTTCCACAGAGTCTTGAACATAATCTCACCCAAACCCTTTTTCTTTTATTAGAACACATCATTCTAGTTTGTGTATGTAGACTTCATATTAAAAATGAAAACGGTGCTTTCCTGATATGCTGAGGGAAAATGAGTGCCATATACAGCAGCTGTTAGACTCCAACAGAATACATACAACTTTAAGTTTGTTACACGACTGAGCTTTACGCACTGTACACCTGCACAGGATGCTGCATAACTGCCTAATGATGCAAAGATCATCAAATCAAATAAAGAAAAACTGGCAAGCGATGTCTCTATTCTATCCTTTTGTTAAATTTCAGGCGTATCTCCCAGCTGCAAGAACTGGTACGAGTAACCAGTAACGAGCCGCAGTAAGAAGGGGAGATAATCAATTATTCCAATAGAAGAAAAAATACAAAAAAAAAAACACTGTACCAATTGACAATCACAATACATTTTAGGAATTTGTGGAAATCCTAGATGGGCGTTAGCGTTAAATCACACCTCATAACAATTTTTGGTAAATTCACACCTAATGACTCCAGTTTTGGTGATTTTCATGTTTTACTAGAGGGATTACACAGTCCACCATGAGTTGATAAAATATGCCAACCATTTAGGCTCATAAAATCTTTTCAAACCACACTGAATTAATTCAAAAATGCATGGAAGTCAATGTGGAAACAAAGCTGTTTTCTTGGTTCCTGGAAAGCTGAGGCTTAAGGAACTGAGGCTTTCATTCAGCGGAGACAGTATGTTACATGCACACACATGCACAGCCAAGTAAAACATCTACATGTGCAAGCGCCGCATAGAAACTCAACCTAGAATAAGTGCACAGCATGCTATTTGAAAGATAGAGCTACACAGTTAAATGTCCTTGCACCCGGTTTGAGTTTGTCTACCCCTCTGACCTGTCTCTCTCTTTTTCTGTCTTTCTTTCTCCACCATTCTCTGTAGGCTGAATAGTTTCTCATTAATTAATTAACATTCCTATGCCACTGTGTTTTCTGAGGGGCCTTTGTTATGGCCCCACAAAAACTCTTTCAGAGCTGTTCTTCACATAGTCTCTCTCTTTCTCTCATGCTCTCTCTCTCTGTTCTCTCTTTTCGTCCTCTTTGTAGTGGAATGTCTGTTGTTGCTCCCTTTGTCTATTGACAGTTTAAAAATGCTGCGTGAAGAGTTATCAAGCGATGTTTTATGGTATTTTATTACTCAGCATGGGCAATTACCTTGATGCACATATTGTAGGCAGATTTACAGACAATTCACAGGAGCACTTTGCGTGATCTTACGGTACACCCATGTAAAGCGCACACACACTCTTTCCCATGGGCACACACGCACATACGCAAAAACATGCACATGCTCTTCATACACCTGCAATCTCTTCCACTCCCCAGGCTCTCCACCTCACCCCCCCTTCTTGTGCGCAGAACTCTGTCATCTTTTTAAATGCTCTTTAATTGTCTGGCCTCGGGGGAGCCCTAAAACACACATACTGTAAAAACATGCATGTCTGGTCCGCTGCCCCGTCTCTCTGTCTCTCTCGCTCTCTTTTTGGTCCATTTCTCTTCCCTCTTCAATCACAAATTCGTACTGCACACGACCACGCACGGAGCTCTTTACCGTTGCAGAAGTCAGCTGCGTATTGGTTCACATTGCACCTGTTTTGACGCAGTTGTGATTGATGTGTGAAAGGTGAAATGTGAGTCAGTGTGATCTGTTTAACGCCGCAGCAGCTGATTTCACTCTTAAACAGAGAGGGGAAATGCTTCTTTAGAGAGCCCTCCACTCAAAAATGTGTTTTGCTTATTTTTACTTCTCTTGGATGTTTGACCTACACTGTGATGTATGTGAAGATAAATCACTCAGCCTACAGTACCGATAATGTTCTCTAAAGCTTTATCTTTTACCAGACAGATCATGTGTGATGTCATTTAGTTGTCAACAGAGAATGGCAGCGTAGAAATATATGCTTTTCAGTTTACCAAAATGCTAATGCCAGTAGTGTTAAGGCCAACAAACAACAGCAGTGTCTTGACAACTCATCAGGATACACCACTGTCTTATTTCCCAGCGTGGACACATGAAAACTCTTCACAAAAGCAGCATTTCTATCACATTCCACACTGGCACATCTCAGCTACTGTATCTTGGCTATTACTTTTGTCTGTATGATGCATTTGATGACGGCCCTTGTGTGTTGCACTAGTGTTATATTTCAGTGTCACTTAGATTGATGAGCTCTGTGCGTTAATAATGTACAGATCACAATCGAATGAATGAATGCCTCAAACAAACACACAGTTGTTAGCATGTGTGCAGACATTTGTACGTGCTTTTGAAAAAGTATGCGTGCACTCTTATTCCCTTTCTCTCTCGTTTCTCTCTTTCACTCGCTCACACTCACACACACACACGCTATCAAACAGTCTACATCAGATCAAAGCCAGCACTCCCTCCCTTCTCCTCCCCCATCCTCTCTCTCTCCGCTATGCTCTCTGGGCTGTAAACACTATCCGAGCAACGGCAGCCTTGAAGACACAAAGACAAGTAACTACCTGACACCTGACACTAACTTGAGAGCACTCACTGTGGTCGACCTGGGAATAAAACACACGCGCACACACACACACACACACAAGGGCTACCTGAGCTCCTTGCAGCAAGAAGAGTCCATTCAGGGAGAGAACAGAAAGTAGCCGTGCAATCAGCCCCCCACCCACCCAACACACACACACTCCATCCCACCTCACCTCCTCCCCCACATCCTCTGCCCCACCCACACTCTCCACTTGCCAGAAAACCTCTTCCCCATCTCCTGCACAAAATTTCAAACTAAATTTCAGACCAAAAGTCAACAGGCGTGTGTGTGTATTGCGCGCACCTGTGTGCACATGTCTATAGACGCATGTGCTTGCGTATGCGCCTGTGTCTGTATTTGTGCATGCCTGGGCCGTACAGAGGCAATTGAAGGCTAACTCAGGTATACTCAGCGGAAGCAAGTGAGACGCCTTGGGTCGCTGGTGGCGGCAACCTAGGTGTGTTCACTGGCTTTTCATGTGAAACCACCTGAAAGCCAACAAAAGGTGCCTCCCCCCTCCAAACCTACCCCTGTCCCTCTCTTCCTCTTTGCATCTCACAGTACAAAGGAAAGGAATGAATGAAAGAAGGGATGGAGGAAGGGGGATGAGGTAAGGGGCTGAGGATGCAAGGGTGGGGCGGGGGGTGGGGGGTGCTGGCAACCAGGCAAAACACTGGAGGGGTGGATTTTTCCTGTGTGTTCGTGTGGGACAATGGTAGTCCTCTAGGGATGTGGTTAGTCATGGAGTTCAGCAAAGCACTCCATCACAGGTTGGGGTGTCAAGCTCTTCACCTCAGCTGGAGGGCTGTTTGTGTCATCTGTTATGTTCTGTTATGTAAAACTTATTTTAACTTAACTTTTATTGATGAAGCGTTTTTTTAATGCCTTATTTCAAATGGAAAAAATCAGATGTAAAAACTCAGTAATTTAGTTATAAGCACAAACTTCAGCAGCATTGTGTCTTTTATAATAATCCAGATAAACTACATCACAGTTATAGATGCTGTATTCATTTGTTATTTATCATTATTTATTTCATTTATTTATAAGGGAACTTGTAAAATATTAAATATAAATGTTACCATTTGATGTATTGTTTCATCTGCAGCCAACCGCACTAAACAAACTGGACCGGATGCATAATAAAAAATTATACACAGCAATACATCACACAAACCATGCTGGCAAGAAGTGTATGTTAGATACATTAAAAGCAAGGATATTTGTACACAAAGCAAAAACAGTCACAACCGCAGACTTTTCAACTTGACTTGAAAGCTCCTAACAGAACTATGAGTCTTAATGTTGTCTGGTTTCACTGAGTTGTGGCTTTCACAGAGAATGCTGACTGCACAAGTGCTGTGTGACGAAAGGGTACAGTACAATCTCTTATGGAAGATATTCTTGAGAATTTTATAGTGTTCTTCGAGCAAAAGTAAACAATGTCAGATGGAGGGGCCAAGTCATTTAAAATTTCATACACAAGACACACGCCTGCGGATATAATCTAAAATTCTCAAAGCTTTATTATTCAGGCATAGTTTGATATCTTTATTAGTATCATATGGAAATATATTTACATAAGATAAGATAAGATTTTATTGATCCCCAGAGGGGAAATTTGCATGTTACAGCAGTGCAGGAAACAAGGAAACAGATAAGAACTAGGAGTAATAAACACAACAAAGTAAGAAGTCAAGTAAATGGGATTCAATCTCTATTCATTATATATGATATAAATGTTACAATAAGCTATATACATGACCTGACCTGGGTTTCAAAAATTGGAAAGTTGTGTAAAATATGTGCAGAAGTAATGGCTTTGGGAGATTTAGCTATAGTTATATATGTATGTCAAATAATTAAATATAAAAATATTAAATATATATATACATACATACATACAGTACTGTGCAAAAGAGCGGGTGAGAGGGGTTGTCAAGGATGGCAGTAAGGCTGCAGTCGATTTTTTTCAATTAGTCGATTAATCTAATGGTTATTTTTTCAATTATTCTATCAATTATTTTCTGACTAGTCAGTTAATCCATTGGTTAATTTACCAATAAATAATAACCATAACTTCTACTGTTAATCTTTCAACCTTTTATTCAAGCATTTTCTCATAAAAATACTTATTTTACAAATAAAAATTTCCCAACATGTGGGCTGTGCATACAGCGACATCCTTTTTATGGAAAAAATCTTGCAGCTTTGCCTCTTCCTCAGACACCAAAAGCCACACAAAATAGAATTAGTGACATATTTTATGAAATCTATGAATGAAGGAACTATTTCAAACTTTAACTTTTACCTAATGATACCATTCATCACCAAAGTTAAGATTTATGCAGTGTAGGCCTAATTAGGAAAGGTGTTTACTATATTCTGCCAATAATTACCAAAGATAGTGTTGATTTACTTCAATGGCTAGTGCCAATCGTAATCGTAAATGCACTTGTATTATTTATCTGCCAAAGGTTAATTACACCAACTTATGGCGTAACATTCAATGGAAATCTTTGCCGTTTAGATTTATAGGTCTATATGCACATAAACAAACTGCTTATGACTTGCAAATGCAGTGGAAAGTGGTGTTGCCAAAGTAGTCATGAGCATCTGCTCCAGGGAGTCTTTGTTGAGTTCTTGTCTGAAACACAACAGATAAGGATGCAATGATGACTCCCAGGCACTGGCTACCAACCAACAATCAAAAAGAACTCACTGTAATAGTCCAAATACTTATGCTGCTGTCTTGTCATTTTGAGGTCAGAGAGCCCCAGAATGTTTTCTTTTGAGATGATCGTGCATAGCAGTTGTGCTGCTGTGGCTGCCCATTTCAGTTTTACCAAGTGTGCAGAGGACCATTTTATTAGGATATTATTTGGAATTCCCACACTTTTGACAAATGCGGTTCGGGCTTTTTTGGATAAAGCCTTAAAGCATTTTCAGCATGCCTGGGAGCGGGAGCCACCATAACGGGATGAACATAAACAGTGCGATGCATCGACACGTTCCACACAAATCGACGTAATCGATGTAATCGGCTGCCTCCAGACTGTCCAGTTCCAGCCCAACCACAGATTTGGCCTTCCTGATCAACTTTGCTAGCATCAAGATCAAGTTTGCTAGCATCATCAGCCTTGATGCCTCCTTCCCAGCACGCAACTGCAAAGAATAGTGCGCTCGCTACCACAGTCTGGTAAAACATCCTAAGTAGCATGTTGCACATGTTAAAGGAGCTCAGCTTCCTGTGGAAGAACAGTCCATTCTGTCCTTTCTTACATAATATATAATATCAATATAGGACATTTAGCTACTAGCTAAACTGGTACAATACATCTCTTCTCCTTATGTGAGATTAATGTTTTTTGTACATGGAACCTGACAAATAAATATAATGAACTAACTTACTGATAAAAGAATACTGGCAAAAGTTTAAAAAAGTGCACAGATGAACAAATTAAAAACTGTGACAATAATAGATCGAACTAAACATGTCAGTAAAAAATACAAAATGTTATAGTATTGCTTCACTGTTATTTTACTCTCATTATTGTAATAACTAACAACAAACATAAGAGGGAGCCCCTTCTACACAGCACACTTTCAACTGTACACAGGAGCAGGTGAAGAAAGCAATGTCTTATCAGCCCTGACAGAAAAAGAGAAAAAGGAGCATATGTCTCCAATCAGAGAGGATTACATCTGTATCTGTATGGAGATTCTCCCATTTTGAAAAAGCTGCTGATGAAAAAATGTGGAATAAGTGGCAGCCAAAAGCAGCAATGAAACAAAGTGAAAACATCTCTGTAACCACACACTGCGCAGACAAGTTTTTCTTTGGTGTGTTTTAATATTGTTGAAGGACTCTCTTCCCTATTTCAGTCATTATTGAGATATCGTGCGCCAAGATAATAGCAGCCAAGACATTTTTATTGACACGTCAAACAACATATCTGATTACATCCAGAGTGTACTATGTTTGTAAGCATGCTCACGTTGGCTAAATAACATTGAAATGATCTTAACAGGACACATAACTTTAAATGCACTACATCCAAACACTTTCCTTACATTAAGATGACTCTGATGACCCAGTAAAAGCTTTCTTGTGTGTGTGATCTCTGTTCTACTTGTTTTCTCTGCAGTGACAGTGTGATATACGAGGGTTAATATGGTGAAATAGGCTGACTAAAGTAGACAGGTCTATACCTGTACACAGCTGAAGAGAGAGACACTCCACTCTGTTTGATGCTATTCTGAGCGACGCCACTGGCGCTGCAATCAGAGGGTGTGTGTGTGTTTTTGAGTGAGTTTGCAGGTGTGTGTGTCAGTGTGTGAGTGTGTGTGTGTGTGTGTGTGTTTGTAAATATGAAAGTTGATTGACCTAGAAATAGAAATGCGGTGATTAACGTGGCTAAGACAGCCTAATCATGCCTCTGTATGCAAGTCCGTGTCTGCAGCAGAGTGTGTCTATGTACGTGTGTGTTGATGTGAACTTGTGCACGCATGTGTGTGAGTGATGAATGTTTGTGCCGTCTATGTGGTTCTACCCACTTCAGCATGATGGTATCAGCCGTGTCAGTGTGGAGGGAGACTGATGTGGAATGTTAACAGTGACTGAAAGTATTGGACTGTCTCCATAGAGTCGCATCCATGCAGAACCTAGATAGGACTGGCAGGAGACGCAACACAATATAGTGAGAGAAGAAGAAAGGAGTCTCATTGTAGGTTTCACATGAGCCTCAGAGAATTCCAGTCATCTGACAAGTACCGAGCAGCAGTTGAAAGATTACGCCTATTAAAACAAACATGAGGCACCTGGGAAGTATGAAACTTATCATCACTCAAAGTCTGATTACAATAATCTTATTAAATCATACCATTACATTGTGTTAACTGCTCCTTATGGGAGCCAAAGTTGAATTTTAAATTAGCTGATGAAATGGCGCCATCTTCAGCCGAAAGACAGAACAGCAGCGCCGCAGCAGGTCAGGAAGACACAACCAGCTGATGGCGACAACCCTCCTATCTCACTGCAAAATTGTTAAAGCTCCCATATCATTGCTGCCTACCCCCAGATATATTTTTTTTTTACATCTAGTGCTATGTGTTTGAACAGTTTTCATAAATTTGTTTTTAGATACAATGGCACAAGCGAAGATTTGTGTTCTTTCTGGATGTTTTCAATGAAATGTGCTGTAAAAACAAGTTCTCACAGGAAAAAACAGTCACATTTGACACTGATACTGTAGATATAGCAGGTCCTCGAATTCTCATAAGATTAACCTATCGAGTTTTATAAAGCATCTGCCATCTCAAATGCTGCATACTTAACTAGTTGGTGAGATTTGAGCATGTCTAGATGCATTGTTTCAAACTGAAATTAATATAATAGTATAAAAGCCCCTTAAATTGTTATATATACCAAGGGCTTATTTTGTTAAGAACATTACATTTACAGTTATAACATTTGTGATATGAGACACTTATCCAAAGTGACTTAAAGTGCAGCTCACTATTAATTATTAAAGGCCCTGCACACCCACACAGGTGTTTTCAGTTATTCAGATTAGGCCTCTGCTCAGACTGAGGACTCCATGTACATTTCATTTGAATGATAAAGGTGTGATTTGTCCCACCCAACAAAGCTAACAGGAAAGTCAGGGAGATGTCAGTCGAGCACAGTGTGTACCCGCCTGCACGGTCCTGAGATTAGGTCTAATCAACCAAAATAATAATCATCACCTGTGTGGGTTTAGTGCCTTTAGACATCACCATCAAATCCAGTGATGATAAGCATTTGGTAGCAGTCCAAGAGGCCTTTTTTATCACAGTAGGAAAATCTCAGGTGTAAATAACAAAGTTAATGATGGATTGAATTACAACTGAATTTCTATTATGAAAAGTCCAAATGTCTGCTGTAAAGAAGGCCTATAATCATCTGTTTATTTATTTATTTTATTCATTTAGCCTTTATTTAACCAGGAAAAGTCATGTCACTCATTGAGATAATAATCTCAAAAAAAGAGTGTCCTGGCCAAGACAGACAGCAGCACAATTAACAGGCTCAATTGCTGAATGTGCGGCTTAAAAGACAGACAATCATCTATTACAGTTCCTAGATATTTGTATTGAGATACAGACTCAGTCTCAGAGCCCTGAAAAGTGGTGACAGATGGAAGGTTCAGTGGTTTTGATTTTGCATTTGAAAACATTATGAGTTTTGTTTTGTCAGCATTTAAAACAAGTGGTGGTGATTAGTTGACAGTAATAGACACAAAGGCAGTGTTGGAGAAACAAGCTTCAACTGATTTCCACTACAGACTTGGATTCAAAAGTATGCAAGTAATTCAAGAGGAATATTAATAGTGAGGTCTAAATAATGAACTACAAACTATTTAAAAAGTTTAATTTCATTCAAATATACAAGATCTAGTGTTATTGTTAGATTACAGACCCAGTTAACAGTAAATAAGTACTATTGATTAGAGCCAAACTGATAAATCGACTGGGTTGATATCTGCAGATATATGCTTATGGCAGATATACTGTATCAGTATTTGCGTATAAGTACAGACATGCCAAATACATATATATGTTTGTTTTTAAAACAGTATCGCTATTACAGTTTGTTCACCAGAAAGCAAGTTGATCAGTTTTTTTAACTGTTAAGTATCTCTTTTAGTAAATGTCTTGGTCACAATTCTTTAAAAAACAAATTTAAGGGATCCTCATCAAAAATGTCTGTTTATGTTGTGTATTTTCATAAAGAAACTGGAATCGACATTGTCAGATTTTTTCTTAAACTCTTAAATATCAATGTTGGTATCTGCATCAAAATTCCAGTATCAGTTGTTTTATACTATTTACTACAATAGACAAAACAATACCTGCTGATGTTTACCACTATGACAGCTGGACAGTAGAGGAGTAGAGAGTGAAGGCATCAGTATGCTCCAATCGAAGCGCTTGTCAGATGGTTGAACAGTGTCTGATATCCTTCCCTCTTCACCTTTTCACTGTCAGAATTTGGAGTTGTGACATTTTCCAAACCGACAATCCAATATTCACACTGACTTTACACAGTGGCCAGGTGTGTGGAGGTGAGAAAGTAAGCATGTTTTTAACTTCTCTCTCAACCTCTCTTTTTTTCATTTGTTAAGTATTTCTGTTTCTCAAGACATCTAGATCCAAACCTTTCCCTAGGCCTGAATCTCTTTATGCTGAGGAGGCATTTTAATGTGCCATGTGATCAGGGTCTTTTCTTTGGAAAACAATAAACTGTATTCATTAGCATCGTAGACAGAAGTTGATGTAATCTATTGTGCAGCCGGAGAGCCCCTTTCAAGTTCCAGTCAATCAGATCGCAACCTGTGTTGTGAAATTTTGACTTCTGACATACTTTGCATACTTTGCATGTAAAAGTGCTTGTAGTTAAATTATTTTAGCTAATAAAATTATTCAACATTAAGGAGTTTTTAATCCTAAATCAAATCATATAGATCCCGATTACATCCATTTTTCAAAACAATAAAACATGAAATGGGAGGGGGGCAAATACTTTTTTATAAGTGTTGTAGTTACTCTTCTTGCTTTGGCTTAATGCTCTTGTGTTACTGCACTTTCAGCAAAAATTATGGGAAGCCACAGTCCCATGAACTTCACAACACAAATTGCCCTTTCATTTACTCTACTGACTGCACTGTGGCCTCTGAAGATCTCAGCAAAGAAGAAGTGAAAAATATCCAATGGTCACTCAGACAATGTCACAGACTTCTGTGGAAAGAGGAAGCCTTTGCCCTGCCAAAATATTGCGGGCTCTTTCTGGAGCAGTCATTGTAACCATAAAGTGCAGTACAAACATGCTGACACAGTTATCCTGTCTCCACTGGACACTCCTAAAGGTGCAGAAATCACAGCAGAAACCCCCCCAACTGGATGTAGTTCCCATGGATTCAACATGAACTACAATGATGACATAATGACCCCTTTAGAATTTTTCCTTCCCTTTTTGTTGACTATTTCCTAAGATATAACTTGTATTGTATGTTTGTTTCATCATATAGCACAGATGTGGCCAGTCACACTTGTTTTAATGGTCTTTTAAAAGGAATGATTGTAACTGTATGGTGGTTCTTTTAAATGTCTACTATTTGTTGAAAGAGAAGGACACCAAGTATTGTGGGGTGACCGTTTGAATTGATGACCTTTGCATAAAAACATTTATTTCCAAATGTTTGCGCTACTTAATTTCTAGCCAATTTTCACTAACGTGTCTGTGTAAGCAAACCCCCTATAGACCATTTTCACGCCAGACATTTTGACTTGTCAAAGCAGGAAAGTCACAGGTGTACCTGATAACATTAATGATGGCCCCATTCAATTAATTGTCCCAGTAAGCCATGTGAGTGAGTGAGCATGCGCAATACCAGAGCCCTGGACCTGGCTTATTTAAATGGAATGCAGCCATCATAAATGTAATTAATTGCATCTGTGCTTTAATTGCTTTGACAAGTCAACATGTCTGCAGTGAAAAGAGTCTATTGTATTATGTAAAGCGCATCTGCTGTACGCGTGCCAGGCCCGCCGCTGTCTGCATGGACATTTTAAGTTTTTTAAAAATACTTTGGTTTATGACCAATTACCTGCAAAACTAATGACATCAGAGCATCAGCTGTGCTTCGCTATGTGTCGAGCCTCACAGAGCCACTGGCATGACTATAAACACGTGTTTTTTGTTGCACACCAGTGTCTCTGTCAAGGCTATCCATGCATTACAATTGAAAAAAAAAACAAAAATAGTACTACTACTTACAATATAGTATTAATTCCATTTCTCAGGTGGGACTTAAGTGATTTACTTGTGACCTAAAACAATGACTTGGTCCCACATCACACAGTAGTAAACTGTGGTATAACCTTTTCAGGTCATGTATCTCATTTACTACATCTAGGGGCAGACGATAGCAAAACATTTTGCCCTGAAATATAAAACACTGTAAGAAAATCACCTTCTAAAAGATTCATAATCCACCCAGAGTCGGAAAACAGACAGATGTTACGTGTGAGTTTGTTGCTAATGAAGCAACTAGCTCAGATGTGGGAGGTTGATAGAAGAGACGGCTATTGTTTTCGCCTACCCTCCCTTCATGACAACAGCTGTGGAGTGGAGGTGTGGGCCTCCAGCAGGAGAATACACTATGATATGGTCAAGCTGTGCTTACAGACAAATATGCATGGCTTTGCTGAGTGTGGTGTGTGTGGGCTTTCCTCTGCGCAACAGGGACTGGTTTCAAAATAGCTCATCAAAAGCCCTCAGGTCCTTTATTGTGTTCTTTGGATACTAGATGGAAAATCTCATGGAGATGTTTTATTTTATCCTTGGAGCTCATAAAGTTTCACTTTCTCCCCCCAGCTCTCTTTGTCAGTTCTTATCTCACTGTGAAAACAGATGATTTATGCACAGTCTTCGCCCTCAAGTTTATGTGTTATTCTGATAAGGCCAGTGGGTTAGTGTACATGTCCATGTCTGTGTGGTTTATGAGTGTTTATTGAGACCGCAGATTGTAGGACTGCCTACTGGAGGACAGAAACAATCTTCCGTGGGAATGCAAAGTCCTACCAGTTCCCAATCCCAGTCCTTATCTCCAGCATTCCCATATGACTGATGTATATTATCCTCCTGAACCAAGATCACTTGACCACTGCTCTGCTAGTGACTATATGCAAATGACACGCATTTATTTGCATGCTGCACAGTTGTTAAGAAAGTTGTTACGTAATAAGGGCAAAAGCCTCAAAAATAATAAAAACAAATAAAAAGTGATGTTATAATAATGGACGGAATTACAGCTTGGAGGCAAAAATATGAAATAAATAAAAAGGTTACATTTTTGCATTGATTCAAAAGAAAAGGCAGAAGGAAAATACATAAAAAGAAAAAGAGTGTGAGAGTGTGTGAGAGTGGAGGCAGAGGTGGTAGCGGTGGTGATGCTGGGGGGTCAACCTCAGGTTTTGCATACTTGCCAGTGTCTGATATGCAGTACGTATGCCAGCACCACGGCATGTCCAACTGCCTCCTCACCTGCCAGATTGTTCACCTGACTCACCTGGCCTCCATCGGGGGCCCTGCCCATGGGTGTGAACATCAAACAGAATTCTTAAAAACTGTTGTTCCCCACAAATTATTCAAATCATCATCAGGCCCACACAAATACATACATTACCTAGACTAGAGATAACACACGTAACTAATAATGTTGGTGTTTCTTCATGTGGGGGGGGGGGGTTACAGCTTTATTACTTTACACACACATAAACATGTACACACACACACACACACACACACACACACACACACACACCTTTTTGTCTAAGTGTTAGGGGAATTCCCAGTAACCTGCACACATACAGGTGATTTGCGTACGTTCACTAATCTAGGGGGTTTGGCTATAACTGTAAACCCACTACACCTGGACACACAGACACACACATGCACAAACACCCACATAGCCCCTTGCTCATCACCAACTGATGGTCATGTTGATAAGCACGCTGCAAACCTTTCTTAAGTGGTTCGACACTTCACACACTAATGGTCAACAATGTTTGTATGCATAATGTGTGTATGTGTGTGTGTGTGTGTGTGTGTGTGTACATCTGTATTCACAAGTCCAATTCACCTGCCACTCTGTGACCGTTAAACATCACAAGTGACTCAGACACAAGACAGCTGATCAAATCTCTAGATCTTGCACACACACACACACAGACACCAGTACACCATGTCTAGCAACATAAGAAATATGCAAATGTAATTAAAACTGACATTAATTGCAAACAATAGGATCGCTTCTGCATGATTTTTAGAAAGTCAGATATTGTACATTGATGTCTGTCAAGAGATTAATATAGTTAAATAATGTAGGGTATAATATGCAGGGGATGTCACTCCATTGATAGTGGTGGTGCTTCGTGTGTGCAAGAAAGAAAATGATCTGATTTCTCTTCACATTTGTTTTGCCTATGTGGCTGCACATTTCCTGAAATCAGCATCAGATTCAAAATCTCACTCGTTTATTTTTAGAAGCAACCTCTTTATTTTTAAAAAAGGGGGATTGGCAACATTGTTAAGGCAGTTCCAAAAACACAAATCAGTTGAGTCTAATACCTACCTGTCCTGGTAAAATGAGCGTGCTCAGGTTTCACCTGCCTCTCTGTGTGCTTCTGATTGCAAGGGTCCAATGTCTTTCTGGCCTTATCACCTCGTCTGAATCCTCCAGGTGCAAGCTGAGTTATAGGAATCCTAACCGTCACCCATTTCACTCCACCACTGAGGGTTTTTCCGAACACGTTATTCAAGTCTTTTTTTTTTAAGCTCTTGAAAAGTGTCTTTATGTTTTGACAACTAATAACCTCTACTGCTGCCCCTTCTGCCACTACTGCTACTATACTGCAACATTTACCTCCACCATTAGCACTATTACTCCCACAAATATAACCAGTACTACGGTGGCTACTATTACTACTACTACTACTGTTGGCACTTGTACTACCACTGCCACTCCTGCTACTACAGCCAGTTGTCTATCTTTAATGGTAAAGTCTTCCTCTGACTTCCACATCAACCACTGCTGCCACTGATTGTTATGGATCCCATAAAAGGTATGGGTAGAGATGGGATTCCCTCCTAGATTTTTGCTCTGACTTTAAAGTTTAAAGTTTTTTCAAGTCTGTCAGTCATTCCTCATCTTCATACTGACCATTAAAAGATCCCTTCCTAATGTGCTTTCAATGTAAGTGATGGGGGACAAAATCCACAGTCCTTGTTTTGTGCAAAAACCATATTCAAAACTTTATCTGAAGGGAGGAATGATGAATGAATGAATGATTTTCAATGATATTCAATGAATGAATGAGGCTTCAGCGGTGTGAGTTAAGTCAAAGTAAGTGGATGTCGTCCAAAGTTACTGTAATGGCTGTGATGTTTGCGTTACTTGAGTCCTGACAATGAAGGCTCATAAAAAAGGATTATGATACAGATTGGGGAGATGGAGGATGGACCTTGATGTGAATTATGTTTATAACTTGTGCAGTATAAGCAAATATTAGGTATACTCACTGATGTGTTACCACATCATAAAGATTATGGTCTACTGGGGTTTGACTTGTTATTGGAGGTGTATTCAAATGTGCATCTTGAGTGTACAGTATTTACAGTTAGTACTGAGGATTAAAAAATGGTGAATGACATCATGAGCATCAAGTACGGTGAACTGATATTTCCCGGAAACTATTTCTTCACCTTGCTGAACAGGTTTCCGACTGCTACTGACTTAAAACGCACAGTGCGTTGTAAAATCACATAAACAAACGTGTGTGAAGCAATCATTTCATGATCAGATTTAGCAAAATGTTTGTGTAGGTTCTGATATGTGCACACACTCAGAGAACACAAAACTGTGCTTTATGCATGCAAGACAAGCTGTAATGTCTCACAGTGGACTTTTGTGAACATGTGTACTGTATATGTGTTTAAGTGTGTATCTGTGTGTGTGTGCGTGCATGTGTGTGTGAGAGAGAGAGAGAGAAGTTCTTAAAGCCTGCATATTCCAGATGGTCAGCCTGTCACACCGGGGAAAATCATTAGCACTATTGGCTCAGCTGCTGCGCTGTTTCAATCAATTTTCTGACAGTTTCACACAGTAAGCATGTATGACTGGATACACAAGTGCATGTACATGTATGTGTATGTATATATATATATATATATATATATATATATATGTGTGTGTGTGTGTGTGTGTGTGTGTGTATATGTATATATATATATATATATGTATATGTATATATATATACACACACACACACGTATATAACATTATTTAAACAAATGTTCTCTTAAGGGGACATAATATGCTTTTTGTGATCTTCTGTCATTTAATATATTATTATAATGTCAGATGTCTATGTTAAACATAGTCAAAGTTCCATAACCTGAGGTGAATGTGTGTAAAAATGCCACCTTAAAGTCAAGGCTGAATGTTCCATTTGCAATGTTACCTCTACTTCCCCCTCAAACTGACGTCAGATCGTTCACACATGGTCACACACTTTCTGTGGTTTTTGTTGCTAAGGTTGTTCCACGGGCTGTTCACGTTGTCCACTCGCATATTTTGGATCAGATTTCAGCTCAAACATGTAGAGATATATTTGCAAAGTATATAGTTCAAGTAAACAATGAGAAAAGGAGGCAAAATTTGACTACCATTGTTTGTTTATGTAGCCTCTGGAGCTGGCAGAAGTCTGCCAAGGGGAGCTTGGCCAATATGAACAGAGTGGGCTCATTGGAAGGGGGCCATAAAGAGACTATAAAGCTAAAACAGCCTATTTCAGACAGAGGCTGAACTGAGGGGCTGCATAAAGAGCCAACATAAGATATATAAGGAGTCCCAGAATAAAAATATAGACCTGGAAATGTGCATATTTCCTCTTTAAAGTCTGGAAACCAAACAAGTAATCGCTGATACACTTTGATATATTGACCTTCCATGACCCCTTTGTGTACTCTGATATGCTTACAATGTTGGGCATGCAGTAATATTTCAGTGTGACGAATTTCTACACTAAACCTTGACAAGCTGTAAAGTTATTGATGCCATTCCTGTAAGCACAGTTTGAATTGTTATCATGCTGAGATGATAGCCTGGGTATAAAATGCAGGGTGTAAATACCCGCTGCCTCTTCCATTACAGTAAATGTGCTTCATATATCATCCGTCCAACGAGGTCACAGACTACTGGCGCTGCATTTGGATTTATCTTGACACTGCTTATCAGGCCATACAGTAAATACCAGTGTCAAAGGCATTTTTAATTATAATTATTAAGGTTCTTGAGGTTAAATGTCAGTTAACATTTACTTGCACTACCCCAACATGCACTGCAGGGAAAAACCCTAGGCTGGTCACCAGCCCATTGAAGTGTTAATACAAAGATCCCCTGACATTCCTGTTCGGGCTATGACCAGTTAGAGTATGCAGTTGACCTGGGTCCTGTTTCACAAAAGCAATTTGCAAGCACTGCTTACACACAGATCAAATATTGTGCTAATGCCCCGTTTCACAAATGACTGTCACTTGCAAATTGCAGATAAATTTGTGAGTCCTGCAGTGCTCTCACATTCTCATCTAAGTGTCACAAGTATGGTGTTTCTTTTAGTTAAACGTGTCCAAATTAACTCGAGAGGAAATGAGCTTGTGTTGCAAATTGCAGCTTGCATATTGCACCTTTGGTGAAACAAGCCCCTGACTTGCATGTCTTTGGACTGTTTGAGAAAACTCACGTGAACACACGTTAATGTGATTAACTCTACATAGAGAGGACCGGTGTACAGGAGTCTGACAGCTCTCGCCATATATAGTTTTACTGACAATAATATGCACTCTCATCTGGAGAAAATTGTTTAAATAGGAGTTGTGGTTGAGGGGAAAGTAAATTCAGCCACTGATGAAGCATCCAGGCTTTAATTCCAGTCAAATTTCAGAATTAGTTTACTGTGGCATTTAACTTCAAACTCCTGTGTTGACTGTTGGTTGGTTGTTATACTTCAGATGGTTCTCTAGAATCTCTGTTTATACTGGCCCATATGTCAAGATCATACATTTCTAGTATTAGGGACTGCGTGTCTCTGACCAGGAAAGGATTGGGGAAATCCCTGAACTACACACACCCCTGCAAAAAAAGACGTTGTACTGCCAGTGTACTGGAAACCACGTCTGAAATAATAACACATGTAAGAACAATAAAAGGGAACATGCTCACTTGTGAAACACAATCATAGACTGAGAATGAAGTATGAATGAAATCATGCGTTCCTGACTTTGTGTGACGCAACACTTGAGGCTGCAAGCTTCCCCACAACAGTTTATTACAGAACAATGTCATTTTATTGCAGCCTTTATTTTACGTTTTTAAAAATACTGTATATCAGAGCTACAATTATGTTTTCAGAATTGAACCTGGCAAGACTTTTGAAGGAGAGTTACAGTAAATGAATTGTATTCTCTTTTTAAGTATTTAGTAACCCATTTCCATAACACTATTCTAGAAATGTTGATTATCTATGAGTCAGATCATGGTGTGGCACACTGAGGGGATGATGAATAAATCCTAACTCCGTAAGGCTGAAAAAATGTTATCACTGTCGTAAACATGCTCCTTATTTTGGTTTTGTTAAACATTTCCTTATTGAGTAGCATGAAAATAAACACACTTACCCTCACTCTCTATTCCTATCTTCCCTCAACTTTTAGCTCCATTTTCTACATTCATTCATCATCCCATTGTTCAGTCTATTTGCATACAGTAAGTGTGTCAAGAACAGCAATGTAGAGCCAAAACTATAAAGCCACATGATTAACTTCCATGGTGCCATGAAATAAAACTTCAAAAGCTAAAAACTCTCATTGAACCTCTAATTGTTGTATGGAACAGAGAAACAATCCACCATGAAAAAGGACATAAAATGTCACCTTTTTGCCCAAAACCCCGCCATTAAACAGGTGTGTGTGTTTGTGTCAGAAGAAAAAGAGATGGAAATAATGAGAACTACTTCTAAATAATAATTATTATTATTATGAAAATATATCACATTATATTAAAATAAGAAACAACAGACAATAGGAGGCAGCCAGAATTAGCCTTGATTTTGTAAACCACTCCCACTTTAACACTTGTGGCTGAATGGGGCTTGGCCACACAGGGGGGGTAGGAGGGTATGTGTGCAAAGACTATAAGAGAGGTGACGTCCAGGTGGAGCATCACACAGGTGAGCCTTCACATTCTCATGCCTCCACCCTCTACTCGCTGAGGATACTACTTCGCTGTACCAGACGCAGGAGTACACCTCTGACTTGACAAGGTACTGCTTTCCTCCTCGCCCTCATTCACTCGGCTTCTGACGTTGTCTGTTGTCGGTTTACTGTCATCTGACTCTCTGTCAGTGTTTGACAAATTAGAGAAGTATGTATGACAGCTTCTTTCACTTCTCCCTTCGTGTTGTGAATTATGAGCTTTGTTTCTAGTGTCTCATGATGGTGTTTTCTCCCGTCAGATTGTCCTTTAAATATGTTGGCAGAAATGGAGACGGTGAGTTTGATGTCATTTTTAATTGGCATGTTTTTGATTCAAGTTAGCTCATGAATGACAAAGAAAAGTGTGTTTGTATTCATACAACTGACTGTTCCAGTAATAGAGTGCTCTAAAATATCTTATGAACTGTAACTGATATGTGTAGGCTGAAGGCAAAGGATTTGTAAGAATAGCAGCTCCACCATACACCACTGTTACCAGAATGTTACCTGGCTGGTGAGGGCACAAACACTTGCATAAATTTGCCAGTCAAACTAAAATACACATGGTCACAGTGTTGTTGCCTGGCTCACTTCCAAAACACGGACGCAACAATGCACAGCTCAGTTCTGGAGTTTGACAAATATATGTTATACCCTAGATGGACAGAATTAGTCATATAAAAAGAATAATTTCTGATGTTTACTATTATGTAGAAAATGGATGATTTAGAGACAATTAACAGCTCATTTAAAATGAATGAATGAGTGCATCCTTGATCTTCAGATCTCAGAACAAAGTGATTTACTGTATGATGCACCACAGCACAAAAGTGCACCACAACAAAACAACAATGGGTTATCATGGAAAGAAAAACAGTGGGTGTGCAGTCTGATAACAACAATACCTCAGGCTATGACTGACACGAGATAAATGTCAGCCATCATGCAATGCAAGTGTATTTCTCTGTCAGCATCAGCATCACACAACAACAACTCCCTGGTAAAGAAGAAAAAACAGAGAGTGTGTGATTTCTGAAAGCTGCTGTCCTTCTCTGTCTCTGTCAGATGGCTTATGTGACTGAAATCAGGCTGGGCGGAGGTCGGGGGGCCTGGAGCGGAGTGGCTCCACCCTCCTGCCCCGAGGTGGACCTGGAGGTCATCGAGGAGTACCTGCAGGAGCATTTGCTGGAGGCTCAGCCTGCGCACACACCTCCGACCACAATGGCGCAGCAAGCGCACGCACACCAGGGTACCAGGATCACAGGTGAGTGTGGGGATGGCAAGGATGATAATGGAGATGATGTGTGTGTTTGTGTATGTTTCTATATTTTTAGTCTGACTGTTTCTTGTTTCTGTATCTGCGCAGTGAATAGCTGTACAGGTCAGCATCCTTATGAGTGGCACTATGGCCCTCACACACCAAATGAGGAATATGAAGAGCAAGCCCCGCCTACAGCCTGGCCTAGTCCCCATGACAACCAATGGGTGAGTTCAACGACCTCACCTCAATCGCTGAGTAAATTAAAGCTTAATCACCTCTTTTATAGCTGAACACTACAACCGTGAATGTGACACATTTCACCATTTTGTGGCTGAACTGAAACTAAAAAGACATTTGATTGACTTTATTTATAATTTAATAGAATGGTTTGAACCTGTGAATTATTAATATGTTTTTATATGTGTTTGCTCCAGGACCACATTGTGTATCCCTACAAGGCACCTGCATATATCGACTCAGACTCCCAGTCCAGCAGCTCCCAGTACCAGGAATACCATGATTCCCCGTCTCCATCCTCTGACAGGGGAGATAGAAATAACAGGGACTCCCTGCCTCTTGCCCCACTCTCAGGTACACACACACACACACATACACCTATGCAACACAACTCTCAAACATCAACCTATCTGCTCATATTTCTATGTAGTGTAAAGCTCTCTGCTTAGATGTTAAAAACATGCATGTTCCCACACACATACTGTCCCCTCATAATTGTATTTAAATACTTCCTCCTTGGCAGGAAAGAGAAAGGAGCGGTTGTTCCAGTTCCTGTTTGAGATGCTCCAGACGCCATCAATGCGAAGCTGCATCTGGTGGGTCCAGTCGTCCTCTGGGACGTTCCAGTTTTCCTCCCAAAACAAGGAGCGCCTGGCACAGATGTGGGGCCGCCGAAAGGGTAATCGCAAGACCATGACCTACCAGAAGATGGCACGGGCACTGAGGAATTACTCCCGCACCGGCGAGATTCAGAAGGTGAAGAGGAAACTCACTTACCGGTTTGACGAGAAGACATTGAGAGGCCTACAAGGAGACTCTAATACAGTGTAGGAAGCATGATGGAGAGTGTGTATATAAGCATAGAAAGCGAATGAGCACAGTGGTTATTATGAGAAAGCTGATTCTGCTGATTCAAATTCTATGGTATGTGGAAACAAATGAATACAGAGTATTTGAAAAGCCAAAAGATGAAACACTGTAGTTCACAACTCAATGTGTGAAATCAACTGGCGTGAAAACAATATGTAAATCTAAAAGGTTGTCACATATCTACTTTATAAGTAGAACTTAAATGATTCTCAAAATAAAAGTGTAAAAGAAATAAAAATGAAAATATTTTCAGAATACCTGGTATATTTTGTCTATCTTTCTATGTGAACATATACTGTGTAGTGCATATCAGCCCGAGCAGGCACAGACGTTTTTTTATAAAATAAAGTAAACACACACATACACAGACACACACAAACTCACACCCATAGCCAAAATTGTATGCAAAGTAAGCATGCAGTGAAAAACCGACACTAAATACAGACCTGTTAATCAGTAACATCTAAAAAGTCCCCCGGCACACAGAGTAACAGCACACACACACATCCTAAACACAGTTGAGATGTTGAGTTTTACTTTCTTTTGTGAAGTTGCTGAAGTATTTTTTCATTTCTGGTATGACATATACAGTCAAGCTCCGTACCCATATTCATTTATGACATATTTTGAGGATTTCAATTCTACATTATACTATTCCAGAGGGGAATACTGTACTTTTTCCTCCATTGCATTTATTTGACAGTGGTAGTAAAGACTTTTTTTTTTAACTAGCTTAAAGAATATGATGTATTGTTATAGATCAAACCCACACATAGATAAAGTAGTTTAAATTAGTTACAGTAACATTAAAATGCTGCTTAATATGTATTCATAATTTAAAAGACCTGAGACAGTCAGTATGGACCAACTCTATGAAGAGTTTTGTGCTAGCTGGGAGGAGATACAGAAAGCCGGACAGGATACCACAAAATTCACCAGTGAGAAGTGGGTGGCAGTTTCCCAAAACATAGGGAAAGCCAACTCGATCACCATGTTCAGGATGGTCAAAAATGAACTTCAAATACATATGAACTGTGACTTGTCATGTAAAGACTTCTCTCTGGCTGTGCAAAAGGACAAAGGACTGCTTGAATCAGTCGAGAGCAGCAAAACATATCCATGGAAAAAGTAGACTTGGTGAGTCATGCCCCTCTTTTGCATTTGAAATGTTTTTGTTGTTTTTTTTGCTGTAGAGGTCCAAATTGTAATTTCTTTGATCATTTATTTTGAGGTTTATTCACATAAGCGAACATAATGATACATACATTATGAATATTCCAATAATATAATACAACTCTGAAAGGGGACTTACGGCCTAATGAATACTTTTACTTTTGATATTTTAAGTACATTTTGCTTTACTTGTAATTGAGTATTTCTATATTGTGATATTGCTACTTTTACATAATTAAAGTAACAATCTCAAGTAACAATCTCAAAGATCTCGTTCTCTTTGGCGGCACCTATTGCGATAAGCGGTAATTGCAGGTGTGTTTTTTGACCTCATTTCACATAGATCCAAACTGTGTCGTCTGTGTGACGTCAGTCAGTTGGAAGTACGCCACTTCACACAAGTGAGTTGAAGAGCGAGTCTGTTCTGCCAGCTCCACCTACCCTCTCTGGCGGACCAACCGCTGCTGGGTGATGGAAAACGTGTCACTAACTGTGCGCCGCTTGTGATTTTTTCCGGGAATGTCGCCACCGACACCCAGTTTGTAATACTGCAAATGCAAGGGCTCGATCCATAGGCTCGATCACCATTGTGTTACTTCATTCAGCGATAGATAGTGACTTAACTACGGGGCCTCTCTGGGGTCAGCTGAGAAAAATAAAAGATCTGTGTACAAGGTTTTTAAACCGTGCCTTCAGATTCATAATCCATACTCTTGATTACGAATCCATGCCCACAAATTTGTAAACCGTGCATTTTTTATTTATTAAGCTCTAGTGTGGTCTTTGTGTTCACAAATGTGTATATTAAGAGCAATGTGTTTTGTGCATGCAGACTACAAAGTAAAGACATGTTCTAAATAACATTAAATGTCATGTGTCCCTATTTGACAGGTGTGGGACCTCCGTTGGTAAGCTGATGCATAAACTCACCTGATGACTGCACCAGGACAACCCGGAAACAGCCAGGGGGAAACGCAGCTAAATACAACTCCCAGAAAATTACCAGAAGTAAGATTTAAAGTATTTTAAATGTATTACAATAAGTGATAAGATGCTAAGAAATTTGAATTTGAACAATGTGTTAGTTACACAGCCTGTCCAGTGTGACCTGGAGAGTCTGGTACATTGAGTAAGGAGAAAGGCAACTTTCTCACTACCAAATAAGAGAGAAAAGGTGGTATGCCACAGCAGTGTGGGTGTGGTGTTGTGTGAATATACTGTGTATATTCATATTCTTATTCAATTGGAAAGGCAAACCTCAAAAGAAATGATCAAAGAAATTACAATTTGGACCTGTACAACAAACAACAAAAACATTTCAAATGCAAAAAAGGGGCATGACTCACCAAGTCTACTTTTTCCATGGATATGTTTTGCTGCTCTCGACTGATTCAAGCAGTCCTTTGTCCTTTTGCACAGCCAGAGAGAAGTCCTTACATGACGAGTCGAGTCATTGATCGAGTTGGCTTTCCCTATGTTTTGGGAAACTGCCACCCACTTCTCACTGGTGAATTTTGTGGTATCTTGTCCGGCTTTCTGTATCTCCTCCCAGCTAGCACAAAACTCTTCATAGAGTTGGTCCATACTGACTGTCTTTGGTCTTTTAAACTAAGGCTGAAGGCTTTTCTGTTTGCCGCTGCCTTTTATTAAATGAAATTTGAGGCTTTTGATTCATTTCTTGCACTGCACTGTAACTTTTATTCTTGTATTTGATGTCTTATTATTTTTATTTTCTATACTCTTAACTCTGCAATAACTATTTTTAATTGTATTTAAATGTCCTTTTGTAATATTTCTTTTGTACTTTGTTTTAATACTTTTAATGTTTCATGTAAAGCACTTTGAACTGCCTTGTTATTGAAATATGCTATACAAATAAACTTGCCTTGCCTTCTGTCATTTTGAGGGCAGCCACCACCTGTTCCAGGTCAGTGAAGAAAGCTCCTTATAGAGGTGGATCCATTTCAGTTTCACCATTACATTTTCTGGCAAGAAATCAAACCACTTGTCAATGTATGCAGTGACAGAGTCATAGAACTTCACAAAGTCCTGTTGCTGCTTGGACCTTTGTGCTGACACTTGTTTGTCCATCAACACACACAACAACAGACCGGATCAAGCAAAAGGTAAAGAAAAAAGTTTTATTTCTCTGTATAGTCCTTTCCATATTGTTGTCAGACATTTACAATAACTATCTGAGCCTGTCAAACAAGCACTTTTGGTGGGCGTACATTGATGGTGTGCGATTGCCCCATTGGATTACATTGTAGCCCATTTTCCGGCTGCCCCCACTAGTGCTCTCGCTCTCGCAGGAATATGCAAAACAAAACAGAGTTCTGGAAACAACGTTAAGCCTTACATCCAATCAAAGGTTGCAGATTATATTTGATTGTAATTCCTCAAATTTCATAAGTCACAAAACACTAAAGTAGTGACTGTTATGTGGGCCACTGCAATGCTTAACCCATCAGCAGGAAAAAGTGGATGAAAATTTCAACAACAAAGAGAGAGGATACCTTTATTTATTTTGAAGAAAACAGAGGTCATGTGACAAAAACAAGATGATGAAGAATTAATACATTTGTACATCAACTGTATAAAGATCAACCATCTCTTCTAATTATCCAGTAAATTAAAAGGCAGTGCTTAAATTCAATTAACTTCATTTTCAGTTTTTGTTGACATTGTCATAAAGGTGATAATTCTACTTATTTATTATTGAGGTTGTAGTGGGTGGTGTGCTGGAGTGCATAATACTGAGTTCCTAATATTTTGTCCACCCTGAGGGGGTGGACAAAGTGCATTAGATTGTACAGGTGTTCCTAATAAAGTGCTTGGTGAGTGTATGTTTCGCTGCAAAAGCCAGTCTTGGTAGGTACAGTTAGAGACTCAGAAAGCAGACATGTGACACCTCAGCAATTCGAGGTGAGCGACACTCCATCCACAGCTGTCTTCCCTGTTGTCTCACAAGCTCTCTACTCTGGTCCTCTGGAAACTCTGTAATAAAAGAAAATGTTTTGTTAAGTTTAAAACAGATGTCTTAAATAATGACAGCATAAAGAAAATAAATGACTATGAGGTGAATCTTTCCTCTTTACTTGATGGTGTTTACATCCACACATGAACAGTGTAGGAATTGTAGCTTCTAACTAAAGTTTTCCAATGTTAGTGGACCAAAGATCAATTGACCAATTAAAACAAACTTAAGTTATGATATATAATATTTGGTGTCAAACTGTTTTCAGTCATTGACTGTCTTAAGTCTGTGAACCAAGAGGAAACTTATATCTTCCTGGTGATTCTATGCCAGACCTGAACTGCAAACGGGACTTTTGCCTTCCGTCTGATTTTTGGCAAATGACACACCTGCTCAGCTGGACTGAGGTCAGGTGAATGACAATGGCAGTCGAGAACATCCCACTGCTGAGTCATAAAAACTCCCTGGCTGCATTTGCTGTATATTTAGGATCATCCTCCTCCTGCATTGTCCTAAAATTGGCAGACAACCTACAAAAAGGGGGCTATGGTTGCTTCACTGTTCACCCAGTATGGATGTAAACACAATAAAACTACTTAAAGGACCAGTGTGTAGGACTTAGTGGCATCTCGCAGTGAGTGAATGCCCCCTACTCTTCCAAGTATGTAAGAGAACCTACGGTGGCTGCGAAACTCACCAAAAAACGCGAAAAGGCCCTCTCTAGAGCCAGTGTTTGGTTTGTCCGTTCTTGGCTACTGTAGAAACATAATCACCTGAAAATAAGAAACAACAATTCTTATTTTCAGGTGATTATACACTAATTAAAACATACTTATGAATATTATATTCCATTTCTGCCAAGTCTGTTCCACTAAATTCTACACACTGGACCTTTAAAAGTCAGCACTTTCCATTTCAGTCATTGTTTCATTCCAAATCAAATATTCCGGAGCCAAAACAACCTAAATGTGTCACTGTCTAAATGATGGGCGTACTCTACTCTCTACTTACCAGCTGCTAGTTTCCCCCTGGCTGTTTCCAGGTTATCCTGGTGCAGTCATAGGATGAGTTTATGCATCAGCCTACCAATGGATGTCCCACACCTGTCACATAGGGACACATCACATTTTTTATATTATTTAGAACATTTCTTTACTTTGTAGTCTGCATTCACAAACACATTGTTGGTAATATACACATTTGTGAACATAAAGACCACACTAGAGCTTAATAATTCAAAAATGCACATCAAAACACCCCGAATCCTTACATATATGACTGAAGAGGGTCCAGTTAACTCACTTCTGACATAAATGTAGACATTTCACACAAACTAAGATGAGCATATATCCAAATGAGGTGCAAAACAGCTGCTAATAATAAATGAGTAAAATTAGCATACAACAGCAATTTGTTAGCTACAACAGCTAGCTAGTTTACCTACAAAACAATTAGCATTGCTAGCATTGGTTATCTTCTGAATCTAACAGTTAGCTACGCTGGTGGGCAGGTAAACAATTTAAACAGTGTTTGGTTGGAGAGGTTAACTTAATAAAGTCATGCACACAACAAGACCACAAACATACATAAAGGTTTGACTCACTTAAATGGCTGCAACGGCTCAGTACGTCTCCGTAAAACACCATGCGTTTACTTTGAAAATCCCCGGGGCTTATTCCGCCCGAATTCGTGGGCATGGATTTTGTAATTCGAGGGCACAGATTATGAATCCAAGAGCACAGATTATAAACCGTGTGCACATTTTTCTAAACTGAGAGTACAGATTTACACATGGATCTTTTGACCCCAGGGGAGCTCCATACTCCAGAGATTTATATAAATGAAAATCTTCGAGAATATATTTAAGTAATTTACTTTATTAAGTACTTCTCCCACCACTGGCAATATGAAACACACCTGTTGTGTGAAAAATGTGGCTCCTCCAGAAGCCTTCAACTGAGGCTACTGAGGCACATTTATTAGGGTGAGGAAGGGATTTTCACTAACTAATGAAATACAGATGGTGTCTCCATGGAGTGCACGCCTGGTGTTGTGTGCGCACAGAAGCGCATGCATGTTTGTATATAAAAAGCATCTGCTCAATGCTTTTCTGGTCATTTGAAGCCACAGGCTGAAAGCAGCAATACAGTATCTGAACAACGGACACAAGGATTATGTTGGATCTCACTGTGGAATTCATTACACCTGTCCACAACCTTCAAGGAAACCTGTGCTATCAAACTTCGTAGTTTCTCTGTCTTCTCTGGTCTCCGTCTTCAGTGATGGCTGAATGGAGTTGGGTGGCTTACACAGTACTAGAAGTGCTGATTGCTGCGGCCTGTTGCCTTGGCAATACGTTGGTGGTGTGTGCAGTGTGTGTGGGCATTCGCGATTCCCTTCGGGAGCCAACGTTCTGCTTCCTGGTTTCCTTGGCAGTGGCAGACTTCCTGGTGGGTGTGGCCGCAGTGCCCCTGGCTATACTGTTGGATGGCTGGGTGAATCTGACCCCTGACCTGTGCCTGCTTCTCAGCTGTGTCGTGCTCGTGCTGACGCAGGCCTCTGTGCTGTCCCTGCTAGCTATTGCTGTTGACCGATACCTTCGGTTACACACACCACACAGGTGAGCTATGCACTCTGAAACACTGGTTTACAGGAAGAAAAGCTACATACAACACATCCTCACTTGTTGTTTTGTTGACGTAATCTCTCTTTCATTCCCTCTTTCTCTTTAATCCCTCACCCTCAGATACAAAGCAGTGGCCACACAGAAGCGAACATGTTTGGCTGTGTCTGTGTGCTGGATACTTTCCTGTCTGCTGGGGTTCACCCCACTCTTTGGCTGGCACAACTACTTCACGCTACCATCTGAATCCACAAATACATCTTCCTCTTCTTTCATCCCTCCACCCTGCACCTTCCTCTCAGTTATCTCCCTTCCTTTCATGGTCTACTTCAACTTCCTGGGATGTGTCATGATGCCCCTGCTGGTCATGACCCTCCTCTACATCCGAATCTTCTGGAGCCTGCAGGGCCGTCTAAAGGACAGCAGTCCTCAAGCCCAGGCCTCTCTGCTCAAGGAGAGGAAGCTGGCCTGCTCACTGGCTCTGGTCCTCATTTTGTTTGCTGGCTGCTGGATTCCTCTGCACCTGATGAACTGTCTGCTGCTGTTTCATGGTCCTCAAGCTGTTACACAGGGGACACTATATACAGGCAGGTGGCAGTAGCTTTTCTAGTTTACACATTCGGCAGTTGGTTGTTTTTATGTTATTTATTTGCATAGTTTTTTTTATACAGTATGTAATTTCAGTTACAGTGAGTATAAGTCTGACAGTAACAAATCCATATTTTCCAGGTATTCTCCTGTCTCATGCCAACTCAGCTGTCAACCCTGTAGTGTATGCTTACCGCATCCCAAAGATCCAACAGGCCTACAGTCAAACATGGAGTCGCTTCCTGATGAGGCTAAACAGTTGCCATGGGGACAAGCAAGTTCGCCGATCAATAACAGACCACCAAGCCAATCATACAGAGACGTGTGGATCAGGAAGGAGGGCTACACCCTAACACCACAAAGCAAAGATCCACAGGGACGTTTTAAGTCAAGTATGTTTGAGATTTGAGTTCATGGGAAATTGTGTCAAATGATTTACACACTCACACAATCAATCATTTAATGCTTTATTAAACATAACCATGTAGGCTGAGAAAATGCAGGCACCCAGTGAGTTTTTGAATTTGTGAAATCCATACCTGTAGTGTTTGGTATGAGTCAAAACCTGCACACTCTTGTGCCATGGCATACGGTCGACTACCCCGTCTGCAAACTTTCTTCTAGTCAAAGCTATTTGCTGTGTCTCCACTAGAGGGGTCTCTAGACTAACAAACTCAAGGTGCTGTTGTACACAAACCATGAAACCATAAGAATCACATTAGGTGACAAGCAAACAATTTCAAGAACTCAATATCTTGGACAACTGATTTGAGGCAAGTACGACTTTATTGATATGTACATATTTTTTAAGGTTAGTCATGTGAGAGGTTCAATCAAATCAACACTAATCCTTTCCAGCATATGTGTACCTGCTCCTTTTTTTGTGATATCTAATAATAAATGTGATATTTAGACGTGACAGTGTGTTGAATATTCACGAGTGTTCAGTGAGCCCCTCAGGGAAGGCAATAGACTGTATAGTTATCACCTGAGCAGGGTGCGATCCCACCCACCAAACTATACAACCTACTACCTCACCCTGACAGAGCCCAAATTAAACACACCCCACATAATAAAACTGTTCTAGCAAAAACACTGCTTGTCACAATTCATTGTGTTGATTGCTGCAAGCGTATGTTTTGACTGGACGGAGATGACAGTCGGTGAGTGGCTGACTCAGCTGTCTCCTTGGGAAAGACAGTAGATTGTATAGTTATCTCAAAAAGAGGTTGCAAAACCCCACAACTATTCAATCTACTACCTCAGCCCCAAGGACAGCATCCACGTTGCTTCAGCATCAAAGATCCACAAAGGTAACACTCCTGCAATGGTACAAAGAAGAAAAGACAGAGAGGGTTATCTTAATTAACTAGTCTTCTTTGTAAAATACATGCAAGATAAAACTGGATAGGGTGTGTAGGATTGCCAATTTTGAAGTGTATATTTATGTGACATTTTTGATTGATGTGTTCAAATTCAATCCCTGCAGAAAGGAGAGCAATCGTATTTCAGTTTTATCTGTGTCTGACGCTTTGTTGTCGTTTAAATCGGTTCTTGGAAATGGTTCAAAATCACAACTTATGGCTGAAAACTGCTCGTGCTTCATGACAACAAGTCTTCAACTGCCAAGATTTTGAGAAACGTTTATCACTCCTTAACAAAAGAAGAGCCTCAGAGATTTTGCATATTGGCACATCCAACATCCATCCCGATCAACCAAGCTTTTTTTGTTGCGGCGCTGAATATCTTTGAGATATTTGTTCCACTAAAATAAATCAAAGACAAATAATTTAACGGTAAGCAGACATCGAAAAGTGAGAGCACTAATGTGTGAAAGCCCAACAAACAACTCACTGGCTTCCTGAGACTCTGGCATGTGATCGAAAGAGAAAAAAAAAGCTGCTCCACTCTGTGCCAGGAATTCGTTTCCGTTTTTGCCAAAAACTGAGCTCATTCCAGTGGGCTATCCCTGTGTAGGCTGGCTGCTGCTTCTCAGACGGAGGTACACACACAGATGCCTGCAAATATGGCTGCCACCAGCTGCCTCTGATTGAATACAAGGCTGGGATTCTGCCCCCCAAAACAAAACAAGGAAACACAAAATGGCGTCTTGCATATCGGCCATTTTAGGTCTGCTTAAAAACATTGTACGGTCTACCTTTCAGGGGGTATTTTTACGAGTCCACTGTCTCTTGATGAAGGAAGAGCGGCTGTTCTATCGAGAATGATGGAGAATCAATCTTGTGCCAAGTTCAAAGACAAAGCCAACAGACGCAGACAGCACACTATCACAGGTACAGAGTGGGAGAGAAATTTATCAGACAGCTGGAAAGTTCACAGAGTAAATGTCCCTGTAATTTTACTGATACCAGTAACATTTTTGGTTTAAACAAAAATCTCTAAAGGCACTCTCACTGTACAAGCAGAAACTATTTTTGTCTCTTAAACTTTTATTAATTCCACTAAGAAACCCCTTGTTCATCCTGCTAAACTCTCACAGTATAAAGGTCGGGATGGGCCAGCAGGTTAACATGGCAGCAACTGAAGGGTTAACGAGTGCCAGACTTAATGCCAGACCTGGGCCTCAGATAGACAGAGAAGGGGTTAGGAGGTATGCTACTTGCATAAATTAGCATACAGCCGCGACCCCAGAGACTTGGTCCAGACCAGCCCATAGTTAACATGCAGTAGACCCTGCTAGTCTGATTACAGAAGACCAGACAGGCAGTAGGGGGGTGGGGGTGTGTTGGCATGATGCCCAACTCTGCCACCATGCCAGTGACAGATCTACAAGCTCTGTTTGGTTGCCAAGAATTGTCCCCTGACTGGCGCTGTATTTGAGAGGAACAGACTAATAGTGATATAACATAGTGTACTGTGGGGAAATGGGTCAAATTAATGAAGATTTAACAGGACAGAGCATGGCCTCGAATGAAAACATTAAATGCTTGTGGGGAATTCTGTGCTTCTGGGTTAATTGTAAAAATTGGCGTCCCGTTCCGCGAACAATTCCAGACTGTTTTGGAAACACTGAGGCCAAACTCGGTCAGTCATGTGAGCTCTATTGGGCACTGTTGTCTGTGCTGGTGGACTTTCTCTGTGGCACATAAAAGGGGGCACGCATGGCTCCTCTGGGGCAAATCATTTTCTCTGTCAACAGCTCAAAAATAAAAGTGCCACAAGTCAGTGGGGTAGCTGAGAGGATCCTGAAGAAAAGACAAGAAAAGGAAGAAATGTGGGCCATTGAGTTAATCTCATCTTTCTATTAGACAGTCTGTCTGTGCATCTGTCACAGCAGAATTATGGCTCGGTGGTAGTAAATTCACATTAGCGCTATTCTGTGTAAGCCAAGAAACAGGGACCTTGTCCTCATGTGCCCTCTGATAACGCTCCTCTGCTGTGACCAACCACAATATGTTTTTCTATACCGCCACAACTGTCAAGTATGAAGGCCTTTCAATAAAATTTTAAAAGACATATCTAACACCGGCAAAACACAGAAGGCAAGTTGTTATGATCAAACTATCTACTTACTCCGCACTTTTGTGGATTAAGTTAAATGACCAAAACCAAAATGGCCACTAAATTGAATTACCCCTCATTTATTATTATACAGATTTTACAAAATTCCAACATCAACCTAAATCTCCTGTGCTATCAAAACACACACATACCAAAAAAAGAAAAAAAAATAACACGCCATTTTTCACAAATCAAAAAACATGCGAAAATTAAGATGATAAACACTGTGGAAACAATAGGCCTTAGCTTCCTCTCACCCACTGTGAAAGGATGCACCATTCGTCGGATTTATTCCTCATCCAATGCAAACGACGTAAACACAAATTAATTAGCAAATCCCCAAACACACACAGCACACTCAGCTGCCAACAAAACTCCTCGGAATTGGAGCAGATTTTCGCAGGAAGCAGCGGCAGGGAAATACCTATTGGACTGCCTGGTCCCTTGGTCCGCGAGACGGGATGAATGCTTGGCACAGACACAACGGAGGGGGCACCAGACGATTGGTAAAGGTTCTCGTGTGTTTCTCCCTCTCTCTCTCTCGCTTTCTCTCTGAGCTCTGTGCCAAGAATGGGCAGTGTCTGTGTACCAGGCAGAATTTCAATGAGGGAGGAAGGAGGTGGTGATGGTGGGCAAAGAGGAGGAGGGGTAGGGGAGCTGGAGTTGGCAGAGGAAGTATGCCACACAATAAATGGCAGAATGAAGAATTCCTACAGTTAAAAAGATCCAAACGGATGTGCCAGTCTTGTTTTACTCTTGTCCCGCCGTACTGCAGAGAGCCAGGCATCTGGCAGATACAAGAAAGTAGGCTTATCTTCTATACAGCGCTATGGTGATTTTATCATACCTGCTTTTTTATCTCCCCCATTCCCTAAGGAATGCCTGATTCCTACATTAAAGGATGAAGGACGGGAGCGATGAGCCTCTTCCGTGCCGACTTGGCATGGTGCCTGCTCTGATGTTCTGTATATCCTCATTAATCAGCCGCAAACACACAGGACACATGCTCACAGGTAAGCATGCATATAGAAATGCATGTACTCAAACACCACCACACACGGGTAGAGTACAGTACAGTTGCTCGACCTGCGCACATGGAAAAAGTTCAGCCTATCTGATCCTGATTTACTAAATGTTAATTAAATGGAAATTCTTCCAGTGCTTTGCCATCAACGTCTCTGTTTTGCAAGACACACGCGAAATGTTGGACCTACAGGCGTAAGAGCTAGGTAAACATGTTGGGCAACGCGCTTGATGAAAAGATAGTATGACCCAGATAAGGCAGGAGTATAACGGAGCCATTGTGTTGACTATCACAGTGTCCAACAATCATTTCAAACATAGATACACACGTAGAAGTGAAGCTAAGTTCAATAATCAGTATTTTAAGAAGGTGGCAGTTCATTCCACTTTTGTAAATCTCCATTTTTTTTTAGATTTATACATAAGCATCTCAGGGCATTTTATTAATATCTATATGAATGTATTACCTAAAGAGAATGTGAGTAGCTGATCAAAGTAAAAAGAGGAAAATTTTTCGAATTGCTCAGCTATACTCTCCAGTGTGACTGTGTTTATAAAACCTCTGAATGAAGACCATATATATCAAGGACTTCTTTCCTCCTCTTCATCTACTCTCTCTATCCCCTCTCCTCTTTCCCAATTGTCGATGTTTTTGCTAATGTGCTGATGAGATGTGTGGTTACCATGGTTTCAAATGTTTCTGATAGCTCAAATGCCTGGCCTGGCATGTTGCTACACGCCCACATGTTATAGCATTCACTGATGCCACACAGAGCAGGCTGCACATGCACACACGCAAAACAGAATATACACACAAACACACTTTTAAAAGGTATGCCCTTTCAAAGAGGGCGCGCCTGCATATTTGTCTGCATGTATACAAAGAGCCTGTGTGCAAGAGTGCAAAGCGGTGTATGTCAGGACGAAACAGCTGCAGCTTCCTGCATGAGAAGAGAAACTTCCTGTTGCCGTGCTGCAAACTGCGGCCGGTCAGCCGAGATATCAGCCAATCAGCTATGTTGAGTCTGAATGCAGGAAGTTAGCCTGACTGCCTCTAGGAGAAAAACTCAGAAACATTATGAGGCAACACGATAAGTTCATCTGAGGATAAGAGAGGGGCGGGGAAAGAGCTCTCCCACCCCTACCTCTCTTTCTGTCTCTGTAACCCTTGTTCTCTCTCTTTTTTTCCAGCTTCTTCTTTCTTAACATTTTCCTCTCATCACTGTCACATGTTTATATCCATAAAAAGATTGTCTTTTAGAAACCTTTTCACCTTTTTAATGTATTAATTTGCCTCTTAATGCCAAAGCTGAGTAATTTGAAGTGACACAGGCTAATGCAGAGGAATTGGGAGTAGTAAGCCCACGAATTGTGAGGGGTATGTTGAAAGGGTCTGCCCATATTCTCTGTTTCTTAAACACGTGGCACGAAGGCGCCATCTTAACACCAATCCCTATTTAGATCAAGATACAGTACTGACAATAAGCAGTCTAGTTACATTCCTAATTGTACATACAAAATGTTGATATTTCATATTTTTTCAATCGGTGTTAAATTTCCTTTCTAAATGTAAATTGTACAATCTAATCGGTCGTTGGTTAATTTAGACATCCTGTTTTGTCTAAAATGGAAAGTGCGACAATGATATTTTGCTTTGGTTAAGTAGCGTTTTGGTCTCTGACATGAGACTTTAAACATAATATGCAGTGTTATATGAATAATTAGCTTATTTCCTTGCTGCTGCATAAGATACGCATCGATCAGATAAAAACAACAGTTTATTTTTACTTTTTTTTGTTTTTCAATGGCAGGTCACACTGGTGATAGTAAATCAACAGTCTTACTGATAAAATGTGAACAAAACCACTAAAGGAAACACACATTAAACTGTTTTTTTCTAAACAATCTGCCCTTTTTTCTACAGTGTCGCCTGTGTTTCACCTAACTCGGTTTCATTTCTGCCCGAGTTTCCTCTGAAGTGCAGAGTATCATATCCAAAGCCTGTGGCCCAGTGTGTCAAGACAATCACTACAGTTGCCACCTTTTCACAAACTGTCACACCTAAAGATCACAGGAAGATAAAACTCACGCGCGCACACACACACACACACGCTCCTGTGAAACAACTGCCACATAGCTGAGTTTTCATGGTGGAAGAACGTGCCAATAGTGTGTGAAGGGAATGAGAAACAAAGTAAATATTACCCTCATATTACTTATCATAACGGCTCTGGATGATAAGAGACCTGGCAAGCGTCTCAGTTGTCCTGTGGGTGCAACCCGTCGACACTGGTCAGCAGCTAAACTCATACTGACCTGAACGCAACAACAGCTCTATGACTCTGTCAACCCTCTGAGGTCAGAAAGTAACCAAGGAGGCCTGTCCTTCCTCCTGCCAGTCTACAGAGAAACACCTGTTCAGTAAGGAAAGCCACAGAAAGACTGTTTACCACCCTGTCAGAGCCTGCTGTCCTGGAGCAGAGAGGGAGAGGAAGAGGGGGACAGGGGAAAGAGAGAAAGAGATGAAGGGAGCGAAAGACAGGAGATTGTCAGCAGGGAGTCAAGGTGTCCCTCTGAGCTCTAGAAAACTTTCTCCTGTTATGTCCATCGAGCCAAAATGGCGGCGAGCGGAGTGCGGCGTGGCAACCGACGACGAGAGACACGTTTACAGGACAAGGACCATGTTGAAGGACAGAGAACAGGGCGAAAGGAAGTGGAGGAGAAAGATTATAGGGCAGTGAAATAGATGGGAAGAGGTGTCGCAGGATAAAAAAGAAAAATACCTGGAGCCTGTATGTGAGCGGCGGGCGGGCCGGAGGACTGGAGGAGAAGAGGGCCGTGATGGCGGGAAGAAGGGAAAAGAGAGGAGTAGAGCACACCCTCTGAGAGCTACACCCCCTTCCCACAATCCCCTCCTACTGGCGTGAGTGCGTCTGTCCGTGCACGGGGTGACAGAGGGACGTCTGCTCACACACAGCCCTATAACACACACACAAAACGCACACAAGCCACAGTATCAGTGCACAACAAGAAAAAAAAAAAGCTCCAAATCAGACTCGCAATAGACTCACATTACTTGCAGTTGCGTGTGACTAAAACGGAGACAAGCACACGAACACACAGATGCAGGACAGTTCAAAACACAAACATACACATAATCAATTCGCCAGCCTTTGGATCGCCCTCTGCTCTGCCCTGTGCTGTGTTTGCCTCGGTCCGCCTGCCCACTTTGGCACTGCTGCCAAGAGGGAAGGAGAGAAAAAGGAGGGGGGGGGGGGGGCGTAGAGACACAGAAAGAGGAAGGGAGGGACATGCTGTAGCGAGAGAGGGGGAACAGAAAGAGGAGGAGTCAGAGAAAAAGAGTTAAGAAAGAGAGTGAGAGAGAAAGACAAGAAAAAGACAGAGAGGACTTGTAAATTGTTGTGAGCAGACAACACAGTGACACAAAACAGTGGGACAGCAGCTGGGAGCACTCAGAGCATTTGTATGTTAATCATCTAACATTCAAAACACACCGCCCGCCTTGTACCATACTTATACTATCCTGCAGCAACAGACAGATGGCGAGAGAGACAAGCAAATCTCAACACTTCTGCCATATTGTTCCATCTTACCACATTTTGACAATCAATAGATCAAAAAAGCCCAAACTGGCTTGAGATCCAAATTCTAAACTGATGGACATTTACTGTCAAGTTCTCTCGCCTGAAAGTGGAGTCCCAGGAGACTTACTGTCTTTCTCGACATCTTTATTCTGCCTGCTTTTCTCCGCGTCTCCCTCCATCCTTCCCTCAATTCGTCCTCTCCCTCCATCAGGGATAATATCAGCCCTCCTCAGTGGGAGGGGTTTGAGGGAGTTCAGCTAAATGAATCAATGAGCGAGGAGGGTGGATATTTCGGAGAATGTCACTTTTTTTTTTTTTTTTTTTCTCAGCCGTTGGCATCTTTCCCAGGTCTCCCTTTGCTTTCTCACACCAGCAAGACAGTTGAACACCAATGCAGATCTTGGATCAGCGAGCAGTCGCCTCTAGATGACTTCAGTCATTAGGAGAGAAAACATAAATCCATCTGTTCATAAATGGCCGACCTTCTCTATAGCCTGACTGTGGACCAATCACCGGCGTTTAAGCGGGTATCCCAAGCCGAGCCAACCAAACCGAGCTCGCATCTGAAATGACGTCATTTTTAAAAATGCTTGGAATAATTCTAAAAAAAAAAAACGGATACTTTTTACCATGAAGCTGCAAACAAACACTTTTTCTTCTCTTTTAAAACTTACATCAACCACTTGAGGGCAAAAAAAAAAAACTAATCTTGTTTTGTCTTTGTCAAGCGAAACAGTAAATTCCTTACGGAAGTTACTGTAATACCTGAGTTATTGAGTCCTCAAAGTGACCAAACACACACATACACACACACATACAAACACACACATTTTTTGGAGGGTTCTCCTGGTCCTCAAACACTCACTGCGGAGACAAAACAGACCACAATAGTCCACACACATGTGGTACGAACAATCCGGTTCTTCCATGGAGGCTCAGATTCAGCCAGCAGGTTGGACAGCCCCTCAACCTGACGTCACGTCTCCTTTGTTGTTTATGAATTTATTTCTCTCCTCAGCTGAACTCTCTGAACCCAATGCCCCCCCATTTCTCTCCTCCCCTCCCGTCCCTTACTCCAGCCCTACACTTACCCCCTGCCAACGAAGGCGGGCAAATACAGTACGGCTTTAACAAGGAATAAGAAAAGAGGAGAGACAGACAGACACAGAGAGGAGAGAGACAGGGAGAGGCAGAGAAAGGAGCTCAGATGTCTCTCTCACTTTTTATTTTCGTCCTTTTCTTTTTCGATCGCTCCCTGTGTCTCTTCCTGCTTGGCTTGTAAAAGTTTCAGCTGCATGGCGGGCCGGCCTCTTTTGGCAGCCATCCAACTCTTGATTCTCCTGTCCCCTTGCAAGAGAGAGAAGGAGGGGAGGACAAATATAGTCACAGCTAGACTGTAGTGTACAGTTGTAGAGGCAGATGTACTCTGAATGCACAGCAGCCACTCGGTTGTTTACAGCATTCCTTCAGCGCTTATAATGAGCAACAGTGAAGCGTCATGCAGCAGATCTAATGTAAAATACAAGCTAATCATTGCCCGAGACATCACGCAGACTTTTTCAAGGCTGTGCCACAGTTGTGATGTTAGTCTTCTTTTAACTGAGCGGGACAGCCGAGACTGATAACAGTGTGTTTTGTTGCTCACACCCAGTTCACACAGGGACACACTCACATTATTATTTTTCCTATTATCAATCAATAGCTATTAATATCAATAACATGAGCACCTTAGTTGAGCTTGGAGGAGCTTGTATGTACAGACATATTTACACAGACTCATCAAATGCTAGATGCAGGATATTGTTTCGAAATAGAAATCCAGGCCTGCTAAATGGGCCTTCTGTTTAATGCATAGGAGTAGCACACTAAATAGGCAATAATATTCACAACAATACTGTAATGTTGATATACTGTACATTAGGGGTGTGAATCTTTGGAAATCTCACAATTTGATTGCAATTCTTGGTGCCCAACTTGATTCAGAATCGATTCTCGATTGAATGAATAGAAAAAGAGGCACAATTTTCAGTCTCTTGCTCCAGTATACTGTGTGCCAAACCATTCACTGCTGTCCTTAGACCACTGAAATACAATGTGAAACATAACTGGCAGATAAGATAAATGGTCAGCAGCCTTTTTAAAAAAAAAAAAAAAAAGTTAACTGCATTAATTAATGACTTAATTAATTTGAAAGCCTCTTACAGTCTCCTGCCTGTATGAGAATAACAAACTAAGGGGGAGGAGGAGTGTCTCCAGCAGTGGAGAGCAGCCTCTCTGCTGCACCGTTAGCTCCGGGGGAAGACATCGCCGTCCAAGACGCTGAGCGGGTGCAGGGTTTTTGAGGTGAAACAGACTGAGCACCGAGTTATTTTCTTCACCTCAGAGTTGGTTTAAGTTGTTTAATGCTGCAGTGTGTGTTGGACAGCCGGTCTGGTTTGTTACTGCTGGAGTTTGCTGCTCCGCTCCGCGGACGGCGTACAAAGTTCACAATATACTTCATGTTCGTCTCACAAAGGTAAATTTAGTCATTAAATGTTTGTATTTTTTGAAGATGAACTACAAGATAACTCTAGCGTGCGCGCGCTGTAGACTGTCTGGGTGCTGCACTGCCCTGTACTGAGTTCCGCCTTTTTGTTCCGTCAACACCACGTTATTAACGTAAAAAATAGATGATTTTTTTGACATATGTGAATGATTGAGAATCGTAGGAGATACGAATCGAGATTTATTATCATTATGTGAATCGATTTTTTCACCCACCCCAACTGTACATTATAATAATAAGAATATTATATACAGTCTGATATTGACTGTTGAGGTTGGTCCTCTGAATAAGTGGCCTAATCCATTACTACATTCTTTGAACTTGTTTTGTTCTGCATTAGACTAATATGCTCTGTAGATTTACCTAACGACAGGACTAATTCACTGAATTAAACTTAAAAGCAAAGTTAACGTTTGGGCTTCATCTCACAGTGATTTATTTTCCGTGAAGTAAATTTAAAAGTTTGAAAACCTGTAATAAATGCATTTTCTGTGGTACAGTCCCCACCGAAATCTGTGATTTATTTTATTATATTTATTAAATAATGCAACAATTCTTTTTACTGCGCAAAATACATATTAGGCATAGGCAGTAAATGGTGTTGTCTTACCTGCACGTTTTGTTAAGGTATTGTGTTTTTAAAAAATGGGATAAAGAAGGAATTTTAATATAAAACATGCTCCAGTATTTCTAGAGTGGCTCAAGTAATAGCCTACAGTAGATAATGAAGTGAGAAGTTACATATTCAATTTTCCTTTTGTGCCTCAGAAAGAATTAGCCTGATTATTTTGCAAATACATGTCTACATGTCTTCTATGATGAAGAATTATGCCTCATGTTTCTAACTTTGATTAAAAATAACTTTAAAATATAGGCCTTACAAACCCAACAGAATAAATCATTAACAATATCTACATTGAAGCTAATGTGTCCACTGCTCACCTGGCTGAAAGACTTTGGTGCCGGAAGGACAATCACATGTGAATACAACAGAAGGGCTTCCGTACACGATCTGCGCACTTTAATGTGCGAAAATGTTTAAATTATAGGCTGTTCGTTGAGCCTGTGCCATTTGAATCCTTATATGACTCTTTTAAGTTAGAGAAGACACTGATAAGCACAGGTTTACGCGCCAGCTACTCGACAGGTGGAGTGATGCAGTTTGTGCTTTGCTTCTATTGGCTCACGGTCGGAAAACAGCAGCCAATAGTGACAGCATTTGAGATAAAGTGGGTCACCTGATTGGCTGGGTCTGGGCCTACCTGACAGCTGAAGAAATGCAGCGTTTAAAGTTGATCAGGTATTAACTGAGACCAATAAATTAGCCTACACTACAAAGTCTAAGTAAGGTCTTTATTTTTTGGCCTTGGCCTTCTTGTTTTGGAACATAAAACTAAATCCTTGTTAAGACCAACAGAGGTCAATAATAGTCAGATTAAAGAAGTGAAGCAAACAGTTTATCAATGTAATAGAGCCTCTGCTTCCAAACAGACCTATATAACATCCATGATAGATTATTCTACTGTTACTGTCTCTGATTAAACTACCATCTTGTGCAATTTTCATTCTAGAAAGATGAGGCGCCCCATCTAGTGGCAAACTTGTGTAAATGCAGTCTGTGAGCAGTAAAGGGAATACTTTGGGAACAGTCCCACTTTTCTGCACGTCCTGTTATTTTATTCCCCCCTACTTTCTTCTTAAGAGTCTGAATTATTCTAATATAAGACGCAAACTGTATGCCTCAGCTCTGATCTATAGAAGTATTTCACACTAACAAGGATATTGCACTTATAGGTTTGCAGCATTATGTTCCATTCTCACCACATACATGATCATCATCATTATGTAATATTAATGCTATGATTGAATATCAAGTAGACCCTTCTTCCTGCAGTACAGATCCTCCTCTGCATCTCCTCTCTGCTGCTCTGTAACATCAGGTAAAAGTGATGTAAATAACACAAAAGTCTTCTTCTTTTCCCAGCATACCTACACTCTGGAGACTAAAATAAATAATCCTTATAAGAGTCTGCCCTCCAGCCAGTTCCCGAGTGAGAGATGGAAATTATTGAGGCATAAAATAGAGGTAGATTGAGGCTTACATCTGGACTAAATAATGATAAAAATGAAGATCCTCTTTAAAGTTCATGCCAATGCCAAGCTATTATTTCAGACAGGTTTTATGTATTACTAAAAGCTTGGAAAATTAACTGCCTATAATTACCTGATCTCCACTGATGCCCCAGACCTCACTGGGGAAGAGAACAAACTTTGTATGGGCAGGTTGAGTTATAGACATGTTTGCACATGTCCCAAAAAAGAAAAGAACTCCCAAGGAAATCCAGCAGAAGTTAGGCAATCTGTCATCCACTGTACAGTATGTTTCCCTCTCAGGCACTTTTCCATCACCAGTGAGTACATGCGAGTCATTATCACTTCTAGTCTTGATTAGTTTTCTTCTAAAGCTTAAAGATTTTGTTGTATAGTTTTTTATTGTTATATTTTTGGTTTACTTCAAGATGAAAGTGACTTTTGTGTTCTGAGCAGCTTTGCTGAACTCACAAAACCAATAAAAACCAAACCAAAACACTTGTATGCTTGCAAAAAAAAAAAAAAGCTTGCTTGTTGGCTGGAAGGTCACTTTTTTCATCAGTCAATGCCAAGAAAGTTGTGGCCTTGTCCTCTGAAATGCGCATGACTTAGATAATACTGCCCTCCAGTGGCCAAATGAAGGGATAACATCAGTCCAACAGGAGGTCAACAGGTTGACATTTTTCCCCCGTCTTGCCTGGTCCTGTTCTTCTTCCCCTTCACAACCATGACTTTCATCATCGCCAATGTTTTCTCAGTCCTGTCACTTTTATACCGATCACATTTCAGTCAATCAAGTATTAAAGCACCCAAAATAGGTGCGGGTAGGGCAGGCAAGTCTTAAAAATGTTCAGCATCAACCCTCACTGAGCAGTACTGATCTGATGTCAGTTATTGAAAACAGACCTAAGTGCGTCTGGGACTCCCGCGGGACCAATGGGACCCACAGGATTCCAGATCAGATGTCAGCCCATAATCTGTACCATTAAACAGGAGCTTATTGTCAGCAGTTGGGGGCATGTTGAGAATAAGAGGGTTAAGGTCTCTTTGTCAGTCTCGTGACATTTTGTCAAGAGGCCATTACATCTGCTTTTACAATAGAGTCACTGTTACGTGCCGGCTGCATTGGCAAGGCCTTTTCCTCCAATTACTGCACCTTGTCATTATGGGGAGAGTAATACTGTAGTTGATGTAAATCATTAACCAGGGCTGGCTCAAGCTTATTTGGATCCCTGAGAGGCTTTGGCAGCCCCCTCCCCCAGTGTCCCAGCATTATGTAGAGAACTTGAATATAAAATTCATACAGAAAATACTAATAAATACTTGAGTTGTGAAAATAATGATCATGAATTACTGTGTAATGTCTCATTGAGTGCTGCCTGCCGTGCATATAGCCACTTAAAACCAGCAGCAAATAAAAACGCACTCCATGTGTATTTTTATTGCTATATTAAATGAAATACAATTAAAAATGGTAATAAAAATGACAGCTAGTTTATGGGTTGATATTGGTCCCATGAAGAGAGAAAGTGTGGAGTTTTAATAATTCACCCAGGCCTTTATTGCGTGTACTGCAATTTAAAAAAAAAAAAAAAAACTTGGGGGGGATTTTTCATTTTACTGTGGAATATGTTCATTTGCCATTTCTATTAAACCTGAATGTGGTGTTGGGTTTTGAATACAGTTATGGCAGAAAGTGATACTGTTTGTGTGCATGTGTGTGTGTGAATGACATAAAAAAAAAACATTCACATACGGGATCCCAAAGCAAAAATGAGCTGCTGGGCCCCTATTAATTCCCTGATCCTGCTGTTCTGTTTACATTATGTGCACTTTTTCTATGCTACAATATCACCTAGACCCAGATTTGCCATGTGGTAGTTGGATTCAACACATTAATTTAGGATTATGTAACATATGAAATTGAAATAAGGTCTTAAAGCTAGATCTTGACACCCCTTAAAGAATATCTAGTAAATCAAGATCCACCTTAAGGCCCTTATCATGTCATTGGTAATCCCAGCACGGTCTCTGCAACATAAGATTTTCATAATTAAATATAGTTCACAGTTGTTTATAGCTGCTTGGGTCACCTATCCTAGTGTCTTGTGACCCTTTAAAACAAAGTAAAGTAATTAATTGTTATAAGGTTTGCATATTTCTATGAACTGTTAACATTTCACGTAAAGAGTGAATTTTCTTTAATCTTCTCAGACTTGTTTGTTTACATTTATGTTTATTATGTGGATTCCCATTACATTTCCATAGGGAAACAAGTTTAATTTGAACAGTTGTAGATGCCTGAACAGGTAAAACTATCTTAATAAGTAAAACAAAACAAACAAAAAAAAAACAAAAAAAAACAAAGATCCCATACATCATGTAGCAGAAACAGGGCCCATGTTTGTTTGTTTGTTTCTTACTTGTTTAGAAAGACCCCTACGTTGGGAACCACTGACATATCCATGCATCGTTATAGTTGTAAAAAATAATTCATATATAGGCTATAGCCTACACTAACAGCTGTATATGGGGGTAAAATAGCCTACATTAAGTACATTAAGACCACTAGACCACTGGATTCTAAGTACATTTTACAGGAACAGAAATCATCCTTAAAATCTCAGACATAACTGCTTCTATGTATCCTTTGGAAGGTGACAAAACAACACAACCTTTCCTCATCCCCCTACTCTCCAGCCCAGAGGCTGATGTCATGGGAGGAGTTTGCGTTGGGACCCACAAAACTTTTGCGTGTGCGCGTGTTTCGACGCCACGCCTCTGTGCGTTCTCGTCCGCGCGTTGATTTCATACCAAACTCATACTTGGCATTCCGCCTTTTTTCTGTCAAACACGGTTATTATTTTTTTTTTTTCGCCGAGGAAATAGTCGCGATTCACAAAACAAATCAGCTTTACAAAACTAAAGTGTGAGGAGACGAGCGTGTGCCTGCAGCAGCGGAGCAGGGAAGCCTTTTGTAAGGTGAGTGCGCTCTCACATAGTTCTTTGTTGTATGCTGCAACTTTCATGCTGCTGCAGCAGCTGCTTCGCTTCGTGTCTGCCTGAAGTTTTGGGATATTTGACATATTTCGCATTTTCCCCGCTGCCGCTTTGCTGATTCAGAGCCTCGTGTGTTTAGCTGGGAGTCCCTCGCTACTTTCCTCAGCTACCCGTGTTGTAATTACAATGACTTTTTAGGCGTCTCTCGGACTTTAGTGGGAGTTTGTTGAGGTAATATTAGCCCGCAAGCTAACCAACTAGCATGTCAGCTCGAATGTGTTAGCAGCGGCTTGTCTGTAATATATCCACTGAAAGATTCAAAAATACACTTCTCGTTACACTTTACAAGTTTTAGATAGTGTTTTGCTAACTGCTAGGCTCAGCTACATTGAGTTTTTCCTTCTTTTTTGGGGGGGATCAACGGCGGATTTTGCCAACTCACAGCGGCTTTAACGGCTTCCAACCGTTGAATGTGATTTCATTTTCCCTCTACATGCTGGCAGATGGGATTCATTTCTTGTTGTGAAAGTTTCACCAACATGCGAGACTGGTCCTGTGGGTTCAAACAGAGGCAATAATACCTTTTGTTCGTGTCCCAGCTGACTTATCAAACTGGTGTGATTTATAATTCGACTTTTAGGATCGTATTAATCCATGTGCTTAAAGTTTGGTTCACTTTGCTGTGTTTTTTTAAAAACAACAAAAGCCTGTATGAGTCAGATGAAACGGCCGTGGAAATCTGAAAGCGCTGTGGTGAAATCTAGCCCGGCTCTGCTCATAATGTCACTGGTGTTCCCATTGGAGCAGCAGGCAGACTGTAATGTGCATGTGTCTTGTCAGTGTTTGCTGAGCTCATAGCTGTATTTAGCTCAACGCTGTACTGGCTCCTCACTGCACTAAACACCTGACCTTTTGGCCACTGGGAGCTATATTGAAACTGGCAGAGCTGCATATGCCCTCAGTGTATAATGTCCTAACTTTGCATCACAGCTGTGACTGCCCACTCCTGTTGTATCATTTGCCAAATCTTGGCCACATTGCTCAGCAGTCTTGATACATCATTCTGCGCTATTTACTGTTAATAATGTTGCGTTACATTGGAGTTAACTGAAGTGATTTAATCAGAGTTAACAGGTTTTGTTGACATTAGCTTTACTCATTGTTTGGGGTCCCACAGACCCCACTGCTGTATGTGTAAAAATGATAATAGCAACTGCAAAATCAACCAGTTTATTTCAGTTTTAATATGTTTTCCTCTTAAGTTGATTAAAACACATCATGTTGAAAAGTTTTAAATTGTTCATCTTTCCGTTTGCCACAAACCGAGCTTGATTTTGATTTGATATAGAGTGACAAAACACAGCAGTGACCATAAAACCATTATTACACCAAACAAGAAAATAGTTAATGTTTTGCCACGCATTGCAAGTCGTTGCTGTCCCCAACCTTTTTGTCTTGTGTAGGATTGTAAGTTATAATTATTTCATTATCCATTTATCTGCTGATTATTTTCTCAATTTATCCATTAGTTGTTTGGTCCATAAAATGTTGAAACACATCAATCACTGTTTCCCAAAGCCCAAAATACAACTTTTAATATTTTGTTTTGTCCCGACCAGTTCACAACATAAAGATATTTCATTTACTATCACAGAGGACTGAAGAAACCAGCAAATATTCACATTTAAGAAGCTGGAACCAGAGAATGTTTTTTGGTTTTTTTTTTGTTTTCATAGAAAATAAGCAATTAATTGATTATCAAAATAATCAGCAATTTTTTGTCGATTGACAAACCGATGAATCGACTAATTGTTGCAGCTCTAGTCTTATGACAGGCTGTGAGAGGTTCAACCAAACTGGCATATTTGATGTCAGTTCTTTAGAGGCCTAAAGAGGTTCAAGTATCCAGTATTTCACAAGAAAAAATGGAAGCCATCTGAAAAAGTAAACATAATTTAATCATCTTGTGTGACCATTAAGATTTACCCCGAGGTTGGAAACCTGCTATATAGTGATGTTACTTATGTTTGAGGTTAGTTATACCCCAGAGAGGTCTAACACAAACAATAAGCAATTATAAAATTAGGAAAAGTCCTGAATTATAAAGGTGATAAGACAATGTTGTGTTTTCTTTTGAGCTGTTTGAAAAAGGGCCGGGAGTCTCCATGACCCCAAACTGAACATTAGGATTAATCAGCTCCAGTCAGGGGAAAAAAGACCTTAGAGCAACAACATCTTCCCATTGGCTGACTTCTTGCACAATAAAACTTTCAAGACCGTCACATCCCCTCCCCTTGAATATCAAAATGTTCTTTTCGGGCTTTGCTCTTTCCTAACCATCTCACTAGGGTCTGTCTGATCTCTATGGCAACAGCACAGTCCTGTCAGCAGTGATTGAAACTGGGAAGGCCCTGTGCTGAGTGTGTCCAATAAGCACACCACAGCGGGGGAAGCTCTGCGACCACACTGATCCTCTGTGGTTCCTTTGTGGCAGGGACCATGTTAGCCACACTCTGGAAAACATTACAGACCAGGCAGCATTCATGTTGCATATGTGTGCCTGCGTTTGAGGAGACTTGGAGCATCCTCAACAATAACAAAGGAATGTGTAATTTCCTCATGTAGCCTACGCAGGCAAGGTTGCAGGCTTTTGGGAAGTTAGTATGGCTCAAGAATTGCCTGTTCTAGTTTCTCAGGAATTATTTGCTAAGAAGACTAACTGGTCTTGTCGTCACTAACTAGTTGTTGGTTTAATTTGTAGCCTTCATAGCTCGGCCAGCTGGTAGTGAATTTGTTGACCATGGCCAGTGTCTTTTACAAGTTCTCAATGTTTTGTCATTTTGTTTGTCAGGTCTTTAACCGTAATGCCAGAGCTATTAATACACCCGGTACCAACGGGCACTGTAAACAACTTCAGGTGAATCTGATCTCACTCTAGGTGAAGTGTGGAGACATTTGGAGTCCAAGAAATCTCTCGCCCTTTTTGGCAGCCACAGAGTTAATCCTGGTCCTGTCCATCCATCACTATCTGAGTGATGTAGCTTGGCAAGGCAAAGTGCTGGGCCCCTTTTGTTATTTTGTTGAACTGCCACTCATTGGGCCTCATTCATAAAACTCACAGATCTGATTTTAATTTGTGATGTGCAATCTGAGAACTTTAGTAGGATTCAATAATACACTCTTGCATAGTTTGTAGGTAAGAACAACATATTTGAGTGGTCAGTACCATTGGTGGTGATAATAGTAACACCTTCTTCTAAAGCTGTGATCAACATAATGGCCAAGGTTTTTTTTTTTTTTTTAAGTGTAATATTTGCAATTATTTGAAATTACAATACATCATCCTTTTCATTTAACTGTCTCATTAGGGAGTTAGATTTGCAAGGTGAGCTACAGCTTGTAAAGCCACTTCCCATTTTAAACAAAACCTTGTTCTAGGGCTGCAACTAACAATTATTTTCTCAATTTAATTGTTTTGTCTATGAAATGTCAGAAAATTGTGAAAATGCTTGTAATTTCCCACAGTCCAAGGTGACGTCTTCATATTTCTTCTTCTGTGTAACTGGCGGTCCAAAACCAAAAGATATTCAAGTTCGCTATAATGCATGGTTCAACAATAAGGCTTGCCCGATTGCCCAGGACAAGTAAAACGCTATGTCGGGCTAGTAAATCTAGTAATTAAAAAAAACAAAAAAACAATCATTTTTTCTGATCGTATCATAAATGATGTTCTTGTTCCCTGGTACACAACATAGCCCACCACCACCACCCCGCACCGGAGAATATTGGCACGCACCATTGGTCAATCAAGAATTGAGTAGGCTAGTAGTGTGATGTGTGGAACAAACACTCCTCAAGACCATGTGAGCACTGTCAAACGGAGGAATCAGTGGCGCGTGTAATTTTCTACTGCCATAACAACTCTCGATAACATGAAATATTAAAGAGGGAAATCATGAAGCTTGGAGTGGAAAAAATAAATCTAAAAAATGTATTTGCCATTGGGTTAGGGAGTCTATTCCATTATTTGAAAGAAACTGGGCTGATCAAAAGAATTTAGTGTTCAGTGAAATATAGGGAATGGGTCATGCCATTTTTGATATGCAAGAATGTTTGTTGCTTCGCATCTATGACACCCTGTGTCCTTGTTCTGCTTCATTTAGTTAAATAATGATTAAACATGACAATAAACTTTAGTCTCTGTTATTTGATAACCGCTTATAAATAAAACAATTTTGTATAGGGGCAAGTAAAAATGGACTTTGGGCAAGTAGATTTCTGACCCACTTGTCTAACCGGGCAAAAAAACATTAACGTTGAACCCTGTAAGGTATGACAAAGAAAAGCATCAAACCTTCACATTTGAGAGGCTGGAACCAGCAAATTTTTGGCATTTTTACGTGGAAAAAATGCTAAAACAATTATTATAGTTGGTTATTAAAATAGTTAATATATTTCCTGTCGATCAACTAATCGATTACTGACAAATCTTTGCAGCTCTACAATGTTCAAGTACAGTTAGTTTTAAATTGGAAATTAGCTCTGTAAAACAATAGAAGATTTAAATAGAGATTTGCCTCATATTTACGTTCATATTTTAAAGAATGGCCAGTCAGTAAAAAGTTTCAGTTTGACAACTGACTAAATTTGAATGTATGCTACTTACAAAATGCTTGTGATTGAAAAGTGATTTTTTACATGAACAACAACAAAGAAAGATATTTTTCAGGAATCAGATGTAGGGTTTTCATATTTTTTTCTTACTAACAAATTTAAGAAACAAAAACACATTTCTAGGCTGCCATTGTCGTGGGCAGTGGTGTATGCTGGTGAATTCCATCTGTTGCTGGTTTGAAGATACAGCAGATTTCTCTAACCACAAAAATGTCTTTTGTTTATTATTACCTGACTGTGAACAGACTGTACACTTAAGGGTTTGTATATTACTTTTAATAGATGATTTAAAGCTGCTCTGTGTTTTCAAGACATACAGGAGACAGCTGCATTAATTTCTTGAAATTTTGCTGATTGCGTTGCCTCTTTGTGTGAATTCATCAGCTATGAAAACAAATACTGCTCTGTGCTCTCACTTTGTGGTAGATATTTTGGTCTAATGCTTTTTTAATGTGGAAGAAAACCCGTCTTGAAACCTGAGACCAGTATTGCCACTTGCATTGTTTCTAGTTTTGTTGATGCTGGATAATAGAATTTGCCTTGATGAATATGAATAATTTTTTACTTACAAGTAGTGATAACCGATCAAAAATATTTAATTTTTCAAATTATTTCAAATCCAAGTGCATTTCTCATCTCTTGCTCCCCATTCTCTCTCTCTCTCATACTACATAAAATTAATAGAAATGTTGTCCTTTGTGTCGAAGGTGTGTTGTGGCCGGAGCCGTCATCATTGCGTCGGAGTGGAGTTGCCGTGGTAGCCCTGATGGGGCTCAGGAGGAGGGTGAGGATGGAGATGGACTGGCCGACGGGGCAGACCGCGGATTGGACGGTGACCCTGAGGGAGTGTGGAGTCCAGACATTGAGCAGAGCTTTCAGGAAGCTCTTGCCATCTACCCTCCCTGCGGCAGGAGGAAGATCATACTTTCAGACGAGGGGAAGATGTATGGTGAGGAACAGCACATTTCTGTCAGAACACACTGTCTGTCATCCAGCCATTCTATCATCTCTTCCCTTCTTCATCTTTTTCTTCTGTACCTATTTCAAAAGCCAAACCTTAAGTCTGCACGTCTGTGTTTAAGGCCTGCTGAGATTCTTTACATACAAAACGACTAGGGGTGTAACGGAACACAAAATTCACGGTTCAGTATGTATCTCGGTTTTGGGGGTCACATTTTAATACAATTTCAGTACAGCAGGAAAAAAATGTAGAAAATAATATTTTGCTCCTGTATTTTGAAAAATGTAAACATCCAACAATGGCTCATAACTATTACTGAAACAGTGTAGTTGTGCTGCAGTGGAAAAAGTTTCTTGCAAGGAGTCAGGACATCTGCTGACAGCTGTTTTATGCTGATTTATGGTCTAACTGTATATAAAGTAGTTCAAACTAGCTCCACCTCCAGCAGCTACAACACAAACATACTGCTTACACACTGGTGCTTCAGTATTAATAATCTAATGATGTCATGTATGATAATATATCAGTCAGAGGGACCAAACCACTAATTTTACTTTTAATCCTTTTTAACTAGACATGCTGTCTGACCACGTCAGAAATCAAATGTTTTTATCTTAATTCTTGTTCCACACGTCAGCGTAAGTGGATTATTATTATTTTGACAGTAATTGTTTGGGTCGGGAAGCATATTCTATATGTCTGTATGCACCAAACCATAACGTCCGTACCGTGACGGTTTGGGACAAAGTCAAGTCCGTTTTTATTTATATAGCGCCAAATCACAACATAAGTTATCTCAGGGCACTTTTCACATAGAGCAGGTCTATACCGTACTCTTTGATTTACAGAGACCCAACATTCCCCCATGAGTAAGCACTTTGTGACAGTGGCAATGAAAAATTCCCCTGTAACAGGAAGAAGCCTCGAGCAGAACCGGGCTCTAGGTGTGGGCGTCCCTCTGCCTTGACCAGTTGGATTGAGAGAGACACAGAGAAGCACAGCAACAACAATAATACTAATAGAAATATGACTAATAACAATAGTGGTAGCAGTGGGCGTCAAGCTGGACCAAGGGGAGAGCAGGCAGTCCGCAAACAAAGGTCACCTGCGAGACGAGAAAGCACAAAACTCCGGGGAAGATGCCAAGTTAGTAACATGCATTAATAGGGGAATGAACGCGTACAGATGGAGAGGGAAAGGAAGAGAGAGGAGCTAAGTGCATCATGGGAAGCCCCCTGGCAGCCTAGGCCTATAGCAGCAAAACTAGGGGCTGGTCCAAGGCGAGCCTGGGCTGGCCCCAACTATAAGCTTTATCAAAAAGGAAAGTTTTTAGCCCACTCTTAAATGCAGAGAGGGTGTCTGCCTTCCAGACCCAAACTGGACGATGGTTCCACAGGAGAGGAGCAAGTAATTCATACCGTTACACCCTTAAAAATGAAAGATTGTGAAGAGAAAATATCACTCTACCTACTTATGGAACTGCAAATAAAAACATTTAATTCTCTCTATTTGTTACCATATTTAAAGATTTAAAAAAGTTGATTAATATTGGCAAGGTTTTCACAAACTATACTGCAAAGTTTTTGTTTATATTGATGTGTGGCTGACCTTGAAATGTGTTACTTTTTCACAGCAGACATTTTTACTTGGTATTAGAGGAAAAGCATAGGTGTTACTAATAACATTAATGGTGACTATGTTTTATTCAAGTGTCCCACTAATGCCTTGTCCACACCTAATACAGATATTTTGCAATTTTCCTCTACGTTTTGGCCTCTCATCCACACGCAAACAGCGTTTTAGGTCACCAGAATGGAGAGTTTTGAAAATGCCTTCTGAAGTGCAGATTTTTAAAAACTCGGTGTATCCATGTGGACATGTAAAACAGAGCGTTTGGGAAACAATGATGTCACACCTCAATTCGCGCATGCCCACTGTTGCTTTATGAGCATGCGCCTGAAACAACAACAATTGCAAATATATACCGTTTTTTTTACCTTGGGCCATGTGCCAGAAAGGTGTTAAATGAAGGTGAAGAAACAGATGTAAAATAACTATAAATACATGAATAATTAGCTACTATTGTTTTTGTTCTTAAGTCGCTACCGCCAAAGGAAAATAAGCTCACTACGCATACTCAGAATGTTCTTCGCTGGTATTTGACGTATCAACGATGTAGACCTTATTGCCACCTACTGGCCCGGCATGCTTGTTTGAGCATTTGTAGTTTTTGCATTCTGCGAGATATTTTGTAAAACGAAGGTCGTGTGGACAGTTTTTGGTTTTTTTTAAAAAGGGGGAAAATATCTGTTTAGAAAAATAACCTTATACATGTGGTCAAGGCCAAAGCCATGACAGTGAGCCATCATGCACAATACCTGGAAACCGAAGCAGCCAAATGGAATTGAGCCATGATTAATTTTATTTTACACGTGTGCTTTTCCCACTGTGACCTGTCAAAATGTCTTCTGTGGAAAAAGGCCTATTGCCTCGGTTTTAGTTAAATTAATTAATTCAGATTATTGCATTCAGCTCTGCAGTGCAATAATCAATTTAAATGGGGATTTTGTGTTATCTTTAATTTTTGCTTCACATTTAACTGCTAAAAATTGGTTTCATGGGACTTTAAATCTGTATAAAGCTTCTGTTTCCAGTGGAGTCCCTGACTACAAACTGTACAGTGACACCAATTAGTAAACATAACCAATAAGTCTGAGGGCCAAAATCACTCTGATTCCCTCAACTGTGACAGAATGATTCAAAAGTTAATATTCCTAATATAGTTTGGGTCTTTGAGGAATTGCCGCAAAGGCCCATAGCGATCCGCTGCCTGCACTCTGGAACCCAGTGGGTTATTGATCCTTCATGTAAAGACCTCTTAGTTTATGCGCAGGTGATCTGATTGTGGGTATTTTGGCAGTCAGCACTGACAGGGTCAAAGGAGAGAGCAAGATGATGTTTCGAGTCAGGTTAGGGTTTGCATTATAAAAAAAGTAGCATGGCTGCTCATTCCCGTGGGGCACTAATTGCTTTAAGACTAGTTCACAGTGGTCTACAGGACTGCATACCAGAGTTTGGTCTTATCAGGATCTGCTGCCTGTGAGTAGAGCTTTGATGTATTTTGACCATTTCTTCCTACCTTATTGAAGGCTTTGGCTAGCACCCAACATTCCCAGCTAGTCTTTTTTTTTTTTTTTTTTTTTTGGCCGAGGGATGGCGTTCTTGTCTGTACACATTTGTGTATATGTGTGTGTGTGTGTGTGTGTCTGTGTGTGTGTGTTGTGAGGGAAACGGGATATGTGATCCCATGCGACAGAAAGGGAAAGTTTGTTTCAGCATCGCAGCATTTTCTCCTTTTGTGGAAGTGTGGGCTCCCTGTGTTGACCACCCCCACTTCCTTCTCAATGAACAAGGATAGTCCCACTGATACACACATTCACACGCTGAAAAGCTACAGTGAGGTATAATGCCCACACTCACATAGACACATTAGTTTCTCATTTTCAAACCAGTCTGCAGGACCCCTTGTCCACATTTGCACATTTTTTGCCTTTACTGTACAGTTGGCCCGTGAAGGGACAGTCAGGAAACAGTCAGGACTCTTTAATTTTTTAATGGTTAGGTTCAAATACAAATCAAGCTTTATTATTTGAAACATACAGATGCTGTTTCCAATTATTATAAATGAATAATAAAAAGTCTATTTGTTTATTTACAGGTTAAAGGATTAATCGGTTGAAAAACAGAGAGAACCTAGGGAGGGAACCTACTTCACTCTTCTCATCAGTGTTTGATATCATATCGTGCACTATAATCATATTTTATATAGTTAGCCTCATCATATAATGCACCATAAACCAAGGTCTATCAAGGAGATTACAAACTTCCATAGCACTTTTAATTTCACATTTCAGCTGTGTAGAAACTGTAACAGAAATGCTACAGTCTGTATTGGCAGATTGCCAGCGCTACTTGAACAGATGAATTAATTAAAGTCCTTTTCAAACATAAAGTCAACTCATAAATTGGGATTACAGTACGTTTGTGGCTCATGTGGATAAATATGGATATCATGGTCAAGCAGTTAGAACCATTTACTGCTAATTCAACTTAGCTACAACAGTCATGTTCAGAAACTGATATCACAGCTCTTAAAAGCAGGAAAAAGACAACATCTAAATTATTAAAGGCTTTTACAATATACAAAATCCCAGAATATACTTGGTCGTGTTTCTAATTGTCAGTTTTACCTCAAAGTATGTGAGCTCTACTGCACCTCTTCCTGCTAAACTAAGCCAGTTGAAACTGAGCCCCAGTCTCTGTGCTGTCTTTGCTCTCAGTCATACGTTACTAGCGTGATGTCACCCTGGATTAGGGTGTCAAGCATGTATTCCCAAATTAGGATGATCAGCAGACCGACCACTTGCTCTTGCACTCACAGGGTGACACAGATAAAACAGCTACTTGTTTTAATAAAGATATTTTAGTTATGTTTGTAAATACGAGAAACACGTGTAATCTACTGCAACAAATGGGTACCAGTTTGTTGTTGTTGATGAACACTTTGGTAATTTTTGACTTAATACTTTGTGGTGGTGGTGTTGTAATTGATCAAATTATATTATAACTCTTAGATTATAACTAACTCAAGCCATGCCCATTCAGATTGTCACCCTGCAGCGAGAAGGCTATTTACACAGTTGCAACTTCCACAAGTCCCGTCTGTGTCAGACATGCTTGATAGTTGTATGACGCCCTGCCGGTTTTGTTACTCTGGCCAATAAAACTTCAGCAGGTATTTCCTGCTATTTTAATTTTGTGACCCCAATGAAAGAATGACCCAACTAAAGTTAAGGTCAAGTTTGTTTAGTTTGTTTTGCGTACTGTCGGTCTCTTTCTCTTTTTTTTTATTAAAAAAAAATTTAAAAACCAATATTAAATTTCAACAAGGGAGCAAATGAGTAAACGCTTGATTTATTTGGCAGATGAGGGGAGAAATGGAGAGATACGTTTACACTAAATCACATGATTTTTGAATAAGCACAGGAACTTCGTCTTACAATGTACTATTCCACGTCCTAACTCATCTTCTGCTGTGCTCACATTAAGGTGTAAATTCCGCTCAGAAAGTAGGACATGACTTTCTTTTGATGAAAAAGCATTTGGCCTTTATGTGGAGCAGTGGCAGACTGCAGGAAAAGCGTGTGTGTGTGTACTGTTTTGGGAATTGGAGCAGACTGCTGTGTCTGAGTCAGCCCCTTCTGTTGATTTTGGGAAATTCTGTGTTCTGGGAAGTCCTCAGAGCTAATGTGACTCAGCCTGATGTGACCTAAGTCTCTAAAGCATCGCTCCACTTCCCAGAAAGAAGGATGGTGATGTTGATGATGTCTGTGAATGTGTTTTTGTGTGTGTGTGTGTGTGATAAACGATTACAGTCGTGGAATAAGTCTGTGAGGCTTTATTTGATTACCTTTTAGCCTCTTGCTAATTCTGACATCTGCCACTGAGCGAATAGTGAGCTGCTCACCAGTTACGATTAGCAGTTCATCAGGTGTGAGTGGGAGGAGGGGGAGGCAGAGAAAGAAATGGCTGACCAGGCAGTCTGCAGTGACCACAATTTGGAAGTCTGTTGACCATATGATGACCTCTGCTCACTCCATTCCACCACGTCTCCTTCGACTGTCGAGCTCTTCCAGCGAGCGAGACCAAATCTGACTCAAAATTAACACAGGCTGTCTATAATAAGAATATCATACAGCCACAGAAATCGACTGCTGTCGCACTAAACTTTCATATTCATGTTAAATCCATTCAGGGGATGAAAAAGTATCTTAATCATCTTCATCTTTTGGCTTATGGCTTATACAACCAAAACCTACTTTTGGCCAGTTGATATTCTCAGTGACACACAAGCTGAAAAACATGGAGTAGTTGTGGTATGATTGTACTTAATCAGTGCTTGGTCTCAGGTTTACTTTCCAACGTATCTTCCAATCTCCTTAAATTTGGCTTAATTTGATTTTATTACCAGTCACTTCTGTCACCATTGCCTTTTTGGCCCTTTTTGTCAGTGAACAAATGATGTAGGTTAGGGTTTTGTTTTTTTTACTTTGCTTTAAGAGTCGTTTTGCCAGCCAATGGGACAATTTGCTTCTGGTAATAAGGTGGATAGTGAGGGGGAATCAAGGGCCAAACACTAAAGTTAGTCTCCACAGGACAATAAATCTCACTCTGACTGCGTAAGTGGTAGAACAATGTTTGAGGGGCTGTCCATGAAGAGCTCAAGTATCAATCAAGTATAATCTGAGCTTGTTTTGCGTCAGTGATCTTAAAATAAAATGTTGAACCCCTGTTTACTCGCACAGTGCATATCGGTTCACTTGATTATGTGAAGCAGAACAAACGAAATGGAGCGCCATTCCTGACAGCTTATGCCAGCTCCGTCAGTGCCCTATTTTCTCTTACATAAAGGTTTTATGATATCATCGAGTTGTTGCCAGAAAATTAGTGTTTCTGTGTTTGTAAGTGCTCTCTTTTTGATTTGATCTATTTACTTTTCTCAATTCTAGGTCGAAATGAGCTGATAGCTCGTTATATCAAGCTACGAACAGGAAAGACACGCACACGCAAACAGGTATGCACAGATAGTTATTGAAGATGATCTGCATGTGTTTTATGTAGTAGAATTTGCTAGGTGAAGCTAACTTTTTTTTTATTTTGTTGTTTTGTACCCTTTCACCATGTTAATGTGATTATTAATGGACAACAGCTATTTAAAATGGCAAAAATCATCCTGTGAATATGTGTTTTTTCATAACATTAACCCTGGTTCCATAGGTGTCTAGTCACATTCAGGTTCTGGCACGTAAGAGGGTACGAGAATATCAGGCGAGCATCAAGGTGGGTGCCCGCTGAACTAACATCCCTCTTCCCTCTGTAGTCACATCCCCTCTTCTTTTCTTTTCCTTTCCTTTTTCCTACCATCCTCTTTCCGTCATCCTGTCTTTTCTCAGGTCTCTAGTCACCTGCAAGTCTTGGCCAAGAGAAAGTCTCGTGAGATTCAGTCTAAGCTCAAGGTACACACGCTCACTGACTCTGCCATGCTAACTGCTTCGCTCTGCATGTGGCCTGAATGCAACTTAACCCAATGAATCACCGTAGACTGACTGACTTTGTCAGAGCTTATGGCAATTTAAGGTACCTACAAGTGGAGGCTCATACTACTTACATTAGTGGTTCTGCTCCGAGTGACGTGCACCTCATCAAAAACGTAACAGCATGTTGGAGAGGGGGGGGGGGGGGGGGGGGGTCTGTCATTGCCTGTTGGCTCATTTGTGTTTCAGTAAAAAAAAAAAAAGAGAGAACTTAGACTAGTTGAATGTTTTCTCATACATTTTCACTGCCGAGACGGCATGGAACAAGTTAAAGAGGGACTCAGTGCAAACCTTCTTGTTGCAATCAACTGAATACAGGAAGGTGGAAATGATTAACAGTTAATGCACCATGTGGGCCTGATGACAAGTACATGTACTTATCTGATGATGCCATGATTCCTGTGCCACAGGCATCTAAAGCAGGACCACTGGAACACCTCGATGGAGGAGTGTAAATCCAGTTTATGAAGAGTTAGGTACATACATAGTGATAGTGTGAATAGGGCACGAAGGTAGTGTTAGTTAATGGCTGGCTGTGGGAACGGGGTGTGGCAAGTTAAGGCTTTGCAAACTCATATTTTCAAACATTTTATTTGGGTGCTTTTATGCTTTTAAGAGTCTCTTACTCATTTGCTTTTTGTCCATATGTGGCATTGCTCACTGTGTAAAAGCCAGGTGTTTTGAGTGTGTTTGTGTGTCATAATTTGTGGGAAAGAGGGTTTTTTTTTTTCTTCATTTTTTTAATTTTGTGCATGGCAGTGCTGTTGATTTATACAGAGTTCAAGAGGCTTGTGGGATTGGACTGATGGTTGCATGAGATTCAGTAGCTGGCTTGGTTGACCTAAGCACGTGCACGGCTGTAGCAATGCACATGAATGCATGCATACACACAAAACACGCAAGGAGTTCTTGTAAAATGTGCCCCTCATTCTTGATGAAGAATGAAAATTTTCAGTTTTCTCCTTTTTTAATACATTTCTGATCTCCACGTTCCCGCTCTTGGACATTTCCCTCAGTTCTTTATATCTTTCCTGTGTAAGCGCTTTTCTTGTGGTTTTACCATGCCCTGTAATAGACGTTCTTTGTGACATCATTTTGAACCGAAGGCATTTAACTTGCTGCTCTCTAATACACAGTTGGAGAGAGTAACTTTTTCAGGTTTCCAGGCCCATGTATTTCCAGATTTAAATGTTAGAACACAGCTTTGAGATGGCACAGATAAAAAAAAAAAGAACACAGCTTGTCCTGTAAATGTAATATTAATGTTTTTTGAGTTTAGCGTGAGTGTGTTTGACAGGGTGGCTTCTAGATGTAGTCACTTCCAGGAGTTGCACATAGTTAGAGGTGTTTCTTCTTATTGCCTAACAGTGATTCTGTGACCTGCTTTCAATTTGAATGTGTGTGTGTGTGTGAAGTTAATTAATAACGTGTTTTCTTTGCCATAGGCCATGAACTTGGTAAGTTTTGGTTATACAACTACAGTTTTCTGCTTCAGGCTTTGTGCTTAGCGGTTGGCATCACATTACTGCTAGTCCACAACGCAGAGCTACTGCCAGACTCAAAAATTCTGCTCATTACTCTTTTGTTTTCAGTGGCTTTAGTGAAATACTGGTGATGGCTCCAGTCGCCTCTCCTAGCCTGCTAGCCTGGTGCGCCTACTGCTTTGGCATCCCCCTGTACCTGCTTTGCACTCTGTCCTGTCTTCCCTCATAGTTATTGCATCATGCTGAAGTATTATATATGTTGGCTGGCTTGCTGTCTAAACTGGCCATGAAGGTTGGCTGACTCTGGAATGTTAACCCGTAAATTTTACCAGATTTTTCAAGACGGAGCATCATCATCGTACATTACTTTTGTATTTTTCATTCAGGACCAGGTTTCCAAAGACAAAGCACTGCAGACAGTAGCCAACCTCTCATCAGCTCAGATTGTGTCTGCTAGTGTAATGAAACCCCAGACTCCCTTCCCTCCACCAGTCAGGGTGAGACATACACAGTCAGACACACACACACACACACACACATCTGTTCTTCTCTACCTTGTGGATAAAAGTCTGAGTAATACTATCTGCTGTTTTTTCCCCTTCTTTCCTTCGTTTAGTTTTGGCCCGGCCCTGTGCCAGGACAGCCTGGACATTCTCAGGAGTAAGCATCACCACCAGATTAGATGGTGTTGTTTGAAAAATAAATTTGAAGATGGTTGTATGCTTAAATTGGTACAATTGCTCATTTTAGCTTCCTGACGTTATTATTTTTTTAAATTTACAGCATCAAGCCCTTTGCACAGCCACCATACACTACACTACCAGCCCCTGTCCCCACACCCATCAGTAAGTGTGAACACAAACTCAGTGACTTAAGTAATTAGTGTGATTACTGATATCTTATCTGTGTTGTCCTTGTTTAAATGTTTGGCAGGTTATGAGCCCCTGTCTCCCCATCGCCCTGCAGCTATAGCAGCTCCCGTGTGGCAAGACAGAACCATCGCCTCAGCAAAACTACGGCTACTGGAGTACTCTGCTTTTTTGGAGACTCAGAGAGACAGAGAGACGGTACAGATGTCCAGACTTTTTTTTTTTTTTTTAAAAAAGAAGTCAACAATATAAAATCTTAAAATCTTGCCAAAACCAAGTCTGTTTCTTTTCTTCTTTTCTCCCCCTCTTCCTTATGATTCTCCTCTCCTACAGTATAAACACCTTTTCGTGCACATTGGCCCATCAAACCCGGGCTACAGTGATCCTGTGTTGGAGTCGATAGATGTGAGACAGATTTACGACAAGTTCTCTGAAAAGAAAGGAGGCCTGAAGGAGCTGTACGAAAAAGGGCCGCACAATGCGTTCTTCCTCGTTAAGTTCTGGGTCAGTACACAAAACTAGAGCTCCCATTGATAAGTTTTTTTTTTTTTTTTTTTTTTTTTTAATGACCTGGAATTGTGAGAGGCATGTTTCAGAAAAGGAAGTCTTTGAATTTAACAAATTATCATGAGAAATTAGGTAATCATTAGGGAATTTGACAACTTTGATACTACAAAAATGTACCAAAAGCATTAGATTTCATGACATATGTTTACATAACTTGTTTTCACAGCAAGTAAACATTTCTCAGACTGGTGAGGTTATACCTTGTTAATCCACATGGGGGAAGCAAAGCCAGTGTAATGCTGGAGCAGGGGTTTACACAAAAAAATGACAGACCTTGGCAGATACTCCTTCAGTTTTTGATGTGCAAGAAATGCACATTGGATTGCTATTTCTGTTTTGCTACAGTAACATTTAATGGGAATTGATGATGTAAAGTTTATATGATGAGCTACAGTGAGGAAACCCTTACAAATACAGTCAATGCAGGTATACACACATAGAGTACCTTCCCATTCAGTTGACGAGGTACTTGTACTAAGGATATCTGTTCTCAGTAGTGGTTTCTTGTGCTTGTTCCAGGCGGATCTGAGCAGTGACGCCGAGGAGGGTTCTGTTGCGTTCTATGGTGTGAGCAGCCAGTACAGTGGAACAGAAAACATCACCATCAGCGTCTCAACAAAGGTCTGCTCCTTTGGCAAACAGGTGGTGGAGAAGGTCGAGGTGAGAAAATCAACCCAGTATGCAAATGACTGTGTTTCATATCAGTCCAACGTGTTTTAATTGCGACGCGTTTTTGCGAATTTCTCCCCCATCCAGACAGAATATGCACATATGGAGGGAGGAAAGTATGTGTTCCGTATCAATCGTTCACCCATGTGTGAATATATGATCAACTTCATCCACAAACTCAAACACCTGCCAGAGAAATACATGATGAACAGCGTACTGGAGAACTTCACCATCCTACAGGTAAGTGTATCTGTGTTGAGTTAACTTAACTGTTATTACAACAGATGTCAGGAACTTACCTTGATAAGATCATAGTTCAGGACAAATTGCCATTAAACACACCATATACTATATATTAAAATACTTAAAATACACAAAATAACATTAATACAAAAGATAAGATAAAGACAAAACATATCTTGGATTACAAGAGCACACTTTCCACAAGTGATGTGTAAAACTGTACTTTAGCTTTTGATCCAACTTTAAGATTTTGTAGACATTGCTTTCCCACGTCCCCCTCCCCTGAAGTCTGTTATTATTAAATCCTGACCCTCAACCATATTTTCTCTGTCACTTGCCAGGTTGTGTCCAACAGAGAAACTCAGGAGACTCTGCTGTGCATCGCCTTTGTGTTTGAAGTGTCCACCAGTGAACACGGAGCACAGTACCACGTTTATCGACTAGTTAACGACTAGCACATTGCGTGCATGCAGAGACTCTCCACAGACTTTTTGATACATACAGCATAAACCCCTTTTTCCAGCTCAAACACACAGATTCCCAATGCTCTACTCGAAAAACACACTTGTTTTAACAGACCAACAGTCACACTGTAGTCACACCTGTGATTTGTTTAATGTGTATGCGTCTCCATTACTGCAAGCTATGCACACATCTCTCAGCAACATCCCATGACTTAAACACTAAATTAATTTTGAATGGGTGTTGACCAAAACATGGTGTTATTCTTGGTGTAAATTGTTACTTAGTGTTATGTTATCTATGTAGTTATTCAGTCATAGACATGTCTCACCCTGTGAAACTCAAAATATCACCATTCAATATATGTTTTAGGCTTTTTCTTTTTGATTAGACATTTAATTCACTTATGAAAATATCACAAAAGGAACCAGAAAAAGAGCTACACTACATTTAATCAAGTGTAATATGTGATTTTCTTCCCGTGTATAAATAATATACAGTGGAAATGTAGCCGTCATGCACTAGAAATGGATATCACGATTTCCAGGGAACTTCCAAGTGTATACATTCACATCATAGGTGTGACTGATGTGAGACGAGTTTGAATATACTTTGGCAAACAAAGCATTTAATCAGTGTTAATATAAGTGCCACACTATTTCTTCTACAGTTTGTAGTATCACTGTAAGGTAGGAATTGAATGAGCCTATAATGGTGTATCCTCTATCACTGCTTGGTGTGGATTCATGATCTTCAGTCGGTTTAATCAAAGATCTAAAGAACATACGGCAGAAAGTATGAGTGTCTCTTCCCAGAATATAATGCACTACATGTAAAGACGACAAAGCTGTATTTATATTTGAATGAAACACTGTGTTAAAGTGTAAAGAGAGCAATCACTTTAGGGGTATTTCCTGTTTGGAGGTACGCGGTGTAGAGGGAAAGATCAAATCTCAAGGAAGTGTTTAGTTTTGGCTAGTTTGTCTTTGGAAACAACAATAGTTCAGTTCACACTTGGGTGTCAGCAGCATTTTAAATGAAAGAACGATCTTCACTGTTCTTAGACACAATACTGTTCTTATGTTGACTGTGTGGGCTTGCTGCAGTATTTCTACCTCCACGTGAGTTGGGATAAGAATGTGCTTTGGTTCATAAAGCCTTGACCTGAGGAGCACTGATGTATAGGATGTGTACACTACACTTTTAATGGTACTGTTTATAAGCCAAAACAAGGTAAATATACTCATTTTTGTAAAGATGAATGATCTTTTTTTTGTATTTTACCAGCACAGATAGAAGTGTTACTCTAAACATCATAAATGATGTGTGTTTTAGTTGTCTTATTTTTTTTTTATTTTTTTTTTTTGATGTATGCAGAACATGGTACATACCACACACTACGGTCACCCACAGTGCACTGGGGTAGAGTTTTGCCTGATATCACTAACAGATTATCCAGCTGACACTTGCTTTTTTTTTCTTTTCATGCTACGTAATGTTTTTGATTCTGGTACGCATAACTACCAGCATTTTTTTTTTTTTTTTTTTTAATAAATGTTATTCGACTATCATGTCCTCATCTCGTGGCAGGATTATCGTTAACCATGTGGGAGGTGACAATGAGATGTCTTTTGACTTTGTATCTTGAAAGTGAGAGCCGAGAAGGTTCACTTTTAAATAACCATATTCACTGTGTGGTCAGCCAAAATTTGTATCGTTTTTGTGTGTGTTGGCTGTGCCTCATCACTCCTTTGGTCAAGTCTGCTCAGTGAATTAAATCTGTGCCTTTATGCTGTACCAATAAAATCACATGGTGTTTGCAGAATTGTGTAGCCTTTAGAGTTTTGATAGTAACACTTGGACAACTGCTTGAGGGGAAAAATCATTCATGTTTATACATTTGTAACTGAAATTCCCTACGTAGTCCCAATTAGGGCTGGGTTTTAAACCTCAAGGCTTTAAAGTACTAACCAAAATGCATCATAGCATGTATCATCAAACTGATGTCAAAGAAAGTTGTCGTCCAATGCTTAGTGTTAGTCTTATTTTCCTATTATTTAATCATATTTTTCATAATATCATTCATAACTTGGCTAAGTTATGTTTATTTTGGCACTGTTCTCGTGCTGGCCTGCTACAGCAGGGGGTGCTATCGCCTCAGTTTTACTCACTACCAAGATGTTCAGAGTGGATAGATCAGTTTAGAGTCATGTAGGATCTTTACCTTCTCTCCGTATATACCCAGACAGCCTTTCACATGTCACGCACACCTACGCATGTACTGGATCTCCCCTTTAGGAACATAACCTTGTTTACACACAATTAACGTTTACACAACACCCCTGTCTGTCCCACGTGTTTGCACAAGCATGTACTCACAAAATTAAACAATGCTGGTAATGTTATAATTTTATCGAATTTCAGTAATTTTATTCATATTGTCTGCTGGTTGGTTTGCCGTTATGAAAGGAAGCCAGACCATTCAAAACTTTGTGCAGAAAAAGTTACTGATGGGGAAACTAAGTATATTTCTTCCAGTAGTGTACTTAAGTACAATTGTGAGATACTTGTACTTGAGTATTAACATGCTGATGCTACTTAATACTACTCGACTACATTTATCTGACAATTATGCTTACTAGTTACTTTGCAAATCAATACACAGGATTATTCAAAAAAAAACATGATTTATTATTATTAGATCAAAATACCCAACAGCATGACTGGACTAACTTGTTTGGGGAGCCTGGAGCAAAAATTTGTCGTTCGGCCCCAACTACAACATTAAGTTTTATTTACATGTTAAAACACGTGTAATAATAAACACATTAGTACTTTTACTGATATGTAATAAGCACATTTTGTTGATTTTTACACTGTGGTATTACTATTTTTACTTCAGTAATGGATCTCAGTACTTCTGATGAGTATAGGCCAAAGACGTGCTGTCTCTGGCCTACTACATACCGTACATACATCTGCACAATACAGAGCTTCTTCTGCAGGGCAAGGGTTGACATATATCAACAAAACTTCTATCAGTTTGTCAGTCCAGATCATGCCAGATATCTTTGCATCAAGACAGTGTCAAGTCCAACACTTAAGTTGTAAGCCTCTGGCAATAATACCTACATAATGTATAGTGTGGGTGTTTCAGCCTATAAATCTAAAAGCTCAAACTTTTTTTTTTTCAGGATCTTTCCAAAGCATTTATAATATACTGCACATTTTATGTGTTGGCAGCCATCCAAGTGTAAGTGAGAGTGCACAACAGTCCATATGGCCCATATCCAAGCTCTAAAGTGGTAGTGACTCCCTTTCACTTGGAGTTTGAGGTTTCAAACATAGTGAAAGTTAGTCAATTTTATTTATATAGCCTGATATCACAAATCACAAATTTACCTCAAGGGTATTTACAATCTGTACAACATACAACACCCTCTATCCTTACTTTAATATAAATGAACACTTGTCCTCTTTAATTTAATCAGTACAGCCAAGCGCATTGGCGTTCACATTTCCCCACATCCACAGAAAATGTGGCAAAGCTTCACAGTGACATTTGGCGTCATACAAATGTCTTCTTTGTAACTTTGTCAAGGTTATGAAAAACCCCTACAAGTGTCCACTTCGACAATTGGTCTCTCCCAGTCTTGGTGCCTCTGTTGGCAGACATTAGTCAGTGTTATCTGTCTGTGAAAGCTCCATTTACCAGTGCCATGCTGCCAGAACTGCAAGTGGTGAACAGTGACACACACACAAAACCCTTAGGCTGGGTGTGGTGCTTACCCATAAGCCTGCCAGCATGGCAGCAGCACAAGAGCACAGCTAACATAGTTTACAGGTTGCTCATGTCTGTATCTTACCTTCAATCAGTATATTATTCAGTCAGCACTGAGCCCTCATAGAGGTTTAGTTTCAAGTGGTAGAAACCAGATAAATCTGGCTTTAAAACTACATATGATTTGTTTTTTTCCATTCTGGTCTTCAACTATCAAATGTGACGAAATAATACTGCCTTGTCCTAAACCTATAATCTCACCTATTTTGATGGATTTGCAATGCCAGTAAATCAAACAAATATCTGACTCATGTTCCTCCCTCTCTCTCAGATAAAAACTCTGCTAGGGATATATCGAGAGGGGCTGAGTATATCTGCACCCACATTGACTCACATTGTCATAAACACACACACACACACACACACACATGTATCACACGTACTTTGCGGACATGACATTAATTTATTAGGCCTACTTTGCCAGTGTTGAGGTGAAGGGTGTGGTGGGAAAATGTCACCTGCAGAAACTTAGGCAAAACAATCCGGTTATGCAGAAAGCGTATGTTGGTATTATCTCTGTTTTTTCCTTCTCTGTTTTCCAGTCCCTGTCTTTCTCATTCAGATTCCTCCCAATTTCCCTGCTGTTTTCTCAACTTGACTAATGCTTGCTCGTGCCTTGACCTGTCTCACCTGTGTCCTAGTCCAGAGGCTGTCCAGAATTCAGACACGCAAAACAAAAACATCATGCACAAAGGAAATCAGACCGAGGCAGGCAGAGCGATTTGAAGATGATCTAGTTCAGTAGTTTGTTTGTTTGTTTTTTTTAAATCATTAATGTGGCTTTCTTTTCATTTGATCCAAATGTTTGACTTGTTACATCTTTTTTGTGAAGTCAAAGTATTTTGAAAATGAAATTATTCGCATGTTTTTCAGGAAGATGGCGAACAAATAAGGTTCTGACATTTATTGTCACTGATCAATATTTGATCAATACATTTTACATTGTGTGAGGTAGCAGCTGTACATATTGTGTTCATATTGCAGTTATCTTATAGAGTGAGGAGGTGCATGATGGATTGAATATCAGTAAAAAAAAAAAAAAAAGCAAATCAGTAGATTGGGTGTTTCAGTAATAGCAATGAAGGTCAGTAATTATGGATTCAAGGGGATAAAAATGGCTCACCTTTTGTGTTAAACATAAAACTGCATGTGCCTTTTGCCTGTTGTAGAAATGTTGGGTGGATAACCCTTTTTATAAAACAGTGAGTTCTTATGAAACACCATGAGAATGAAGACTAGAATAATAGAATTTCTATTTCATTTTATGGTTACAATTAATAAAAAGGTGTGCAGCAAAATGTGATTTAATCCTGGCTAAAAATCTAAATTTAAAGAAGCACAGAAAGTACGAGAAATAAAGCAAAACAAAGGTGAAAAGTAAAAGTTTCTTGTAATAGGCCTTCTCCTTGGAAGACATTTTGACATGTCACAGGAGGAAGAGCACAGAAGTAAATAATGAAATGAATGATGGTTGAATTACATTTAGCTGTTTCAGTTTCACGGTCCTGCTATTGTGCGTGCAGGGTCACTGTTACACTGTCGTAGCTTACTGGGACACATAAATAGAACAGAGCCATTGTTAATGTTATTAGTAACACCTGTGCTTTATACTATGACAAGTCAAATATCTGCTGTGAAAACCAGCCAATTTGATTATTGTAACCCAAATTAAGGGCCTATAACATGTTTATGAAGTGATTTAAATGATAAATGATTTAATAAATATAAGTAAAGCCATGCCTTATGTCTATGTCTTATTAGAAAGTGGTACCTAGCATTTTAATGTTGTAGCTGGTTGAGGTGAAGCTTATTTGAACTATTTCTTATATACTGCTGGGATGTGTTGTACATTGTGTAAATATGCATTATATTTCACAAACTAATTATATGTTTTGTATGTTAAGTATTAATCTGAAGAGTAACTACACATAAATGTAGTGGAGTAAAAAGTGCAATAATTCCCTCTGAAATTAATAGTAGTGGAGCACTACTCAAGTAACAGTGGGGTTATAAGTATTCACATCCTTTAGTATTATATTATATGTATTATATGTGTGTATATATATATATAGACAATGGAATTATGGAAATGAATAAACTTTTCTATATATGTATAGAAAGGGTCTATATATGTATATGTATATATATGTATATATATATATGTCTCTGTCTCTCTCTCTCTATATATATATACATACATATATATACACACACACACACATATATATATACATATATATATGTCTCTCTCTCTCTCTCTCTCTCTATATATATATATATATATATGTGTGTGTGTGTGTGTGTGCGCGCCTCGCTTTAAAATACTATCAACAGAGCATAAAAAGGTCCAAGGTGTTTGATGGGGACCAAAACAGCCATAAAAATATTATATATTAATATTTTAGTTAATTTTTTTAACCAGCCCTGATCATAACTACCAAATATTCATTCATTTTCAGAATTCTAACCCTTTAAATGCCAGTTTTTGTGATGATACCACTCATTTTTATAAAACTAAAAACACAAAAAGTGAGTATTTTCAATATACTAAAGGCAAGTGGGACTTTTTTTGATTATCACAGTCTGGGATATGTCAATGATTAGCAGCAACATTGATATTTATGCATTATTATTTTTTGTGCAATGTCAGATTTTAACAAAAAACCCATATTAGGGACCTAAAAGGTCCCCAATATGCTGAAAATGATGAAATATGCCAATCACTTGCCCTCTTGTTTGACACACACGTACATAGAGTGACAGATATGCACCTGCTCTGTCCCTCCAAGCACACACACACACACACATACACCAACCTTGGACATCCATATCAATACAAACACATTGTTTGCAGATGAATACATTTGCTACAATGTCCTGAAAAACATATTTGTTCTATAGGGGAAACAGGAGAAAATGGCTCAATCAGCTGGAAAATAGTAGAAACTACAATTTTGAAGCCAGGGCTTCAGGTTGAAAGTCTTTTAAAACAGAGTCCATGGTTTTATCTTACAATGGACATGGGATCAAAAAATACAGTTTTTATGGATTTACACTGGGCCATTTTTTTCCATAAGGATTTGAGTGTCTGTATTTTGGCTACACACACACACACACACACACACACACACACACACACACACACACACACCACATTTAGACATACCTAGCTACACATACAACTCATTGAAGCTGTAATATACTTGGCTGCAGTATTCATAATAGAGGATTAATGCCCCCAGTGGAACCAGGAAAATAGCATGCATTTTGCACAAAGGGTTAAAAAAAAAAAAAGAGTCAATCAGCTGGAAAATAGTAAAAAACTAAAATTTTGAAGCCAGTTTGAAAGTCTTTTAAAAGACCTAAAAGGGCCCTAACATGCAGAAAGGTAGTATTGTTTCTACACAGTGTATTATAGACATAATATAGGATCTGTGGTTGAATTATCAAAATTCAATAAAAAATACACACCTTTGACAAATATCATGGCTACAGCACAATCCGTAATCCGTAAATCCGTAAATCCGTAAAGTAACACAATAGTTGTCAAATAAATTAAGTAAAAAGAGTGTAACCTCTGATTGTAGTGGAGTAGAAGTAAAAAGTAGCATAAAGTGGAAATACCCTAAAGTACAAGTAGGATACCTTTAATTTGCACTTAAGTACAACCACTGTTTATGAACTTTGAACATTTTTGACAAGTTTTACACACTGCTGCTGTTTGTATGCATGCGTGTCTGCTCGACCCCTCCCGTCAAACGGCACCTGCATAATGAACTCCCCTCCGTCTCACCTCGACGGGGCGCGGTCCGTGAGGGTGGAGTCCACCGCCTGTTCTGGGAACATTTATCCAATCTACATACTTGGCAGGTCAGCTGCACTCGTTTCGCGATCCTCTGCCCTCGCTCTTTCGGAAACTTCGCTCAATCGCTCCGTTCGAGGAAAGGGAAGATGATGGCTCCGGAACCGCTGCGGTCAGCGATGATCACGGGCAACACGGAGGACACGTCGCTCGCGCTGCCCTCCGACAACAAGCTGCGCTCGGGAAAGCAGCGCGTGCTGGATCAAGTGCACAGCATAAAGAGGGGCAAGTCGAAACCGGGGAAGAACGGCTCACCGTCTCCCTCACCTACAGGTATGGAAAAAGCTTTTAGAAAAGCTCGTAATGTTAAGAAACAATTCATGTTGTGACCTCTTTATCTGGAGTGTTGTTGTCTTTTAGACATCCTCACAGAACACATGACTTTCACACTTAACTACCTGATGAAAGACGCTTCTCGTGTTTCCTGGAAATCATGCATCGCCCAGTTTTAGCAGTTGTTGAGCGACAAACCGACTAAACGTGCAGTTTTCTTGTTTCTGCTTTTTCGGGCAAGGAGACCAAACCCACTCCTACCTTCTTTGTAGGCTAAAAGATCATTTAGAAAAGTTTTTTTTTTTCTTCCAGTCTAGTTTAGGTGAGAGGACAACAACGCGCATGTGGAGTTTTTTAAAATGTTTTTTAAGGTGGTATGCACAGTACAGGTATAGATAAGGGTGTTTAGTTACGCCAGTATTGGCTTTTATCGATATTGAACATCTTGTTCTGCAAAACAGCAGACTTTCAGACTTTCAGACAGGTCCAGCTCACCCTGAGCATGTCAGAGCTGTTTGCTCCCTGTGAGTTTGGAACACAGCCCAGGGGCTTACAAAAGCCCCCACACACGTAATGAAAATTACATTTTAGTCCTACTGGTATGTGGCATTACTGCAAAGGGCATAATAAAGATCCATTAAAATTGAGAAACAACACATTTTTCTATCTTGCGAATTGTGTTCTGGGATTCTTGCTGAGTTAAGATCTGGTGGTTATATGCCAACAGGGGAATAAATCTGAAAAGTAGGCTAAATGTAGACAGTTTAATGGCCTTGTTGACACTTTCACCACTTCACATGATTGTGAAATTTCTAGCGCTGATGACACCTGAGGCCTGCTTTACGTTGGCCTTCATCAAATGATTGGAATGTATGGTACAGATAGCAAAATGTTTTCCATTTGAGAAGCATAAACCAGGTAACATTCAATCTGGAAAACAAAACAAAGTGCTGCTTAAACGTATGTTAATGGATGTGTTAAAAGCCCTAAATCAGTTGTTATTTCTTACATTTTAATATAGCAATGCAGCATTTATTTTAAATAATGGAGGTTTGAATGCTTTTTCATCTCTGATCCTGAAAGTTTTAAAATTCACTCTACTTTTCAATTTGGTTTGCATCTTTTAAGTCTTTATTTGTCTTTTTTTTTTTGTCCCGTAGTCATTTTTTAAGGCAAACTAATTAGTCTACTGAAAAAACTAAATTGATAGAAGTAAGCTGCAGACCTGACCGGGAATACTGTGCTCAGGGCAAACACAACCTCAAAGTTAGAGTTGCACACATCTCCGAGGTTATCAGGCGGCTCCTAAGTTCTTCAGAGAGCTCATGAGTAACATACTGTTATATTTAAGTTACGATTGTGTTGCAGCTGCAAACATGATAAAATAACATTTGTTGGAACCACACCTGGAAATATTCTAATAACGGCAAGGATCAGTTCTGCTGCTGCCCCAACACAATGGAGGCGATTGGATTTTCTTTCGTGGTGCTCAAAAAATTGAAGGTTGAGGGGGGGGAAAAAATTGTGCTTAACCAGCAAGAGTTTGTTAATCCAAAGAAGATTTTGTTCATTAAAATCAACACGTTTTGTCAAAGTCTTAAGCCACACAAACTGATTGGTATCTCCCTTGTATTAGAGCAGCAGTAGAGGTTAAGAGGCAGACACCGGAAAAACCTCAGCACATAAAATTGAATCAATCTGCTTGGCTTGAAAGTACTTTGAGTGGGCAAAGAGGTTTGTGTGTGTGTTTTAGGTGAACTGACCCATTACGGCCTTTTTATGCGGTCTAATGGTCCTTCACTCACTTTTTGAGACTTCCTCTTTTCCTGCACTGAATTCACGTATGTTAGCGCTGATGATTATGCCGTTGTTTAAGCAACCGTAATCCTGTAAAGGTGAAGTCATAGTCTTACATTCACCAAAATATGGCAGCGTTCCCATGAATCATCCTACAAGTCAGACAGGCAAAGGTGCTAAAACTTGCTGGCTGTGTGTAAAGGCTGGAGGTCCTTAAGCATAAACACAGAGTGCAATGCAACGCCTATTAACTGAGCAATATGATGCCATGTCTGTCTTTCTGTCTGACTAAGGGTAGACATGCACTTTATAGACAGTAATGAGTGTAATATGCAATACTGAAACAGACAACTGGGAATGATCAGTGTTATCCATAAAATAACTAAAATGATCAAACAATTCAGACATTGATATTTAATTAAACAATATATGTAAACTGGCATTTATAAAATACTTCTAATTCATAAATCAATCCATTAGTAAATGGATTCAATCAAACAGTTATTAATAGATGACTGAAGAAAGACTCATGTCTGCTCTGAAAACATTCTTGCGTGCCAAGGTTTTAAGAGCATTGCAGATTACCAAAGTTTTGACAGAACAAGGCCACAGATTGCAGTGCAATGATGTAAAGAAATGGATCAATGAATCAAACAATAAATCAAAATTTAAATAAAAAGAAAATCTTTAATTTCCCTTTTTATTTTTGGATTCATCTATATACCCTAACTCTAACCCTTTTATGTTCAAATGTTCAAATCTTTACTGTTTTAATTAGTTATTTTTTTGTAATTTGATTCATGTGTATGTGAATTAATTTATTGAATAAGTGGGTCTTTAAACGCCTTTTACTGAATCTCTCTCATAATTGTCCAATTAGATATCAAATAATTAATTATTTTATCAATTTGCAAGGCTGTCTTTTTCCAACATAAATCTGTGGGCATGATTAATATATTAATCAAATAAATATAAATATAAAATATGAAATAACACACCTTATCATTGTGGTAGAAACCTGAAGCCCACATTAAGCCACTGAATTTTCAACAACTCCCTAATTTTTTCATGCCAGCATCGAGGCCTTATCTTCTAGCTCCGAGTTACCCAGTTAATCCAAATAGGTGTGTTTCAGGTTTGTTTGATGATATTTGTCATACTGCCCCTGTTTACATCTCTGGATATTTGGATTTGTTCTGTCTTGCATTCTTCACTCTGTGTCTCTCTGTTGTGTGTGTTTCATTGTTCTCTTACGTCTCCTCTTTTAACAGCTGTGAGTCCGCAGACCTTGACAAAATATGCCGAGTTTGGAACATTCAAGTTCGCTCCATCCAAAACTAACGGCACCTTCAGTCGCACCAACTCCTCTATGTCAACAGGCTACAACAAATGGGTAATTGTTTCTCTTATGTAACAGTCCCATTGGTTGTTGTACAGTTCATCAGAGCACAAACCCTTTTTCCTTTCACTGTCTCTGTATTAAAAGACCAAATCATTGTTTGTACTACAAATACTTGTCCTTACTGCTGACCAGTTTTAGCCATTTGTTTCTATTCATTTTGATGCTATGACATGAAGCATGCTTGCAGTAATCCGTCACAGTGAACAGGTCATGAATATACATGTTCCTTCAAAAACATTACTGTTAAATGACACTAAGAACCGCATTGCCAAGCAAACAAAACATAACTTTGACAATAAAATCATGAAACCTATCAATTGCATTTACCAACTTAAAGGGATAGTTAGTTGTTAAAGCTTAGGTGAGAAGATAGATACAGTACTACATTCATATTTGTCCTTTCAATAATGATTGGAAACGGTGAACACAGCGAGCCTGGCTCTGCCCAAACACCAGCCTGCCAGTTTTTACGCTGAGCTATTAAATGGATAGATATGACAGTGGTATTGGTCTGCTCATCTAACTCCCGGCAAGAAAGTGATTAAGTGTGCTTCCCTAAACGCTGAAAAATAGTTGACAGCAATTTAAAGACTTTTTTTTGGTGTGTAAATGGGCAAAACGTGCCAAAAATGCTGATATGTTCCTTAAAAGATAGACTCCCTGATGGTTAAGATATCTCCCACACATCCTGAAATTCCCTCCCAGTTGATTAATGTTAGAAACTCAAAAGTGGTGCAATAATGAAGATCAGGAGGTATCAATTCAGTCAAGTCTTTAAGACAGTGTTAACACATCAGGTCCTGGTGTTTTCTGACATTGTTTTATGAAACATTATACCATAATTATGCTGGTTCAACTCATGGTGTGGCTGCATGGCTCTCCTGGTTTTAATCACCTTTTTATTTCTGCAGCTATATTAATTAATCTGGTGTCCTGCCACAGCACAAACACTGAACTCGTTAGGTGGTTACATTTGTTTCATCTTACCACTTTGTCCTTACTGTTGAAAAAGAACATTTGCTCTGAATGCATTTGCATAAATTCAATTTATGGGAGTGTTGTCTTTTTGCATACATGCAATTGTGTGTGTGTGTTGTTTTTTTTTTTGTGTGCTGCACATGTGTGTGCATGCAGAGTACAGTACTTTACAACCTGTGCTGCACATGTATGAGTAGAATGAACGTGTGGCAGAAATACTATTGTATCTAGCAACCAGGCCTATGTGATTTCCTGGTTTTAGAAATGGAAAAATACTGTTTTTGTGTGTCGTTCTAAATTTTAGTCCTGTCGCCAAGAGTCAGGGTGAGTTAAACTCAGTTGCACCACTGGAATAATTCAAATTCCACAGAGGAGTAAAGTTGACTTCATCAGTGTGGTTTTGTGTGAGTGTGTTTGAGTGTGTGTGAGTGTGTGTGTGAGTATTTACTTTCTCTGGGTTGGGCTAACCTGACCTACTGACAGTAAGTTGAGGCATGTCTAAGGAGTGTGGCGATGTGTTCTTGCTGACGAAGGCCCATAATCATCACTTCATGGAGTACATCTCTGGTACATTGTGTTTTTGTTGTTCTGATTCTGTGGTTGGTTCCACTTTATCTAAACCTCACAAACAACATGAATATGTCAGATGCTTGCTAAAAGTTGCATTGCAGAGCTAATGACCACAAATTCTGTCGTGGTTCTACTTTTGTCTTTTGTACGTGACTCTTAGAATTACACCTGTCACCCAGAGCAGCATGTATTTGGACTGCTGTACTGAATGAACGTGTTAATGATAAAGTAAAGAAACACAAAGGAAGGTGTGCTAACAAACCAAGCAACAACAACAACAACTCAAAACATTTAAAACTGCATAATATGACAGGGTTATAATGTGAAAATAAAAGAAACAGGATTTGCTTCCAGACTCACTGTTATCATTCAGGCTGTACCCAAATGAAGGGAGCATGCAGGAAAATCAAACGTGTTGTTGACACATATTGTTTTCTCCTCCATAATGCTTTTGCAGCCAAGTAGCAGGGCTGACGACCAGCTGGTAACAGAAAGAGGACAATTAATTTTTTTTTTTTTTTAAAGAAAAACTCATTACTCATCTTTAGAGTATTTGGCATGTTATGTCAGATTACACAGGCTTTGCCAACTGCTTGGTTACTTTGTGGCGAAGCTTAAATGTGTTTTTGGACCTACACAGACAGCAAAAAAGTTAAGACAAAATAAATTGATGCATGAACAATATGTAATTATATAAGATTATGCTGTGTAGTGACATTGGGACTGTGAAGACAGGTTTAACGGGTGCCGTGTCTGACTTGCACACACAGAGCACCTCTGTGAGAAACTGCTCAACTGCACCAGCGGTCTTATACACAACTGGCTGAGGCAGTTTCCAATGGCAGATATTATGTTACCTTTAGTTTGTGTGATTGTTTGGGGTACTCTGCTGCCCTCGGCGTAAACAGAAAAGAGAAGGCATGCAGGCTTTGTGTGAGGTCAAATTCCTCTGTCTTGGTTTACAGGGGGTTTCTTTGAAAACTGTTCTTGGGGAAAGTGGGTTACCTGTTTTTTTTTTTTTTTTTATGTGTGTATGATCTTGATTGTTGCATCAAAGAAGCCTTAAGGTGATGCGGTAATTTAGCAGATAATGGTATTCCTGTCCCAGTTAAGCCAGAGTTTCAGAGACTGGCTGGTGCTCTGCCTTCTCATAATGTATTAAATGTGTTTTTTCTGTCTAATCTGAATGAAATACTGTGAAGGCTCATAATTTTAAAACATCATGCTTATGTAAATTACCCTCCTGAACCATACTTTTTTTTTTCTAGAGTCACTCTCTATCCACTAAAACCGTGAGTGGAAGACATGCCAGCACCTCAAACACATGGGGACATCAAATCAGCTCTTCTAACTGGCCCCAGAGTCCCAATGGGCTGAAACCCAGTCGCAGTGACCCTGCCTTGGTTTCCCCATTTTCTACTGGTCCTGCAACTCTTATGGTGACCAGTTATTTTTTTATTTGCAAGACATACAGTATGTGTGTAAAAAAAAAAAACAAAAAAAAAAAACACATGAAATCCACAGTACCATATTAGCATATTGTAAATTGCTCTTTTTTTAGAGAGCCAAAGGACAGACTGCCCACAGCCAGCACACCCTCCAGACTCGAATAAACAGACAAAGCTATTCCAACGGCATTCAGATGACCAACAGTCAGACACGCATCATCCAGCCGCCCTCTGCCCAGTCTCACAAAGAGAACAAGATCAGTACCATCAAAACATCCAAGAAAGGGCTGCAATCAGCGTGAGTTCACTGGGCTCCCTGGCTTTCAAATGTAGCACATTATCCTTTAAATGCATAGAAAGCTGTTTTCTACAACAAATGAAACCTGTGCTGTTTATTTAACTTGTGGCTGTTTCTGTAGGGTGGACAGCACGGTGAGCATGCCAGACCTGACCCTAAAGGAGGCTGTAGAGTTCCTGTCTAATCCTGAGGAGAACTTCCAGCAGTGTGGAGCCACCTTCATTCAACACACCACCTTCAAAGAGGAGCACGCCAAACAGGAGGTCAGAGCACTCTCTCACACACACACAAGTATACTGTAAATGCTCATGTTAGCACGCACAGAGACACCCTCCAAACATACACACATGAACTGCAGTCCTGTTTTTTGTTTTTTGTCATATCACATTTGTATGAGGATTGTGTTGTATAGTAGTGATACAAGCAAAGGAGAGCTTTATGTCACCTGCCTTGAGGGACAGGAAGGATTTATCATTACAATTCTTGCCACTGGCTCTGTGTGTAGCCTGTCAATCCATTGCCATGCCTTAAAGTCTCACATTTTCTACACACGTACCCTCCACGTCTATGTGTCTCAGGTTTTCCGACTAGGGGGTATCCCTGTTCTGGTGACCCTGCTGCGCAGCCCCAGCCCTGGGGTGAGCCAGGCTGCTGCCGGGGCCTTGAGGAATTTGGTGTTCAAGGACCAGAACAACAAGTTGGAGGTTCAGCACTGTGGCGGTATAGCTAAGGCCCTGCAGCTACTGAAGGAGACCGACTCTACTGAGACCCAGAAACAGATCACAGGTAGGACAGACAGGACAAAATATTGGGTGGAAGGAGAACTCAGTGGGCCTTTATTTCAAGGTTAAAACATCAATCCTATAGGAAAAATATCACAAGACTGAGAAGAAAAGTATTAAAAGTACAAAAAGTAAGAACATGTGCTTTACAGCATGTTTTTTTAAGAACATAAACTACATGATTATAGAATTGACTCAAAACAATCTTCTTTCATTTTTTTACTTATCTGTAATATGTAGGCCTGCTATGGAACCTGTCCTCTGCCGATGAGCTGAAGGGAGAACTTATAGCAACAGCTCTGCCCGCCCTCACCGAGAATGTGGTGGTGCCATTCACATGCTGGTCAGACAACAGTGCAAACAACAACATACACCCTGATGTGTTTTACAGCGCCACAGGGTGTCTGCGGTGAGAACATCTCTCTACTAAAGGAAGGAAGCTCTGTCTGTAGGTCTGTATGTATGTGTCCTTCGCGTATCTTGACAACCGTTCATCCGATCGACTTCACACTTGGCAGGTGTATTGTTGAGGACCCAAGGAAGTGCGGTGTGACGTTGTTTGGATGACTGGTTCTCGAGAAGGATACTACCTACTTCTGCTTCTTCTTCTGCCTGTTGGAATAAACTAGCAGAAATAGTAGTCAGCTCAAAATTGTAGTCTCCTGATAGCCTGCATGTGAGGCATTTAGGGAGCATTGGTAAATTGTAGCGCGTAATGATAGTCTGCATTAAGGGGCATTTAGGGGACGGGTTTAGGGCACTGTTCTCTCTAGGTATCAACAAATCGGCCCATTTTGAACAGGGGCACATTTTGAACGGGCACTGCACTAGTTTAATTCAAATCAGCACCTCCAGTCTGCACCTTCACAGGGTTGATGTTCATGTTTTGAAGGCAGAAATCAGACAAAAGATCTGTACACTGCATTGGTAGGTGCCAATAAATTTGATTTAATAGCAACATGTTGTCACAGTTCTTTGCCTGCCTTTGTCAAGGCTTTGTATTGTTTACTTGACAAAGCCTGGCACATATATCTGTAGGCTGGAAACATTGTTCTGTTTAATTAAATATAATGCAGATATTGTACAGATCTTTTGCCTGATTGTCTAGCAAAGGGGACTGTTTTTCTCAGTTGTCAGTTTGGAAATTAACCTTTTTAAGATGGATGTGTATTCATCACAACTATTGTTGTGACTACTTAATACTGCTTTGGAACCCTCTGTGCACCCAGCCTAATCACCATAATCAAGTTTGCTTACAGGGTGTGATAGTTACATGTTGAGGCACATTTCTGTGTTTATTATATTTCTAGTCGTGTTCGTGTTTAGATGTGAATTTGAAATGAATGATTGAATTGTGTTTAGGAACCTGAGCTGTGCCCAGCAGAAGGATAGACAGGCAATGAGAAACTGCCGTGGCCTCATCGACTCCCTCATGGGTTACGTGCAGGCCTGTGTGGCAGAGGAAAACCCTGATGACAAGGTAACCTTCTGAACCAACAGTTATCTATTTCATCTCTATCAACAGAACTGTTTCCCACCCACCATGAGTATTTGTAAATGGAGCGATTAAAATTTGGGCTTGGGAAGGGCTCTGCACTTCAGACTATGACTAATTATTATCCGTACACCCTCGTCCATATTGTCTAATAGGCCAATGTAATTTAATATTCAGTGTACTGATACATAGGTCTTTCTCACAGCAGACATTTTGACTTGTCATAGTAGGAAAAAGCACTATTGGTTGGTACAACAGCTACAGGGGTCTACAGAGAACTATTTCCTGAGATTGGTTGGATTCATGTATGGTGACGTATCCTTGTTTACTCATAGTTCCTGTAGAACATGTTTAATGTGTATCTCCAGATACTACATATATCCTCAAGCACATTTACACACATACACAGTACAAATACACATACAACACATGCCCTCTTGAATGAGTGTCACACACATAAGTAGGTAAACACTGCAGGCAGCATGTATATATATTTAGTGTCTGCTTGTTGAAGTTTTGGGTTTGGATGTGTGCTTAATTCCAGGTCTGTGCTAGAGCTGTGTTAACACAAGATTCCTTTAATGTAGAGTATGATTGTTGGATATGTTGCATGATTATGTGTTGCCTATGTGAAAGAAAGGCAGGATATATTGTTTATTTTATGTCCGCTTTGGTGAGACAGTAGCTACTTCTAGTAAGCCAATAAACCTTTGCTCAGCATGTAAATGTTGCCGTTGCTGAACCATGAACAAAAGACAGAAGAAAATTAAGGAGGTTACTTGTATGGGCTTATTCACTAGCTCCGAGATTTAGGAAAGAATGACAAAAACATCTTCTCTTTGAGTCCAACTCAAAGTAAACTCAGGAAATAGTTCTCTGTAGACCCCTGTAGCTGTTGTACTTGGACAATTAACCACTATCATACAGTGACAGTCAGGGAGAACTGCACCTTTTCATTTTATTCTTTGCAGCTGGGAGACTTGCAAACAAGAACCATCTGCACATTTGCTACATAAATCACAGAGTTATGACCAATACACAACCTCTTGAAAATGATGAGAAGATTAACAGGGTAGTAACTCCTCACCTCTCCTCTTTGTAGTCTGTGGAGAACTGTGCATGTATCCTCCATAACTTGACCTACCAACTGGAGGCCGAGTCACCTGAGTGCTTTGCCAAGTTCAACACTTTGACACAGAGCCAGCCTGGAAGTAAGAAAAGCCCGACAATTGGATGCTTCAGCCCCAAGAGCAGCAAGGCTCAGAAGGAAGTAGGTACCACCAAACTCTACCATCCCTGTGTGTTGACTAGATCGTGACAGGCAAAACCTTCCTCTCTTCTCTTTCTCTTCAGTTTTCATTTGATGTCATTGGAAAAATCCCAGAGGACACTACCCCATCAGGTGTGAAGTGGCTGTGCCATCCCAAAGCAATGCAGACCTACCTGTCTCTGCTGGGCTCATCCCAGAAAGATGCCACCCTGGAGGCCTGCTGTGGTGCCCTGCAGAACCTCACTGCCAGCAAGGGACTGGTGAGTACAAAGAAGATAGTTATTAGGCTTACCATTTGTGTGTGTGTGGTATTAATAGAGGTTCAGGATTATCTCAGATTGATTGCAGATTAAAGCAACAGTGACAGAGAGATTGTAGGATTAGTAACACAACTGCACAATTCACAAGTAGAACTAACTGGTTTTGTGAGAAAGGGTGGAGTGTTGTGTAGAGTGATTAGAGAAAGAAAGAAGAATTGAAAACAGGGGAAAGTGGGGGCATGCAAACGTCAAATAATCACAAAGTCAGCTAGATTTGGTATCACAATGCAAACATGATTTGTACCAGGGATCCAGTGCCATGAGCCAGATTCTGGTTCAGAAGTTGGGTGTTCTGCTGCACATGCCCCCTCTGTTAAAGTCACCTAACCAGAGCCTGCAGAAGACTGCCATGTCCCTGCTGGGTAACATGTCTCGGACCAGCAGTTTGCAGACCTACATGGGTAAGAAGACTCATGAGATGTTGATAATAGGTGTGTCATCTAAATAGTTTGCCTGTTTTTCAAGTAGCAATGACTAACTTACTGTTTCCTTTGTCTTCTTTGTAGCAAAGCAGATTTTGCCTGAGCTCACCAGCCTCCTCACCTCTGGCCCCCGGGCGATGGGAAACTCGGACGAAACTATAGCAACAACTTGCAGCACAGCACGGAGTGTGATGTTGGCGGACATTGAGGTCAGCAAGAACGTCATTAATAATGAACTGGTGTCATCACTGGCTGACCTCAGCGAGAACGGGTGAGTATTTATTTATTCATCTCTGTGTGAGAGACTCAGCTTTCAAAGCTGCGACGAACTTTCAAAGGTGCTATATGAATAAACTTTACTTGCTTTGCCTTGATTAAAAGGGTTAGTTCACTCAAATTACAAAAACACTTACGTGTAGAGGTATTCAGCCACGCAGATAGCTTTGAGTTTTATCTGCCCATGTTTTGAGATCTCTGCTTCCATGCCAGTACAACAGAAGTGAAAGGAATTTCACAGCAACATCTCTTTATCACAGAAACAACGTCCATGTTACTCCTACCTGTTACCGAACACCTGTCAACAGCTGCAATTGCAATCTTCTTTCTATTTTCCTCTTCTACATCTCAGAGATCTAAACTATCTCCATGGTTAGATACAGTACAACTGAGGGTGAGAAAATGTGTTTGTAATCTGGGTAAACTGTCCCTTCACAATATGTGTTAAAGTAAACATTTGTTATGCATTCTTCCCCTTTAACAGTGAGTATATATTATGTAACTTTTTTAAACTACCATTACCATTGTAGTTGTCACTGCAGCTTGTTGTCAAAAGGTTATTTTAGCACAAACACGGCCTCTCAGTCAACTTTTGTCTTCTGCAGTCGACACATGTAAAGCATACTGTATGTAGTGCAGGTGACATGTTTAATGCTTCTTTTCCTCACACGCCTGTTTTGTGTCTGCATGCTTTGCCTCAATTGTTTCTGTCTGCTCCTGTTTTCCATTTGTCTCATCTTGTGCTAGCCGGTGTTTTTTCTTAATGACCTCTACCCTTCTGTCCCAGGGCTTTCCCCAAAGGCAGCAAAGCAGCCTCCCTGTTTCTCTACAGCTTGTGGAATGAGAAGAATTTACAAGGCGTTGTGAAAAAGGTAAAGAGTGTGTCTAACGGTGTGTTTTAATCCTTTTAGGTAGACGTAACATAAACCCGTCGTATTCATGTCAGGTTAAAGCTTAGCTCATGCTTCCTTGCACAAGCAGCAGGAGGGGCCAGCTGAAATGGGTGGGTCCTTATTATCAATCCTCTGGCTACACAGTCACTTTTCTTCATCCTGCCCCACCCTGGAGTTCAGTGAATACAGAAACAGTCACATTGGAATGCTGGCAGACTGGTTTTTTTAACACTCATTGTCTATTATGGGAGGCGTGATACAGGAAACATGGAGGAGAGATTAAATAAGGGTCAAGAGACAGTGAAAGTCAGAGGTGGACAGGGTGGAGGATAGAGAGATTGAATGAAAACTTTTATTGAAATATAAGTATATGAGTATAAATAAAAGTCAAAAATTACAACAAAAGTGACGGAAATGTAGAGCTGGCAAGCGAAGGAAAACACTCCTGGTTTTCTCGCTGCAATGCTGCAATTCACTTGAGGCTCCTCTACTGTAAGTTGCTGACACGGTACATTTCCTCTCAAAATTAGAGTAAGGGTGTGTGTGCATGTGTGTGTGCCAATATCCTGTCCTGATAAATTCAACAAATCCAAATATCAACATGTCAGCTGCAGTGATTAATCGTGAGAATTTTTTTTGCGAGGATTTGAGCCATAATGTTTTTGATTTTTGGGCAACATGCAGGGGAAAGTTCTTCCTCTCATTGTTTCACTGGTGCACACTTCCCTCCTTACGAATGTTCACAGTGTTAAAACACAGACGGGAATGTTTCACCTTGCCTGTTTTTGAAAAGATTTGTGAACTCACTGTAATTTTGTAAACAAGCCAACAGGAGACAAAGGATTAATTGCGAGAATGACTCATCTTTAGAGTATTAGCAAGGCATGTTATGTCAGATTACCCAGGCTTTGCCAACTACTTGGTTACTTTGTGGCAAAGCTTGAAGCGTGTGTGTGTATGTATGCGTACATGTGTGCAACACCCTTAATTAATTTCTTTCTGATCTTTCGGAAATTTCTGATCCGCAGCTGGGGATGGGCAAATCTCTTTTTGTCAATGACAACACTTCAGCAGTGCACAAGTCGGTGCAAGTCATCGAGTAAGTGTAATGAACAAGTGGACTGGCACCATGAAGGCGAGAGGTATGTAACACTTCTAAATGCTTGTATCTGCTTGTGTTCTCATGTGCAGAGCCAAACCAACAATGGACTCATCCTACTACAGCAGGGTATATCGTATATACATCCTCTGCACCGTAGACCAAAAACTATTAAAAACACTTCAGGGACGAAGGAACATGTCACCCAGTGCAGCGCTGTGACTCATTGACATGTTTTTAATGGACGAGATTTGCGGCACAGAGGAATACGATGTGTCAGAATTTGGATACACGCACAATACAATAGGGTCATTGTTGCTTTGGCTCTGCACGTGAGATTTGTTGACAATAAGAAAAATATAGAAAATCGCCAGCCAAATCATTTAAGGCTCAGTGGGACCAAAATGAGCAGAATGTGTATCAAAAGGAGTAAAACGTTTTCTCTCTGTCTCCCCCCCAGTCCCCCCCCCTTTTTCTTTTTTTTTTTTTGCATGTGCTCGTGTGTGTGCTTGCAGATGGAAACCAGCATGTTTAGACACTGCTGTGGCCACACCTTTGCAGCGAGGAGAGTAAAATTGCATTTTTTTCTTCATTCATTCTTCACATTCTTCTTAATAAAACCTTGTCTTTGTTGAAAGAGCTCAATCATTTATGAAACAATCATATATTGTACATACTATAGAGAAAAGAGAGCTTTTAATGTCATGAATAATCCTGTGGTGTTGTATGTATTTAATTTCGATATGTTTCTGTCTGTGTATATAAATGGGTGAGTGTGTTTTTGGTAGGTTAAGTGTGCGTGTGCTTAAACTCCTCACATCCCGAGAGCCACAATGCACCAGATTGATTGACATTGAGATTTATTCACATTCTTGAATTCATATCTACATGACCACAGTATCCACTGTGGCCTGGAGGACTGAGCAGCCAAAAATGAAAGAAATAAGAAAAATATATGAAAACCTAAAAAAAGAGGGAAAAAAGCCTTGTGTGTATTTGTGATACTGTTGCTATTTGATGAAATCTTGTACATCCAAAGAGTGTGTTTTCCTTGAAGGTATAAAAAGTAAAATAATTTTTTTGTTTTTGTTTTTTGCTTTGTTGAAGTTAATAGGTTTTACACTGAATGTACCCACAGTATATAAAGCACTTATAGAAAGAACTGGGCAAAATCTCAAGTGAGAGAAAAAAAAAAAACACGGATTGGGAAGGTTTCTACATGACAACAAAGAAATGCTACAATCCTGATGTTTAATGCCATTTATTGAATTGTTACTTTGTTCTGTTATCTGTTTCATTCTGTGATTCAGAATTTTGTTTTATAAAAGATAAGTAGAAAAAGCTTTTTAAATACTTAAAAAATTGTTTGACATTTTAGGAAATACACTTATTCATTTTGGATCGATACCACTCTCATGTCTGTCCATTGAATATGAAGTTACAGCCAGCAGCTGGTTAGCAACTTTGCATAAAGATTGGAAAAGTGGAAGCAGGGCTAACTTGGCTCCAAAAGCTTACTAACATGTTATATCTTGTTCATTTAATTCACACAAAAACTGAAGTATTAAAATGACACTTTGTGGTTTTACAGGGGGTTATGTGCCAGGCTTATGAAACCAAAGCGTTTTGTTTTTACACATTTTGTGCAGATTAAGAGAAATAACTTTCAATTAACAATCAACTAGTGGAAATATGTTACCTTTGGACAAGTTATGTTTCCCTGTTTTCAGTCTGTATGTTAAGTTAAGCTAACCAGCTGCTGACAGTAGCTTGTAGCAATCTTTTATCTCAGCAAGAAACTGAATAAGTGTGTTTGACAAATTGTCCAACTATTCCTTTAAAATGCAGTACTAAGTGCCTTGTTCTCTTGACTTGCTTTGTCGCAAACTTGCCAATTTATATTTACGTGTTTTATATTATATATTGGTTGTTTTTTTTCATTAATGTTTGTTTTCTTGCATAAACTTGGGAATTAGAGACGGAGAAGGATGAGAATATAGTACATGACATTACCACCATTCACTCTGATTAACTATGTAAAGAAATTTACGGGGAATATGAATAGTCAGACAGCCCTCAGAATAACTTTAGATTTAACCAATTTGAAATTCAGACTAAAATAAAAACCAGTCGGTGTTAGTTGCTGGCTGCACACTGAGAGTCTTTTCTGTGTTGTTTGATCTAACACTAACCCTAACACACTGAGCAGATAATCAAGGGGCTGTGCCCTCAAACTTAAGTCTAATGAATTATGATCTATGTGCGCAACTTTAGATAAACCACAAGCAAAAGGATCTACACATTCAAATATGTAATGTTTAAATGTTTGTTTAAAAACAGAGATATGGTTCGTCATCTAAACATTTTATATGTAATTTTTGCTGTATCTACATATAAAGGTTTAAGATAGATCATTACAGGGTATCCACTATCGTCACTAAACAAGTGTCATTTACTGAAAACAGGTTCTAAATCTTCTTAATGCTCAAATGCTTTCGGAAGACCCAGCTTTACAAATCACTAAATCTCCACTGCTACAAGCTGAGATGGTTGGCAACTGTGGGGGATTCCCCGTGAACCCCACAATACTCTTCAGTGGACTGTTTTTATGCTTGGGAAATCCTGTATAGCCATGCTGAGGTTTGTTTGCCTCGGGGAAGATTGATGTCAGTATTGTTTAGATTGTATTTTCGGGGAAATTTGTGTGGCATATAATTAGGAGCATTCCCTGTCACTCAGTCTGTACATAAAATAAATAACACATATGCAAAGAAGAGTTGTAAGCGGTGGTCTTTTCGTCAACAGCCAACCTCAAAGCAGTTCAATGTGCTATGTATTGTTTTGCATGGTGGAAGACACTGATCTATCTCTACAACACTGCCTGAAGATGTCTTGAACTAATTAAGCTCAAAGTTTCAAGCGCATACCACTCTCTGACTAAGAGAACAAGTATGAAAACTAAACGAGGAGCCTTTCAACCCCTTTTTTTGACTTTTCTGATTGGACGCATCACTACTAAACACAACTGTCTCTCAGTTTAAGTTTTGCCCCTGGTGCTTTCCTGACAGGTAATTAAAGGAAGTGAAAATAAAAACAGCAGATGTAGTTTGTCTGACTCACTCACCACCGTTGCCATGGTCTGTTGATAAATGATAAACTACACTGTAAGCTTAAGGAAATTCCCAGTGCCTCATACTATTTTCAAAAAGCTAGCTAATAATTTTGTATTCTTAATTGACATTAATTGTTTTGATCCAGAAACATTCTGTGTATAGTTAAATTTTCAGGTATCGTAGATTTACTGTAAAAACGTGTCCCTTCCCTGAGTGCTTGAGTGCTGAAAAATGATCATCATAGAGACGCATCCACCCTTAAACCACAACAAGTAGGTTTGTGTGTGTATGCTTTTAAATAATTGAGATCATTTAAGTCAAATCTGGCTACGAAATCATAATTCACACTAGCCTTTTCATTACAAGCTGCAACCTTCCCAGCATGTTTGGTGCCACATCAGATCCACACCAATGACTTAATTGGTAGTTTTGTATCTGCATGTCTGACCGAAACTAAGAATGTCGCCGTGTTAAATCACTTGGAGGTGAGTTTCTGATACACTGAGTTGGAGGAGGAACCTAATTTTTTCATGAGAAGGATTTTCCCACCTGGATTACTGGTATATGAAAATGATTCATTCTACTTTCAGCTGTGGGTGTGGCTGAGTGCATTGGGTGGGGGTCTGGGCGTTAGCCCAAGAGGCATCTATGACAGTCTCAGTCATGTCAGATCCTGTCTCTTCCTGTTTTAGGCTTTCTACATGTCTTAAATGTACTACAGAGTCATTTTACACTCATAAGTGTTTGATGCCAATAAATAACACATGCAGCCACTCTGAAAGGTCTGAAAATGCAAGAGACCATTGATTTAACTGAGATTGTTTTATTTACACCCATAAACACAGAGCATCTAATTTAAAGGATGGGAATAGGAAAACAACAATGTTCAACTGGATATAATTAGTAGGTGGTGGAATTAGGGAAACAGGTGGGACTGGGGTGTGGCAGGAAGGCTGGGGTTTGGTTTGAGGCGGTGGCTGCAGGATGAGGTTGATGGTTACACTGTTCGCTCAGCACGTCAGTGTCTATTTCCTTAATCCTCTCTTGGACCTCTTGGATCTGTTGAAAACAAGGAAAGGGTCACGCGGGACAAAAGGCACAACTTTGAGGTTGCAGAATCCAGTGCATTTCAAAAAAGAACAAGGCAATCAGCAGAAATATTCAGACATTCAAGTGCTGTCAGTGTGTCTGTGACAGGTGTGACAGATGACCTGCCTGCCACACCCAACCATACATCTAGCTTACCCAGGTATAGTGAATAACAGGGCCTTGGGGGCGGGGGAGGGGTGGCGTGCTTTTAAAGACGAGCAAAATGAGAGCTGGAACGTGACGGGGAGGAGAAGGTACCTGCCCTCAAAATGACTTTAAGATAGTGAGGAGTATCAAAAGGCATGTACAGCCTGACAGCACATGAACATGCTCACCTTTGTATGCAATTATCACATAAGTGAGTCAAACTATAGCTTGACAAGCTAGCTGTTGTGTCTGACTCTACTGCATGCCTGTGTGACTGTTTGTCTGAAGCAGTTATATATTTTACTAATGGCATCCTTTATTCATAGCTCTTGTCAGTCACACTGCAGCATGATCTCAGGGCCCCACCATTATTCTTAGAACTTGAATTACACAAACTACCCAAAACCATAACCGACTATGTTTTAGTAACCTGAAACTTAAAGGGGCACTACACTGATTTTAAACATCAAGTTTAGTTTACTCCACAGGCACGGCACTACTCAGCTTGCAAAAATAGTGATATAATGTCTTCTGTGGCTCTAGAGAAAACTTCCCAAAGTATGAAAAAATAACCCTGATGATGTCACCGTGATCTCGGCTTGTGCTGCGCTCATGTCATCCGACAACCTCAAGACAGTTGTATGATCACAGAGTTTTGACAACAAAACGCTATATCCATAAAATTTGGGTTTAATCACCTTGAACGACGATGTTTGTTTGGTTTTCAGGAACTTCCATATTATGTTGTGCCAAGTCGGATATATCAGAAAAGGTTTCAGAAACGTTTCCCAAGTTGGCATGAATGATATTTACAACTGAGAATTTCTTAACCACGATAAATTCCATATGACATGAATGAAGCATTAGACTTAGAGACTTCAATTTTTTAACAAAAAATCTGTTATAAACTGGGGGCATGGAGTTGGATTTGGGCGTGGACATAGGAAATTACCAGGCAAGAAAGGTGTAAAGAAAGATGCTACTGAGTTGCATCATGGTGGTGGAAGTGTAGGATCCATTGTTTCTGACTTAAACTAAGGGCTAAACGTGAGGATATGTCTGCCTCTTCTCCATCAATTTTGACCTTTTTTTTATCTGTCTCTGTCTTTTTATTATTCTTTGTCCCCCAATTTAATGGAAGTGCAACACCACATTTCTGGAGTACATATTTAAATCCTAATCTTTGTACATTTTAGTTTATTAGTTGGAATACAATTTTTGTTCATGTCACATCATCTGTCTTTCTAAGCTCACGGTCATGGAGCATCTGTTGTGAAAGGTGTGTGTGACGAGAGAAAAAATGAGATTCAGATTATGCATTCTTACGTTTTCTGATGGTCACTGACACGGTTCCTCAGCACATTTATCTGAAACAAAGAAAACATGCAAATGTTACTCTAAGGAGGTCTATTAGATCCTTTGCCTTTAATAATATGTGTTGTATACACACACACACACACACACACACCTCATATTTCTGTCTGGTGAACTCGTACTGCAGTTCAAACTTCTCTGCCTCCAGCTGGTACATCCACTCCCACAGCTCCTTTGCTTTCTCCCTGTAAGACACAGACACAAAAAAATGGTGCTGAATGGTTGTTTTTTTTATGTTGCGGGATTATTTTCATTACTTTATGTTTATCAAAAAGAGTGTCCCTAACAAAAATAATTAAAAATACTCTCCACATACTTGAGTTTTTCCTGGCTTAAGTTCTCGATGTCCAGAGATTTACGTCTTTCATTCAGGATCTTCTTCTTCTTCTCCCTCTCAGTCTGCCTCTTACCACTCCGTTTCTCTGTCTGTGGGAAAGTGGAATAATCCATCACTCTTTTCTTCAGGTTTTAACTACTTTACTCCCCCATGATGAACCCTCCACCTGCTTACCAACTTCTGCATGTAACCTCCAAAGTGCAGGCTGGTCAGGGTTTTCTTCTTCTTGGCGTCATCCTCTGCTCTCTTCTTGGCCTCCTCCTCCTCCTTACGAGTTCTTTCCTCCTAAAGAGACGTGGATCCAGAGAGAAAGAGGACCAGTAGTGAAGGCAAGAATTTTAATTTACATTACAGCATTTGGGATCGGGCTCTACCTCAAGACGCTTCTGTCGCTCCTTCTCTCTCTCGCTGCGGATTCTTTGCTGCTCTGCTCTCTCAGAACGACGCTTTTCCTGCACAATAGATTATCCCAATTTAACACATCTTAAACAGATATTTAATGTTACGTGTGTGTTAATAGGTTTGCGTTAAACTGGCCATAGTGTAGGGAACTCACAATCCTCTCCTTGAGATGAATGAGCTCCTCTTCTTCTTTCTTCCTGCTTTCAAAGTGAACCTCGATCAAAGTCTGAAGCTCCATCAGGTCCTTCTCCATCCTCTTCCGATGTATATCCTACAGAAACAGGGATTCGGTGAGCCAGTGTTTTTTGTATTTCAGGTAATGCACCTATGTTTTAACGTAGAGAGGGGCAGACACCCTCTCTACGTTTAAGAGTAGGCTTAAAACTTTCCTTTTTGATAAAGCTTATAGTTAGGGCCGGCCAGGCTCGCCTTGGACCGGCCCTTAGTTATCCTGCTATAGGCCTAGACTGCCGGGGGACTTCCCATGATGCACTGAGCTCCTCTCTTCTCCTCCTCCTCTCCATTTGTATGCTTTCATTTACCATTAATGCATGTTACTAACTTGACTTCTTCCCCAGAGTTTTTGTGCTTTCACGTCTCACAGGACGGTCCAGTGCCTGAATGGTGGGCCATGGCCGTGGGGACTGTGGCGTGGTCTTGTAGATGTCCTGCCTCCATCACTGCTACTACATTATTACTACAAGTCATATCTCTACTACTATTATTGTTGTCACGGTTATGTTGTTGTTGTTGTTATAAATTACACGCTTCTCTGTGTCTCTTTTGTTGTGATTTGGCACTATATAAATAAATACATTGAAATTGAATTGTTTCATTGGTTTCCACATTAGAGAAAGACAAGATACACACATTTGTTATTGGTCTCAAATTAAAGGGACACGGTGCATAAAGAGCTTCATTCGCATTTCACTGAGTGAAGTAGTGGAAAATTTAATTAAATATATACCAAGTCATTTCATACTGAATAGGAACTTAAGAAAAAGGCATATCTATCTCAAAATAACATCTGCTGATTATCAACATTACATAATACACCCTTAGAGAGAAATGTATGCACAGTATGGGCTGTAAAATCTGTCACTCACATCAAAATCAACCTTCTCTCCATCTGGGATCTTGGGAGGGATGAGGTTGGGCATGATAAATGGCCTGAAGATTAAAAAAAAAAAGAGGAGGACAAAGAGTAAGTTACAGAAGATGAGAATAAAAACAGAAGTAAAACATGAGTCACTGTTTCTGTGGATGGCAAATGAAGATAAAATGCAATCAGCAGGTTTAAAAACATGCCAAACAAATGGCGCTTCAATGTATTAATGCATATCTGTGTCTGTCAATAGTCTGGAAATGCTCTGTGGAAGCTTCGGAAAACAACAAAAATTTATTTTTATTTCACAGATTTATAGTTAGGATTACACTTACATGAGGGTTAGGTTTAGAATCAAGGTTAGGTATAAGAATTTTGAGCAGTATAAGAATTTTTACTGCAAGAGTGTTTCCCCTGCTGCTGACTTCTGCTTCATATTTCAACTGACAGACATGAGAGTGATTTGAGTGTGTGTGTGTGTGTGTGTGTGTGTGTGTGTGCGCGTGCACGCGTGCTGCTCACTTGAATTTTGGCTTGGCCTCCTCCTCTGTTGAGAAAAGAAAATAAAAATAGAAAGGGAGGAGACTGATAAGTGAGTCCAGACCCCACACACACGCATACCAAGACTAATACATCAAAAGCAATGTGTAAGACATGCCAGCATTCATTTTGATCAATTTAAATAAACAATAAACTTTTACCTTCTCCCTCCTCTGCTTCTCCTTCTTCATCTGAAACCAAATTAAAATTCTTGAGAATTTGTTGTGTGTGTGTGTGTGTGTCAGACAAAATTGCTGATGAGAGACAAAATGATACATCAGAGAACATGAAACAAATAGAAAGATCAAAACAGGGCCCCGCTTGTGTTGGTGCTTGTGTCAAAGGTGAGGTGATGCATGTCACATATCATAAATAGCACCCCCGGAGAGATATGACAGGTTGAGTGGAAAGATAATAAACGGTCTCTCACAAAAAAAGAGGCACGGTATCTGTGACCTCTGAATGACACTCAACCAAACATTTTAAACAAAGGCCGTAAAAACGTCAACATTTGTCCTCCAATTAGAGGAAGGATTCCAACTGGTGTTGGTGACTTGACAAAGAGTCGACAGCCATGCTAGCAGTACTGTGCAGTTGTATTTAGGTGGGGCGCTTTGAGCTAAATGCTTCTGAATGTTAACATGCTGATGTTTAGCAGGTACAATGTTTACCATCTTCAGCACTGAACACAAGAAGCTACAGCTGAGGGTGATGGGAAACCATTTTGCTAAGTCAAACAGTCACTTTCTGCTGCCCAGTGTGAGTGTGTGACGCATCAGGTGACAGGTGCCTCACAGGGCTTTTATTTATTGAAAGACACAGATGAGAGAAAGATTAAAATGAATTTGACATTTCATATGATTGGCAACGTGTGAGAGAGAGACGCCTTAACGTTAACATAAGGTTAACAGCAAACAAAGATACCTAATTCTGACTAATGAGCAAGAGCCTTAAGGCTGGGAGGGACGCCAAGGAAAAACACCCAACCAGTCACTGTGTCTTCTTCTAATAGGAAGAAGATGTGTAGGTTAAACTCAACACTTACACATTCCTACATGTTTTCTACTTTCAAACCCCCTCACCTTCTTCTTCATTGGCCTCTTCCTCTGCTTCAGGCTTGTCTTCCTCCTGCAGGGCCTCTGGCAGAAAGGAAAATCATATAGCAGATAGTGACATATCAGTGAGAAATGTTGACAGTTACAGGGTGTGATGTTGAGTCATTGCCTGATTAAGACGGTCACTCTCCTTTGACAATGACTTCTCATTTTTCATACGTTCATGGTAAAAGTAATGAGATGACAGCAGCTTCTAAACCGAAATTAAATGTTTCTCTCTCTCTTTTCCCTCATCCCTGATATTACAGGAGCTTGTTTGCACTTTTTGATGATATATCCACATTATGTTAGTTTGGCTGTTGGATTGACACTGAGCCCCAGATTAGCATCGAGAACCTGGAGAGCCTTGCAGAGAGATAACAAGTGAGAGAATGAGCTACCCACCTCTGCTATTTAAAGCAGATAGCACTCAAGTATGGGTGAAGAGACGTGTGTGTTTATTTGGAGTCAGATAGATGTGATGACGCTATACTTTCACAGCTCTGACTGGAAGTGATGAGGCATGTGCGGTATTCAAAAACAAAATGACACTCACCAGTTCATGAGCAGTTCGGGCCAACATTTGTGAACATTAACAACAGTGGCAAAAGTCCCAAATATATTATCTCATCAGGTGACACTTTCTGAAATATCCCCATTGCTGACAGCAAAGAGAGGCTGAATTTGTGGATTCAGACAAGTCTGTGTGAGCTTTTGATAGTAGCGCTAACACTGCTAATTCAAAAACATCACATCAGGGACAGTCATGTCTAGTCTCCTTGGTTTGACATTGCCAGTTTGTCAAATGTTAAATGGATATTTTCAGCTCTGGCCTTATTTCTCAATAATACTTGTAATGTACAGAAGAAAAAAAAAACGTCTGGTACTGGTATCATGTCCACAAATCCAGCCTGACATTTACTGTCTATGGAGTATCTCAAAAAATACGCTTTTCAGCTCAAAGCACAAGCAGTACCTTCCTCTGCCTCCACCTCCTCCTCCTCCTCCTCCTGCACCTCCTCCTCTACCCCCTCCTCCTCTGCCAAGCAAAGCACAGAGCTGGTTAGTACAGCCAGAAGAAAGAAAGAAAGACCTCTTTTTAAGCATGATGAGATCATGCATGAATGCTTTCAGTAATCATTCATGAGTGTGACAGCTGCTGTAATTTAGCCACAGGCATCCTGACTGTCAGGACAAACAATGCTCATCACTCCACCAGTTGCTTATACAACTAGCATTACATGCAGCCTACTGAAACAATCAAAAATCATTAATTTATAATCCAGAGATTGATTTATAAATGTCAGCGCTGAAGCTGTACAGCACCAAGTCCCGTACCTTCTGCAGCCTCCTCTTCTGAAACCACGCAGCCAGGGAAACACACGAGAGAGAAGGAAAATACAGACGTAATCACATAATGAGAGATACAAACAGGTGGTTTCTTAGCGCCGCATATTCAACTACTGTTACTGCAGTGCCACTGATGCTACAACTAATTACAAGAAAAAAGAAGAAACCACCATCAAGATACTGAACAAATAACTTTTACATCCTGTACATTTCCCAAAATATCTACCTACTGTACTGTGCTCAACAAGAAAGTGTTCTGGCACAAACACACTTTATGCTGCAATCAGGGAAAAATTCTGACCCCTGCAGCTATTCAAACTGTATGCCAAGCTAACAATCAGGCTGAGCATTCACATTTGATTCATAGATCAATTTGACATTGTCATTCACAGGGGGGACAACTAAGAGAATGTCTTTAATGTCCTTTTAAATCTATATAATACTGTACGTAGTCTGTAGTAGTATCGGGTTACTATATTAAGCTCACTGGATTACAGAGAGAAACTATTTGCCTTAACAACATGGCTTTAGTTTTAACAGTATATCACATCTTTCAGTACTGAAACCATACTGTACGTGATGAGTTCTTACCTTCCACCTCCCTGTGAAAATGAGACACATATGTACGTTATTATTATGATCCAGGAACAGGTTTACATAGCAACTGTCATCACATCACAGAAACATAAAGCTGTCATGACAATGGATGAAAAGAAACTACGGTACATGTCTGGATATGTGCAGTTGCTTAACAGTGTATTTCTACATTTACACCTGACACACGTTTTGCATGACAAAGCAGGATAAGCAGCTTTTATGTGATGACTGAAATTCGAGAAAAGCTTCAACCTACTCCTCGTACTCCTCCACCACTTCCTCGGTGTCCGACATGGCTGTGATCAGGTGTGAATCTGCACGTTGAACACAAGACTCCGTAAATTCACCTGGAAATCACGCTCCACTTCAATTTCTCACCGTTTACAGCATGCTTACAACATTTTCTAGTGTGCAGAGTGTTTTTTTTTTCTGGTTTTATCTCCCTTCACACACAATCAGTAAAGCTTACCGGAGGATCAGATGGAGTGATGGAGAGATTCAGCAGAAGAGAGATCCTCGCTTCCACCAAGAGGAACGTGAGGTGACTGTCAGAGGGTAAAGGGACAGACTGCGTTGTGGGGAAAGAGGCTTTAGGACCCCTTGTTGTGTTATTAATAACTTTTTTAGATAGCTTGTACTCTCCATTATCACCATTGCCAAAAAAGGCCGCTGTGTGCACGGCTGCTGGGTTGCATTGCCAAAGAGACCCAGATAAAGCCACAGATGATGATTCATGCACACACACACACACATTCTCTCACCATGTATGGCAACCTGCCACCGACAAAACACAGACATACAACTCTTATCTACATCCACCCTCCTCCGAGATAAGTGACTCTGAAGAGTATAGGTGCGTTTAAAACTAGACCGTTTCCGTGTCGTGTAAGTAAGGAATAAAAATGTTATGACAGACATTTGTAGTATTAAAATTATTTATTCCTTAAGCAGGCAGCATGTTGCCCATAAGGATGGACAGGACAATATGATATTTTTGCAGATTAGATAAAAACATAAAATTAAAACTCCAGAATCCCCACTCCTGCAATTCAATAAACATAGGTATCCATAGGCATCATTAACCTTAAGATTTTCACCTGTTTAAAGTGCTTGACAAATTACACAAAGGCAAAAAAGCTGAAGACTTTTAAAACAAATATCTCTGCCCTTTCTTTTTACTCTTTTTTTCCTTGCATATTAACCATCTTCCTCTTGTATTTTAATGTCTGAAATTAGGTGAATTTATTCTTCAAGAAGCAATGCAAAAGTGTGCGATAGAAGCAGTATCCTCCTTTTCAGTTCTCTAAAGCTACAACTCAAGTTGCTTTTTTTTCTCTATTTCTCCTATCTGTTGCTTCTGTGTGCTTTGGCAGTGAAGAAGAACAAAACATAAAAAGCTTGAAGAAACAATCAGTCAGTCTTGGCGTCCATTAATCTTCCAGTTGTCTCTTTCTCCTCTTGCCATCTTCTGATTTCCTGCAAATAAAAACATGGAAGAAATACGATAATAAATTGTTACTGAAGAAATGCATTTTTATTTGATATTATAATAAACAGTAAAGCTACTGCATGTTAACATCGTTGGAAGCTTCGGATCGGTTTCATTTAAAAGGTTTTTTGCTCATTTCCATGAAAAACACTAAACAAATACTGTAAGTACGGGACAGTTTTCTTACTGTAGTGGGCATCCTTCACTTTTTTGCGACACTGTCGTCCCCTCTGCTCTCAAACAAGCTCCTCTTGCTGGTGATGTCCACATGTCTCAAGTCCTACAGAGAGAAAATTGAAAGATTTATTTTTACATGGCAATCAATCTGCAATGCAACAGAAAACATACAGAAAAGAGAAAAAACTTGAACTAGATTTGTCCAATAAACTAATGTGTCAGATTTCTCTCTTTCTCTCTTATTTCTGCTAGGATAAACCAGAGATGACTGTGTCCTTGCAGCCACAGATACATTACTGTTAAAACTAACAGCAACTCAGGTATGTCAGAGAAACTTTTTTGACCTTATGAATTAACTGTTGAACATAAGTCTCTGATCACGAGTCAAAGATCTCCCACTATGACAGAGCAGAACAAGAATAAAAAGAATGAATGCTAAGTAAACAAAGAATAAAAATGACGTTTCTAATGAATTTAAATCACAAATAATCATAAGGGCTGGAACCACAAGAGAAAACCTATTTAACCATCACACACTGTTCATATTTTGACCCTCCACAGTTTCCCCTTATAATTAGTCTCTATACCAAACCTCTGAACCACAAACCAAACATGTCTCATTCATAAATACCTCATCAGCCATTAATTGAAAAAAAAAAAAGTGGGTGATTAAACAGTTTTTGAATAAATACAGGTCAAATTTAACCCAGAACACTCTCCATGTACAAGGAATGTGTATCAGCTGCACAAAAATAAAAAGTTCAAATATTTACATTTTTGTAAATATTTATATTTTCTGGCTCATTCTGGGAAAATTCATAACATTTCAGGCTAAAAGAACAGCGTTTAGGGTGTTTTTATTACTCTCAAATGTAAAAATGGGCCAAATTTGACCTGAACAGTTAAGAATGCACTTAATTAATGGAAACAGCTGGACAACATTCAAATAAAGACCTTAATAATGAAAGTAAAATGCAAAAGTAATCAAAGGTAAGCAGCAGGAAGAAAAGGATTTAATTTACTTTGGACACTGAGGCACATACAGCTGAAAGAGTACTACTGCCCCCTAGCCGCCAGATGCTACACTTGTATAACTTCCGACATGACACAGGTTTAGTTGACCTGAAACAATGCAAATAGTCTGTTTAATAGGTGATCTGACCGTGGGGCTTTGCGAAGAGCCAGTTTGGTTGGTCTTGTTGAGCCAGCGGCTGATCCGGTCTGACATTCCTGATGTGAAGGTTCTGAATTCCTGATAACACACAGAGATGAGGGATCATTAGAGCGCATGCACCATAAATACATCACACAGTATGCTTTGAAGGAACTGATACAGAACAAAAACTGTTATGAGTCATGAACGTACCTGTCTGGAAACTCCAGGGCTGGTGGGGCCGGCTGCCTGCTGCTCCTTCTCAAAGAGGCCTCTCTTCCTGGACACCTCCTCCAGCAGGAAAAGGGTCCTCTGGGTCACGTCTGGAGATCGCGTCACTTCAGATTTCTACACACATACAGGAGGCAGAGTCGAGAAAAAAGGCACTTTGTTGTTGATTGATTGCATTCTATCAACAACAACAGTGTGTTTGCTTGTTTGTTTTAAACCTTACACCATAGCATTTATAGTGCTAACACCTGACATAGAGTAATAATATGATTGTACAGTATGCTGTATTTTGCTGTGACATCAACATGCTGCATTATAAGGCTGAGTTTCTGTGTTTTGTCGCCTGAGAGTCTGACCTGTGCAGCCTGGGCCAGTCTCTGCATCTTCTCCTGAATGGACCGGGATGAAATCCTCTGCTTGGAGCTTCACAAAACACAATGCACATATACAAAGGTCCAGTTTTATTCCGGTAAGTCAACTGCTGCACTAAAAAAAGAGTCAAATTAGTCGGTGATAAAAACTCACTTCCTCTGGAAGGATGATGCTTTGTCTCCATCTTCATCTTGGTCCTGGTTCAAACCCAAAGAGAATTAAAGTTAGTAAAGTAAGTCGACATCTGCAATCTTTTTACTCAGCTGATATTGAAAGAATACCTCCCTGTCCAAGGTGCAGAGTGAAGAGATAGTGTAAATGATCTCAATAAAGAATTTGATATAATAAAGCCAAAAAACAAGTGCAGTGATCATTTGGTTATTTATGTTTGCTGACATTCTGTTTTGCTAATTTTATTCTTGTGTTTTCTTTTAGTATTTGTTTCACATAAAGCATTTTTTGTTGATTGATTGAAGTGCAATAAAAACTATTGAAACTAACTTTTACTTTACATCAGGTGAAAGTAAATTGTTATCTTACTGTGTTGGCTTCAAACTTCTTGGACGCCACCCTGACACTTGCACTAAAACAGAATAAAACAGTTGAAATTGAACTGAAGGTATACAGACACAGCAAGGCTCAGGGTAAAAACAAGGATTTTTTTTTTCTTACCTCCTCTGCAGCGGTGCGCTTTCGTCCTCTTTCTTCCTCATCATCTGTTGATAACCAAGCATAAGTAAGGGTGTGTTAGCAGACCTTGCAGTCATCCAAATGTCAACAGCTAATGACCTGCTCAGTCATCCTCCTTCTTCTGATGTGTTAGGGTGTTAACAAAGCAGGCAGCCAGCACTGTAAGCTGGTAAATATTGATTCAGCTATTAGCATATGCCCAAAGCTTTTGGCACAAGCAAACTATCCTGAACTATCTGACAGCTGTTGCAAGATTAAATCTTGTTTTAACAGTCAAATTGGAATAAGTTAATGTTGGCCCTCGCTTGGGAGGGTGTGTGTGTGTGTGTGTGTGTGTGTGTTTACCCTGAAAGATATGGTCCTGGAGCTCTGTCTGACAAAAGCAGGTTTGGTAGACTGTTCAAAGGGAGAAGAGCCATTCACACTGGTCTGAGGTAAATTAAAAAAACATAAAACATTCAAGATTGTTAACTTTGTGCTAAGCAGCCGCAGGTGCCGCTCCACTTCTGTGCTCTTAACACTAGAGGGTGCTTTTGCTTTATTAAATTGTCGAGCAGTGGCGTCAGCACTTTGCAAGCAGTCAAACTCCATTTGACAAGCAAAACATGAAGCAGAGATAGTTATGTTATAAATGATGTCATTTGACAGTGTATTCATGCGTGTTAAACTACCTCCTGCGTGTGTCCGTTCTGAACGGGGCTCTGAGCTCCCCTAGGTGAGGGACTCTGACAGGGCGAAGGCCAGTGTTCTCGAGGTGACATGGGGGTCGTTGGAGAGCAAGGGCTCATGGGAGTTGTGCGCCCGCTGACAGAGGGGCTCTTGTCGAGCGAGATGGAGACAGAACTGCAACACCAGAAACGCAAGTGAGCTAAAACGTAAGTGGAAGATGTGCACGAGAAAGCAACCACTGATCCAGGACCAACTCACAGTAAAGCTGCAGTCTATCAAAGGACGGGTTCAGTCCAACAGTCAGGAGCCCAAAGGAACACTGACACAGGTTTTTCTTGCTGTAATATGAGAATTCAGCCGTCCAAATTAGTCAAATCAAGTCAATATCTTTTAAAGTTACTGACATTTCAGGGCCAAATTCACTCTTTTTGTTACTATCCTTACCCTGCAGCTGAACAGGGAAGCACTGTCCATTGAGACACAAAGAGGCTCTCTTATTTGACTAACTGACAGCTGAAGCCTCATATTATCTTCAGATAAAGTTTTCAATACATTTTTGCTCAAAATGACGACTGTGGATTTTGTCGCCCATCACTTAGATTTGGGGGAGATCTTCTAATGGCCAGTATGGACAGCAGGAATGATTACAGTGAGCAAAACCTGTTTTAAGACAGACTTGAAAAATTGTGAACCCGTCCTTTAAAGTCTTAACGGCACCCTATTCACCGGCCTCTTTTTGAAATATTTCTTTTTTTCTATTATGTGTCTCTCTCATTACAATTATCCTTTATTGTATAATAAAATTACATAAACCAAATGTGAAAATTTGCCTTAATTACCATGACAAACTGCCAGGAATGGTGACTGACATTTTTATGCTTTGACTGGCAAATTGAACAGATCACTGTTACAACGTATGAAATACCTCATGAAAGCCAGATCAATGCACTTTGTATTTGTAACCACGGAAAGCCAGAGGTACAATTTGTGTTTTCAAACTCATAGACCATCAAATGTCTGCCTCAGAATGTCTTGACAAGATTTTTTGATGGGACAAAGGTCTGTCGATGCAAGATTAAGTGATACACAGCGTATATTTATATGTCCGGTATACTTTAAGTAAGTATACTGTGATGTTTCCAAATTCTATGTGTCTTTTGAAGACTGGTTTGTAAGCACATGTCCTCATGGTTGATTATTTCAACAAAAACCAAGGCCACTATTCATTTTTAACTGGTGATCCTCATGATTTTGGCAGCTCTATCGCTGCTGTTCTCTGCTGCTACACCTTAATTTAATAACTTTTATCTTATCTTAAAAAAATGTTTTGCTACTTCCCGAAGGCTAACCTTCAAAAAGAGCAATAAAAAAAAATGTGCTTGTTAACCTGACAAACTTGCGAGCTGAGTTGGACGGCGGCTTGGGATCAGGGTCACTGCCCGACGACTCTCCGTTTTCGTGCTAACAAAGACACAAACGTAGAGACACAATCAAAATGAGCGCACAACACACAAGCTTTTGTACAGAGCCACCTGAGACACACCTAGCGTTACATAACACTGCACAGGTATGGCCTAATTTGCAGACACACTGAATAAGAGCCGCCATCAAGTGTAATAAAAGATAAAGTTCAAATTATGACCTTAAGCACTCCTTATCAAAGTTTTATGGATTATTTGCATGGTCACTTGGTTCACTGGAAGAGTGCCAGTCCAGTAATATGACAGGAGATGAATGTACATACTTTCCTCTATCCTCAAAGAAAAGTTGTTTATAACTAGCAGATATGACATGCATGTCTATGTCCTCCTAAATATTGTTACTAATGTACGCTGAGACTCTCCATCTTTACAGAGTATGTGTTTGCGTGAGAAGGTGGTTCAGTGTATGATCTCTGAGCTGTTGTTGTAGGGTGTTGAAAATGATTAACATGAGTCTTCCTCTGCGTGGGGCAACAGCTAACTGTGATTAACCGCACTGCAGGTTGGCACTATTGGTAGCACTGTGTTATGACTCAGTAAAGTATTAATAGCTTGGGTCCGAGTGAAGGCTTCTCTAGTGTTTTTGTGCCTATCATCTGTCAGTGAAGGCAGTTCACGCATTGTCAAAAGTAAAATGGCAAAATTTGTGACAAAATATTTCTTTCATAGCGGTGAAAGGAAGCAACTGGCTCCATTCTTACTTGTCTGTCTGCGAAGTTAGTGTTGGTATTGCTTCTACTGTTGCTGCTGGGACTGTAAGAGGCTGTTTTTAGGGGCGGTTGCGGTTTGGTTTTGACCAAGGGGGGTGCACTGCCCTGCCCCTCATCCAAGTCCCCAAGTAGCTCGACCCTTGCGCCTCCTGCGAAGCCGCCTCCTTCTTCTCTGTCGGGTTCCGCTCCATCCTCCCCTACCTCCTTCTGTCGTCTCAGCGTCTCCACATGCCGCATCCTCCGCTTTTCATCGCGGACGCGCAGCATCTCCACGAAGTCCAGTTGCATCTGCTCCACACTGGAGATAAACAGTATATATATACACACACACATGTGGATGAGCGATATATGATGGATTGTCTGTACAGAGCACCCCTCTGTACAGACAATCCATCATATATCCTGTCAGTCCTGTGTCAGATCAGGTTTCTTTAATGAAAGACTCTACAGTTCTCTCTCTTTGAAGGCTGCTTCTGCTCCAGGTACTCAGCTGCTGGTATTTTTTTTGACAGCTTTTCATACTTTGCATACATGGTGTCAGGTTTTTTTCATGTTTGAAAAGTATACAGATGACACAGACCCATGGGGCAGAAGTGTAAGAATCCCCCCTTCCCTCTTTGCACCTGAAATCCAACCACTAAAAAGGCTTCCCATCAAAGATTATGCTTTCTCTTACATATCAGCATTGCATACCAGAAACAAAGAAAAGATGGCGAGAATGAAACAAAAAGAGAGAGAAAATAGAAGTTGAAAAACACGCAGAAAGAAAGGAGAGCACACACACACACCTACAGCAACAGAATCATGATCCAGCTTCGGAAGGTACAAATCAAATTCTGTTTTAGTGAATAGTGAGAATAACCTGCTGATGCCCTGAGACATCTCACTTGTGGAGTCTGTCCCACGGGTGCCGTCACTGGTGGGCGTGCCTCCGGGTGTTGTGCTGAAGTCAGCGTCAAAGTCGGCGCCGCTTGAGCTCTTCACCCTCCTCCTCTTCTCCCTCTCCACTTCCTCCTCATCTTCCATTGTCCATTGGCGCGCCAGGCTGAGGACAGAGTGATAATACACACATGATATTCAATAAACATGGATGTAAAACAGAAAACGAAACAAGGGCAGAGGCACAAGGGCAAAAATGAAGAGACACATGGCAGACAAATGCACTGTCTAAACAATCCATCTACTGTCAAAACTTGAAATCCACAGAAATGAATCCTGCTTGTTTTGGGGAAGAAGAGATTACAGTTAAAATAACCGTTACACAGAACCTGCTTTACTTGTTCATTATCTGTTTATGAGTAGAGTCACAGTTGGTTGCCTGTCTAAGCAACTTTAAATCAAGCTTTAAGCACAGAAAACACAGTATTGCTGCAGTCAGTTACAGTGCTGCAGGAAGCTGATTTTCTCTCCGGATAAACACATTTACAAGAAGGTAAAATGGTTAAAAAAAATAGTCACATTTTAACCTGAAAAACCACAACTGTGGTCAGTTTTAACTGCTAGAAAGATATTATTCAAACATCACAGCAACGATAGAAGAGCCTGTAACACAGTGGAGACAATACCACAATGTGTGTGATACCGTATGGCTCACTGCTGACTTCTGTTACAGGCATATACAGGTAATATTGTCAAGAAACGCTAGTAAAAAAGGCTAAAATAACTGACCATTTATGCTAGTATAAAATTTTACTTCAAAAAGCAGCAGCTGCAGATGGTGCTCTCAAACACAGGTGTCATATTGCTTTAAGAAAACTCCAGCTGCCAGCTAAACTCTTACCTGGACAAAGCCGACCAGTTTTTCCGACTGATGGACATATTGGACGAAAAGTAAAGTAAAGCTTCCAGGTGCACTTCACTCACGGACACAAAGTCGACTGACGGGCACTCTAAAGGTGGCAGTCAAATTACAGTCAGTGCGGCACAAAGCAGTCCACCTTTACCCCGCTGCAGTCCACTGAGGTGTCACATGACCGCAAAGGTAAGCTACCCACCTGAGAGAGAGAGAGAGAGAGAGAGAGAGAGAGAGAGAGAGAGAGAGAGAGAGAGAGAGAGAGAGAGAGAGAGAGATTCTCCATGTATGGTAGCAGTGTGGCACTTTTGCTGTGACTGTCACTCTTTTAAAGGCCATTTTACACGACCTGATATAATATAGCCCTTGCTAGAATACAGGCAGCATAATTGTTAAATCTAAAACAATACAGTAATTAAATTATTATTGTTATTATTGTTATTATTAGGAAAAGGGAAGAGTTCAGCAATAACCAAGTACAACTGATGTAATATGAACTCCTCAGCGGTTACTTAGCAACTAGCCACTGCTACTACTCAACAATTATTAATTACTGAGTAAAATTTAAGTAGAAAATAGAAGGATTTGTAAATATAGCACTTTTTGAAAAAGTTAAAGCTTATGAGAGTTAAGACAGTTAAAGACAAAAAAATATATCAAAGAGGCAATAAAGTATCAGGCAACACCAACAAAATACAATTAAAATAGACAGACATAGAACAAAACAGTAAAAACATCTCTTCAAAGTGTTTTTTAAAGAAAGGTCAATTGAATTGGATGGTCTAATAGTATATAATAGTAAAACTTTAACTATGTTTTTATGCATGTCCAATTCTGCATTGATGCCTTGTTGCAGGGGACAACTGCGGTCTCTTTACGGTGTGAGTCAGATTGTTTGCTCTGCTGTGTGAGGCCACACCCTTCCCTGGAGCACAGTATGTCGGACTCTGACCCAGGCTCAGGCTCTGTCCCAACACACACAGTCTCCACCTCACCTGGCTTTACACCACACCTGCACCTGCTATGTGCTGAGCATGAGGCCACAATAACCAGGGTGAGCTACTAACATGATTACAGATTAAGTGTAGCATCTGATGCTCATCCAGATCCTTCTTTCTTTAGTGTGCGATCATCCTTCACTGACGTTTGGAGAGGGTTGGCTTATTCTAACATGTACCATTAAGATGCTATCTTATAGAACAAGTTTGCATGTCACTCCCTAGCCAAAGAAGCGATGTATGCTGTGTCATTCCAGGCACTGAAGAGTTTAATCTGTCTTTATGTTTGTATGAATGTGTGCAGTGTTCAAACTCCGTCTGAGCCTAAAATTAGGCTTACATTTTCAGGGAAGACCTGCCCTCACAAATAGGGAGTGAATCAGACAGACATCCCCCCCACCCATGAGGAAAAGATGTATTTAGTGACACATGGCCACAGCTGGCTCTTTGCATCCAAAGAGGACTGTTTTACAGCTGTGGACAGGATGCTGCCCTGAACAGCTGGCAGACAAAGTAAATCAGCAGAAATGTGTCACTTACCATGTAAGATGTGTTGCAGAAGTGTCTGTGTGACCAGAGGCTGTGTATCCATGAATGCTGTAAGGTGTTTTTACAGCTGTGACTGAACAAAGTCACCTTTTACCCCTATCTGGAATGGTAAAAATCATACTTCTTTGCTGTACTTCTAGTATATTGTACTACTGCAAAGAGAAGACAGGTGTAACAAGAAAACCCTGAATGTGGTGAAGATCCCCTTATTTAAATGAAGCCATTGTTCATTGAGCGCACAATCGCAAAGGAAAAAGCGCACAAAGAAATGTGATTAATTTGTTCATTTTATTGGAATATCAGTTTTCATGTAAATCCAGCAGATGAAGTGCACATCATTGTGTCTATTACCAGTTTCAAAACCACAGGCCATGCTTACAATTTATCCCCAAGCAAGAATATCAAAGTTGCATTTTAATTCAGCCAGGTCATATCATTAGGTCTACTAATAATACTATCCACACTTGTCTTGTAGAGATACACGCTGCACATTTTGACATCTCTGCACAAATATAAGCTAGTTTTAGCTATGAAAACAATACAAATAATAAAACATGTCATAAACACCTCATCAATGAACAGTAAATAGATCAGTTCTTAGGGAAAGTGGAGAAAAAGCTTTCAGAAGTGTGGGGACATCTTCTCACCTCTGTAGCAGGAGCATAACCAAGGGTGACAGTGTGGGACAGAAATACAGAAGCTGCAATTATAGACTGTAGGAGAACAAAACCAATATAGATGCAGGTGGAGTGCTGGAGCTCACGTGGCATCAGCCCACCTTCTGGGTTCACTGGGCAGGACCCTTAGCAGCATCGAACATCTTCTTTCTGCCCTCCATCCCTGACATGGCCTCCACATTCTTCCTCCAGTCACTGTCCTCTACTGGTCTCTTCTACAGATAGTTACAGTGGATAAAATAGATGGTTTAAGGAAGCGAGAATATTGTTTGTTTAAAGAGACGATTAAGTAGAGCAGGCACAGAATTTTTTTTATTGTCATTATTGTTGTGTTTAAGCCTTTGAGATCCATGTTTTCAACTGGGAATCCCCTAGGAGATTACTGTATAAGTATAGCAAGTATAACTGGTTTGCAGCACCTGTGCATACAGGCGCACACACACACACCAGTACCGGCTAATCTGCACATGTGCACACACATACCGTCCAGTGAGCAGAGCCATCACAAAAGTTACTCTTCTGTGTACAATGGGATCATTGTTTTCTGTACTGTACCTCCTCTCACACATACACGGTTGCCGCCCTGCTCTGGCCTACTGCTCGGTATCTTAAGCACACCTTGATACCACACACACACTTTTCAGGTGTTCCGCCCGCACTTTAAGCACTGATGTCATATGTGTATCTGAGACTTCACAGTAGCTCCCTGCACAGTTGCCCTAAGGAAGGTATGCATCTTGCTTGGGCTGGTTTGATTGTGTTTGTGTGTATGTATGAGTTTGTTTTCTCTTTTTTTCCCCCCTTCTCTACACACCTTTTCAGCGTCCTCTTTCTTGACAGACTTGAGGTTGGCGCGGAGGTCCATAGAGACTTTGTGCTTGGAGCCCAGCAGCGAACGGAGGATGGCGTCAGCAGAGACACGAACACGCCGTAGATTAGGCCTCTTGAATTTCCCCCTGAGGTCCAGAACCTTAATGTTCAGGTCTTTAATCTGGAACAGGGGCAGAGAATTGAGAGGCATTAGCCATCTGAAAAGTAGAACTTATATGACGTCATATTAATAAATACATTTCCCGTTCTGCCTATTGCACATAGAAATGAGCTGAGTTAGTGTTGTATACCTCACGTGTGTTGAGCATGACCTTAGCCTCAATGTCATATCGCTCCTCATCCACCACATCTATCTTGGCATGGAGCTCTCGGCAGAGATCCTACACATATACACACACAAACACACGTGCACAGAAGTAAAGATAAGCATATTGTAATTGTCATAATTACAAATAATTACAGGCAGGTTGATTTCCAGAGCAACTTCTAATTTGTTCTTATCAGCATCATCAATACAGGCATTCTATATGAAAGCCTGAACTGACTGAAGAAGAAATAAATATCTGGTGCAATTCTTGAAAAAGATGTTTTCAGCCAGGATCAATAACATTGCCCGTAGTTGTAAAAATGAACTTTAACTGGTTTTGAATTACTGAGAAGCCAGCGGAGGGAATAACGGGAGAATTCTGGGAAGTTGAGGACGAGTTACCTGTAGCTGCCCAAGACTCAAGCTGCTGGTGTGGAGAGGTGGAGCTCTCTCTGACAGATACTTCTCTTTCTCCTCCTCTTTATCTAGGATCTCCTGCTCTAATTCCTCCTTGGCCTTTGCCACCATCAGACTCTGCTCAACATGAACACAGCAATGCAGTAGATGACTTATGCTGCTCTCCTGTGGTCAAACACATGTATTACATTGTAGTTTAATGTGGACATTTGGTCCATGATCTCTCTTACCTTGAGCATCAGCTTCCTTGAAGCTGAGATCTTTGGTTTTCTCTAGATTGGAGAACATAGATCAGGATAGAACACAATTATAATGTTAATACTTCACTTTTAGCTTAAAAACATATCTCAATTGTTTCTTTGGAATTTTGTAACACCATGAAATCCTTTTGTAAGAGTTAGTGGTCAAATGGTCTTACCTCTTGCCTGTAAAAGGAAAGATGGACAAGATTTAAAGGAAGAAAGATTTAGAGACAATGCCTAAACACTCAAAGCTCAGAAATATTTGTTTTGTGTTAGTGTGTGTGAATGAGTAAATGGTCTATAATAAGAACACAAAGCCTAATTACTCACAAATGTTCAGGCATCCTGCTGATGAGATCTCACTGGAGGAGAGACAGGAGAGATTAGAAACACACTGAACAGTTGTCAGTGTTTGCTCATCAGCTTTTGGAGGGCCAGATCATCTTTCCGCACTTCTTTATGAGCGCTCTCTCAGAATTTGGAGTCAATGTATTTAAGCTGTCAGCAGGCCAATCATACAAAACTCGTCTCACTTACGTCTACCCTTCTGCTGAGTAACACTCTCTTGATACTCAATTGTCAAGAGAAGTCTGGCCTCTACTTCTCATGGCTCTAAAAAGAAATCTCTATCTTTTCAGCATTAACGCTGCAGGACTTTCCAAAAGCATCCTTGCAAATTTGTTTTCAGCATGTTGTGGAAAAATCCTAGTTTCACATGATTGGATTTCTTGTGTGAGAGACTCACATCGCACAGTCGAGCATCAAGGTTATTAAAAATCATTGTCAGAACTCGCTGAGGTGTGTTTGGGAAATATTTTCTACCAAATGTTTAAAAAAATAGTGAGAACTGTGACACATTTAACTGTGGTTTAAGTCTGTTAACCCGTCTCATCAGCTCGTCCCTGTTGTTTTCACTGGTGTCATCACCTTATCTTCACCCCCCCTCTCCCTCAGCCAGTCTCCTGCCCCTTTGCCCTTTATCACATCAACAAGGGATTTACAGCACTCACCCCTTCTCTATCTCACCCTCTCTCTCTTTATGTCCCTCTCCCATTTTTACTAGTCGGTTCCAGCTGAGAATGATGTAATTTAAGACCTCAATAGCTCGACAGGGTTACAAACTGCTCCAGCGGATTAGGAAAATTCCAGACTGATATCCATCCCTCATCCATTTCTCCTGTCTCTCATCCCCATCTTTCTCCTCGGGATTATCTCGGGGAGAGGAATTTAGAGTGGCCTGTCTCCCCAAATAGACCAGGGGACATCTGATAGACAGCTGTGGAAGGTGATTGTGCTCTGGGGTGCCCGGCATAGGGATTTAATGCCAGTAGCTCATAGATGCTTATGAACCTCTGTGGTGGAGCCAATTTGGCAATCCAAAAAAACAGCCCAAGCTACTTTGGAAAGTTCACGTCAGCCTTGGATTTGAACAGAGCTCCTCTATTATTTCAGTTAATTATTCTGCAGAGTATTCTGGATGGTGTAGTTATGGTTTTCGGCACAACCACAGCCTAAAAGATGACATCAGGCTACTGGCAAAATGACTTAAAAACAATTTTTAGCCTTCGATTTCTCTACTAATATACCTATATTACTTCACTGACATTTTCTTTACAGTGATGTCATCAAAAACGTTGAATCAACACATCTGCTAGATCTGTTTGAAGGCAATAACATGTCCATTGCATAAATCATTAAATCCAGAATTGCCTGAAGTTAAAAGTAAATTTTCAACAAATAAATGGTTGTACCAGGCAGATTTAAAATAATTCAAACTGTCATCCATGCAGTTTGTGTACTACATATGCACAGAGGCCTAACACAACACCCGAAAAGCTTTACAGACCACGCCATGAAGGGAACTTACCAGTGTTAGAAGCCTGGAGAGTGAGATGCGACAGCGACAGGATGGACAGATCAGAGATGAGACCAACAGTTTGTTGTCCTCTCTATTTAACTGCACCTCCCAGTGTCTCACTCTCTCTTTCCCTTTTGTTAGTGGAGGCTATTATTAGTCTCCCCCATCGCTCTTACTGCCTAATCTTACTCTGTCCATTTGTCTTTCGCAGATTCATTATAAACCCAGGGGCCGGCAGTTAGAGCCTGGAGATTTGGCTTTGCACGAGGATGGAGCCAACTCAGGCAGGAGTTTTTTGTTCATACTCATCAAAGATTGTCCTGGTAGGAACTTGACACTAAATAATAATAATAATGGGAGGAAAAAAAGTTGACACTAATGAGTGTTATGGTTGGAAGTGCTGGGAGAAAGAGAGAGTGACAACACCTGTCCCGTGTAATGAAAGGAGTCCTCTATGTTGTTATACAATATTTTTAGCTATGCTAATGGCATGGCTCTGTGGATGCCATCGTTGGTCTGTCCACCACTTTGGTCCAGACTGAAATGTCTGGACAACTATTGGATGGATTGCCATGAAATTTTATGTAGATATACAGTACTGTGCAAAAGTTTTAGGCACTAAAAGTAAAGTGAGGATGCTTTTAAAAAATAACTTAGAAATAAAAAACTATTCATGGCAATAACTTCATACAAAGTACAGTAAACACCTAAATCAAATCGATATTTTATGTGATAACGCTTTGTCTTTAAAACAGCACCAATTCTCCTCAGTACACCTGTGCACAGTTTTTCAAGGTTGGCAGGTAGGTTGTTCCAAGCATCTTGGAGAACTTGCCAGAGTTCTTTTGTGAATTTACGCTGTCTCAGTTGCGTCTGTCTCTTCATGTAATCCCAGACTGACTCGATGATGTTGAGATCAGGTCTCTTTGGGGGCCGTACCATCTGTTGCAGGACTCCCTGTTCTTCTTGTGGCTGAAGATAGTTCTTTATGACTCTGTGTTATAAGTAGCGAATCAAGTGGACCCAAATGCAGAGACCAGAAAGCAGGGCTGAAGAAAACCATCTTTATTTTGAGGCTCGTGCAGGCAAAAAACAAAACTGGCTGAGCTGAGCTGAGCAGAATAGAAGAAACGACTGAACAGACTGACCGGAACAGAGCAAACTCAATAGAACAGAGTGAACTGAACCCAACAGAGGATCCAACAAAACCGACCTGCAAACCAAGACTTAAATACAGACAGAACTAATCAGGGAATGGGGAACAGGTCACAAAGGCAGGCTGGGAGTTGATTGGCTGGGAAGACACTGGGAGCAGGGCAGGGCTGACGAGGCTGATACAGGGCAGGTGTGGAGGGAAAAATGGGCTGGGGAGGAGCGCAGGAACACAGAAGGAAAACACAGAGCAAACTGAAAACCAAAACCCAGAGAACACAATACTCTTAATACAACCCAGCATACATTAAACCATCCAAGAATTCACATGAATATGAACCCAAGTACACGACACTATAAACTAACCAATAATGCAAGGCAATCCTTTAAACCAACAACCCAAATAATATAAACGAGCAAAACCAAATGACCAAAAAGACTAGACAACAGAAGTATAACACAGGAAACTAAGAGAACAAAAACACAAACAGTCCAATAACCAGGGGTCCATGACACTCTGGCTGTAAATTTGGAGTCATCGTCAAGCTGCTGAATAAATTTCGGGACCGATCAGACGCCTTCCTGATGGTATTACATGATGGATAAGAATCTAAACATCTAAAGTGCCTAAAACTTTTGCACAGTACTGTACTTTTTAAACATTACCATGTTAGCATTGTCAATATGAGCATGTCATCATGCTGACGTTAGCATTTAGCTCAAAGCACTGCTGCGGCTAAGCACGGCCTCACAGAGATTGCTAGCAGCTGTAGACTCTTAAGTCTTGTTTACACACACCTAAATCTCAAAGGGAAGATCAAAATGCTAGACATGCTTGCAAGGGGGCCTTTGGGAAAAATTTTCCCTCGCATTAAGCCTGCCAGACAGACCTTCCTGTCAGACAATGAAACTTCAGGGTACTGTATGACCCGAATGAAAATGAAAGGGTACTCACCGCCAAAACTCAGGACACAGAATTGGCATTTTTACTATATGGCTATTACTTACACACTGTCAGGCAGATACACACAACTAAATTAAAGTTATTAAGTTTTTCTGATATTGTAACAGGTGTGTTTCCATCAGTAATACATGCAAGCAGAGGGGTAAAACCCTACATTTGTAGTTGTAATAAGTTGAGAAACAAACAAAATGCTTCACCTAAAAGTCAAAATCCCGAATCATGTTTGAATTTACCTGTAATTTAGACGGTTCAAGAGGTGACATATAGAATGTCAATAGGCCCACAGATCATGATTCAACAAATTCCCAGAACCTTCCAGGAAAGAAAAAACATTTCACAGTAATATTGTATTTCAATATATATAGGGAGGGGGAAAGTATAAAGTAAAAAACAAATGTTTACACACACATGCACACAAAACATACAAGAAAGCTGATATGTTGGCTCAGTTGGCTTTACTCAAAAGGCAAATAGGAGCCTGCGTTACATGTAGACTTGCCAAAAACTTTAATGTTCTCACACACACACACACACACACACACACACACACACACACACACACACACACACACACACTTACAGAGAAGTGCTCTCCACTTAACAGGAGAAAGACAGACCTCTAGTGGTTTAACACTCATACAGCAGACAGCAGCTCCATTTGGTGAGGCCTGAGAAGAATCTTGGTCAAAGAAATATGCACACAAATGCTTTCACTTTGATAAACTGATCAAATGACTGTCCAATTTGCAGGTGGTATCTACTGCAGCAGCATAGATAGATTCATACTCAGCCTATGTGCTACGATTTGGTTCACGAAACTGTAAATGGTTGTACAGTAAGTGTGTGTGTTTACCTGCTGAGAAAAGCAGATGCACTGGACAGAGGTTATGATGTTTAGACAGGGCATTCCTCGGAGCAGTGTGAGCACACACACTCTGAAGGACTGGATTTTTAGGACATTTTGCACATACCCACCACCAAGTACACATACTCATATTAGGATATTCTGTGTATTTACACCTGCCTACACACACACACACTGTTTAGTACACTGATCCATCACTGGGTGTCTCCGTTCCTTGCAGTGCTCCTGGTCCCTTGCTGACTCATGCGGTGTGGCTAGCTTTGGGGTTTTCCACAGAAACGAGAGAAGTCGCTACACAATCAACCCTTTATCCCTGACCTGCACTGAGCACCACAGCCTCTCCACGGCTCATACACAGGCTGTTATATTCTTGACACACACACACAAAACATGCTTGAATGAACAATCTACGCAAAGGCCTCGCTAACAAGAGTCTGCTGATGCTGAGACCTTGCTCAATTGCGTGCTGGGTGTGCACGTAAGCGTCTGTAGGTGAATATGTGTGGGTGGATGTTTGTGTGCACATGCCTCAGGCTCACTGTGCTTCTCATTAGTCCTCCACACAGCTCGGAACAAAAGGTGTCCTGACTTCGGCATACACAAAAGAGCAATGCCACAGTGCGTGTGTCTATGTGTGTGTGTTTTCCAGAGGCTATAACAGCAAGTTTACACCACAACTGGAAACAGATGAGCTTAGCAATTAACGGTCTGAACCTAAAGTAATTTGCAGCTGACTGTACAGCTCTAAGAGGCGGTAGATGTTGCAGTGTGTTTTCTCTCTCTGTGTAGAGAACAGAAATGATATTAAAATGGAAAACTCAAGTGAAATATGTCAGCACTTCAGGATTACAGTCAAAATTTATTTCTTTTAAAAGAGTGCAATACTGTACACGGTTTCAGCAAATATATAGAATACAATGTGCAATGAATATGAGCAAAATACTTATTCTTCATGTTAAACTTTAGAAAAACATGCAGATCTGTTCAGTCTATAACAAAAGTTGTCAAAGCCAGTCAAACGGCAAAATGTTTCCATCAAAAGCAAGACTGAAGACACAAAGTGATTCCTGTTTCAGCAATGTTAGAAAACACTGAGATATTATGCCCAAAATAGAAGATATTTTTGAAATATCAAGGCACAAGGGGTAAACAGAGTCCCAGCTCTATAGTTTTTGTTCAAATAATGTCATGTTTTCCTTATGCAGGGGTCTCCACATTGACCTCAAGAAATTAGGTCATGACAGAAAAAAACATTATCCATGCTTATACGTGGTTCCTAAACTCCACATGACAGCGTGAATAAGTTCATGTAGGAAGACAAGATGAGTGTCGGCAACACTTGCTGTCAGTCCTTTAATCCATATTCACAGACGGTCCTTCTGTATAATGTACATCCCATCTTCCTGTGCACCACAGAAACAAGCTGATTGATCTGGACACCTTCTCCACTGTGATTGGTTCCCTCACAGGAAGTACTGCAGAAAGAGAATTTATGATTTAAATGTCACTTAAGTTATCAGACACCGAAGCAGATGATGTTCCAGAAAGTGCTTTTGTAGTGAGTTATATTACAGTACGCTGTTGCCACAGCTACTAAGTTAATTTGGGCACTTGACTACTGCAGCTCACTTAAGGAAACATCGCTGTAGATTCCTGGACAGTGAGCTCATAGTTCAGACTTACACACTCGCTTCATGAACATTTGAGATTTCAGAGGCCAGTTTCAGTAAATAACACTGTTGTCATATGATGGCATTTATTGAAAATGTTGAAAAGCTGAAATGATGTCTGGGGCACTTATCTATGGTCACCCCAAATGTCCATGTGCCTTTATGTCAGTTAAATGAATAACAGCGGGCTGTGTGTGTGTGTGAGTGTCAGTGTGTGTGTGTTTAAAAATACTTGGCTGCCAAGTGAGGGAGAGGCAGGCAGATGTTATTTTGGAGGCTCACATTGCATAGTAATTATGTCCTTAAGTGAGAGTGGGTTTGTGTGTTAAGAAGACTGTGGTGCAGCAAAGTCTGCTGACCATTAAAGAAACATGGAGATGACTTTGACTCTCCTGTAGAACACCTAAACACTTTAGCAGCCACTTGTAAATAACCTTTGAGGTGAATGTAGCTTGAGGGAAGAGCGCTTCTCAGCCATGTGCCACCTCATCCCCAAGAGTCTGGATGTTTTCATTCCATCCAACCACTGCACCAGCTTATTTTGAACTATTAGCACCCATTAGAGAGGGGGAGACAAGTGAAGGCAGCTGCTGCACTGACTGGAGACTTTTAGGTCTTAGATGGTTGAGAAAAACAGCAATTTATACTTAAACCTATGCTTTGGCTTGGGGAAGGTTTCACTGTTAATCTCAATGACACAAAGTTGATACTGGAAGTGAACTAGAGATATTCTACCTGTGAGAGGGTGTGGTGCTACACTTTGTCCCCTGAAGCCAAAATAATTGAATATTTAAGCTTAAATAAGTGAGCAAATAAGACCTATAACCTATAGGCTATATTTTGATGAGAAAGTCTATTTCACCTCTACCCGAGGAAGGCTTCACCAAGTCAGAGCTCTTCATCCTCTCCGGTGCTGCCCAGGTGCGCTGTAGACAGGTGCCTGTTCCTTCCAGTCTGCACGGCTTGCAGGTTCTTGTAGCGCACCAGTGCCAAAGCAATCTCCGCGTTCCAAGCCGCGCCGTCCTGCGGACACCGAAAGTCAATCTCCTTGCCCGTAGCCATGACCACAGTGAAGTACACCAGCCCTCGCTTGTACTCCACGCAGTCCACCGTGGCCATGCGCTCAAAGCGGAGCTCCTTCGCTTTGGAGCTCCACGCCGAGCCCCGAGCATCACCGCCGCCCCGGCCTTTGCAGTTGTGCAGGCGCAGCCCTTCCTCGGTAAGCACGCAGCGCTTCTTCTTCCACAGCTGGAGAAGCCCGCTGCTGCGCTTCTCCAGCAGCCCGTCTCTCATCACTTTGGTCGGAAGAGACATGGCCACGCTGAACCGACGTCTTCAGAAAGAGCCTCAACTTGAGAGAAACACTTCAGCAGTGGAGCATCGAGATGAATCCATTAAATACACATCCCATATGTAGTCAGCGTCATGTGTCCCCCATGAGCCACATCGGTTTGATGCGCTTCATATAATGTCTGCGTGTAAATCCAATCTGTGCGTAACGACAGCGCGCAGCGGGGAGTTTGGTAGGCTGGTCTGCCTGGATATGTCTGAACATGCCCGGCTCCTCTGTGGACCTTCACAGAGCACCCCGCCTCCTCCCAGTGACGGCAGGAGAAGATCCGGACTGTTTATGAAATTCTCTGCCCTTGTGTGTGTGTGTGTGTGTGTGTGTGTGTGTGTGTGTGTGTGTGTGTGTGTGTGTGTGTGTGTGTGTGTGTGTGTGTGTGTGTGTGTGAGTGCACCAGACAGTGGGATTTTACAACACTGTGTATGGTGTTTACGTATTAACAGATATTACAGTTAGGTGGGTTTAGCCGCCTCCCACCTGGTTAAGAGGTGCACCTGTTTAGACAGAACCTGCCACACTAACACACCTGACAGTATAAATAAACATAGTTAATAGTAAAAGTTAATAATAAGTTAGTTAAATCACATCTATCCTTTCAAAACAGAGTGTTTATGACAAGCTGCTTTCTGGAATGTGAGTGGGAGGCAAAGGGTGGATAAAGAAGTAAAAATGTCTTTGTGAGTTTGTGTGAGAGAAACTAAATGAAAGGAAGAAGTGTAACTAGTTTTGAGCAGGTAGAAACAGATGACTAATCAGTTAATTATAATACTAATCATTACTTTTTTTCATTAGTTAGGTGTTTGAAAGGAAGTGCTGGGGGCAAGCATTTCCAGTTCTGTTATGTATTATTTTGTATATATGAACAACAAACACATCCTGAAATAATAGTAGGTGTGTTTAAAAGTGCAACTGAATGAAATGACCAAAGTCAAATTAAATAGAATAACTGGTTACATTTTCATAACAAACTTCAAAGCCCTGCTGCTTCCTCTGTGGTTTCACTTCATTGTACTGTAATGTCTCTAATGTCTTAATAGGGAAAGCTTAATTATGTCATTAAAATAGCTTTTTGTCATTCTTCACACCCTTGACAGTAACATGTAACAGGGGAGCTTTGTGGGTGTAGTGAAGCTATAATTCCCCCACTTTTACAAGACACTCTACTTACATATCGTAATGTTGCAGTGTGATGGGTCACTGCAATGTTATGAGAGGAATGGATACCATGAACATTTGTCATTTTTATGAAACTTTAACATACGTCACCCTTCAACCTACTTCACTTCCCTATTCCTTACACACACACGCACACACAGTGTCAGTCACATGTCCTTAGGTTGGTAATATTCGCACTAATGAAGAAAACACTGGCACTAAAATAATCATATTTCCATTTTATTCATTGACATGCTGTTTGGAAAGCATACCATATAAATAAGCAGCATTTACTGTGTTACATAGACTATTGTAGATCATCGTGACACTGAGATTTAAAGGATAGGTTCACAATTTGTCAAGTGTGTCTCAAAACAACAGTCAGGTGTCCATATAAACAGTGAAAGAAGTTTTCCTCACTCTAATCATTCCTCCTGTTCATACTGGCTATTAAAAGATCCCCTTCAAATGTGCTTTTAATGTAAGTGACGGGGACCAAAATCCACAGTGTGTCCACACAGTCATTTAGTGCCAAAATGTATTTAAAAGTTTATCTGAAGCTTATATGAGGCGTCAGCAGTCTGAGTTACTCATATCAAGTGAATATCTGCCACATTTACAGTCTTTTTGGCATCAAATTCCCTCTTTGCATTTAAGTGGATAGTGTTTCCTGTTGAGCTGCAGTGGAAGTATAGTAACAAAAATAGGAACTTTGGCACTAAAAAGACTGTAATGTTGAAAGATATCTACTTGATTTGACTAATTTGGATGGCTGAAGCTTCAAATTAGCTTCAGATAAACTTTTAAATACATTTTTGCACAGAGGGAGGACTGTGGATTTTGCCCCCCATCACTTACATTGTAAGAGCATTATAAAGGGATCTCCTAATGGCCAGTAAATTGTGAACCCATCTTTCAGTTTGCAGAGAGAAAGACAAAGAGGAGGAGGATAAAAATTCACTAAGAGCAGATAAACAATGCAGCTTTAATGAGATAGATAATGTCATGGTATTGTTAAATGTGGATTTTGTTTTGATGCAACAGCAAAGACAAATCAGCTTCGGCCTATTATTTATTGATTATTTCTGGTAAGAATGTGTCTGTCATGTGTACTGGCAGCAGTCTGCCCTCTGCAGGATGAAGGCAGTAGTGCACCTGGCCTCTACTGAGTGTGCGCCAGCGCCCCGGCGCCCTGTCCGTATCCAAATCCTTTGGGACCAAAGTTTTTGGCGTAACACGCTGGAGGAAAGAAAGGTAACGTCAGAAAAAAAACCCTCCATGCTTCGACATCAACATCAAATCCTTCAGATAAGTTAGTGCCTCTCGTGTAGTCTAATATTGTTACACTTGAGTCACGGCTAGCTAAGCTTTAACGTTTGCCGTATTTGTGACCTCCAAACCACTCCCCCCCCCCTCCCCATGCAGTCAAAACGTTATCTGTTTTAGCCTGTTAAACAGTGGTGGGTTGCTTATTCAGAGGTATTTTGATTTCACATATGTGTAGCAACGTTTAAATCCAACATTTGCACCGGCTGTGTGGCAGTGTCACAGCGGGGAGCTAGCAGTTAGCTAACACTAACGTTCAGCAACTGTTCTGAGAGTTTGGGACACAGGATACAATCAGGGCTGCAACCAACGATTAATTTCATTATCGGTTAATCTGGCGGTTATTTTCTCGATTAATCGATTAATTGTTTATAAAATGTTAGAAAATAGTAAAAAGAATGTCTGTTAAAATTTTGCAGTCATATATGAATGTGTTTATATTAGAAACATTCAGTTTACAATGATATATGATTAAAAAAAATGCATTAAATCATCACATTTAAGGAGCTGAAACCAGCAAATGTTTGGAATTTTTGCCTTAAAAAATATCTAAAACGGTTATTTGATTATCAAAATAGTTGCTGATTAATTTTCTGTTGATCGACTAATTGTGAATTGACCAATCATTGCAACTCTAGATAAAATATTTCTATTGTGCAGCTAGCACAATAGACAGGTTCTGTCTGAAATACACAGGTGAGGCACAAACTATCATTGACATCAGTAAAGATCCCCTCCAGACATTTTTTATATAATATTTTTTTCATCTAATAATAATAATTTATGTCTCTTATGGTTCTTCCACACAAACATTTTTAAACTTAGTGCATCGCCTCTTTCTCCCTCACTGCAAAATCCAGAATATATGAATATGCAAATGTTCATTTCAAAGTTTAACTCTCTAATAACTTGTGAAAAGTCTGTACGTGTTTGTGCACTGGAGGTTTCCACATTTTACATATTGGCCTCCAAACTAGTAGTAATGTCACAAATCATGCTGTTAAACTGAGTCTAGTTGACTAGTGTCAAACTCTGCACAGTGAAGCTCAAACATTTGACTGAAGGAACAAGAAGAAAAACACGTTTTTTTACTGGGGGGACTTCAAGCTAACAACAATTTTCTGAGCAATAGTGCAAATTATCCACAGCACTCTGTATACTACTCCCTTATTCGATCACGTGAGCAAATCTCTGGGAAAAAATTTCCCTCAGGGGAGAAGTCAAAAGTTTATTTTTTAAACTGTTACACAGCAACAAGTTGCTCATTCAGAAAGATTTTTGTCATCTCCCACATTTTCATTCTCTGCCTGGAAACTAATATTTAAACCCAATATTTCTACAGTCTCTGCAGGTCTTGACATTTTATAGTTTCGGGCACACTGTAGACATACTGTATGTGAGATCACAAAAACATTTGAAGTCAATCAAAACAAGCTTTTGAGCTATATTTTGTCATCCCTGACAATGTTATTGTTGTTCACTTGAGGTCATCTTTCTGTGTTAGGGGGCCCTCTGCTGTTTTCTCGTGTATATTACAAATACTCACAGGCCACTAATACATAACACCTCAATTTCTTGCCAAAGTCTCCTTTAAGACAAGGTAATTTTATTTGAGTATTGCAACCAAAAATGTTTTCCCCTAGTTTAGGATGTACAATCCTACTCTTTTAACAGTCACTGTGTATGTTATGTTAGGACTGTGTGTTGGATTATCTGTATCATATCTCTTTCAGACAAATGCAGCCTGAATGGATCAACATGGGTCATCTTGCCTGGCTTTGCAACACTGGATCAGCATTGAAAACAGGTCTGAGACATGATTACCATACATAAAACTACAATAAGATGACCAATGCTTTATAATAGATTATATAATAAATTCAATCTTAACAGTGAACTTGAACATTAAAGGACAGGTTCACAATTTTTTTAAGTCTGTTTTAAATCAACAGTCAGGTGCCCATATGAACACTGAAGAGGTTTTGATTATGGCAAGAAAAACCTATTTCATTGTTCATTTGGGCGCCTGACTATTGTTTTAAGACAGACTTGAAAAATTGTGAACCCGTCCTTTAAGGTCACATTAAGAGACCAAGTTATGAAAATAAACCTTAAATTACAAAACCTCATCAGCTACAGTATTGAACTCCCACTTGAACAGCAGTTTAACTGAAAGTCGACAACTTGTTTAAGACAACATTTATATTAGGTCTGGTTTATCAGTTCAGAGGATGAGTGCGGAACCACAGTTGCAGATTTGGATCTTGTGCTGATAGTGACAACTAGCAGTCTGGTATGAATGTGTGTTGAATGCTTCGTGTTTCAGTGTGATTGTATAGTAATTTAGACTACTGTACTGGGAGTGATATGGTATTGGGTTGGCTTTATTCTTGTATGGGAAGTGAAGACAGTGAAGTTTTACCTTTGCAGTAGATTTCTCCGTCCTTGTCAGCTAGTGTGGTTGACTCAAGGCTCTTCCCACATGTGGCACAGCAGAAACATCCAGTTTTATGCCAAGCCTGTAAATAAATAGAAAATCAATTTTAAAGGTCTTTTCGGGGGTGTTTTTTCATGCATGCTTGCACATGTGTGTGATTATTCGTACACTGCCGGCTCCCATCACTTTCTCAGCGGCGTAGACACTCTTGCCACAGCGAGGGCACTTGTCTGACCCTCCGAACTTGTAAGCCATCTTAGATGGGTTCGGGTTGTTGGTAGGACGATGAGGAGCAGGCCTGAAGGAGAGAGAGAGAGAGAGCAAAATGTGGATGAAAAGCCTAAAACGAGATCAAGAAGCACGTGTATTTGTGTCTTACTCACTCTTCATGTGTAATACCCAGAGACTCTCCCTTGTCCATGCTCAGGGTCCCGGCTCCCTGGCCATAACCGTAGCCTTTCGGCCCGTACTTCTTGCCGTAGCACGACTTGCAGTAGATCTCATCCATATGAGAAGCAACAGTGGTGCTGTCCAAGCTCTTCCTACACACCACTGCATACACGCAAACACACACATGCACATATATGTTTGTTTTGCGTATTTGTGCACATGTTTTTGAGCACATTCTTGTCTTTAGATAGGCTCCTAGCTGTTTCCTTTTATGGAACGGTTCTATTGAACGAGCATGTCCTCATCTAAATTCCATCACAGGAATGTTCGATTACAACGCAGGAACACAAATAACTCCACTCAACTCAATGAACCTACATATTTTCCAAATTGAGGCAAAGGAAGACTTTTTTCAAAACAGTTCACATTAGGTTAGTGTTTTTTGTGACTAATGACGAGTTCATCGGTTTCCACATTGATAATGACAGGAAGCAACAGAGAGTTTACTCACTGCACAGGAAGCAGGACTTGTGGTAGCTCCGCCCATCACACATTACCTCTTCTGCGGAATAAACTGTCTTCTGACAGCTGCCACACTTTTTTCCTCCTCCAAATGGCATCCTTTAGTAATGCATGCAGCATGAACACAGAAACACACTGCGATTAGTCTGATGACTTTTCACCTTTATTTTTCTAGATCTTGTTTGTTTGGAGGCTGTCTCCAAAGATACAACACCTTAAGAAAAAGAAGTACTTCTGACCCGGGGGCAGTGATTATCTACAGGAGCAGCTGATAGTGAATAAGATAGTAGAAAAGAGTGAACAATCAGAAAGAGACTGTGGCTAAAAGTAAAGTAAAAGTTTTTTTCCGGGTATACAATTCACATTTTATTTTATTGACCTGGTTCAAAGGCCTGTAACTCACATGTGGAAAAAAAGTCTTGAATAGAAAAACAAATGTATGAAGTAATACATTTCTTTAAGTAAGATTTTTTTTTTTTTGGTTAGAAACACATTTAAACATCCATATTTGGTTGCCTCTAATTTTGGCTTTGTCAAGCCAGGCCTAGACCCTGTAATTTCACTCCTGCCAGTTCTCTGTGGTTTCTGTGAAAGACCAGCAAGCCAGCAGTGGGAAAAATGGAAGAATTTGTTTTTTTGTTAATTGGCTGGATATGAAAGTCCCTCTCCCTCTTGTTGCAGTGGCTTGTCTTGAAGACTGGACACAGCAAGTGTCTAACTAATGTGAAAACGTGACTTACTGAGGAGTTTTAGCTGGTTGGATGTGACAGACCCTGGCACCCTGCCTGTTTCTACCCAGTATGTTTCCCAGCTTGACCCTCCCAGTCCATTCTTGAGTATCCACATCCACATTCCTGACCGTGTAAACCCTCCCACCTCCCTGCCCCTGACTCACACCACCTACTCCCTGCCTGTCCGTCTCTTTTCTACATTATTTCTGCAGACTATATCTTGCAATCGGGGTTGTATGGTTGTTTTATTAGGCAAGAAATATGTTGAAGATGAATTTGTAACTCTACCTGGGTCAGCTTCTGTTTCTAGCAGTCAGAGGCTGCAGCTTAACTCTCAGAGCAGAGTATGAACGTGTCAGGCTGTTTCCTATCAACCATGGACACGCTTCCTGTTTTGTTTTTGTTTTGTTTTTTAAAGCATGTCTGACTCTACATGATCCTTTGACTCATATCCCGCTCCCAGAGAAGCTTGTCTGTAACAAATTGTCTCTCTCTCTCACTCTCTCTCTCTAAAAGTAAAAACAGCACCCCCAAATTAAACATAACGTGCTGGACAGGTGACAAGTGTGTTCACGGCATGGATATAAAGTTACACAGCTGACAGACTGTTAGCCTAGCATACTAATCCTGTGTAAACATGGATGAGACCATATGTTTACAGACATCCGCAGACGGAAACAGATGAAAGCAGGGGGAGTTACAGTTACAGTAAAATTACTGTTCAGTTCTCTTTCAAATCAAACGTCCCAAGATATGAGTGGGAAGTATTGTTCTTGCAAATTGCAGATGAACATTTAATATCTCTAAAATTGTGAAATGCCTACGTTTTTTTTTTTTTGGCCTGCATCCATGTCATGTGACTGTCAAGTGTTTGTCTGCTCAAACAACGCCATTAAATTGTGTTTTGATAACATTTCTAGAAAGAAATGTGCATTCACTGAATCTTCATTCAGTGAATGTATGTGATGTTTAGTTTTTCAGCTATTAAGATTTTTGCAGGGTTTCAATCGTTGCTATGGTGGTTGCTATGGATGCTGCTATCCAGTAGTTGCATGTTGTTTGAATCGTTGTTTTCCATATTTCCTTTGTACAGTCAATATTTCATTTCAAGTTTTATATCCCATTTCAAAACTATTACTGTTCCATTCTGTAAATAGATTTAAAAATGTGTTTATTTCAACTTTTGTCTATTTTTATTCTTCTGTGTTGCGTTTTGTTATGGGAGCAAACGCCAAGACACATTCTTTATATGCTTGCATTTGCTAATAAAACAGATGGTGATTGAACGTGTTATGTCTTGATGACATACAATCCCAAAACCAAGAATCATAAAGATACAAAAAATCTCCAGGGTTGTGTAAATAGTAGCTTATGCATGAATGAGAACGGGTTGCTCTTTTCAGCCCTAACCCAAACCCTAACCCTATCCCAAGCACTTCAGGCCTTCCTCCAAGCCTGCAGTAATGCCCTAGATTGTCAGCAGTATTGTAATCTCTGAAAGTGACTTATTTTGATCACTATTTCCACTAAAAAAGAAAAAACAAACAAATAAACAAAGGCAAGCTAATAAATGACCTATCATGAGCTAATCATTGATCTTATTTTTAACAGATGTCAACTGTTCTGTTTCGCTGTCTTGTAGATCTGCTCGAATTGTTCTCTTGATCTCTCGAATTGTCTGCGTGTCATAATAGGTCAGATAAAGTGACAAAAATTTAAATTTGGAAAAAAGGAGAAGTCTCAAAAACAGGCAGCTAGCGCAACCACAGAATATGAACCGAGTAAGGTTCAGAGCAGCAGTGGTGACACAGGATGTGAAGCATTGGGAAAAGTGAAAGGCCTTAATAAAGGTATTCTGGGGAGAATTAAGATTAACAGCCACACAGACACTAACTGGTGTTTTCAAGATTTTATACAAAACCTTGCATTTTGAATATTTTAACATCCTGTGGAAACTACAGTGCCAATAAGTAAGCTGGAATATCAGGAATGTTTTTTTTACCAGGCATTGACAGATTTCATTTCAGAGCTTTCCAGCAGCCCAACTAGGAAAATATGACTTAAAATGTTAAATCAGAAGTCTCAAATAACTTTCTTTTATGTCATTGCACAGCAATTTTTGGAGGCAAGACATCAGCGAGGAGCCGTAAAAGAAGAATGTAAAAGCCTGGACGTGAGCTGAGTGTCATGTTGTGAAATAGGTGAATAATATGTTAATTTTATCTGAGGGGCTGTTCTGACTTGTCATGATAAGTGATCTCACAGGCCTGACAGTATCGAGAGCTATCAGTGTGACCAAAGAAGGGAATACCTAGAGAAGTGAGAGACTGTTATAAGTAACTAGAGACTAAAAGCTTACTAGAACCATAACTCTGATATAAAATAAAAGCACCTTTTTTTACAAAGACAAGGTTTTTGATTGTTGGGTTTTCAGGAAGTCCTCTCCCAGCTGTCCCAATAAATAATAGTTAAACATCGAAGCTTTTCTTTGACCAATATTTCACTACATTAATAGCGGCAGTTCTAGAGAAATGTTTTTGATAACCTGCAAGTTACATGTTGGGGAGACAGACAGTTGTACAGGAATGCTCAAATAAAACAGTGAAGAGGTAAGGAGTGCACATCAGGAAGTACGTTCATGAAGTAGATGTGACTGCATGTGACATGTGTGTGATTTAGGCAGCGATTAACCTTTCTATATCAACCTCTACACATTGTTGTCTACACCAGAGAGCACAAAGATGTTTGCATACTGTACATGATTTGTTTGTTTTTGTGCATTAGCGCTGCGTACTGTACGTACGTGTTTAACTGCACGCCTACCAAACCAAACTAGCATGTCCTAACTCTTTGCAAACTCAAATGCGTGATAGCTGTTCAAACAAGGGAACAGAGTTTAGCAGAAAATAAAGCTTTTTTTTTCCCCCCGTCATGCATCGACAGACAGAGTAGGAAATTAGATAGAGGAAGACAGAAAGCAGGAAGCTAAAGCAGTCTGTAATCCTGTATATGAACATTACTTACCTGCAGTTAGTTGGTGCAGTCAGGCAGTGATGATAGACAGGTAGAAGTTTGACTCCCAGATCAGAGTAGCGTTAATGCAGCACTAGGGTGTGTTCAGGAAACCAGCGGCCCAAAGTTAGGCGGTGGAGATCCAAGAGAAAGTCTGCAAGAGAAAGGTAGCTTCTCTTACGAACCCAGTTATATGACTTTATTCTGGTTAGTCCAGTGACACAATACTTCCAGTGTTGGTATGTTCCTTTTTACTCTTCCACTGGCCCAGATGTGCTGAAAGGGAGGAGCTTCTGTTGTTGCTGCTTCAGTGTGCAAACGTATTGTGTGTTGAGCAACAGAGGAGTTTCTGACTGGCTGAGGGAGAGTGAGAGAGAGAGAGAGAGAAAGGGGTGGGGTGGGGTGGGGGACTTGGATTGAAAAGATGTGTGTTGCCTTAAATATTTTATACCCATAAAGAATTAGAGCAAGAAACACAGTGAAAAGATAGTTAAACCATATGCTGAGTACAAGTTGAAGTTGAGCTTTTACAATTCAAGTTCTCAAATTTCTACATTTTAAAGGCATTTCCTCCCTTTCCTTTCATTTCAGACCACAGGCCTCTGAGAGAAAAAAAGGCAGCCAGGAGTGTTTTTTTTTTCTCATTTATTTATTAATATCCTTGCTGATGTTAAATGGTAGGGTCATGTAGAAAAATGTCTGGTATGTTATTCATTTCCTCCCCTTTTTATCGTAATTGTTTCTCTTGGGTTGCAGCCTGTACTTAACATGCGTAAGGCCTGACCTTCGTGCTATAAGAGAGATTTACAGGACAATCAACAAATGGTTAGGCATGCTACTGAATGAACTCCCCATTGTTGTTACAGTGTTTAGGTTGTCTGTCATCCTGCCATTACTTAAATTGCCTGGTGAGGTTTAACATACCTGCCTTGTATCATTGAGATTTACATTAGGATTGTTTTTCTTGAATTACGACAAATAATCTAGTATTCTCCTAGGTTTCTTTAAGCAGTACTTGAGTGTGTGAAAGTGAATGCTGAGAGAAAAGTGGAGCAAGATGCACTATAATAACCTTCCAGGCTGCATCACAAATGATGTTGAATGAACTTCAGTTTTCTCTTATTTTCTGTGTTTTATCTGATGATCCAGCAAATTAATCACACAATCCTCTATCTCTTTTCAAGAGGTTAACCTTTAACAGGTAATAAGAGTCAAATGGTAAATCAGCTGAGTGGGATTATAAAGTATTGCCAGTCTCTGTATTTTATCACCACAACCTTAAACGGCCTTTAGGAACTAGCAGCTAAAGGTCACTCAAATATGCTTAATGGCTGAGAAAGCATCAAGAGAAACAAGCTGTGGAGCTGCTTACTAATGTGGACAGAGAAGACAGTTCAGCTCTACAATGATTGTCTTCTGCTGCCATCATGTGGTCATTGTGGGTACTGACCACTAAAACAAAAGCTGGAAGGCACACATACAAACAATGACCAACATGTTTTTTAAAAAATTTTTTAATGTAGGCTTCTAACTAACAATCATTTTCATTATCGATTAATCTGCAGATTATTTTCTCTATCAATCATTTGGACATATGCAAAATCAGTCTCTCTGTTTTGTCAGACCAACAGTCCAAGACCCAAATTTATCTGTCTTTTATTATATAAATAGAAGACTAAGATAGAAAATCAGAAAGAAATAATTTTTTTAAAGTTCCCTACAGACATTTTAAGACAAAAAATATTCTGCTTTGAATAATAATTTGTCTATTTTTTTTCCACAAAAAACTTCAGTTACCTTGTTAAAATTCTACTCCCTCATTGAAAAATTCAGAATCTATGAATATGTAAATTTTTTCATTTAAAAGGTTTAACTGCTGATTACAAAATGTCTCCGACTTCACTGAAAAGTCATTGTTTAAACAGTGACTTAAATGATTTGTCAGTTAGGAAGGATGATAATAACAGTCAGTGTGTAATACTGGATGTTGTAGTTCACATCATATTAATATAAAACGCAAGGAAGTTATGTACTGTAGGTGTCAGTCTACTCCATTATGTACATTTGGGTTGTCACTTGTAATTAGAAACTGTAATTCTTAGCCACAGCACCAACTGGAAAGCCATAGCAAGTCCAACAATGAGAGCTGAAAATCAAGAGTCGTAATAAGAAACATGAAAATTGTAGTTATAGAAGCAATAATATTCAGAAAAAGACAGGTAACAAAGGATGTATTTATTATACATATTATACAGTTACAGTCACACACATACTGACATACATTTACAGTGAGCAATGTTCCCCTTCAGGCACAGCCAAAACCACTGTAATTGGTTGATATGCATGCTTGTAAATCCTGATGAAATGTTTTATACGCTGTGTAATGCCTCGGCAACCTCAGCTTCTCAAAACATGTTAAAGCCGTGGGAAGTGTGGCCGCAACTATTTCCACCTTCATCTCTGTGGCTGGCACCTCCCATCCTGTCCAGAATTTTATGAGGCTCTTTAGCTCAGCTGGAGACGCTGTTTTAAATAGCAGTTGATCAGACAACACAGTACATACCAAACAGACTTCATGCTACAGGAGCTTTAAACATACAGAACTGTGCAAAGGTTTTAGGTACTTTAAAAGTTTAGACTTATCAATTATGGGAGGTGTCTGATCGATCCCAAATTTATTCTGTAGCTTCGTATGAAGTTAATTGATAAACAAAAACTTATTGTTCATGACATTATTTTTGAAAGCATCCTCACTTTACTTTTAGTGCCTAAAACTTTTGCACAGTAACAATATTGATACATACCAGTTTTAATAAATGTTTTCAAGTAGCCAGATACTCTGGACACGTCCATGACATCACACGCTGCATCGTCTTTGACTTTGTAGCTCTCAAAGATGACGGTTACAGACGACGGCCATATGATGCAATCCAAGATCATCTGAAATCACATGTAACTTCAACTGAGTCCAAAATCATCTTTGGTCTTCTTGGTATTTGATATAGATGCGATTTACAGTGACCTCTCATAGATGTTGCCTTTGCTTCAGTACCTGAGGTGTGACTTGTGCCTCTGACTCTCTAGGAAACAGGATTGGGATTACATCCCCTCTGTGAATGAGTAGTGGCCACAGTCCTGTCTCTTTTAAGCCTTTTCGGAACTGATTGATTTGACGCCTTGTTCGTTTAATAACCTGCAATAATAAAGGAGACATGGCATAACGTACACAAAACTATTCACCAATGATCTTCTCTCTGTTGCTTTAAAGTGGGAGTTAAAGTTTTGAGTGTATTGATTTTACATTGCCAAAAAAATAGTTAATAGATAAGAAGTTAACAGTTAATAGAAAATCTGAGACATAACCGAGGGATAGTTGGATAGATAGTTTAAAACAAAAAGCCAGGTTTCACATTATTGGCAGCTCAGTGACAAAGATTTATAAGTCAACCAGCAGAAAACTGGCTTTTTTTGTGACATTTGTCTCTATAATAGAGCTGCAACTAACAATTCTTTTCATTATTGATTAATTTGCCATTTATTTTCCTGATTAATCAAGTAATTATTTTGTCTTTACAATGTTTTAAAAGTAAAAAATGCCTTATATATAATTTCTTAAACCCCAAGATGAAGTCCAAAATCCAAAGTTATTGAGTTTACTATCCTGTATGACACATAAAAGTTTTAAATCCTCACATTTTAGAAGCTGCAACCAGCACACGTTTAGCAGTTTTCCTTAAGACATGACTAAAACAATTATTCGATTATCAAAATAGGTGCTTAATTGATTAATCGACTAATTGTTGTCAGCTCTGCTCTATAAATAAAAGACTCTTTTAAGGATATAGTAAAATATAAATATCTAATATTTAATGATATAGGATTCAGTGTGTTCAGCACCAGTGTGGATGAAGTAATGTGAGAAGCTGCAGTAGAGTAAATAGACTTTGACATTACAGCATGCAAAAGAAGTTTTTTAGACAGCCATTTCCTGTTGGTGGCATTTGGTGCAGGGAGCTTCCACGGCAGGCAGAGCTGATGGATGGAGTCAAGTTCTTTTAATTCAGCATCTCCATCAAGCTGGAATAAAACATAACGGAGAATGTTTTTTTAATGCGGCACGCATAGAATAAATGAAACTGATTGCAGTTTTATGTTGTGGACTTGAGGGCTCCGAGTGACTGATGGAGCCTGTTCATAGAAAATATAAGCCTATATATTTTTCATGTGTTTACCTCAGTTAAACTCAATTCTCACCATTTTCACAGTGTCACGGATGTCAAGGTCAGGGCAGTCTTGTATTGTCACAGGAGTAGTCTCTAACGAACCCCCAAAGAGACTGTGAATAATGGCCGGGCTAAGTCCTGGGAAACTTGGCCCACAATGCAAGAAGGAATGCCCAATCATCCGGCCTGCTACTGTGAACATGTTATTGTCAAGCAGCTCATCTGAAACTGAGGGGATGAGGTGATCAGGCTCACCCTCGAAGATTTTAGTGATGGCTGCACCTCCTGCAACAGTGATAGTTGAAGGATTAAGAGAAGATTTAGAGCACAAAGACTAATCAGAGAATGTAGTAAATTTACCTCTCATCAGTATAAATGGTGTAAAATGATAAGTAGATTTTTTATACTTTGATAGAACTACTACTTTTTTGGTAAATTAGACCCATAAATCACCATACCTTATATCTAATAAACTGTGTTGGGTAATGTTTACCATAATCCCAACCATATTGACATCTGTACTCATATTCATGTTAATATTCATTGCCATAATCATGAATATCATTATTAACCCTTAGTTGTCTTATGAAGAAATAAATTTTATACAATTTTATATAGAGAGAACTACTCTTTATAATGACATAAATCTTTCTTTCATCAAATAAAGATACGCTTATGTTGATTCTGACAAAGCAGTATTTACCAGTTTCCTGGATTGTTCCTGTGTGCTCTGCTTCTACTTGATTTTATTGCCAGCTTAATTTATAAATCAGCGATTACAATTTCATTACTGAAATTGGAACAAGTCTAAGACATAATAATAGTAACACATTAACTTCAGCCACACTAATCGGCACCAAAATGCTCACACAAACCCACAGTATGTCATGTCATCATAGGTAAATAAGATTTTTCTAAGGATCAAGATCCACAGTTTCATTGTCTGAAGTTGGTATTGTTTATGATGGTCTGTAGACTGAGGAAAAAAGCTCAATCAACACTATTGTTGTGTGTGTGTGTTGTTGTTGTGTCTAACCTAAGTTTATATGGAATCCACTTATAAGCTTGAAAATCACTGTTGACATCATGTGGCGGTCGACCCCACTTCCTGTTGCGACATCACCTGCGGAGAAACACGTGCTTTAAATCACTTACCTGAGCAAAGTGTATTTAATCAGTTAAACTAGTACCATTTATTATACTGGTGACTACCTTCAAGTTTGCATTGAAGTGGTGACGCCCACTGAATGTTGTCTCTCTCGTAGAATGTGACTAAAGCTCGGTCTTGCTTCTCCTTGTCTTGTCTGATGTCCACACTCAGTAATAGACTGTTTGAATCTTTGTTGCCATGGAGAAGGTCTTGTGAAAATAGCCAAGCAGCTTGTTTTGGATCTGACACTGTTTTCCATTCTGAGACAACACCAACGGGAGCAAAACAAGGGAATTAAATGAACATGTCACTAATAATTAAAAAAAAAAAAAAAAGATTAGTGATGATTGATGTCACGTGTATGTATAGTATATATGATATATGTAAGTAGTTGTACTACAGCACTGAATACATGGTAGATTAAAGAAACATGTACCACCTGAGGTACTTTCTTCTGTTACTTCAGTGTATTCCATTTCTGTACGTACAGACCCGATCATAATGGGCAGTAAGTCAAAGGGAGTCAGTCCAACAATCTGAGAAAAGGAATTTATAATGAGGTATTGGATAAATGGCAAATGCTGTAAACAAATCTACTGTGCGTCTGGTCAGTGTAACACTGAGCTCACTACCAGAGGATGTAAATAACATTTCTGTGTTTAAACATGTCGAATTACAGAGCTGCCGTTTCAGAGGTATGCTGCATTGCAGCTTTTCTGGCGAGTGACCCTCATGCAAAAAAGAGAAAAGAGTCACATCAACTACTACTCAACGTTTAACCTATTTTGATATGACCATTTGCTAGAAAATGTATTTTTCTGTCTGTGTCACTGGGTATAATTTTCCTGCTCTATAAACCTTTGGTTGAGTATATAGACTCTTTCTCAGACATCCTTTGCCATTCTAAACATTTAAATAAACTTACTGTTACACATTTATTTTGATTACCCAACTCAATAATTGAAATATAGTGAAGTTCATATTAACAAAAGACTATTTGCACTTTGCCTATATGTTTACATTTCAATTTTACTCTTATGTTGGATCAAGCAAGAGTGCAGTAAGTAAGATAAACGCAGGACCTGGAAGAAAGAAGAAGTAATGATCAGGAGGTTGCAGCTGTGCTTACCTGTGAAGATCTGTGGCAGTCTCCACTCTGTTGTGTTTCCGGTCAGTGCTGTTATTGGGCCTGAGCGGGAATTTCAACTCCCAGTAGTCTAAGCCGGTTTAACTTGTCAATGCAGGTATTGTAAAAGCAGAAGGAGTCTGGAAGCTTAACCTAAGGCAGCTACATTTTTTAAAGGGCACATCTTAAAGGTGACCTCAACAGATTCTGATTGCATATTACTAACAGGTCACAACTAGGACTGGTTGTAAAATGGTTAAAATGAATATCACAATGGGAATTAGGATATGACACCAATATTGCTTCCATGATTTAATCATGTCATATAATCAATATCATGATCAACTGGAATAAACAACAATATTGAATTATCACCCAACCCTAGTCACAACTGGTTACTTCTTAATGATAATTATTTTTTTCACTGTATACTCAGTTCAAGACTAAACCAAATCAAAAATAACAACCAGATGTTAGTCTTTGTGTGGCGAAGACTCTGGTGACATGTGCCATTTTTATTGTTTTACCGCAATCCACAATACAGATGAATGAAGTAATGTAATAAAAAAAATAGTAATTCAAAAGCAGGAGACAGTTTACTGGTTGATGTTTGTCTGGTGAAATGATTATGCCTCTTTGTGACCTGCCAAAACTGACTAGAAAACACATTTCTGAGAAATGAAATAAGTCATACACGATCACAGACGACTAGAAATGAATGATCAGAACCCACAACTAAGCCAATGCAAAGATAATTCTAGTAGTTGTAGTAATAGATTTAGATTTATCCCCTCACAGCACTCCCCTTGTTTGTTTGCTGCAGTTTCCTCCAGTCAGAATGAATTGCCCATAAAGTATAAATGTGAGTGCCTGTCTGTCTGTGTCATTTTAACTGGGTACCTGTCAAGAGTGTCTTTCAAACAACGTCAGCTTTTATTGACTCCAGCCCTCCTTGCCCTGAAAGAATGAGCAGGAATGAAGGAACAAATAAACAAATGTCTATAAAATGTTTGTTTTTTTTTCCAGCAAATTAACTGGAGAAAACACACAGCGAGGAGAGGAAATGGGTGGTTTGTTTGTCAGGTTGTGGAAACTCGGGTTCGATTGAGTCAAATCAAAGGCTGACTGTATGTTTAGGTTCTTGTCTTCCACTCCTGCAGGAATGAGGGTTTTGGGTTGTTTCAGTTTGTTTCAGTGTTACAGTGTTTATCAGAATTATTGACAAGAATATCCCACAGGAGGAAGTCAAACAAACTCAGGACATTATCACTAAACCCTCTTAAAGTATGGATACTAGAGATCAACATTAGCAGGTCTGTTTCCTTTCTGGCCTTGTGATTTTCAACTTTTCTGTTGCAAAACCTTTTCAATATTAGGTTTAACTGGTCTTCACTGCATTTAATTTTGTTCCAGTGATAGCAGATGGGAGACTCCAGTGTAAGATGAAGCAGTTTGACCCCACCTAGTGGTAACAGTGCATTCACATGAAGTACAGTCTTATGTGCGCTTTTGATGGAGCAGTTCGGTAATTAAATGTGAATTTTCAATTGGAACGTGTAACTTCCTCAAAGCTGCAATAACTTCTTTTATGTTTTTGTCTGTTTGTTCTTCATTAGTGCTCCATCTGTGTGTTCTCACTTTACTTTACTCATCTTAGTGAAGCAACATGTCAGAGGCCCAAACACTCAGCATGTTAGAGCCCCCCCCCCCTCAACCCCCCCAAACCCTCCAGATGCCCCTCGGGGTGACAGTGACATAAGTGTCCCATTGTCATAGCGGCGTCTGTCAGGGGGGTGAGCATGCCTCGGGGGACATCAGAAGATTAGTTATGACATTAACCCCCAACCCTCTCAACACACACACACACTCACGCACACACACACACACAAATGGTTTTGCATGTTCCTACCCATAATCCTTCTGTTACAAATCACTTCCCGTTTCATGAGCCACTGAGACAAAGCAACAGATCATGTGAGTGTATTTTGTGCTTGAGGCTGACTTTGGACTTTTGTTTGCCGTGCATGAGTTTTCACACATTTTAATTCCCTATTGGGATCTGAACAACCAGAAGAGGGGCCTTGACATTATTATTGTGAGTATATTTTAGAGGTGAGCCATGAAGTGATTGTAGTGAAGGGCATACTGAGTGTGCATGTTTGTGTGGAGAAGAAAGAGGGAGTTGGAGGGGTGGGGGGGGGGGGGGGGGGGGTGGTGGTGATGATGTGTACAGTTTGCATGTGCATTCATGTGTCCAGCATGTGTGGGGGAGGTGCTGTGCCCGTTAGGCTGCACACTGTGTTCTAATGTAATTTATCAGTTCATCATGGTTAGTTGATCAGTTGATGTATTTATTTGCATACCGCCGTTTGAGGGTTTATATTATTTATGTATCTCTTGAGCAGAGACTTGCAGACCTAGTCAAGTGTTAGTGCAGCCAGTCAATGGCCGATCAATATGTGATCCACCAGAGAGCTCTCAGGCTGTACTTTACTGCAAGATCAAGGCTGTAAGACCATTACAGACCGTTCAGGCTAACGATTGAATAAACATACACCACAAAAAGAAAAACAAGTTGACATTCTCAGAAATAATGTTTAACAATCATTGAAGTATGAAGGTGGCATTACAGTGATTTTTTTTTTTTTAAGGCTGTGATCCTGTTGTGTATCACAATCTTCATTAAATATTCAGCACTGTCCCTAAAGTCAGTGTAAGCCAGCACAGCAGAAATAGGAAAAGTGAGAATAGACAGAGAAACAGAGCGAGAGTAAGACATAGAGACAGAGAAAGACACAAAAGCGGCTGGAGAGAGAGCAGGGATTGAAAAGCAAAAAAAACCCCAAAACAAACACATTATGAACCTACATATACAATACAGGAAGATATGTGCGTCAGTAGTAAAAATAGCACCGCCACAGTTAAATAACATTTTCTTGTTAGGAAACTGGATCCGATATTTCAGGTGGACTGGCCACGTGCGATGATATTTTTACAGTCTGTGGTTTATGAGGATATAAAGACGGTCTGGAGAAGCTCAGTTCAAGGTCAGATCTGGGATGTATATTGTTACTTTCTATTTGTCAGCTGGGAAAAGATGTCAATAGAAGGTTTACTTTCTCTGTCCCTGCCTCCTGTCTCCAGCCTCTCTCCCTCCCTTTTTTGCATCTCCTGTATTTCTTTATCACACTCTGTCTCGTCCTGTTTCATTAGAGGTGTGGGACAAATTAGAGTGATGGATGGGCCGTTCCACCTCCAGGATGCTTGTTAATTCAGGCATGCGCACTGGCACACACACATGAATGAAGACATCAGATGTGTGCATTTGTGTGTGTTTATGCAAGTGTCATGCACATTTCCATTTGTCGCTAGCAGAGCTATCATTAGCACACTCTCTTTTTTTTCTTTTCTTTTCCTTTTCTTTTCTAATCTCCTTTCCCTGACCATCAATTAGACTTTGAAAGCCGGATGATGGGGTTGGGCTTTTCACATTTGTGGCTACATCTGCTTAATTACCGCGTATTACTCACACATACAGGCGGCCATGTGCAAGCGCACACACACAGACACACAAACCGCACTCATCCAGCTAATGGACCAGCCTGTCCCTGCTTCAGCTGGGCTTATATTTCACCTCGGAGAGGGAGGGAGCACAGCCAACAGGTCCATTACTGAGAGAAAGAGGTAGGGATTGTGATGAGGGGAGGAAAAAAAAGGAAGAGAGGGGCGGGAATACGGCTGCAGGCGTACTGCGGCAGCAGCAGAGCGGCATGACGTGATAGAGGAGTAGAATGACAGACAGAGACACACACACACACAAATGCACATGCTCGTAGCTCAGAGGCTTGCCAGGCAAAAGTAGCCAGACGCACTCAGCAGCATACAGATTGGGAGACAAACTCACTTGCTGCTTTGTATCCTGATGCTCGCAGAGGGTGAGTGTAGCCTCGTATTTGACATTTCTGTTTATGCGTCTGTTAATTCGACTGTTGAACGAATGAATCTGTGTTCTCTCATTCAGTAAATTTAACTATGAATGCTATTTCTTTTTTCCTGTTGATTGCGTGAACAGATAAATACAAACACTACATCTTGTTGGATGAACACGTTCACAGTGATATCACTATCAGGAGCGTAACGGAGCGATGGCGGTAGAGTGAAAGAGAGAGGCAAACCGACAGAAAGGCAGAGCTTAAGTGGGATGAAAAGAGGGGAAGAGGGGATGTGAGAGGTGGGGGGGTACGCTGTAACCAGGGGTGACATGATGTGATCAGCCTTAGTCAGCGTTATAGGGGCTGTATGACTCATGCATAGCATACATAGTGTAGTGTGTGTACATCTGAGAATGGTCTGAAGAAATTGTAGTGTTGGATGATGTGGAGAAGATGAGTAGTAGTGAATCAGAATAGAAGCGTACTTTATGTGCACATATGGTAATGTTTATATTATTGGTAGTCTGGTTATGTTCTCTTCTGTCCTGTTGAGTTTGTGTGGGTGCATGTTTGCAGCGCTTTTTCTTGCTTCTTTTAATGAGTGCGAGTGGAGCCAACGAGCGTTAGACGAACATCTTTTTCCCAGTTTCTGAGTGATTCCCACTCTGACTGTAGAAATCTTGTGGAACTCCTCGACTCATTACTTCACCATGTGGTTGTAACATGCAGCACTGAAAGCCTTGTTACTCCAGTTTTGGTCATTTTTATGTTTTCACATCAGTCGTTGACTATCCTCAATAAATAAAACACTTGCCAAACCCATTGTATGACATCAAGAGTACATTGTGGTAAATTGTTTACTGTGTCACTGAAAACTTGCTGGAGACACAAGTGTTCTCTATGTTATGACATTTTTGAGGATGACAATGTGTCACTGTAGACTAAGTAAATTTCCATTTGGGTGACTGACTCATAATAACATAAACAGTCTTCAGTTCATTGTTCAGACAGACATTTATTGTGTGTCTGAAATGACGTTTTGATGCCAAAAGATGAGAACACTGATTTCATCAAAGAAAGTGACTTTTGAAAATGAGTCACCTCAGTACTGGGTTGGCTGATTGGCTAGAAGTGCGGTTCCTGTTTGTCACAGCTTCCTGTCCTGGTGAATGGTGAGGCGCTGCGAACCAATGGGAGGGCAGTGGTGAGGATGCAACAGTGATCCAGGAAAAAATAGCCCATTGTTCCTGGGACGTCGGAGAAGTGTGACCTCCCTCATACCGGCACTGCCTGCTCAGCCTAACGGCACACCAAGGAAGCACTGCCCAATTGGCGGGTAAGATACTTGTGTCGGACAGCAGATCTGGCGCATGACATTTCATAATAAGCAGCATTTAAGTTTCAGATGTTGTTATTATTCTGTTGTGATTTTTCTTCTATGACCACTGTGCGTTTCCAGGAATTCTAACTGTACGTTTTAGCGTTTTTTGCACCACTGGGTGTCACTAAGATATTGCAAGATGGTTGATGTCATTATGGAGGTAATTATATTCATTTATTGTAGACTTTCCAAACTGGGTGTCACACACAAACACACAGGCACTGCTAATGTCCTTCAGTTCACAGACAGAGAGGCCTGTGTTACCACCTCATTTATTGATTTTGTGATGAGTCAGAGGGCGTTCATCACAAGGGTGAGGGTGTTTGTGTGTGTGTGTGTGTGTGTGTGAGAGAGAGAGAGAGAGAGAGAGAGAGAGAGAAAGGGGTTTTACATGTTTCTTTGATCAGACATAACTTAGTTCAGGCTGAGTGTGTCATGGGACCCAAGAGCTAAATGTTGTAATGTGATTATGAAGTTAGAAGCGAACATCTTATGCTGGCTGCTCTATCCTGCCTAAGCTCTCCCTCTGACAAGTTTATACCCAAAGCTGTTTTTTTTGGACTGAGGTGAAATATGTTTTTGCTCAGGTCGTGTGGTGCAGCTCTTAGCTATGTGGAGATAGAAAGAAAATTACACAGAATAGAGGAGCAGTGAAGGAATTTAGGGTGCCTGCTGCTGCTGCTGTTGCACACAATATCCAGCAGATGTCAGCACAGTCCTGTTAGAATGACTGAGATTTATCAAATACAAGTCATTGCGTTCACTTGCAGCAAAAAAAAAACAGATATTATCAATATGTTTTTGCACAAATGGTCTGTATCTACAGTATGAATGTCACAGAAACACATCTGTTGTATTAAGCAAATAGTTAATTGATTTGTACAATTTTGAAAATCCATTGTTTAACCTATTAACATTATCTGGTTTTAGCTTCTCATACCTTAAAAAATGCTGCTTTCCTCTGTTTTATGTTGTAAATTGAATATCTTTAGGTTTTGCACTGTTGGTCAGTCAAAAGAAGTCTAAAGAACATCACCTTGGGAAACTGTGATGGGTATTTTTCACTATTTTGTAATGTTTTATGGACTAACTGCTTAATCAGTTCATCAAAAAAAAACATGACAAATGAATTGATAGTGGAAAAAACAGCTACTAACTTATTTGTCATAAAAGTCTGTCACATAAAGAACCCAGCTTAAACCAAACCAAATATCTGATTTCTTACATGTTCTCCCTGTAGGTTTTAAATAAACTCAGCCTTTTATAGCCACAAATTACTGCACTTTCTATATTCAAACTAATTTTCGTAGCAACAAGTCACAAGCTGTTAGATCCAAGGTGAAAGTGTCAGCGAGCCAACAATCTAACTATTGTAAAGGTGCTTATATAACAGGGAGATACAGAATAATCCCGTCTTTCAAGCCAGTATAGTGTCTGAACACATGACGCAGACAACACGCCCCACATGTATAACAAGCTTGTGCTGTAAAACATTCCTTTATGTGTGAGGGAATCACACCTTAAATTGATTTGCCACTTTTTTTTACCCGCTTACAGCTGCTGGTTTCAATCAGCAGAAATGTATCATTGTTTGCTTTTTGTCTCTGATTTCTCTTTTCGTACACACGCAGACATTCCCGCCACAGCTGAGTCTCTGTATGTCCTTACGTGGGCTGCAGTAGTACTGGTATGACCCCGGTGTATCCCCGGGGAATAGCTAATTTCCATACAAATAGCCACAGAACCAGACCGCACCTGTGCTCCTGGAAATCCTAGCAGGAATTGTATCAGACAGAAATTCTGACGCTTATCAGTGTATCGGCCTCCAAGGAGAAGGAGAAAGAGCAAGAGAAAAAGAGACAGACAGAAACACAGATGGGGGCAGATGAGTAGAATGGATGATCACATCTGTCTCTGTTTACCTACTGCTGCATCACCGCCGCTGTGTGCTGCAGGTCTTCATTAGCATTGAGTCAACTATGATGGAGCACCCGTCCTTGGCAAAATACCTAAATCTCTGTGTGAGTGGGTTTGATAATATGAGCAGGAAAAATGAAGGTCTTCTACAGATAATCTATCCTTTCCTTCATAACAAACTGAAGGGTTATTTTTGGGTATGTTTTGAGTTTTTGAGCTGAAGTAGTCAACCTTTCTGCACTGCAGGGATTCTGAAAATGACAGACCTTTTGCTTCGACTGCTGAGTTAATGTGTGTGTTTGTGCGATCCACATTACACTGTGTGCAATACTGTGATTAGATGCGCTGTCAAATAATCCAACATTTTATCCTTGAGACTTTGACGGCTTAATTTGATGTATCTCTGCTTTATTAAAGACAGCTTCCCAAGAAGTCTTCTGGCAGCAAAATTTCTGCTATTTAAGGAAGGGCAAGCAGGGTTTAACCGTTAAATCTGTGTGTTTGTGCACGTGTGAGTGTGTGTGCGCGTTTTTCTATCCTTATTGGGACCGTTTCTGGTATAAACACTGACCTTATTGGGACCAGTAGTCCTCATGGGGACCAAAGCCCGGTCCTAATGCGGCAAAACGTCATTTCTGAGGTCCTGGTTGGGGTTAGGGGTAAGGCATGAATTGGTTAGGGTTAGGCTGTACAAAATGAATGGAGCCAATGCAATGTCCTAACAAGGATAGCTGTGCAAACTTGTTATAGGCAGACTCATTAGAAAAATGTAAAAAATATACATTTTCAGCATTTTCTCAGACTGGCCAATAATTTAATATTGTTCATTGCATATCCATACGAGTGTAATGACTTTTTAAGCAGGAAAATATGTACGTATTAGGCCCAAGTTATATCACCTTGCCTTCTCCCATTTAATGTCTTAATTAGAACTAAAAACTACTAGAACTAATACCCACATGCTGTGATCCTTTACAGTTTACACTTGCTGTTTTCTTCTTTTTCCCCTCCCCTCTCGTCTTTCCAACCTCCCAACCGCACAGCCTACCGCCTCTTTTTTTTCCAGCTGAGCAGCGCAAGGTAATTACATTATACGATATTACATGAAATGTTTCACTTGACCAACATTCACTGCAGTTTGCGTAGCTCAGAAGGGCTCAAAGACTATTACGTAGAGTTTTTTTTAGTTCTTGAAAGGGCTGTGTATTTCTGAAAGGGACGCTGAAGGGCGCAATAGAAAGTGTGAATATCTGGAATCAACACAAATTAGGTAAGAATGATCCCCTGCTGCCTTTTGAAGCTGTTATATGTAATAGAGCAGTGTGTTTGGTCAATGATGTGTGTGTGTGTGTGGGAATCTATGTGAGTGTGTATTTGAATTCAATATGTGGAGAAAATCAGTTATTTGAGAAGATAACGCTCTAAAAGCAGCTGTTAGACGTTGCTGTGAGCATGTGTCTGTGCATGTCTGTGAGGCTGTTTTTGTGTGTTGACCTCCCAGCAGGCAAATTTGATTGCGCAGACGCTCCGTGCCTTTCTGAAAATAAGCTCAACTCGTGGTTTACCGTGACTCAGTTTGTCATATGTGCTTGGTTCACATGGTTGCATACCGTGGATGTTTACAGTAATTAGCTCTGTGTCAAGAACAGCAAATTCTAGTTTTACCTGATAGATTTTAACATAGTTTAATTGACGCCTAAATTAAAAAATAAACTTTTTGGGAAGTTTTGTGACTAATGGTCTCATACTGTTGTGAAAGTGGAGCACTCATCTTAGTGTTCAACATTTTGACTCATGATAGGCGTCTCTCTCCTTGTGTTTCTCCATTTAGGTCAGTATGAGCGGAGGAGTCAATGTGAAGACAGCCCCCCGGCCTTCTCCCCCATCAGGAATCCCCCTCCCACGCAGCTTGTTGCCCTCTTCCCCAAAAACAGACACCCGCTGCCGGTCTAGCGACCTGCCCAGGCCCTTGACACAGACCCCTAAACACACCCCCACACACACACCCACGCACTCTCCTTCACTTTGCCCACGGAGCTCCAGCATCCCCGGGCCTTCCTCTAGGGACCCCCCGAGAGACGCTGGCCTGAAAAGTCAGCTCTTGCAGCGAACGGGAGGTCTACCTGCTCCCCAGACTTCGCGTTCCGCCTACAACAGCCCACTGGCCCAGCGCCGGATACCACCACCACACTCCAAAGACACACTAGATCTGGGTAAACCCGCGCCGACTCAAACCCCAACACACTTTCCACATGATGGCAATCGCAACAGAAGCACCTTCACCAATAAGAACCAAGCATGGGGAGCCAGCAACCTACGTCCACCACTCCAGTTCAGGAGAGGGGACAACTCCAACTCTGCATCCCAGGTGGCGTTTGAAGTCAAGTCAGGAAGAGAAGAAGAGCCTCCAGAAAACCAGCAAGCCCAATCTGCCATGTTGAACAACGATAACCTCCGCCCCCCTCTCGCTCAAACGAGCTCCAAGCACACCATCAGAGGGCGCAGTGAGTCCACCAGCCAATCGGACGAGGAGATGGGGACTCCTGAGGACAGCAGTGCGGCCTCCTCTCCCGGTCTCCTGCCGCTGCCACCGCTCACATTCACCATGCCGGTTATGTGCAAGGTGGCTGTCGATGTGCAGGATCAAAGCCTACAAAAGGAGGATGCGTTCACAGAAACACTCACACCGAGAGTCAACATGGCTACGGTGGCTCCCTTCAGCTACAGGTAAGCGGTCTGCGCTCACACACACACACACACACACACACACACATAACTGGCTATATTAATTGACCCCTGTTGTAAAACCTTTCTCTTATTATCATATGATAACTTTCTCTTCTCATAGCTCTTTATGATCCCCCTCTCAACTAACACACACACTAAAAGACGACTCCTTCCCTGGATACTAAAGACCAGCCCCAGAGGCCTGTTTTGGCCATTTCAGTCTAATTCTTTTGTATCTGTGTGCACACAAACACACACACACACACACACACACACACACACACACACCCACCCTTACTTAGTGTTTTCTGGAGCAGAGCTGATTGTTAAAGTGTCCTCTTGACAGCCTCTGGGCTCACTCAATATACTGTTGTTCTGTCTTTCACACACATTGTCTCTCATGATTGAACAAGAAAAGAGTGAATCTAATTTTGTAAGTAAAAACAATGCAGTATTACTGTGTCTGATGTGTGTTATTGAGTTGTGTGGTGTTTTAATTAAATGAATCAATCCATGAAGAATGAATCAGTCAAAGCAGAATCTTCTGGTGTACAATACTTACTAAAAATAAGAAACCAAGAGAAAAGAACTTCTTCCTTTTACTTGTTTTTCTTTTATAATTATGAAATTATTCACAGCGCTTTGTGCTTTATCAGTGTTTTTCTGTTTCATCAATTTGCTTTTATGGAAATCAGTGTGACACGTCGGGGAAAGCTGTCCATTTTCTGTGTAGCTGCCCTACACAGTGGCTTGTGTGTTTGATTGTAATCAGTAGTATTGAAGTGATTTGCATGTGCAGTAACAGATGTGTGACAGCTGTGTTTATGATGTGTTGACAGGATGCAGGTGCAGGAGAGTGATCTTTCTGTGGATGAACTGAGTGACTGTTCATCTGGATCCATAGAGGTCTGCTGTGATGACCTTATACTAGGTGAGACACACAGTCATACAAACAAGCAAAGAAACATATATTCAGATGCACATTTTTCCCAGAATCACTTTTCCTTTCTCTGTATCCCTCTCTGAACAAACCTTGCAGTCTAGTTCTGTCCGCCAGTTAGTATCAGGGCACCGAGAGACTAAGAGAGGCGCTTTTGTCAGGTATGAATTCCTACTTTCTGGCAGTCAAACGCATTTACTGCGAGAGAGTCATAAATGGTGTCAGACAGGACATGCCAGCAGCTAACCTTTGGATCTCATTGTGGAACCTGAATAGACTCAGTGAAGACTTAAGGGACAACCATTCTCTGCCCAAATATATGTCTGTCACGCTCCTATTCATCAGGCCTCATGTCTGAAGTTAGCTGGTGTACTTTTTTTTGTGTGTGTGTGTGTGTGTGTGTATGTGTGTGTGTCTCAGCCCGGGGCTCTGCTGACTACAGTGGTTCCTGGATCAAGAGATGGGCTCAGGATGTTAAGATGAAGGAAGATGACATGGGTGATGTGGGTCAGTAATGGGATGAAATGGGGCACTTCTGAACTCGCTGCCAGGCAGTATTATATGCACATTGATTTCAGCTTCATTCAAGAGCTGTCAGGGAGATTGAACCCGTCCTTCCCTCACGCTTCCTCTCTGTCCCTCTCTCTTGCCGTTTCTCTTTTCCAGCTTCATTGACCTAAAAAGCCACATTCCTAGCATGACCTCCTCCCCCTCCCCGTCCCACCCCCGTGCCTTTTGAGTAATGGTTTGCTGTGTAGCCACAGCCATAGTCATGCGTCGCCGTGGTCAGTCTGAGCTGAGGGATGTGGACGCGCCTCAGAGATATGACTTTATCAGTGGCTTAGTGAATCATTCCTTTTGATGTGGTGTCAGTTGGATTGGAGGAGCTAAACTGCGTAGCTTTGAAATGTGCAGCCCAGATTTAGTGTGTATTAAGCTTTACTGGCCAAAATCTATTCTTGGTTATACACACCTGACAGAACATGTACCGTGCAGTCTGAAAGTATTTGGACAGTCAGTGTTGTTTTAGCTGCTACAGCACATTTGATTTGAAATGAAATAATGACTATAAGGTTTAAGTTTGAAATTTTAGCATTAAGACTGATTTAAGGTGTCCACATCCACACTGAGTGAACACTGTAGGACTCCACTCCTTTTTATAGATGGTCCCCCAGTTTTAGACACAATGCAGCTAGACAGTGATCCTTAACCATACAGACAAAATCGTTAAAGAAGGTTTTTCAATGACCAGACAGCTGAATGGCCAAGTCAGTCACCTGACCTCAGTCCAGCTGAGGACCAGACTGAGGTTAGGGTTAGCCTCTGAAATAAGCAAGAGCTTGTTATTATTGTTACAACAAACTCTTTCTGTCCCCTAAAATTGAGGAACTTTATAAAATGCATAAAAGTGTATACAAAGGGTTGCAATTCATACACTATTTATCTGATGTGGCTGTACATACCCCAAAAAAACTGTGCTAGAATACAAAGACAGCACAATCAAAAACGTGTCCCTGTCCTAATACTTCATAAATGTATTATATATGCACAATATATTATAATCAATCAACAATCACACATATTTTTAATTGTTTGAACATATATTATGATATATCACGTCACATGTTTTACTTGATGTTATAGTTCTCTATTCTAATGACCTGACCTGTCTAAAACTATAGCTACCAGAATAGAGCTGTTGGCAAATAAAACCTTCTATAAGCTTTTTGGAGGTTTCAACCATCTGGTTGTGGAAAGGGGTATGGGAGCTTATGGTGGACCAACCCCAGTCTTTAAAGGCCTCTGGCTGTCTTGGGACTATGGTTGTGGCCTTGTAATTGGTCCCTAGAAGGCGTTAGAAACAGAACTAAAAGTGACTTAGGCTCCTCTGAAGCTGCATTTACATGGAGGGTGGGCTGACACCGTAATAACTGTAATTTAGGGAGCGGAGGAAGGGAGGGAAACAGGGAGGAAGTTTGGAGGGAAGGAGGAAAGAAAGAGTGAGAAGGGTGAAGGATAAAAAGAGAAGGACAATGGGTTGATGGATTTCTTTCTGTGTAAGGAGGTAACAAAGCAAACAGCAAATGTGTGCACAGAGATGGAAAGACAGATTGAATGTTGGTTAGATATTTTAAAGCTGAGTGTTCTGATTGTAGCAACACACAACACATCTGAGTTGGTTATGGTTTTCCTTAGTGACTATGGCAAAAGAGTGGATTTCCCTAAGTTGAATGCTTACATATACATTGATTGAATCAGGGGTAACATAATCAGTTCTTATATCTTCTGTCCGAGACCCTAATGAAGACCTGAACATTTAATGTGACTGTAGCACCATGTGGTCTTTCAATTAGACCGCAGACCTCCTGACCTTGTTGCTCTCTGGAGAGGTGTGTTTGAGCATGCGCTCACATCTGAGCATGGGTGTGTGTGTGCTAATGTATGCATGTGTGACAGTACACAGATGGTGTTTGAAAGATAAATGTGATGTGGATTCTGTATCATTTTTCATCTCCCAGTAAGGGTATGGCCTCTTATTCCCTAAGGACACTCTCAAAGTCTGTCAGCTGTCCCCCCCCCCCCTCTCACACACACACACACTGTATGGATAGCCACAGACATAGTGGAGGTCATGATTTACATCTGGTCTGAGAATTCTGTTCATAAGGATATGAAACACTAAGCACAGTGTCTCTCACTCACCTGCACAAATGTGAGGAAAACATCTGACTTTGGCATTCACATATAGAAATTTTAAAAAAGTGGCCATTGTACTTTCCAGGTGTTGGGTTGGAAAGTAATTTGGAATTTCAAGGGTGTCTGTTTGTTTGAAACAGTCAGCATAATCTGGGGCAGAGATTTCACCTAAGGCATTGTGTGGTACTGAATTGTAATGGTCCCAGTTCCCTTAATACATTATTTATTAGTATGTATTTTCTCTTTTTGTGTCTTATGTTGTAAAGAGAGGTTAATACATGTCTTCATTTTTTTTGTAAAATTAAAAATACACCCCATAATGACAAAGGGTCGATAATACAGTCAAACTAGTAATTACTGAAAACTCTAATGTTTATTTTGCTCAGCTTGGCAGAAGAATATGAAGCAGAATTTTTGCTTTGAGGTTTTGTAACATTTACTGTAGTCGCACCACATCAGTTTCGAATTGTTAGTCACATTGTTTACGCATTAATTTATTGTTCATTTAACAGTGACAATGCCCAATACATTTATTGTACCAGATATAGCCAAAAGCTCATTTCCATCTGTAGTCTCTGGGTAGAGGCCACCAGTGATTAGATTAGATTACATTAAATTCAACTTCATTGCTAGTGAACAAATATAAGTACTTAACAATGAAATGCAGTTGGCATCTACCCAGAAGTGCAAATTAGGCATGAAGTGCCAAGACACCAAGCCTCGTGATGCAACCACGCCATCTCCATCCTTTTTTCTTTTTTTTGATGTGATGTGCAAGTTGTGGTGAATTAAAACATTTGAAAACAGGAACAGTAGGACATCAGTATTAGAATCAGAAAAAAATGTATATAAGAAAATAATTGCAGAGCAAAGCACAGTATAAATGATGACTTCCGAGCATTGTGCACTGTACCTGTACATGCACTTAATAATAATAGCCAATGGAAATAACTGGAAAGGCAACAGTTTTTACTTTTTAAAGTCTGTGCCTTTTTAATACTAAATGCTAGTACATGCTACATGCGATAAATAGTATAAAATTGGATTAGACTTAGATCATACAGTACGCTGAGATACAGTTCATGTTTTTTTTTTCCTTTTTATCATCTGTCAGGTCAACTTTATCCTGCACACCCCACTTAAAACTAGTAGAAGGCAAAATCTTCAGTAATGAAATTATCAAATCAGCTTCCAGTTGATAAATTTCATGCTCTCCATTCCTTTAATGCTGTTGGACAGTCTCGTGAATAGCATTTTGATAACCCCGGCTGCATCTACTCTTAGACAGTGTATAATCCTCTTTGGCCAATCTAATCAGAGAGACATATGCCGAGTTGGCGTTGGACAGTGATGAGTGGTTTAGTAGCTTTGGGAAGATGATCAGACATAAGCATGGACTAGATTATGTCCTCACTCATCACCAGGAGTGAGACAGTAATCACTATTTTGGGTTTAATATCATGCCCTACTCTATATTTGACCCTAACCTTGACCTGTCAAGAGTTCTGCAGTTCAGCGCAGGGTCAGCTGAGATGATGGCCCAGTCCTTTATGTTTGGGTTTAGGTGGTGAGTTTGATGAAAAAGACTTCACACAAGTGGGAAAGTGATTGTCGTAAATATACTCATGAATGCACAAAATCCAAAGGAACACATGCACAAATGTGTGAATAAACAGGCACACATACAGTAGAGGCTCCTTGCCTATTCTTGTCGCACACTGAGCCATCCAGTCCTGGTATGGCAATGCTCTAAGACAGAGCTGCCACCTCCTCCTGTCTCCTCCTCCTCCTCCTCCTCCTCCCTCTCTCTCCCCCCAGGGACATTCCCTTACAATGTAGGAGACACACAGTAATGGCTGCAGTAGATAGAGCGAGAGATGAAGGAAGAGAGAAAGGAGGGAGAAGGGTGACTTGAAGAATGGGTGAATGAGTGCACACTCAAGATCCTTTTTGACCTCTGGGGTGACTCCCAACCCAGGGAGTCGAGTTATGGAGCCAGTCATGTGTGTAACTTCTCTGTGTCTCTGTGGGACCCCACACACACAGGAATTGAGTCACAAAGACATCTATATGTCAAATTAATGACCCATGGCGAATAAAGCACACACTTACATGCCAGAATAGATGTTCAGGATGCAAATTCCTGATGTTAAATAGATTAATTGATTATCTCCTCATTATATATATATCTTCATATTTTAATTTTTCACTCACACACTGCCGTATATCTCACGGTCACAACAATAATTTGCACAAATGTACAGTTACACAAGCAAAGAACACAATCGCACATGATCGCTGATGTGCGATCAGCTGATGATATCCATCGCTGCTACAGTATATGCACACCACGCTGTAGCCAGGCAACAAGCCCCTGCAGCACGGCATTGTGGGATACCCCTGGGAAGTGTGCTGAGAATGTCAACACTGAGGCGACTGCGAGGGAGTGTCTGCAAAGAGCGATACCTTTTTTTAAAACAAACACAAAAACAAACAAACAAACACACAAATTCATTCTTTTTTAACATACTTGGAGATTCTCAGGAAGGGCAGTTGTTGTTTTTCAGCGCTCAGCTGTGTGTGTGATTCATGATGAGTGTGTGACATTTGCTTCGGGAGAGAATGGTGTTTTTGTTGTATTAACATTTGTGCCTCCGGAATCAGGAGTTAGTATGGCTGATACACTCACACTATTGTCATTGATAGTCTATACGTGGCTGAATGCTGAAGCCAGTGACTCATGGTGTGCATCATCAGCACTGACCACTAAAGAGGTGTCACTGTGGAAAAACAACCTCTTTCATTCACACATACACATTTTTGACTCAGGCTAGGAAGCCTTATACTATATGCATCAGTACGTCCTCTTAGTATTTTGTGTGTAAACAGGACATCAATAGCCATGTTATTGTGTTGGTGCAGCACCAGTGTGTGTGTCTGTGTGTGTGTGTGAGACTGTGACTGTGACTGTTAGCCTTCCCCTGGTTGTGTGTCATGGTCTGGTATTCTTCCCTATGTCCTGTGGACCTCATGCGTTAGCGTGTTAGCGGACATAAGCAAACGTAGCAGGAGTGGCGTGGCAGTCAGGCAGGATATCCCCTCTCTGTCTTACAGGCTTCCTCTGCTCCTCTGGCACATATACAGAGATCCTTCCTCATCCCGTCCTCTTCCTCCTCCTCCTCCTCCTCTTCTTATTTTCCTCATTACTTGGCCTTCTGCATCATAATTTCACATTCTTTCTTTCTTTTTCCTCACCAGTAGCATCCAGTAGACGTCTTTCATGGTGCATGCTCTCCTGTTCTGACACGGTGCCTTTTTCTCCAGCTTCTATTCTCAGTCGCACTCACTCTCGTCATTTTCTTCTCACTTCTCCACCCTGTTCACGCTTGTCTCATCTTTAGAACAACTTTTTTTTCCCCTTTTACTTACACACAACAAGGCAAAAGCAAGAGGAACTAAGAGGGATTGGGTGACAACAGTGAGTGGGTGAAAGTGAGAACGCCCGCCATCTGCTTAGTGGAATAGGGAAGTTTAAGACGTTTTGATACAATTAGTTACATTCAAAGCAGCATTGCTTCTCTCGCAGTACTTTTCCTTTCAAAGCTGGAGACCTTGTGTAACCTTGTAAACATGCATATAATACACCACACAGTGTCTGTGTGTGTGTGTGTTCACTGGCTACTTCACATGACTGCTCTGTAGAAATATAGTGGCGAATCTGTTCCAAACTGTTTAGAGATGCTAGGGCAAATATACTCATGCAAAGCACAGAGACACTCTGCCTCTCTCAGCCTGCCTGTCTCTCTTTCTCTCTCCTTCTCACCCCTATTTCACTCTGTGTTTTCAATCTATCCATTCATCCCTGTATCTCTGCCTGTCTCTCCTACTTTTGCTTAAAAGTGTCCTTATGTGTGTATGGAACTGTTTGCCCGTCATCATAGCAAATTTCCCAAGGCTCCAGCGAGTGGTCAGCCCACAAACGCGTTGACACCGACACAAACACACGCCTCTGTAACGTGCTGAATGTGTGTGTCTGCTACGTGATGAATGTGTAGGCTAATGCTGAGCACTGGCACCCATCACACTCTGAAACTGCCAGCTTCTCTGATGTCAGGCCAGACTGCTCAGGTCAAACACCCTGCGCAGACAGCATGCTCTGTGTGTGTGTGTGCGTGTGCGCGTGTGTGTGTGTGTGCGCATGTGTGTGTAGAGCGAGAGAGAGAGAGAGGCTAAGTAGAAAGACAGCGAGAGAATATATCTTTACATCAGCCATATATTAAAGTGATTAGACCGTGGAGCCAGACAGACGAGTACTGGAACAAACAAGTAGCTGTGTGCTGCCAATACACACTTTATCTGTGTGTGTGTGTGTGTACGTGCTTTCAAGAGCATTAACGCGTGTCTTTGCCCCTTATGGATCTGTGCGCCACACAGACTTGCCTTGTACGTGGCCACTCTCGTTTGACTAACCTTAATCCCTCATCAGGGAGGTATAAGAGCTGACGTACAGCACCTATTAGCCTTAAATTACATCCCTTACCCCCCTACTAGGTTGCTACCAGCCCCCAGAGCCTCCATAACTGTCACCATTCAGCTCTGGCCTCAGTGTGGCATTACCACTTCAACATTGGCCCTTTATTAAAGTTTGCTGGTTCTAATTAATGGCTTTGGCCATTACACAATAAAACAGCCAATGTATGTCTGTGTTTTTGTCTGCTACTGAGCTCCTGTTTTACACACACTCATTCAAGGCCAGATGGATGTTAGGTTAGGGGCAAGTGTGCCACACATGTACCTATATGTGTGTCTTTGTCATTTTTAAGGTTTAATTGGCGACAGTTTGAGTACTGTTGAAAAAGTAGCCGTTTTTTAAAGTGCCTCTCTAAAGTGCTGAGCGTGGAATGTGAGCAAACAGGACATTGCTTATTTTAGCTCTGGTTTAGTGTCAACCGATTTATGCAAATGTAACAGAAAATGGGCATTAGCTCAACAGCCTGCTTGTTTGAATACTAGTCCTAACGGTTTGGGACCTGATAACATCCTAGCTGCAGGCATAGCTGCTCGCATACAAGAGAAAGTGAAGTGCTCTAATGGTAATACATCCAGAGCATTAACACTCCACCAGTCAAGCTAAGAACTGTGTGGATTCTATATACAAATTCTATGCAAACAGTTGTATTGATTGTTAATGAGTAATGGTCGACTTAAAGTTCGTTTAATGCATTGCTATCATGATTATCTCTAATGGAAATAAAGCCAGATGAGAAATGAAGACATTAAGCTACGTCTCTGTCTCTGTTTATGCCTCTCTCTTATCGGATCTCCACCCAGCCCTGTGCGTTAAGAGGAATTACAGGAATAGATTCTGTAGATATTTAAAGCAAAGTACAGGGATAGGTTGATGAGGAAAAGGATGGAGAAGAGTTCCGAGTTACCCATGAGTCCTGTGTTGATTGAGATGGGATGTCCAGAGCGATGAGATGACGTAGTTGAACGTGCCAGAGCTAACTGAGTCCCTGGATGGGAGCTTTGGCTTCTCTTGCCTTGTCTCATCAATGTGACACACTCGGAGAGATAGACCCACCCACCCACACACACACACACACACACACACACACACACACACACACGCACACACACACACACACACACACACATACACACACATACAAGACAAAAATAAAGACACCAACTCTCATTCACACACCCACACGTGTGCTTGTTTTAAACCATCCCGGTATCCTAATGGTCGTGCTAAGGGATGGATGAGATTGAATCTATCTATGAATCTATAACCTGCAAACTTAATGGCCTGCGCATCTATATTAACTGGTGGGGGTGGGGGGGGGGGGGGGTGACATACTGTACTGTAGGCCTGGAGGAAGGAAGGAAAGGAAGGGAGGAAATGAGAAAAGAGCAGCGGAGTTGAGTGGAGAGCTGATATGATGCAGGTGGTGGGTGTGATGATCATTTGAGGTCTGTTGGCTCCTAATTGAAGCAAAATTAGAGACAGACCTATCTCGTTGTGTATTAGGGACTGGTAAACGCGTGTCCTGTTGATCCTGCAGTCACGGCTGTTCTTCAGATAATTTGAATCAGCTTAATCATGGGTGGGCCTCTCGAGATTACCACACATAAAATAATCTGAATGTGAATGGATGAATAGAGCAGCTAATGTGATTATGAATGATTAGATGTGCATGTGTGTGTGTGTGTAGGGGGTCTTTATTCTGGCAGCGATATTTGGCAACCAGGATCATTTGAGTCACACGCAGCTGAGCTCAATATAAATACATTTTCTTTCTCGCTCTTCAAAAACAAAGAATGGGAGGAGAATAAAGGTGAAGAAGAACAAAAGGATTATCTGACAGAAAGTGGAAGAGGAGAGCAAAAGGGAAGAGTGATTTAGAGGATGTGAGAGGGAAAAAAAAGAGCTGTTATTGCAACACAAGAACAGGGAAGAGCTGAGTTTATACAAGATGCTGCTAATTTATCGCCAAGCCCTTATGTTTGCACTCACTGGTGTGCAGCATAACACGGCATCTGCGGTGTGTGTTTGAGAGGAGAGGGGAAGAGAGAGCGCGAGAGAGAGAGAGGATAGGCGGATGAATCAGCCAGTGGGAGGAGAGAGAGTGAGAGACAACAAGAAAGAAGGAGGGAAAGATAGAGGAGGAAGAAGGAGAGGGGAGGGTGAATGAGCCAGCGGGGGTAGAGTGAGCAAACCAGCGAGTGAGGGAGGAGAGAAAGGGGAGGGGGGATGTTGCTGCTGCTGCTGCTGCGACTGTTTCTCCTGTCAGTTGGCTGCCGCTTGCCTGGCAAGCAGGAGGAAATACAGAGCACGAGAGAAGCAGAGGTGGAGGCAGAGAAAGAGGCTGATCAGCGCTGTGTTTTCTGTTAGCGGCGCTATTGTCATCTGTGAGGCGCGGACACGCTGTGAGGAAGTGGATTTGGGCGCTGGACACAGATCTGCAGATCTATGGATTACCAGCAGTGAGTAAAGGGGACTGCTACTGCCACTCTACCAACCCACTCGTCATTTTCAGCAGAGGGGTGAACCCACAGTCTCACACAGTGGGGAGTCTGGCTCAGTCTGGACCCACTAGAGGGAGAGAGGGACAGCAAACCAGACAGTCTTGGGCGTTTTTACACCTTTCTTTCTTCCCTTTCTCCCTCCATTTCTTTATGTCTGCTTGTGTGTATTTCAGAGTGTGTCACTGATGCTGTTGCTTGGCTCTCTGCAGGAGGGATGCTGGAGGCTAATGTGGCTAACATTAGCATGACGGCTAAGCCCAGAGAGCTGGACCTCAGGTCTCCTGCTGTCTCCAGCCAGGATACTTCAGCCCAGGCCATGGCCTCCAGGAAGCCTCCGGCCAAGCCCTCCGCTCTGCCCCAGGGACCTCCACGTCCTTCCGGGTCAGAGCTTAAGGTCTACCGGCCAACCTCCGGATCTATCCCGATTCCAGTCCCCAATCCGTCCAAGCTCCGCAAGCAGCGATCACTTAGCAACTTGTGTGTGCTCACTGATGCCGAGAAGAAGCTGCACCTGTACCAATCTCCCAAGTGGAACGATGATACAAGCCGGCCTGGCACTGGCACCAACAAAGCGGGCCAGACTAAGACGGCTCAGGCTGGGGGTGGGAGACCACCGCTCTCCCGGACCCTTTCAAAGTCAGAACAGTCTCTTTTCCAGGGGAAGCCCAAACCTTTCTGCACCCCAGCTGTGACATTGAACGTGGGCAAGCCGAGTCGGATCCCTGCCCCTGGTAAACCACGGGGACCTTACGCTGAGGTCAAGCCCATCAGTAAGGCCTCTGAGGCAGGCCAGAGTGCAGACACAGACCCTGCTGACCACCCAACTAAGGCTAACTCCAATGGAGCTGGGAGCACTGGGACTAATGGCAAGAAACCAGGAGAGAAGGGGAAATCTGCAGCTCTGTCACCAGAGGAAAAGAAAGAGAAGAAGGGGATAGAGGGAGAGGATGATAAGGCCTTTCTAAAGGTGGACCCGGAGTTAGTGGTGACTGTTCTGGGGGACCTGGAGCAGCTGCTCTTCAGCCAAATGCTGGGTGAGTCCACTATTTCAATTCCTGTTTTGCATGAGAACACACCGTACAGGGTCAAGCATGAGACCAACATCATTTAGGACAGGCTACAATTATGTCAACAACTTATTGGTTCAGGGGACATTGAATAACATAAACAAACCCTGTGACCGTGCCATACTGTGTGAACATCTCTCCTCTCCTCACCTCTCCTCCCCTCTCGTCTCCTCTCTCCACACCCAAACCGTTCCCTCCAGCTCTTGCTCTAGCGCAAGCATCAACAGTGAATTTTAAATGAGTGTGTAATGTCAGTGTGTTTTTCTAAGTGCTTTTCACTATGCCATGGTGAGAGCCCTTTCTCTGTAGGTGGCTCTGTAGAAAATCCCTCTGTTTACAACACCGTAGCAGTCAAATGTGCTGTTTATCTGTTAAATTGATTTATGTTGTATGTATGTGTCTGCTAGCACTGTGCTCTTCTGTGAAGCAGCTGAAGTAAGCATTTCCAGAGGTTTGACATTGTTTTGTTGTTGATTCATTAGCTCGCACTGGAGTGTTTGTCCTAGTCTGATCTGGCCTACTGCCACAGTGAGCTAGATATATATATTAGCCTATCAAATACCTCCCCCTTCTTCTCTCATTATGTCTCTATCTCTTGGGTTTTCTTTCTCTGACTCACATACAACATTGGTGGAATTGGAGCATATTTAAAAATTGAAAGCAGTCTGCACATGTATGTATCTATGTTTGTGGTAGTCAAGAGTCCAAACTGCATGTTTCATGTCATTTCTACTGTCTCAGCAGCTCCTGGCTGAAGACAAAATCAGCCATTCGTTAATAAAGGCCGTGTGAGCAGGGCTAGTGGGGAGTGTGTTGTCAGTCGGTAAATAAAACGGATGCATATTGTGTCAGGCTCCGGTCACAGTGGGCCACATATTTAGCCTCACACCACTCCCTCACCGCCCTTACCCCTTCCCCCCCCTCCTCCCCTCCAGCTCCATTGATCTCCGGGCCACTGACAGATGGTCACTATCCACCCCCCCACTCCACCCCCCAAACCCCCCCCAACACACACACACACACACAGACACACACACACATACACACACACACACACACACACCTCCTCCCCCTGTTACCGGGGGCAACGTGTGGGAGGGGAGAAGGGAATCTGAGGGGGTGGTGGCATGGGCAGGTAGTTAGTGTGCTACCACACACACACACACACACACACACACACACATGAAAGTGCACACATGCACTCACACAGTCATTCATGTCAGAGGCGAATGTTCTGGGACACATTGTGTATCCAAAGCTGTATTAGTGGTGTATTGTGACAATGATGACTAAGTTTGTGACTAATAGGTCAGATCAGGGTCTGAATTTGCACCTTTCGACCATTATTCATTCATACACACCCCCACGCTCTCTGTGTTTCTGTGTTTCTCTTTCTGTTGCTCATTCTCTTTCCATCCCTCCCTCTCAGCAGGAGCAGATAGCATCAGAGGGTGAGGGAGATGCCAGTGTAGCGGGGTCATTATATCTGAAAATCATTTTCTGTCCATCATCAACCCCCTCTCTGTCTTCTTCCTCTCTCCTCATTTCCTCTTTCTCTCTTCACCGGACCTCAGCTTTCCTGCTGCACCACAGCCCCCAAATCACGGCTTGTGTGACCTTGCCCCTGCAGTCCTGCGTGTGTGTTTGTGTGTGTGTTTGCTTGCGTGTGTGTATGTACTGTACATGGAGTGTATGTGTGTGTTCGCGTGGTGTGCATCTGTGTTTGACCTTGTTCCCTGTTCCAGTCCTTGTTATGATGTTGCTGGCCACACCTACGCCAGGCAGCCAGGTAGGGAGGACAGGAAATAAGGATGGAAAAATAGACAGAAAGAAAGAAGAAAGAGGAACAGAGTAAGAATTGAGATTTATCGGGGGGGGAAACGTAAAGGGCAGGATTTCATACACAGAGGGAGATAAATGATAAAAAGACAGAGAAAGACTAAAAGAAAGAGATACTGGAGTAAAATAGTGGTAATAGACAATTACCCAAATTTATATCTGGCATCCCTAATGACCGAATGTAGCTTTGGGTCATTATAGTCTACCACAACCTGCCAGAGGTTTGTCATAAGAACCACAGCAGGTGTGTGGGTTAGTTGTGTGAGTACTCTTGTGTGTGTGTGTGTTAGGGAGAGGTTAATTGTAACTTGCCCTGTAGCTTGCGGCTGTGGGCTCATCCTTTATCGTATCTGCTTCTCCATTTCCGATGGGACGCGCAGCTAATTGCTTTCTGCTCCGTGTGCTCTGTCATAGGAAGATAGATTATGGATGTTCAATGGATCATTCCCAGTGATCCACTCCTCCCCTTCCCATATACAGTCCCACCATCTCCTCATCTGCTTCCTACATACATGAAAGTGAGGTGCCCCTGCGCTGTGCGGTGCTATATCATGATAAATAGACCTTAACTCGGTCATAGGCTGTTACCCTTGTTATGGAAGCTACATGTTAGCTGTTAGCTCTGTTCGCTATAGGGAGTAAAATATGTGCTTGTGTCTCGTACATGTCATGTTGTGTGACAGCGAGCAGCATGCACTGTGACACTGTCCTTTTGAGATTAGCCCACAGTGGTAGGCAAAGATAATGGAGGATGCCACTGAGGTCTAATCGGGATGTATAACCCAAGACCCTCCGACACACACTCAGTGAAGAAAAAAAGAAAAGAAAAAAAAACAGGATATTTGAAGGTTAGGCCTATATGTTTATCTCAAGAAGTGATTTAGGATTAATGTCAGTATTATCTGTTTTTCTTTAATCGGATGTACATGTTTAACCACTGAGTGATGAAGAGCTTTTTGTTAATTGGATTTAGAGAATTACTTGACTTATGCCTCTAGTGGCAGCAGCTCTGGACTTGGAGCAGTAATTCTCCCAAATGCAGCATGTATTAAAAAAATACCTTGTTAACTGTATTAGCATCCAGGCTAGACTCCAGTAGAAGCAAAGATGAATGAACTCTCTTGAAATGAGCGACCTGAATGGCACCTTGTAAAGAATATACTGCACAGGCTGCCAGGATAATGTAAAGCACTGAACCTCAGATGTCTCCCACTAATGACACCTCCCGGTCCCATCCAGCACCCATAATGAGGTGTGTGTGTGAGAGGGTAAGCTCCCTAAAGCAGTGGCCTTTCCCAGCATGGGGCAGGCACGGTTTAGAGAGGATCCAGTCTAAGACACCAGCAAGCATTCGGATTAGTCCTTGCATAAAGATAATGAGAAGATTCAGCCCCCATTCCACTAATCACAGATCTATCACCCTGGAAAAGGCCAGCCATCAAGACTAAAATGAATTACAGATTAAAGCCCAAAGGACATCTGTTTGGATGGAGATTTGGGGAATTTTACTTTATGAAGGATCGGATAGAGAATATACTGTAGATTAAGGTTAAAAGATTGGAGATGTTGGATGGAGAAAATGGGGTAACTGTGCCACTTGCACGTGATTGCGATTGCACGCGTACACTGACCATGAAGGCTCAGCAGAACAGAACTGAACACAACGGAGTGACACATGAATGCTCATAAAGTAAGCCTTGACGCGCTTGTTATTTTATGCGTGACACTGTGTGTGTGTGTGTGTGTGTGTGTGTGTGTGTGTGTGGGCATGTTTGCGCGCGGTTGACGGTTACTTCTGCATCCTCGTCAGCTGTCTGTGGAACAATAAACCTCGGAGAGCAATCAACAAAGCTTAAAAACAGACACACACACAAACAGGCTCGCACAAGCCTGTTCAAGAGAACTTAACAGCGCTGCAGGAAATAACAAAGCACTGCAGCCTCAACTGTCCAAAGCTCACACTCGCTCACACACTCACAGTCAGTGTGTGCCACATTCAGTCCACCGATATCCTCTCCTCTCTGTTACTTTATTCGAGTAACCCCCCCCCATTGTGATCACAGTGCTGAGTCTCTAATGTGATGCGGGTACGGTCAGAGCGGCTTCGCTGACTGAAAGATTCAGGGCAGTCATCCTCTCATCGAGGAGGTGGTGACAAGCCAAATAAACACAAATGCCCAAGGAAAGTGAGAAACGAAGCATCCGATTCTCTCTCTCTTCCTCTCTCTTCCTCTCTTTCAACTTTGATGCGAGTTGACGGGCAGCAGTGGTCTGTCACCAGTCTTGACAGCAGAAAGGATATTTATGGTGCGAGTGTTTCAGGAAGAGGACAGGGGACATCTTTTTAGTGTGACAGGGATTTTGTCACCAGGAGAATTCATAGATAGGCAGGGAAGTTCAAACATCTTGATACATGTATGATTATGCTTTTTTTTTCCCGGGTGGTTGTGTGTGTCTGCTATGTGTGTGTGCGTGTGTGTGTTTACAATGCTTTGTGGTCAATCTCTAAAGACTTAATGCAGGAGCCATTGCATTAGTGCTGTCTGCTTCCTGCCATCCTCCTCCTAAATCATATTAGTACTCTCTGTGTTTTTGTCTCATCAGCTCTTACACAACACACACACACACACACACACACACACAAATCACTAAAAAACAAGTAAGTCTACCTTTGATTTATCAGGTATTATGCTGTTACACTTATATTAGGTATAATATACTCTTTTTCTGCAGCCAGCAGTGTGACAGTGACAGGGCTCTACTTTTTCATATTTGTATTGATGATTTGAGTCCTTATTGATGTTACTGGAGCACTCACACACTTCCAATAACGTGCCTACATCGAGTGTCATGGGAAAATTACCCTCAAATCACTATCACTTATGCAAGTGCTCAGCTTAAACGTCATGATGAACTATAGATGTTACACCCCCCCCCCCCCCCCAAAAAAAATCCCCTTTAAACTACAGTATAAAATATTAAATTTAGGGGTCTGTAAGTGATTTAGTTACTGTACATCTTGTTAGTAATCTTACCAGACATGAACAAAAACCTGGTATATGCACAGTTTACTGATAAAACAAAAATGTAGCCTCTGAACTGATACCGATAAAATATGATATATTACACTTAATACTTTAGTGTGTGCGTGACAGAGATAAACACGGAGAGAGAGTTATGTAGGCCGCCTTGTGATGAGGAATACTTTCTGTTCTATTTGTGTTTTTCTCTTATGAAAGGCTTTAGATAAAAGTGCCAATTGTTACTGATGTAGCTTTTTGGATGTTTTAGCTGCTGCAGTGAAAAAAGTATTAGTGTCACACACACGCACGCACACATATACGTATCTGACCGAGTCTTATGACAGTATTGTGGTTAGCTTACCCCAGTGACAATGCTAATGCTGTGTCAGTGGTGCGGGCTGCAGCTAAACCAACAACAAGGAGTAAATAAAGACGTTACCTTGGAACAGCTTTTCATAACACCTCCTCTGATCCTATCTGTTGTTGAACTATAAATATACTATTATTTGATCAAGTCAGTGGCACAGGCCATCATCTGGGCACAATCCAGCTACAATGCAACTACAAGCAATGCAACAAAATGGATAAGGAGAGTCGGGGAAAAAGCTAGCAGACAGATGTACAGTAAACAAAATGCCAACATACAATTAGGGTAAAGCCATAATTTGTCTGTCATTACAGATTTTTGTCTTATGTATAGTAAGCTAGCTATTCTATATCTCTGTTTATATCAGGCCGCTGTTGCTTTTTGACAGTGTTAGATTGTTAGTTTCATTGTTAGAAACTAACTTGTTAGATTGTTAGATGATTATTGATATCACAATAATAAAAAATTACATAAACTGTGATAGAAGATTTCATGCATATCGGCCATATCACATGAAATACAGTACTATCACTACTATTAAAGACAGATAGACAAAATTGTGTTGAAAAGACGTGCGTTTTAAACTTATACGACCGTTTAATTCTGCCCGTGTGCTTCGTTGGTAATTTGGAACATTTTAGTGGAGACACTTAGCCGCTTAGCTACTTGCTGTCATCAGTTCTGCAGTCTCACCCATCACCTTATTAACTGGCACTGCACACAGAACGCGGCCTGTCTGTCTGACATGTGAGAGCGGAGCTGCAGCTGAGTTTAAGCACATCGTAAAATACAGTTCCACAGGAAACGACTCTCTTGAACAAAAATATACCCAAACATTGCCACACATTATGGTCTGCCTTGGCTTGTCGCTGGGTTTATTTAGTATGCGTCTAAGTGTGTGGCTGTGTGCTTGCTTGAATGTGTGTGACTCAGTCTGTAGTTAGATTGGTTTTGATATAAATTCAAGCTGAAAGTTTTCAGGCGTACACAGGAAGCACAAGACATACAGCTGAAAGTGCCAGCCTCATTTCATGAGGCCAAACGCACATCTGTCATACTGGTTAATTGTATTTTTCCTCCAGGTGGTCATTTTTTGACAGCCTCATCTGCATACCATGTGTGTGTTAATGTGTGGTGTGTGTGCTTTAGATTGTGCCTCTCTTTATCGCTCTCAAAGCACCTCACACGTTTAATCTCATCCAGTGCAGCTCGGCACAGAGGAATACACACACACACACACACACACATGTCTTTGTGCTTTGAAGCATCATTTGGAAGGCTAGAGGTGAGATGTTCTTTTGGTGTTACCTTGGTGAGGTGTTAACCTTCTTTTCTGAGGAAGTAAACTTCTCTAAAGTCACTTACAGCTTCCCCCATCTTCCTGTCTAAGCGGATAGCGCTGTGACATCTAAGCAGATAAGGCTGCGGTTAAGGAGATATAGGGAGTGTGTTTATGTGTGTATGTTCGTGTTTGGGTCAACGTTCAGAGCCAGGTCTGAGCTGAGAGGATAAGAGAGAGAAGTTTGAAGGTTTTACTAAATTCTGCAGAGGGGATCCTGGATATTTGTATGTTTTTTTTTATCTGTTTGTCCACTTGAATGTGAGTGTGTTTCTTGGCAAAGTTCAGCTGGCATGTTGGGTTTTTAGACCATGCTAGAGGTTGGCCCACCACTTTGGTATCTCATCAGCTATTCAGTCGATTGCCATGAACTTCATGGTTCCCTGATGATGTTTCCCAATGACTTTAGTGATCCTCTGACTTTGCCTCTAACGCTAACACGAGGTTCACATTTGTGGTTTTGAGTGAAATGTCTTGACAACTATTGGATGGACTGCAATAAAATTTGGTACAGACATTCATGTTCCCCTCAGGAGGAATTGAAATAATTTTGGTGATCGCATGACTTTTCTATCCATCCATGCTAACACGTTACACTAAGATGTTGAACACAGTAAAGGATACCTTCTAAACATCGGCATGTTAGCAGTGTCACAGAGAGAAAAAAAAAACACATCATTTGCATGATTTAATCATTCATGCTCTCGATTTGGTAATTAATGACCTACATAAAATGCAGAGCTTTCACATACTAACTTTAATGCAGTACAAAATGCTTTGAGATAAATGCTACCATGCTTGCAGTCACAATGTTCTGTCACAGCCTCACAGAGCCGCTAGTCTTGCTCATCCTCTGTCTGCTCTTGCATTATAGTTTACAATTTTAAATGGTTTTCAACACAGTCAGCTGCCCCTTACCACCAATGACTGACTCCCAACATGTGCTTTGACAGTAATCGTTCTGTCATGGGAAGATTGCGTAAAGCGGGTGTACACAGATGTAATATTGCCCTTTTATATGTTTGTAAAAGCATTCATGTCACATCTTAGATATGATCTTCAGGGGCTGTAATATCCTGTTGCGACATCCCGGTGAAGCGGATGAACCTTTAGCGCACGCGTGTTTGTGTTTATGTGTGGATGCACATTTGGGTGCATTCACGTGTGTTTGTCTGCTCTGTCCAGATGTGCAGGAATGGCTGTATGTTGTAATACTTCCTGTTTTGCAAACTGTCTGAGGTCAACAGAGGGCTGAGTGGAGACAGAGGGCAGGGAAAGAGAAAGAGGGAAGACAGGGAATGAAAGCATTAAGCTGGATGATCATGTCAAACAAAATGAGAAATAATGAACCGTCTTGGTAGTTTCGCAGTTTCACATGCACATTGTGACAGGTGTATATCATATGTAGGTTATCACATGATCTATCTTTGTCTTATCTTTCTATCACCATCATTCCCTGAAAATATATTCTTCGAAACAGTATGAGGTAAAAACTGTAACAATAACAATAACCACAGAGGTTTGACAAGCATCCTGTTTGTGTGATTCTTGTATGTCACTTGTCGGGAATGCTGTAATGATTGTCTTTGCAGCAGACAAACAGCCTTTTAGAAGCTGATGACTATTTTAAAGACTTGCACACTTTGCTGGAGGACACCTGATGGTGTAGTACCAGTGATGCTCAGCCACACCCATCTATCATAAAATAAGGGTACTGTAGCCCGAGGAAGGTTATAGTGACACTAACATATGTGCACACACGTGGACAGGACAGGGACAAATGAAGTCCGGAGGGAAGGAAGGAAAGAATAGAAACGGGAGCCATTACTCAAACATTCATTCATATTCCGCAAAACTGTCACTGGTGAAGACACACACTCCTGTGCGGGCAGATGTACTGTATGAGCACAGATTTTCTGATTTACAGTCACTACACAGAACCACACTGTCAAGACAAACGTACAAACACATCCGCACACACTTAGACAATGGCAGACTGCTTCTGCAAGGACGGAGCCATTAGTGTATCTTTGGGGAGTTTCTTTCTATCTAATGGAGAGGAGAGTCAAGTGACCCAAGAGAGCAAACCAAGTGGACAGCAGTTTCTCTGCTATTTTTTTCACGTCTCGCATCTCACTCTGTCTGCTAGCCATCAGACGTCCACATCATGCAGCTTACTCACCACTTTCTCTGCTTTTAAAGAGTAAGACTGGCTTCCCAATGGCAAATCTCATTAAAAGAGCCAAACAAAAAGTGCACTTATCCTGCTAACAAGTGTAGCCAAAGCCTGATAGAGCATATATCTCTGTGCCATAGACCTCCACTGTTGTTTCTTAAACTATTTAAAAAAGCATCAGTGGGCCACACTGTTGCTCTATGTGACGTTTTTCTTCATTACAATGAATCTGGACACTGTAGTTTATTTGAAGTCAATCCCACATATACAGTCATGGTGCTGGAAATACTCACTACGTCTTTGGGTAATGATTGTTAAAAATGATAGTGCTACTGCTTAGCCTTTTTAGAAAATAAAACTATATATACTATGTGATGCTTTTTGAAGGGTTTACGTCCTCAGTAGCAGAAAATGGCTTCGGGCTGAGCGCCACAGGTTTTGTTTTTTTCTTGGGAAAGTAGAATAATGGCAGCCTCACTCTCTTAAAATATATCATGTTTGTTAAGAAAATGTCCTTGCCCTTTACATTAGAGCATTCTGAGTTGTTTAAAGCAATATTAGATGTATGTCACACATCTGCCTCCACTTTTCTGTCTTCAGGGTTCAAAAACAAACTCATTGACACTGCTGCTGATGCAAAGGCCAGCAAATCTTCTTTATGGGCTTGTGAACTGACCACACACAGCACACACACACATACACAATAAGAGAGAAGGCAGTGCTTTTCTTTGTAGCCATTGTAAATTTATGCTCTCTTGCCAATTGTACTCTTGTGCTGAATATAACTGCCAAAATAAAATTTTTAAAAATCCCTGCTTGCTTTCGTCCTTTATACCCTTAACCTTCAATTTCTTTGGCCTCTTCAAGTCTGTTTTTCTGTTTGTTTTGCCTGTTTTGGCTGAGAGCAGACTTGCATTAGGATGCAGAGGTTGTCCTGCACATGCAGTACATGGGCACACTTACAACAACACTCTCCCTCTAACTTGCTGACTCTCATTTCGAGAGTCTGAGTGGGCCATTATGAAAGGCTCCTCAGCTGGTTTCACAGCCTCTTCAGAGTGGAAGAGGCAGGTGGCGCGTACCGTCCCAACACGTACACATCATGTACACATGCACACACACACACACTCAGCTTAGACCAGATCAGTGTAATTCATGTGCACCCCTGGGGAGCAGCCGGGGCTGACAGGGATATTTGCATCCCTAATTCCCCCCCTCCCCCCCTTCCCACCACCACCACCACCACCACCGTCATACCCCCTCCCCATGCCAGCTGGGACCACCAGGGCCAGGGCAGAGGCGGGACAGGAAGTCTTTCACAGACATGCACTCACACACACACACACACACAGGCACATGCACGTTCATGCAGACCGTATCTAATCAATTTGACTCCGATGTTAAACAAAGCTCCCGTTTAGGGTAATTAAAATCGCCCAATTAAAGCCTGCATCTGTGTGTCTGAGTGTGTGTCAGACTTTGTCTGTGTTTGCATGTTTTAGTGTTTCTTTGTTCCTGTTGAACCTTTGTTCAGGCTGATTACCGAAATTGAACATTTAAAGCAGAAATGTGGCTCTTTACAGTTTGAATTTACACATTTTTCCTTCGCTACCTTTCATATGAGCACCTCCAGCTGAACACAGTAGCTCTATTTTTGTATATGTTTTTGGTTTTTTGTTTGTTTTTTTGTTTTGCTGTGTGTGAATGTGTATGTCTGTGTGTGTGCACGGCAGAAGGCTAGATCACAATTAGTTCATCATCTCTCCACTGAGCTGCCTGTCCCCAGGGCTGCCTAATCAATTGTCTATGTGGCCATTCTCTTTTGGAGAAATCAATCCAGCTTCATAAATCGGGTCTGGTTTAAGTGTTCCTCAGCGTGTTCGTGCGAGTGTGTGCACGTGAGTAGACCCACTGCGCATATGTGTGTACGTGCGCGCGGTGTTGCACAGTCTGCAGCTGTTGTTTAGATTGACACATGATTCGCCCTCGTCGCTCAATAGAATGGTCTCTTCCCCCCCTTCACCTCCTCACTAGCCAGCTGGACTCATTCATAGAAGGGATGGTTGTGTGTTGTGTTTACAGTGTCATGTGTTTATGTAGATTTCTTCTACATGTTGTAGTTAGGGCTCAACAGATTTTTTTTTGTTTTATTTAAAAGTGCTAGAGGGGAATTTGAATATTAAACAACAAATGAAAATGGAAAAAAAAATCAATAATGCAAAAAAAATGGCTGAAATCAGACTGTTATACAAACATTCTTTACTTTCTACTAGGTGTTGACACCACGACAGCTAGATGCTGTTTACTTATAGTAAATCTCTTGCTGTGTTCATTTGGGAGTCAGCTGGCCAGTTCTAATGGTCTACTGAACTGGGTGAACAGACTGGTCCACATCTTACCATTATAACTCTTTTATCACCATCCCCCCATCACACATAAATACACATCAGAGAGTAGAGAGAGGGAGGGCAGGGGTCAAGGTTATGTGATGCAGTTTAGGTGTCCTGATTAGTTTACTGTCTATGTGAGTCTGTACGTGACAGATTATATGTGTGTGTGGATTTTTCTTGGCTCTCAGTGCGAGATTGGAGTCATAGCTTGCAGCCCAGACACTTCTATGATAGTAGCAGCAAAAGTCAGAGCAGGATCTCATAACAGCAGCTCAGATTGAAACACATTTTGATATTAGGACATTCCTGAGCATGATTTCTTAGTGGTTGAGCTGTTTTTGGTGTTGCGGTAGCTCAAGTGTTTTGAGGCGATTTAGACAATCTTATTGTCTTGTCATTGCATCCAATCATCCAACCCCTTGGGGATTGTCTCAAGACACAAATGAATGAAACAGCAGTCTGGCTGAATAGCCCAGCATGGCCCAATCTGAGCAGATTACAGCATATTAGGAAGGGGTGAAACAAATGCCAATGTGTCCCCTGGTGGGTTTAAGTGAGAAGGGCTTTTGGTTTATTCTGTGATGGGGTAAAGGGGCACAGTGAAGTGAGTGGGCACCAGGGCATTGTGACGGAGGGTGGTAGTAGAGGAAGAGTCCGGTCATCCATCTAGACAGACAAGCTGATGTGACTGTGTACTGACTAAACGCTATTGGAGACCTGTGTTGTTTTAAAAGTCTCCTCTGTTCTGTTGTTTTGTCTGACTGGCTGGCTGCATCATATTTAATTTATTTCTCTCCACTGTCATCTAGAAAAACAACTGCTTTCACTGTCACTATTATCTCAGGCATGTTTTTTCCTTGTGAGTCTCTCTAGTTTCGTCATTTTAGCCTGTTCCCCTGTTGTAGATTTATGTTTCTGTCTTTGTTTTGATGATTAGGTTTAATCCCAGATTTTAGCCAGTGGTTGCAGAGATTGAACATTATATGATTACCATGACATTATATGATTGTCAGTCAGAAATTATCATATATATCATTTAATATTTTGCCATACTTCTTTCTTTCTTTATTATATGTATATATGTAAATGTTTGAACAGGTAGTGTTTTTTGTTACAATATGTGTTTGCCCACTCCTGCAGACCCGGAGTCACAGAGGAAGAGGACCGTGCAAAATGTTCTGGATCTTCGACAGAACCTGGAGGAAACCATGACCAGCCTGAGAGGGGTGCAGCTGAGCCACAGGTCAGCCACACACACACACACACACACACACACACACACACACAAAAGAAATGACAAACAAAACAAAAAATCCAGGAATGGTTTGTAAGTAAAGAACAGCGGTTGAGATGGGTAGATCCTTATTGACATTGCTAACAGTGTGCTGGGGTGTGGTGGTTAACTGCCTGTGGGCTCTCAGATCAATATCAGTATTCCTGATAGACCAGTAGCCATTACTCTGTCATTTTCTGCCTGCTCTGTTCTCCCTCTGCGTTGGTTAATACGGAAGTGAAGCAGGATTAGCTCAAAGCTGACTTCAAAGCCGACCCTGCCAATGAATGCACACTCACGACTCACATTCATACACACACACACAAGACATGCAATAACGCTCTGATTAAGTGGATGTGAGCGTGTGTGTCTCCTCTCTCTTCCTCTGCTTCCTGTCTTTCATTGACTGGTTCTGGTTGCATTTAGCATGTCTTCAGGTTTTGTCCTTGAGAGCTTCCCCTCCGTCTGCCTGTCCGTCCGTCCTGCCATGTATCCTCTCTCTGTCCCTCAGTGGGAGCTCCCTACACGAGGAGCAAATCAGCAGATGGTTCCCTGCTGGAATACATTTCCTTTGCCATTTATACTTTATTGTACTGTAATAACCTTGAATCACTCCCCGCTGTCCCTGAAGACATATTCTGCTTTGAGGCCCAAAGCCTGTCCGCGGAAGTTTCCTGTGCAAACAAGATGTCATATTTCCTGTGAAAAACGAGTGTTTTAGAGTGGGAGATTTACATGAATTAAACAAATGGATTGATGAGCAAGCAAATTGTTTTGTCTACACATGTTTTCCCTGATATATATGCGTAAGAAGCAGAAAGCCTGTGAAAATCCATTCTAACAAGACAAGTAGCATCCTCGCTCTCGCCCTCTCTCCACTTCCTTCCTGCCTGTTTATCTTAGTGCTTAAGCATTTCATTTGAAAATGTCTCTATTGATGGTTTTTCTAGAGATGATTCTGTATCCTGAAGGCAAGATTAATTTTTAATGTACGAGGCAAATGCACGTACTGTCACGCAGTTTGAGACGAGTAACTTTTAATATGCTAATTCTCATCATTCTCAGCCCAGGCAGGCAGCCTAAGCAGTGATGGGCTGTGCTGCTTTAGCACAGGAAATACATGATATTGTGATATTTGTGAAGCTGATATTTGTAGACTCCCACATAAAGTGACAGCAGTTTGAAGCTTAACGCAGAGCACAGAACATAAAAGCATGTTTGCTGGCATGAAAACGCACACATATTACCTATGCATCTGTACAAATATACAAAGGCACACTGCAAACACATACACAGACACCTAACGAATCCCTGAGCCCCTTCAGATTTTTTTGCTAAAACCAGTAAGGCATTATACAGTGAGATTCGTGTGAGAGAAAAAGATGCAGGAGAGGTGGTTGGATGGAAGAAGAAGCAGATCCTAAGCTCTTCTGAGAAAAAAAGAGGAGATAAAGCTATTGTGGAGCACATTGCTGTGAATATTTCTTATTTTCATCACCCAAGGAAGTTAAAACTTGTCATCTTTTTCCTCATTCCATAGCTGTGTTGAGGGGACCATGTGCTATGACAGCGACGAAGCCGCTGCATTCTCCATTTCCAGTCTATCAAACCGCTCCTCTCCGTTGTCGTGGCGCCAAGGTCAAGCCAGCCCCCGTCTGCAAGCTGGTGAGGCCCCATCCACGGGTAACACGCAGTCAGAAGTTCCCATCCGGATCAGCCACACCTCTCGTATCCACCTTATCGAATCCCTGGATGACTCGGATCCGTCCCTCCTGAAGGGAGATTATCTCAGCGACAGTGACATCGGTGGGAAGAGCCCAAATGAGGATGACGAAGATGATGTTGATATTGATGATCTGGGGAATGGGTAAGTCTCTTTTATTTGAAAATGATGTGTTTTTAGCCATCATAAGAATACTTCATGAGCACATGACGCTGCTGTCTGCACCTGGACACTTGTGTCTCATTAACGATCTTAGCATTGCTTGTGAGGTGAATCCTGCCACCTGCCAACTGTTACAGCCCCACAGCCGCACTCAGGCCTGCAGTTACTGGTTTACTGGCATGACGAAGCCTTGATCAGGCCCCTCTGTAATGCATCCCAAGCCCCCCTCATGGTGTCTGCCTTGACACTGGCAGCTGTAGCCCCCCTGGCGCAGCTGGCTCTGCCATAGTCATAAAACAGCCCTTTGGCAAAGTCCAGGAATGATGTCACCATCATTGGGCCCCCTCGCAGAGATCATCCTGTCATATTGAGCTGCCAGCTTTGCCAGCAGGCTTCCATGCAGAGGACCCCTCGCAGTGTTGGCTCACCAGAGCCCCCTGGCAGAGTTAGAATGCAGATGTCTTTGGAAAGCTGGTAGCTCACTCTGCCCAGCTAATGTGGGACCAGTCAGAGATGTCAAGGTCAGAATCAGTTTTGTTTTAAACCAACCATGGATTCCTTGGATCAATGTTTAATGTTGAGATCACAACAGAGACCAGAAAGTGACGTATTTCAGCTTAGATTATCCGAAATGTTCATCGGCATGTTTGCTGTGTTGAGTATGTCTTTGTCTTTGAAACTTTGTTACAGACACCTTTTAAGGTATTGTTTCTCATATCACACATACACACCCTTCTGTTCAGTTCACACTGCCTCCAAGTGTCATTGTCTCTAGTCGTCATTCGTTAAATGCCAAATAATGGTGTAGAATGTGTGGAATGGAGTGGAGTAATCCCAATCACGTGTTTGGGTGTCCACCAGGGTGTCATTTATGACAATAACACGATGACCCATCTGTGCTGTTCCTTTGTGAACGTACAGTATGTTTTTCTTTGACGATGGAATCAGACGAACAGGTCATAAGAGTGAGCATGCTGGTCACTGTTGTTAGTGTTAAAATTATTATTTAGCTTCCCTGAGTCCTCGTCAGTCTGTCTGTCTCTCTTTTTTGTGACTTGATGAACAATGTAGAAGTTGTGTAAGTTGCGTGCCTTGGTCTTGGTTTGTTTTGGAGAACTCGCGGCTCTCCAATATGAAGGGGTATGACACAATTTTCACTCAGTTGCACACACAGTATCATGTTTCACTGACCAACCCTAAGCACAGCAAAGAATAACACATTATCTCATCATAAACTATGAATCTGGCAGTGTGTATGTGTAAAGCTGCACAGCTCCTACAACCAAACTAAAAAAAAAAAACCTCTGTTGGCCACAGCTTGACATCTCCATGGTAACCACAAAAATGCACCCCAAGTCACCAGGAAATCAGTTGCAACACAGTCCGGGTCCCCGTAGCATTACTGTGTATCTGACCATGGCCTTCAATTAGTGGTCCTGCAGGTTTTTAAGTGTGCTTTCTGTGAAGAGGCAAAGCAAAAGGCAACATTTGTTGGCAGGCTAAAGGAAAAAGATTGAGAAACAGAGACGAGAGGCAGACAAGCGGGCAGGCAAACAGCAAAATAGTCTCACAAGCTTGAAGCTGTTTTTTTAATCTCTGTCTGCTTGAGATCAAATTGATTTATTCAAGATAGTAAAATAAATGTTATATCGTGATGTTTTATAATCTCTAAAGCTGCACTAGGTGAGGGTTCAGGCAAGGGGTGATATATTGTTAACATGTGTACAATCGAATATAATCCAAAACCATAGCACACCAAGAAATCCTTCTCTCATGAAGATTGCAATGTTTAGTTTTTGTTGAGACTGTGTCAGAGGGGTGTTAATTCTAGGGCTGCAACTGAGGGCTATTTTCATCATCAACTAATCAGTTGAGGTTCCCCCTATAGCTTAATGGTTAACACACGTCATTTAACATCCCCAGTTTGGCTCTAGCCAGGGAACTTTTAAGTAGAACTAAAGGTTCATTCAATCAAATATTAAAAAAAGGGAAACATGCCCATCATAAGTTCCCAAAGCCCAATGTCACATTTTCACATTTCACTCAAAGCCCCAAAGATATTCAGTTTACAATGATGTAAACAAAGCATTCAAAACAGGTGAAACCAGCAAACATTTGGCATTTTAGCATTATAAATTACTTGAATCACAAAATTGTTGTCTATAATTTGCCTGCAGCAGCTTTAAAGTAATATGCCTTCACCACTAGAGGGCAGGCCAGTGCTGCTGTTCCTTCTTTCCTTGCTGCTCTCTCCTCCCTGTCAACCTGAAGAAGCCCCATGCTGCATTACTCTCCCTTATCTCATAATTTATTACACATCCTTATCCATTATACATACAGGCACTACCCCTGTCATCCAGAGGTCACACTACACTACCATATCTCATCCTACCATATATAATACATAGGACTTCCCCACATACATTATGCATCACAAACACACACATGTTCTTTGTTTGGGTTATGTAGACTCTGTCTCTTTGTTCTGTAAAAAGGAAATGGAAAAGGAAACTGTGTCTTTGAATACTAGTTTGGCCATAAACATATACGGATGAGCCGGATTTGACTTTATCATGAGTCACACTGTGACTCACTTGAATTATACCGTATAGGAATGAATCACTTTCACATACTAAGGTAAGTTTACTGTGACTGTACCATGAGATGTCTGACACACAGACTCTATACACTCACATGCACATACACTGAGTCAGGACCCCTCATATCAGTTGTCCGTTTCCTGTGCTTTTCTAGACCGGGCCTCTGCCTGTCTGATGAGTTCCACTTACATCTGGAACAAGACCCTTCCCAGTATCCCCCCACACTCTCACACACATGTAAATCTCACAGGGAAACAGTGCAAAGGGGTTACGTTCTCGTGCATGCGTGCGTGTGTGTGTGTGTGTGTGTGTACGCGCTTAATGTAAAACAGTAATGAAGTGTGGTCCAATCTAGGTTGTGGATTTACACATTGACAGTTTTAATGTTCAGAATGGTCTTAAATCTGAATCCATCATGTTTTTTTATATAAACAATGAGTTGCAAAAGAGATTGCTGGCAGTGCCGAAGAAACATTTATCAAATCAGCAGCTCTACAGAGCCTTTTAATTATTTGTTTTGGATTCATGGCCCATTTATAGTACAGTTCAGTTTCACTTCTCTCATGAATCTGGTTCCAGCTGCAGCAGGCAGCTGTTTTCAGCAAGTAAGCTCTGATAATGCTACCTGCCCTTCACCAAAGGACAGGCAAACAAAGTTAGCAAAAGGTTGATGAACTAAATCAAACATATAACAGCCTGAAGACCCAGATATTTATTATTTACCATACCAGCCCAGACATATAGGACTCCAGTGGAATAATAATAACAACAACAACAACAATAATAATAATAATAATAATAATACATTTAAATTGTACCGCACTTTTCATTAGCAGTGAATCTCAAAGTGATACCAGTGTTAATAACATATAATATAAATAAAATAATAAGAGTTAAGATGAAAAAGCCTTCCTGAATATAAAGAGTCTGCTGGATGTGTATGCAGGCTGTTGCTTGTTAAAATGTTAGTTATAACAACTTTCTACAGCGGTAATATATCAGGGCTGTGTGTATGTCAGCTTGGTTCGGAGTTCTTCTGCCCCCTAGTGGCCAAAAGTATAAGTGAGATTCCTCACTTGCGTATTCCTCAACAACCTCCCTCCATTACCACAAGCTTTAACGCCTGCAACTGACTATATAGTGACTATTTAGTGTCATATTATGATAATAGAGTCAAGCGAACAAGTAGCAGCACAGATTCAACAGAAGTCTTCTGTCTAAAGAAGCGCTAACAAAACAAAGGACAACAGGATAAATGTAATTTTTTGTCATTAGAATTTTGTTTTTTTCTTGATGATAACACTTATTAGTCTTTGTAGCACTGTTAAATGTTTGAGAATGCATGGGGAGGAAATTGGGTGCATCTTGAAATACCCATGGGCAGACATAAGAGTACTGGCTCTGTGTGTGAATGATTATATGGCCAAACTGAATGAAGTATAAAGACTACAAAGGTTTCTGAGCCTCATCTGGACTTGATAGTCAGTATTGATTGGCATTGTTGTTGTTCTACTGCTGATAATGGGCTCAACATGCACATACACACGTATCGATGATTGGATGAGCGTGTGGCTTGTTTTCGGCCCTGCTGGGCGCAGACGCTTTTGTTAACGGATGGCAGAGCTCCTATCCTCAGCGACCTCCCATTAGTAAACGCAAGGTTTCCATGGTTACGCTGCAAGACAAGCTGGTTCACTGCACTAAACGCCTGAATTATGAAAACATTTGTGTGGAGCAGCACAAACACACACACACACACACACACATACACACAAAGTTCCCTGAAGCTTCTCACAGTCTGCGGGTTTAAGTGTTTTGATTTAGTACAGTCTGTTTTCTAGAAAAGCAGAACTGAGCGAAATACAGGGGAACCGAAACAGAAAGAGGAACATTTAAATAGAGATGCACTGTGTTTTGACCACAAGTGATACCTGAAATAGGCTTTGATGTCATCAGTTGTTACTTTTGCCTCACGCCTGACACTAAATGTTTGTTCTTATTCAAACACTGGAGGTCATTATCCGGGCTTATCTGATGGCAGTCTGACCGTATCCATGGTTAAGCACTTCTAATTAGGTGTAACTCAATAGACCTTGTGATTGCCTCTGAACCTTATCTCCAATGGGACGGGGCTGTAAAGGGTACTTACTGAAGACCACACTACAGATCAAATGCGTGTGTGTGTGTGTGTGTGCGTGTGTGTGTGCATGTGTGTGTGCGTGGGTGTGGGTGTGGTTGGGTGTAGACAGTTGTAGAGAGTTTTTTTTCTCTCAGGTCAAGCTCAAACCTGCTGTACTCTAACCCCATCTACTGGCCAAAAGCTAGAACCTCACACACACACACACACACAGAACCTAATGCAGCCTGACAGATCTGATGAATAGATTCCTCTTCCTACATCTGTATCTGATTTGCATTACAGGTGATGGATCCACTCACTCACTTACTCACTCTTTCTTTCTCTTTCTCTTTCTCTCTCTCTCACACACACACACACACACACCTCCTCCTGATGTGATCCTCGGTGGACTCACCCAGGGCTTCCCTCTTGCTAAGAGCCAGATCTTGACACTATGACTCATACTGCGGTCACAGACCTCCTCCCAAAGAACAGCACCGCACTCTCCCACGACTCTAGACACAGTCACAACATGAGCTTTAACAGCTTTGAAATACTTTGACACACATTTGTGTTGCATTTTTCAGTCGCATTTCTATAGAACTTGTAACACGCTTTTACTGTCATATATTTGAAATTCTGAAATAGGTCCTTCTGTGTTTATTCTTATGGGTTATGGAGTATGCCATTAAAAGATCATACCAGTGACTTGAGTGTTTAGTCCATTTACTGGTGACTATTTTGCAAGCTATGCTGGAGTGTGTCATATTTTTAAATCTATTTTTCCAAGCAGTCATAGGTTCCATACCATCTCCATATAGTATGAAAATCAGTTAGCATATGTTTGACAGTTGCGTAATGGATCACAGTAAACGTCATGTCAGCATTGATTTTTGTCTTTAGTCAGTTATGTAATTGTTGGGAGATGACCTACTGCAGACTTTTAAAATCAATTACCATGGAACAATAATGATCGAGACACGTATTATACAACTCAAGCAAGTCCCAAGAGGCTGACTGTTGTTTTTCACACCATACGAAAATGAATGGAGACCAATGGCTTCCTTAAAAAAGTAAGAAATTACATATTGAAAAATCAGAAAATCTGCAGCATGGATTGAGAAATCGTCAGCAGTTCAATTAACTACAACGTGATAAAAGCTAAAAGGGGCAAAAACAGTAAAGCTGAATCCATGCACAAAGGGCTGTTTGTCCACTGAAAGGCATCACAAAAGATAGACGAGTCTCTGCATGGATATGTTTTTGTATTTTTTTTTCTGCTTTAAGATTTCTCCATCTCTCATTATATCTTTCTCTCTCTCTCTGTGTGATTGTGTGTCAGAGGCAGTACGGTTCACATGAAAAGTTGATGAAAGGCAGATTGAGGTACGGTTCAGGAGGGTGACAGGGCGTGTGTTGTTCTTGTCATCCCCTACCTGCTCTTCTCTGGGCCTCTCTGGCTCTGTGCAGCGCTACTTTGGCTCTGTCTGCTCAGTGTGGCGTGTAATCAATTACTTTTCCTGTCATTATAGAGACAAACTTGACAGAGTGGAGGAGCGCACCCTTTTCTTTGTTCCAGCACGTGCGGGCAAAACACTAGAGAGGACGCCCATAGTGAACACACACACACACACACACACACACACAGCATTTCTGAATTAATCAGAGCCACTCACCATGATCACATGAGCACATATGAACAGCCATAGGGATTACTGTGTCAGTCTGGACTGTACTCAGTTTGAGAGGCCTTTTAGTTTCATTTTGAGTTAACAAAGCATGACAGCCACACTTACATTATAGGATAATTACATTTATTTCGTAATTAGTGTGTAAAATTGTACTTTAATATATTGTTTATCTGCCTGGCTATTTTTCTCAGGGGTGACGTAACGGGCACCAGCTGTAACAGCAGGACGCCGCTGACAAACAATAATGACATTAATCTGTTTGTCTGCTAAAGTGGCACAAACACACACACACACACACACTCACACATGCACTCATATACACGTATACAGACACGCACACACAAATACACAAACACATTAAAAGATTTAACAGAGAGTAACATATGGGGCTGCGGGGGGATTTGCAGTCAGAAGCCCCCTGACACCCTTCAGTGAGAACAATGTCCTTATGTACCTTGTTTTATTCCTTTGTGTTTGCTGAGATTATTGGAGCAATGTGGTTTAATTATTAACATTTTTAATTTGCTGTCATTACACTACATTCATTTACTTTAAGGCAAAACAAACAAGGCATAAAAAGTGAATTAAACTTCTTTTCTTTTCATCACTCTCTTTTTCCATCTGTCCACACACACGCACACACACATGCATGTACGATGACATACTGGCGTTAATATCCAAGCTGACTACAGTCAGTTGTTGCAGGAATGCTTGACTTCTTCTCCTGTTGGTCTCCATGGATATGTTTAGTTTGAAAACGGGCCATTTCATTATTGTGAAACATACTGATGTTGAGCAACAAACACATGTTCTGGATCAGCTTGGGAACTTCACTTACAGACAGATTTGCCCAAATTCTGTTTGGCTATGACTAAAAGAAAAATAATGTACCTATAAATCGCAAAATTGGTCAACTTCCTTTTTTCCCACTCACCAGCCAACCAAATGCCATAGCTACTGTCACGGCTACTGTTTCCTGGACGCCCCCCCTGCTGAGGCCTGGTAAATCTCTATGGAGACGCTGTGGCATAATCCCCGTTAATCCCTGGCTTCCTATGATGGCAGGGTTGAAAAAGAATAAGAGAACTCAGGGACTTGGTCAGCAGTCTGCAAGGACAAGGGGGGGGGTAGGAGGGTTATGGTGGCCATAGTGTGTGTGTATGTGTGTGTGCATGTGCAGGACCCCCACATAGTTCAGAGGGATGTGTTACCATGTCAACAATGTGAGCGTGCAATGGAAATAAACAGAGTGCGTGTGAGGCGACTCAGCTTCTTAACTTACAGAGGTCAAAATGTCGCGACTTTTGCCCGATGACCAACTTCACCCAGTTTCCTTTAAGGAAAGAGGCACATCCCGCTCTTCCTGGACATGTTTTGAATTCACTTTATTTTATTTTAATATAATATAATCACAACTCAACCTACAGAAGAGATGAAAGTGGGGGAAATGACCTGAAAGCAACAACTGATTAGGAACATGATGCTAAACCAACAAGCATAGATAGAAACCATATAGAGTGACATCATTCAGTCAACAAACCTTTGCTTATAAGACTTAGACTAAGACTTAGAGGAAGGCCTCAGATTCAATCTGTTAGTGGTCAATGAAGACTACAACAAAGAAATGTGGGCAAAAACTAACGTCAACATTGCTGTAAAATATAATAGAATATATAAATGGTCAGTTCACCCAAATAACCAAAAAACAAAACAAAAATATATTTACTCCCCTAACTTGAGTGGTATCTAGCCATGCAGATGTTTTGGTTTTATTTGGCCAGGGTTTGTGATATTCATCTCTGTGATTTTTTCTCCATTGTAGAAGTAAAAAACATTGCACCCAACCAAAAGACATGGGGGAGCTGCGGTGCGTGTAACCAAAGTACAAAGCACAATAAGGGTGTTTGCACCCTCTGCTTCTTCTTAGACGTTTTGTAGCCACAACGTCTGTGCGTCTTTCTCCCCTGTGTTTTATTGGACAGTTTCCCTCCACTACAATACAATGGAAGTGAATGGACACAATGCGGACATACCACTCATCCTGTTAAAAAGGTATACTGGCCATTGAATCAGTTAACAAAAAGTAGTGCCAATTGCCTTTTCTAAATATTGCAATAATGTCTTCTCTTTCCAAATACATAACACTTCCTCCCTTCAAGCTTTGATGTACTCTACGTCAAGAGCAGAAAAAAAGAATGTGTTTCAGGGAATAATTGATAACTATAATTTAAACAGAAATAATAATAATGATAAGTTTATTTAGTATAGCACCTTTCACAGAAATAAAATTCGCAAAGTGCTTCACAGGAATAAAAGTGAAGATTAAGACCATAGAAACATACAATCAATAAGAACATATGCGACAAGTTAAAGTTAACATAAAAACAAAACACAGGCAACAGGGCACCCCAAGAATAAACAATCACCACACACAACTCAAGGTGACACAAAGGCCAATTTAAAAGGATTAAAAAGATTCAATTGTTTTATTAAAAACATCTATGGAGAGTGCAGACCATATGTATAAAGGAAGAGAGTTCCTTGTTGGAGCCACAATTGCAAAGGCATGATCACCTTTAGTTTTCAGCCGAGAGCGAGGGACAGTCAGTAGGTCCTGGTCAGAAGACCTAAGTGACCTACTGGCAAAATAGGGATGGAGAAGATCACTGATGTACTCAGGTTCTCAGGCTCTATACGTGATAACAAGAACCTTAAAATGAATCCTAAAACAGATGGGAAGCCAATGTAAAGAACTTAAACTTCCTGCTGGACCTAGTTAACAGCCTTGCAGCAGCATTTGGAACCATTTATAGACGGTTCAGAGATGACTTGCTGAGACAAGTGAAAATGTACAATAGTACATCATGATATGAAAGCACGAATAATCATTTCAAGCACCATTACCATTATGAAATGTGATATAGAACCCAACCATTAACTTTTTTTTTTCAATTAGCAATCAGTTCAATAGTCTCTATTGACGTTAACTATAAATCAAGCCTCTGAGGGGTTCTACAGTTTGTTTCAAAGTAGTGCTGTGCTGGGGATTCAGAGTCAGTTAAAAAATCAGCATAACAGTGTCCTGAATAATTCACAGACCTGTCTGGAAAGAATTTTCATTGCAACTACTTTTTTTAACTAGCTTTTTTTAGCTCTTTATACAAATCCTAGAGAGATGCCACATCAAGATATAGTAAGTGGGTCAAGGTAAGTTTTCAGTGTTAAATGAGTACAGTCATTAAGAAAGGAGTTTGAGGAAATAATCATTCCACAGAAGACTGGCTCCTACAGTAAAAGATAGCGCCCTAACCTATGCATACATACACACACACACTCCAGCTAACCTTGCTCTCACTCATTCATACCCTCCCTCTACATCTATACAGCCTTTAAAGTACATGCTTAGCTCCTCTATAGGGGGTAAATGAAACTGCACGGTTAAGGACAAGCTTCTTGGAAGCTTTGGGTGGAAGCCTCCTCACATCTACGCTACACACACACTCACAAACACACACACACACACACACACACATACATACAATATGCACACTAGAGCTGAGCCTTGGAAGTTTAACAGTCGGGTGTGACGGGGGTTTGTAATTCGCATTAGAATTAACCTTGTGTCCCTCCCATTGACTCCCACTGTGTTATTCTCTGGAGTTGTTTCGACATTAGTCACACACTTTTCTTTCTGCCCCCCGCCATCATTCTCCCTTCCTGTTCTCCTCATTACGCCATCTCTTAATCCCGTCTTTTCTTGTATGCACCAATGCTCCCTAAAGTGAACATATTCTGTTTATTTTCACAGGACACACAGGCTGAACTGGTTGTAGAAACCTGTTGAGCTACATGGCTGTTTTTTTTTTTGTTGTTGTTCTTTCGTTTGTGTCTCTTGAAACAGAAAGCATCTTTGAAGTCAGGTTTCTGAGCAGTTCCACTTCATATTGTCCTCAGCTAGACTAGACCTCAACAATAAGGTCCTCCACAAGCAAGAGCCTAATTAGATGTTTTTGGTGGTCCAGCCATGGAGGGTCCCTCAATTAACCACAAGAGCACCTTCACAGACTGTGACATACACTTTGATGTTCAAGAAGAAAGGAAATATCTAATTGATTTGGGTCTGAATAATCCACAGACCTGTCTGGAAAGACTTTTCTTTGGAACTACTTTTTACTGGAGAGATAGTCCAGTAAAAAGTAGCTAGCTAGTAACTAGGTTGTCTTACTTTCTTTTTTTTTCTTTTTTTAAGCTCTTTATACAAATCCTAGAGAGATGCCACAAGATTATATAGTAAGTAGACCGAGGTAAGTTTTCAGTGTGAAATGAGTACAGTCATTAAGAAAGGAGTTTGAGGAAATGATCATTCCACAGAAGACTGGTTCCCACAGTAAAAGCCTCCTAACCTATGCATACACACACACATTCTCACTCCCACTAACCTTGCTCTCACTCATTAGCCCCATTTCCACCAAAAGTTTCAGGTACTTTGGACCCAGAGGTACTAATCTCAGGGACAAAACTTGGAACTTTAAAGTCCCTGTTGTCCAGTCCTGTTTACTTTTCCACCTCATCTGAGGAATCAAGTAGATCATGCAAATTAGACCCATGAGGGATTTAAAAATGATGGCAGCATTTAGAGACGCAGTATGAACAGATGAGGAAACAACAACACAGATTTGTCCTGTTTTTGTACTTACTACTGCATGAGCCTGATGTAATGAATGAATGAAAAGGAGAAATGGAGAGGAGGATAATGAAACTGAAACTAAGAGCATCTGTCTTCACAGTATAACATCTGTTGAGTGTTTGATGGTTATTTATTTCTGCTTTAGAACGTAACAGCAGTGAAAAAATCAGAAATGTTTTATTTCTCTCATTGACTGCTTTGTTCTTGCTGCCGCAGCTCCCTCTCCTTGCTCAACCACTGCCGTGCTGTCTCTCTCTCTCTCTCTCTCTCTCTCTCTCTCTCTCTCTCTCTCTCTCTCTCTCTCACTCACTCGATCATGCTCTCAGCTTGCTCTATCTATCTCTTTTTTCTCTCACTCTTTTAAAATGAGTCTGGAAGCAGACAGCAAAGCATAACTTTACTGCTAACGTTATCAAACGAAAGGAAATGTCCTAATGTCCTCTCATTGTCCTAAACTGATCCTAAATCAATACGAGAGTACTTCCTTGTTTTATGAATCAAGCAGCACACAAGTTGAAGCAGCCGCGCTGTGTGTGTTTGACCAATCAGCGATGGTCATCCCTGCAAAACCCGCCTCCAAAGTTCCTGTACTTTTGGAAAGTACTACCCCTCCCAACAGGGACATTTTGGGGTGGCACTTAACTTAGAACCTGGTCCCTCCGGTGGAAACACAGGTAGAGAAACTGAGTTCCTGAAAAGGTTCTTAGCACCTGGGCAAAGTTCCCCTCTACATCTATACAACCTTTAAAGTACATGCTTAGCTCCTCTATAGGGGGTAAATGAAACTGCACGGTTAAGGACAAGCTTCTTGGAAGCTTTGGGTGGAAGCCTCCTCAAATCTACGCTACACACACACTCACAAACACACACACACGTACATACAATATGCCCTCTAGAGCTGAGCCTTGGAAGTTTAACAGTGGGGTGTGACGGGAGTTTGAAATTCGCATAAGAATTAACCTTGTTTCCCTCCCATTGACTCCCACCGTGTTATTCTCTGCAGTTGTTTCGACATTAGTCACACACTTTTCTTTCTGCCCCCCGTCATCATTCTCCCTTCCTGTTCTCCTCATTACGCCATCTCTTAATCCCGTCTTTTCTTGTATGCACCAATGCTGCCAACAGTGAACATATCCTCATTATTTTCCCAGGAGACACAGGCTGAACTGGTTGCAGAAATCTGTTGAGCTATATTTGAACTCAGTAGTTTTTTGGCTGTTTTTTTTGTTCTTTCCTCTGTGTTTCTTGAAACAGAAAGCATCTTTGAAGTCAAGTTTCTGAGCAGTTCCACTTCATATTGTCCTCAGCTAGATTAGACCTCAACAATAAGGTCCTCCACAAGCAAGAGCCTAATTAGATGCTTTTGGTGGTCCAGCCATGGAGGGTCCCTCAATTAACCACAAGAGCACCCTCACAGACTGTGACATACACTTTGATGTTCAACCCTGAGTTGCTGTGATGTCATGTTTTCAGCATTTGTGTTTTTAATGCGTTGATGCGTGTATGTGTGGGTTGACAGTTTACATATTACAAATCTGAGTACTTTCGCAACAATCCTGGCAAAGTAACTGATGTCTAACTCAGTGTTAAAAAAAACAAAGGCTGCATTAACCTAACTGGATGTGTCAGATGGTTTGTTACACAGAACCATCTGAGAAGGCGTCCTTGGAAACTGTTTGGAAAAGGGCAGGCACTTTAAAAAAAATACTTGTCAGGTGATCGGATCAACCATCTGTCTATCATCGTCTATCACGGGCTAACTTCTCACTGTCATCACACCTAAACCGCACCTGTAGCTGCCAGTAGTTACTCATAGGACGCTGATTGGTCCGAACCACTGTTGGTTCGGGCACAAGCGCAAAACTTGAAGCCTGCCAAGATGGATTCTCGCGTGATCTTGCGAATCCAGCTGCCTCGCTAGGTCAGCATTAATCTTTGAGTAATGAGCAGAATAACTGCACATTCACCTTCTACTGTACTGTCTGTAAACTTCCATATCATATACAGAATATTTATTAACATACTGGATCTTTAAATTCCTCAGATTCTTAAAACCCTGATCAATATATTTTTCATTATATTTTTGAATTCACTACAGTGAAGCCAAAAACATGACATTGAGATGAGTGTGTGTGTGTGTGTGCGCGCATGCACAGATGTGTGTTTGAGAGAACATCCACATCAAGCCAAGTTAAAAATGCATCTTTTCCCTTCTGTTTCATCCCTCTGTCCATACTAGGCCGCCATTTTTCTCAGCCAAAAACAGAATAGATGAATCTGAAAACACTCTTTGTGTTTTAGTATGTCCGGGGAAAACTGAGCTTTGACATGACGTAACTGGACTGTTTGGGAGTAAAATTAAGCAGAACGTCTGGTCGATTACACAGCACAGTGATTGTCATCAACCTGTATTTATGTCAATTTTGTGGGAACGTCACAATCTTGAAATAATAATTTCACCCGTATGACTGCTAGTTAACATGTAGTATTAAAGAGCCACAATTAAATCGCAGTTTCATACTCTGGCGTTCCAAACTTTCTCTGTGATCACGCCTTTTAGATTTCGATACAGCCAATCGCACAGCTGTTGTCGTCAACCTGTTTTTATGTTGACGTTTTTGACATTGCAATCATAAATATTTGTTCAGCCAGGCTGTCTGTCCCTCTCCATACCAGATGTTGCCTGTGACGCACAGTTGTGTTTTTTCCCCGCTAAAAAGAGGGTGACGATGAAAAGATTTAGCTGTTTTTCTTCTGTGCAGGTTTTTGACTGTGGCTGAGGTCTCTATAGAAACTACTTGGAAATGCTAGTGTGGACACGAGTCGTTTTCACACGGAACAGCATTTTAAGCATTTTAGCAGCTTTGTGTAGATGTGTAGATGTGGTGTGAGTGTGGAGAGTGAAGGAAGCAATTGTTGTCGTGTGAAGGTTTCTGAGTGAAGGGGCAAAAGACATAGCTGACAGTTAGAAAGAAGAAAAAGTTGGTACAGTAATAAATCTGTGTGTGAGGGGGGTCTTCTATATATGTTTATATGTGTGGTTTGAGCAAGTGTTGCATGTGTGTCTGTGTGTGTTGCTGGTCTGATAAGGGGGATGAGCTTTCCCAGGTCTCTTGTCTCTTTCATCAGCACAGGAGTGACAGGTTCCCAGGGTCATATGGATGACCCTGCCTGTGTACTGTCATTACACAGTTACATCACCACCTAATTATACTGGCCTACTGCATTAACACATACACACAGACATTGAAAACAAGCACTGTGGTCTTAGATACGGAGTGAAATGGAGGGTAGCAGTGAAAAAAAAGAGACACTCTTTGATGAAGAGAGGCAAATAAATAGAGAGGGAGACAGAGGGCATGTCTGGACATGAGTCAGTGGTCAGAGTAAAAGCTGGCCAGACAGACGCAGAGCGCTGTCCAGCTACCCTTTCCAGAAACTGGGATGAGAGCTGACATAAATAAAAGCAAAGTCTCGCACTGACTTAAGGAGGATTGCAAGTGTGTGGGTGTGTGAATTTGGGAGTGTTTGTGTGCGTGTGTGGGCTTGAAACTGTTTTCCTTTCTTTTGATTAGTGACGCTAGGCAACAACGATGGCAGTGGCTCCACACACCTGCAGTTCAGCATGCCAATGTGCCAATCACACACACACACCCACGCACACGCACACACACACATATACTGTGTACCCACCTGGCCCTGCATGGTACGGGTGAGCAGTGGCCTGAAGAATCCTGTCTTTGTTCCCTCTGCACTTAAAAAGAGTGTGTTAATGATCTCCTTTCTCTCCCCCTCTGTGGGTGTGTTTTCCCAATCTCTTTATTTCTATCTCATCTTTCTTTCTCGGCCACTCACACCATTTTCTTTCTCCTGTCTTTACTGAAAAGACAGTGTTAATTATCTCCATCTTCCCCCTCCTCTGTCTGTCTGTCTTTCTCTTCTCACCCTTCATTCAATTGAACAGACCCAGCAGACAGGCAGGCCTATTCACTGGGGTCCACTCAGTGCTTAAAGTGTTTAAACAGCACTGGATGTTGTTGGGGGGGGGGGGGGGGGGGGGCAGAGCTCGTGGGGAGTGGATACATGATACCCACTCTATTCCTCTGCAAGTCTCCAATAGCCAATACACACTCTGTTACAATAGAAACACTGGAGTCATTTACCCTCCCTGGTTCATTACATCCTGATGGAGGCTTTTTTATGCCACCATTGGTTTGGCTATTAGCCAGCATTTCTTCTCGGCAGTGGGTGGCTGTTGAAAGATATTTGTGTGTAATAAATCAAGTGTTTTTTAGTTTAAATGTCAGAGAGATGTCTAAGTGGTGTTATGGTTTCTCCCTAACAAAGTTATATTATTTAAAGTTTTGCTGTGATATTAAATAAGCATATTTATCATCAGGACAGACAGACAGGACAGACATCAGTACATTTACTCACGCACTGCAGTTTTAAGGCACTTTGCTCAAGTATTTCCATTATATGCCACTTTATTGTTATATTCCACAACATTTCACAGGGAAATATTATACTTTTTACTCCACACCACATTTATCTGTCAGCTGGTGTAACTGTTTAATTTCCAGATTAACATTTTACATACCAAACATGACCAGACTGTGATGCGCTTTTGCAGATGAACAATATATTTAGTTAAAAGTAATCCATGAACCATTAATAGTGACTTACTTTCCACCGAGCCACTGAGTCTGCAGTTGTAAATGTCAACAAATTGTTAATAAATGAGCTTAAAAGAGCTCTGCAGCTCTTTTCCAGAATTTATGGACCTCGGACAGTCCATTGGAGGGTCTTCCTGATGAATTAAAGAGCTAAAAAGACCAAGCAGGTTGTGCTGAATTACCAAGCAAAAGGCATTTTTCTCATCCTGGCAACCTGAAATCTGCTCTTACAAATGGATTATTACTGATAAAAAGCATTAATAAATTATTAACCATTTGTTAGGTCAGTAAGTAGCACTTACATAAACCCTTACAGTATGCCTTAGAAGAAAGTGGTACTACATTATACATCAATGCATCAGTGATAACAATAAAATAATACATTAACACTCCTGAATCCTGAATAATGAACTATTGATGCTTATAGTTACATTTTGTTGATATTAGTAATGAACTTTTAAATGAAGGACTTTCACTTGTAGTGGAGCATTTTTAACGTTATGATATTGATACTTTTACTGTAATAAAGCATCTATATACTTCTTCCTCCGCTGTTATGGGACATTGAACCAACATTTGAATGAATAGATCTTTCAATAACATTGACTTGATATCAGAGGGTCGAATGAATGAAGTCAGTGTGCTGTCTTGTCTGTTGATTAGATATTCAAGAGTGTGAAAATGTCTTGACATGTCGCTTCAGAGAATGTGATGACTGCGTTATCCTGCGGCTGTGTGCGCGTTAAAGCTTCAATGCGCTTTTGGAAAAGGCACAGCTGGTCGCGATCAGTGAAACGGGGGCCGGAGGAGGAGGAATTTGGGGTGTTGCCTTTCTATCCTTGCCTCCCTTTTCTCGCTCATCGCCTCCCTCCCTCCCTCCGTGAGCGTGTGTGTGTGTGTGTGAGAGAGAGAGAGAGAGTGAGTGAGAGAGTGTGTCAGAGTGGAGACACTGCGGGAGTGGGTCAGTCAGTATACGCTGCAGACTCTCACAGGCGGTTCCCCGGTTATCAGCGGCGGATAGCAAGAGGTGGATTCTCTCTCTTGTGCTTCAGAGCCGGATATGCCAAACGGGAACAAAGCAGCGTGAAACCCGGACTGTTGTAGAATGAGCGGGCGCGTGCTGAACGGGAAAATGCTGCAGCTCCCGGCTCCGCAGCGCGCGGGGAGGACAATGCACTTTCTGTCAAGGTAATGGATGAAAGCAGAGCCCGCATGTGACCGAGCATGCCGGATGAGAAGCTAATTGACACACTGGTGACACAGCTTTTGATTACGATGCGAATGCGGGGTACCTGACGGTGCTGAATAGGTTGTAGAAGCTCCGGCGGAGTCAGTGCGTAAAAAGCAGCAGCATGTCTCATTGATAAAACTCCCAACAGCTGCATGGTGGCACGTTTCATTATTGTGACTGGCATGCGCTCAGATTAAGGCAGTTGTAGGATATTGAATCTCAGTCTAAACGCCGAGTAAAGAGGAACTGGCTTTTGTTGAGCGTATAGATGGAGCTATACAGTCCACAGCATATAGGCACGGAGCTCAATGCGCAAAGCCATATGTTGAATCAGCAGCGTCTTTTATTATCGGGTTACCTGTATAGACTATTAGAGGCAGCATCTAAAAGGCGTGATGGTGTTCCTGCCTTGTTAGGAATATCTATTAGGCTAGATTAAACACAATACTGCAAATCATCTGATGAGAATATTAGAGAGTCCATTTATGCTGCATGCACGTGTACGCGCATGATGTGCGTGCGCGCCTTAAGTGTTCCTGTATTTTACGATCGGATGGCATGCCCATTGTTTTAAGCTGAATGCGATGACAAGTGGTTGCTGGTGTTTGGCGGCTCAGTCAGCAGAGGCAGGTATGTATGTATGTGAGTGGGTGGGTGGGTGTATTCGTATTGATCCGCTGCGGGACCGGACCGCATTCTAGTGAACGGGTGACCTACATTCTGAACGACGCCTTTTTTTTGCCGGTATACTGTATGTGCTGTGATTGGGTAAAAACAGCAAGCCTCCTCCGTATCATCTTTATGCCCACGCCATGTGAGAATTATCTAATTGTGTGTCTTAATGTGTGGGCCAATGTAGGTCAGTGGATGTGAGTATGCTGTTGATGGTGCTGCAGAGTTGACTTTCTTTACAGACGCATTAAGACAACATGGACAGACGGGACAAAGATGCTCTTATGGTATTGATTATTGTGTGGGGGTGTGGGGGTGTTTTGGGGTGGGGGTCAGCTTTGCTCTTTTTGGTTGACTGACCCCTACCATCCATCGACCCTTTATGTAAACCCATTATAGTGGAGTGGCCTGATATCAGTCCATTAGACGCACACACACACACACACACACACACACACACACTCACACTCTCTCACAATTGAGTCCCACAGGACCAACTAGAGTGTTTTTATCTGTGTGTTTGTGTTGGACACATGTGCTTAAACAGACTGGCTGTCAAAAGACTGATAAACGCTCAAATACATAGAATCTGACAAACACACACCGTCATACACACACACACACACACCTTTCAGGCAGTCAAACTGTGATTGAAGCCAGAGGCGGCGTCAGTAAGTGTGTGCGTCTTTGCACATGTGTATCTAAGCCCATGTGTGGGTGTCAGCGTGTGTGCGTCTGTGTGTGTGAGTAACCAAACATTAAACATGCATCATTAGCTAACCGGTTTTAAGCCAACACAAAGATTTGATCAACTCTATTAGTCATAGTGAAAGTAATCCAACATCAGCTTAGTGTCCCTGTGTGTGTTTTTGTGTGTGTTGTCATCTGAACGCTATACAAACAGCCTGCTCAGCATGACCTACCCCTATCTAGATCCAGATGATTAACAACACAACTTCATCTAAACAGCAGATTTTACAAGCTGGTGACATCACTCATTAATGTGTGTCACACCCAAATCCTTTCAGTTTCTTTTAATGGAGAATCAGTCACTGTGATGCAGACCAGGTTTGTGTCTGATGTCATTTAGCTGTGCATGGGAAGTGTTGGTCACTGGTAAAGCGGCAAGTCTGATTGGCTGAAAGCTTTAACAACTTACTGTCAGCAGCTGGCAGGAGACCTACGGTAGCATTATAAATAAAGCTGAAATCTGTTTGTTTTTAATTAATGCATCATATCAATCTGTGTGGAGCAGTTAGATGAAATGCTGATCGAGTTTGTCAGGTGGCACCTGCCGGTTGGTTCAGGACATTTTCACTGCATACCAGCAACAATGAAGTGAAACACCCTCACATACACCGGGATGCTCTGTTAACTTTGCTGCAGTGTGAAGGTGCAGAAAGATTTCAGCTCACAAACAACACTGCTGTCATCACACACACAAACACACACATTTTGTTTATTATGCTTGAGTTAAGGGCTCAGGGTCAAAGATAGATTAAGTTGTTTTGGAAACGCACTTTGCTGACTCAGACACTGGAAGAGTTAGAAGAGTCAACGGGCCTGGTGATGATGTTTTCACACCCACATGAATCATGATGCAGGACCGAGAGTTATGGTCTTGGGCACAAAAACATGTTCACACAAATGCAGATAAATCTGAAAAACCAAATTTGGTGTTGAAAGCTTTCGATCCACACGAAAGTTTCCTGTTCACATAGAAATGGCAACGTAATCAAAAACATTTCTACTGAGCATGTGCAGGCCACTTGATCCAACAGCTGACCAACCAGACCACATGATCATTTACATGACTGAAATTTTTCTAGGTTTATTTTCTGCACACACACACTATCAGCATTTTCAGATTTATCCATAAAAGTCTCAATTTCCAGTGGTCAAAAATCCAGGGTCAGTGAAAAACACACAAGCTCACTGAACTACAGAGCCATGCAGCCACTGACTTGATGTTTTATAATTACGTGAACAAGTTGACTTGCCCTGCCTACAAGGTCATTAGGGGGACCCTGAGAGCGAAACAACAGATGCTTGTAACCTGTGCTTGTAAGACACATGCACGTTCACTTTTTATTGTACACACAGGAGCCTGTGTTCACAAACAGAGCTCATATTTTCATGAGGTGGTGCCTCCTGTGGTTTAGTGACTTTCTCTGTTACATCAAAGCCAGAGAGGGACCTACAGCCAGACAACACAGCACCTTAACAGGCTCAGAGAAAGTTGTAATCTGACAGTGAATTAGTATTTTAGGAAATGTAGAGTGAGTAAGAAAGTTCAGACAATGTCTCGCATTGAGACGTTTAGGGCTTCTCTGAGTTTAACGGAAAGTGAAACGATTCCTCCAGTTTGTGTTGGAGCGCTGAACTAGAGGCTGCGGATTACAGTTTTATTTCTGTGTGCGTCTGCGCGCTCATGCGTTGGTATGCATACAGTATGTGTGTCTGCATATGTTGAAGGATTAGGGAGTGGGACTCCAGAATACACTCGCTGGAATGTGAAGTGTGTGTTTTGAGCAACCCGAGGGCAAGGAATGTCTCCTAAACTCACTGTAACAACTTTTAAGTGGCATGACCAGAGTGTGCGTGTTATGAGTGACAGCAGGTGATGGGCGCGTGCTCATGAAGGGTGCAGCCCCAAGGCACGTTCGCCACAGGTGTTAATGCATGCATATACACACAAAAAAAAAAAGTCTCACACGCACGCACACATACACACACAGTGACCTGTCTGTCTGTGTGTTTTTAGGTGTTTTTAGTTTTTATCTCAGCCAGAAGAAGTGAAAGAGTATCTGCTCCCATCAATAGGCCTTTCATTCTTTTTTGTTCAGGTGGTGTTTGGACAACCTTTGGCAGGTGCTTAGTGGTGTTCTACCCAGATCTGTAGTCTCTTTGTGTAGTTTTATTTTCACATTTTCATACTTTGTGCTTTCTCTTTATTTTTCTTCATCCTTTTCTTTCTTGCCAACTAGCTTAAGAGATGCTGCTTGGCCTCTTACTGTAAGTACCATCAGTCCGCAATCCACTGATCCACAGCAGTCTGCACATTTAACGTCTCACAGCGCAGTGGAGACCGACTGCTGTCTTCTGCACTAATCTTGGAGATTAACGCATAATCAAGTGTGGCGGAATTAGGTGATTAGCTGTCGTCATCAGAAAACACAGATGTGACCGTAGAAGTCACGGCAAAGCAGCGGAAAATAATCTGTTCTTCTTACATGGAAGTTTCTTTGTTTGGGGAGAGGGTGCTTTCTGAAATGTTATTTAGGGGGCTGTACTGACACGTTGTGCCACTTCCCTTTTTCCCATAGACCAAGGCTCACATCTTGCTGACACAATGGTTCCTCCATCTGCTGCAGTATATGTGCATGAGTGTGTGTATGACAGCGTGTATTGTAGCAGGATAGTTTCCTATTGTGATGCATTTGATAGTGATGCGTTGGCAGTAAAGTACGTTAATACCAAATTATCACTATTAGATTTCTCAGTTAACGGCAGCAATAATTCCTCTTACTAAACAGCTGCCAGCGCAGCATTCTTTCCCAGGACCTAACAGGTTAGCTGTATCATCCATTACTCCGTTTTGTTGTCTTGTGCTTGTTTTGATGTGTTTCTGTGTTTGTGCGCTGCAGCAGGATATTACTGTTCTCAGCTCTCCGCTCCAGACAGCTGTCTGGATCAAAAGGCAGCAGTCCGAGGAACTGTTTGTGTATGTGTTGTTTGTGCTTTTGCACATGTCTGTGGCACCATCTTTCGCACAGCTGCTTCAAGTTAACAGCAACCTGGAAGAAGCGTGCTTCATTTAAAAGTGGTACCTCCCTCTCTTCCTCCTTTTCCTTCCCTTTCGTTAGCCCGCTGGTCCCCCTCTTTCAAACCAAAACATCCCCTGTGCGCCGTTAATTCACACAGCCGTTAAGTCAGCTGACATGTCTGGAGGGAGGCCAGAGGTAATTCTACCCCTGGATCCAACCCCTGTCCTGGGCCTCTGCGTGCCGGGGTTCCCCTTGTGAGCTCCTCCCCAGTTCTTAGCCCTTGAGTCAGGCCTGGGAAGCGCTCCACACTGCACCCCAGAATGAACTACTTAAGAAGGTGATTTGAAAGACCATTCCACCTCGTCTCAGGGGTGCTGTCCCTCTTCTGCTTCCTGCTCTCATGGAGAGAAGAGGGGGACTTTGGAAGAAATTCAAGGTACTTTGGAGGTCAAGGGTTATTGGGTCATACTAGAGCTCTGCTTGTCACCACATAACACACTCAGATTTTCCTTTTGTGAAATCTAACTCTTTGACCCAATTTGTCATCCTCTCTATATTAAAAGCATAAGGCCACTTATAGAGAAATAATTCCTATATAAATAATTGTTAAATAATTCCCCCCTTTCTTATTCAGCAATTAATGGCTTTAATTTATGCGTAAACTTTCTTTGAGCTGAATAAGAAGAATACAAAGAAGATGGTGAAGACAAAGATGGAGATGTCTGGTTCATCTCAAGGAATCCTCTGTACACCTCTCCCAGCTCCTGTCTTCCTTTTTGGGGCTTACAGTATGAGAAGATCAAGATGACCCAGTGGGCGTCGGCATCATCAACAGTCAAGTTTTGGTTCCAGGAGTATTTCTCCACTCGGAGTTCCTTATATGAAGCTTGGAGCTCTCAACAGTTTTGACTGTCCTGTTTCATTTCACGGCGATGAAGTGGTTCAGAGCCAAGTCGACTCTCGGCTGTGATGTGTTGAACTCTGAACAAACTTCATCCGTCCACCCTGGGGAGGTCAGGAGGAGAGAGAGAGATTCCGAGATAAATTTGCTGTCTGAGGAGAGCTTAGCTGGAGCAATTTCTCCCCTTCTTAAGCGGTACAGTTTTCTCTGTCTGTCCATCTATCTCCACCTCCCCCACACTGAGAAAGAAAGAAAAAAAAAATACTGACCAGGATTCCTGATGCCTTTTCAGAGCTTTAATTTTCCTTCCAGAAAGCCCCAAGCATTTGCAGAATGTGTCCCCATCCTTGCAAGGAAAACTTGGAAGAATGGTGTACCTCAATATTCTTCCACACACGTGCAGTCACACACCTTATAGCCAGTAGTACACAGCCTGGGTGACTTAGTGTAGGCCTCAGCGGAGCAGCGACTTGAGCAAAGCTGCCGTTCACACCAGCTACCAACATCACACATCTGACAGCTAATTCAAAGCTTCACTCCAGGGGGCAACAGCAATTTAGTGCATCAGATGTGTACATGTTTGTGGTGTGCGCATGTATACAGTATATGTGTGTGTGTGTTTGTGTCCTAAACCCCCAGGCCATTGCTGTCAGGGTTATGCCTGTCAGAGGCACAACAGGGTTTCTCCTCTGTGATGGCCATTTAGGGTTGTGACCTCCTATTTCCCTCTCAGGTCTCACACACACACTCACACACATACAGCACCTCTGGCTGAGGCCCCTGGCCTGCTCTGATCCTGGTGGCAGATGGAATTAGCAGTAATTACGAGCTCATTAACTCCAGCCTGTTCTGTAATCCCCTGTAATGCCCAAATACTGCTGCGTGTGGTGTGTGTGTATGTGCATGTGTGCGCACAAACGGCTGTCCAAGCAGCTATCACATATTGTTCCATCCCCACATCATGGACACAGGACAGAGGAAATAATAAATAACACAAAAGAGGAAATTAATGTCTCTGTTCAGTGTGCACCCAAAGGCAGACCGCCTGCGCAATCTAGTTTTTAATTGAGTCTCGTCAATGATTTACTGTAAGTGTTTAACAATACAACTCAGCGGAGGACCCGTATTGGGGTAGCTAATTAAAAGCCATTTTAATGACAGATTTGTTGCTAATTACTCTACAAATGCCCCAAGCAGCCAGACAACAACACATCGTCATTAAAAAGTGGTAGAAAAAGTCATTTATCAGTTAGACTAAACATCAGCACAGCATGTATAGCAGTATATCTTTGATAAGAACATACCATGTCTCCAGAGAGCAGCACATGGCTGGTTCCTCATGGATACAAGCAGCTGAAATGACATTTGTAATCAATCTGCTCATGTCTTCGGTACAGATAGGTAACATATACCATGATAACCGTAGCTACAGTACGTTCACGTCATGTTATGTCTGTACTAGCCTTATGTGTCAGAGTTTGATGCTTTCAAGATGGAATATGGGCTTGGTCCTGCAGAGCGGCTACTTCCATGGCCCTATATGGTGCTGCATTGATGGATAATCCTGTGCAGGAGAACACAGCATCTTAAAAAATCAATGCTGCCTACAGTACAGAATGTTTTCAATACTCATCCAGCCAGGAAGACTATTTTAATAACATCTCAAGCTCTCCTATTTTTACACTCTTTTAATTGCAAAATAATGATTCTGTCGGGACAATCTGCCATGCCTGTGAGCGACCAAGGTGATTCACAGATCTGTGTGTTTGTTTCCTGGTGATAAGCTGCTGAAGTGGTCCAGGGACCCATATTGTTAGCCATCTGTGCACGTCAACCATATTCGCCCTCTCTTTCAGTCTTATCAGGTAAATGCCCAGCTACACGTAATTTATGTGAGCTTGTGCTCATAGTCCGAATGATTTTTTTATTGTAATATTTCTAAGGTACCAATTTACACTACAGTGTTTTTTAAGACTCAGTGAATGGTCAGTGCAGCCACGTGCAGGCAGCCATAACTGTGTTGGAGAAGAAAAACACTGTGGGTGTGGCTGCTTGTGCTGCTCTCCACTGCAAATGAGTCACTTTTTTTTTTTTTTTTGCAAGAGTGTGTCATTTTAGGAAAACAGTCATCCCTGTTGGATTTGCATCCTGTTTTGTGCGTCTAGACTGAAACCTGTAGATGTTGAAGTAAGCAGTGTGTCATATTGTTGCTGTTGAATTTCTCATTTTCTTTTTACGGTTACTCCTCATTGCTCCTGTTATTTCTTGTCTTTCTTTGTCTGTCCAACTTCCTGAACATAATAAATATGATCTTTTGCGCATCCTAACACCTGCTGTAAGGTGGCATGTGGCGTGTTGTTGGTGGTATGGTTATTGTCCATCTTAGCTGCATGGTTTCTTGCATACAGGCAGATGTGTCCTCTCACTGTCCTTCACCCACGACTTAGAGGCCAAGTGTCCTGCTGTTTACTTCCTCTTCTAGCTGATCTGAAATGTATCCTCAAACACCGAAGGGTGCGGACAGGCACACAATCACAGACAGAAGCTCAGCCTGCAGCTCACCCAACTGTCCTCTCTCACACCAGTTACAGCATCACATATTTAGACCTTAGAGGATTTAATGACTTCTACAGCCTTTTCATGCGTGCCCCCTCCGGTTTCTGAGCCGACTGCCCAGTGCCAGTCTGGCAGTGCCCTACTTTCCATTTTCCTGAAAAGGCATCACTACAACCAGGGACCCGTCTGATTTAGCCATTTTGGGTTCTGCCATGTGACACTGTGGATTTTAATAGGAATGGAAAGTTCCTGTCCACTGTAGGACTGCAGAAACACTTTCCATGCATCTACACACGTGGGGAGAGACTGTGTCCAAATATCACAACTGGATAGGATGTGTTTAACCCCATGAGGGTACAATGGTTGGACCAAGGACCTTTTTTTCTGTATCATTGTCTACTTTCTAAAAAATCACCTCTAATAGTCAACACCATCCTGTCCTCTATATTATTATCTGCTCCAACATGGTTTAGCAGGTTTAATACTAACTTCCTGCTATCTCACAGGTGAGATGGCAGGAGATAGATAACAAAATTGATTATGACATTTAGCTCCTCCTCACTATTGATCTGTTGATTAGTAGCAGGGTTTGCGTAAGTGCACTAACATGCTCTATAATAGGCATTGTTTATAGATCAGGTAATTAGTTAATTGTTTATTGGCAAGTGTAGGACTCACTGTCCTACACTGAAATGATGAGTCCTACACCTCCCATCACCACTGGCCATCTTCTGACAACGCAGCAAAGTAAAAACACTTGATTGGCTCTGAAAGTTAAATTTTGCTTGGCCTGACGCAGAAGAGTGTCAGTGTCACATTCCTCCTAATGAATTCCTCCATGCAGTTTTATCAAATGTTTTAGATTTCACAGCTTATCAACCAATACTTGATGCTTGCACTCTAAGGCTGGGATAACTCCAACTCCCAGCAAGCACTGTACCCACAAACCACAGGCAAAGCTGCTTTGTCTCCGCCGAGTCTCTGGCTCTACTGTATTTCTCTCACTTTCATTCTCCCATCCCTCAACCTCAGAGAGGTCAGTGAGAGGAGAGGAGAGAGCTCTCATAATAAGCAGCAAAAAACCACCATGCACACTGAGATCAGAGCAATTAGCTCCATAGTCTGAATAGTGAAAGAACACAGAGGCCTGTTAATAAAAGCAGGCTATTTAGCTCAGCAGCAGCTATTCAGCTATTCTCCTGATAGTTTGTGAGGCTCAGTCTTTGTGTGGGTGTGCCTGTCCTCTCAGCAGACTATGAGGAACAAAGAAATCATGTCTCTGTAAAAGAAGGATGTTGTTTATATTAAACCCAATGACCTTTATTAATCTGGGAAATATTTAAACCATTTTGAATATTCTGAAACTCTCTGCAGCTTGCTTGAATCGTTCTCACTTCCAGCGAGATGATTAAGATTACATTTTCTCTGGACAGAGGACATACAGTTGAGTGGCATTTTTTTTACAGATGTGCAGTTATAATGTCATGAGAGGAGAGTAGAAAACCACTTGTGTGCAGCTGGCTCAAGATGACAGAGCAGAGAGTGAGCATGTGGCATATTCTTTGCTCAGTGGGATGCTGCATTTTGCACATGGCGCACAGAAAAAAAAAAAATCCTCGGTCAGGTGGAGGTGAGGAATGAGTTTAATCAAGCGCGTCTCAGCGTAATTGACATTTATTGTGGCCAAAATTGAATCAACATTGATATTCATTTTGTTCATTGAATTACAGACATAGGATACAATTTTTCAGTGTCCTGGTCCTCACCCTCCAGTTGTGCTCTTCAGTTTGAGATCAGGTCTGAAGTCACAAAAGACCAATGAAATTTAAGGTTCCATTAACAGGATAGATGTGGTTCATGCCCATGTTTATACTGTATATTTTCATCATACTTTCACGTATTTTCATAAATCCACAATGTCATTCATTACGTCTTGCATATTTTTGGCAGGGGATTAAGATTTTCCAGCATATGGTTAAGTGCTGTAGCTGGTTGGTGTTAGTTTGCTTTTGAGAGGAAGATGTACTGTAGGTGGGGCTAATTATAATGAATACTTATAATGTGACAGGGAAGTGGCTTGACTGAAACTGTGCTTTCTGCGAGACACAAGCTAATCTGAGACATGGGTGATGTAGATGAATTGGGTGCTAATATTATCCCTCAGTCTCTGCAGCTGCTGCCCAAGAATGAAAAAGATGAGGCGGAGCGAGGAGAGATTATAACAGGAGATTTCAGCAGCTGCTGTTAAAAGAAGGACGGATGGAGCAGATTGAGGAAGAAGAGGCAAGTTGGTGGAAGTTTAGAGGAAGAGATGAGAGGTGATTCACTTCAGCGAGTGCATCGTGTCCCGAGAAGTTGAGGTTCTCTGTGCGTCATCAAGAGCACTTCTCTTTCTACTATAGCTCTTTCCTTTTCATGCTTGTCTTTTAAATTGTTTCTTGTCGCCCCACACGCTACTTCACTGTCTTCTTTTGAGTGTCCTCGTATTTCATTGCCCTCTTTTCAAGCTCAGTCTTTCTTTTATCTCACCCAGTAGAGTTGATGGAGGACTATGGAAGGCAGAGAAGAGCTGGGTGACGGTGGATGTGGTGTAGCTGCATATTGGCCGACGCTGATTGAGGATATCAGGTTTTGGCTGCGAAATATGAAAATTCTTTTATCAGCCAAAAGTCTTTAGACTGACTTGGACAGAGTGTTTCACAAAAAGTGCACTTGTATGAAACTCAAGATCTTTAGCAGATACTGTATCTTCTAAAGACTTTTTGAACTTGGGAAAAGATTTCTTACTCACTGAACTGAGAAGAGTTGGTCATTGATCATTAAACATAATTTCTGCGGTTCAAAGCTGAAGTCCGTCTAACTCATTGCCAAGACAGTCAAACACGCTGGTGGTCTGATGGTGAGCTCTTGACTTCGGTGAACTGGTTTCTCTTGTTGCCTGTGTGCAGTCTTTTATTGATACTTATAATGTTTTATGTTCCTCTTGGCACCCGTATCATCTCAACTTTCATTTACTTTCTGGGTCTCTGAGGCGTCTTTTGGTCTCATCTAAGCAGCCTTTAACGAAACGTTTCTCCTTAGCCTGATAGATTTGGGATTTTATTTCATTTTTCTGAAGAATCAACAAGTATAATATAGAGTTTCTTCTTGGTGATTGAAATACCTGATTTTCTTTTTTTCTATCAGAATCAGATCAAATTCTCTCCTTTTTTTATATTTTATTGGATGTTTGACCCCTGACCTGGTCTCCCCTCATTTCTCGACTGAGTGACACCAAACCCAGCAGAGGCTGTGTTTGTTCTGTTTCCTATCACATTTGAATTATTCATCAGAGAGGGCATTATCATTCACAAAAGCCCTGGTGGACACACAGATAGCTCTGAAGTGAATAACAAAACATGAAGTTGAATGTGTTGCTTCAGAGAGAGGAGGTTTATCATCCAGTCTGTTCAATGAGGAATGAATGACACATGCACATGTGTGGAGTATAAATAGATCCACTCTCTATGAGTTCAAGGTTTATTAGTTTCTTTGTTTGTTGTTATTCCAGAGGATAAATAGTAATCTGGTAAAAAGCCGGAATCCAGGATCAGCTTTTATGGAAAAACTACATCCTTCTTAGAAAGTTGTTAAAATCTCTAATTGAGTCATAAAACCACATATTTAGTTATAAAACAAATAGTGAAATCATCTGCCAGTTTGAAAAGATAATCCCACACGTTTTCAGTGCCAATCCCTCAAAGCTTTATCCGATGAAATGATTTTATGAGCTCAAGGTCTATGAAAATCTTGTAAACATTCATTTAAAAAGAAACCGTTTGAATCACAAAGAAATGTTTTTGATTGCCTTTTTTTTCGCACAGAAAGTGTAGGTTGGCTCTCTACAGTAGATGTGTCTGGCCTTATCTTAAATTTGCCCTTAATCTTACTCTGCTATATAGACAAGGCAACATGACAGCCACGTCAGACATAAATCTGATCTGCTCTTTTTTTGTGTCTAAGATATCCACAGGCTAGACAGGGAGGGCTTTCCCGTCGTCCCTCTCCCCCAGATCCCCGCCGTCAAGTCCCCCAGGGTACAGTGTGACCCATACAGGCACCCAACCGGAAGGCCCACACCGCTTTCTCTCCTTCATCCTCCCTTGTACCACAGTATACATGACCTCATTAGGCAAACCCCACCCTCTTAATTTGCTTTACAGTAGATATCAGTCTAACCTATTGACCCTAATAAGAGCATATCCCAACCCCCTAACTTCCGAAATATGACCTACTTAATGTATACAAGCACAATTATACAGTTACCCACATATCCAAACACACAGAGCAGATGTGCCCTCCTTCTCCCTGGCTCTCCCCCTTCCTCATTCCTACAAGTCACTATGTTGAACCAGATGACAGATTTGTTTCAAATTTTTCTTGAGGTTTATGTGACTTGATTGGCCAAATTAATGTAGATATAGTGTTCCATATCTTTGAGGTTCAGACAGGAAATGGTCAAATGTCGGCCACAATTGGTTTGTTAAAGGAAAAATCCAAACAGACCATGTAGAAATCTATTGTTAAAGATGCCAGTTTCTCCGCTGACAATAAACACAACACCATTATGTAATGCAGCCACTAGATATGTATATTGTGAAAGGACAAATGGAAAAACTCATCCACAGCTGAATGCTACAAATTCAGCCACAACCTCAGAGGTTTGATGGAAGGCATTGTTGGAAATGCAGGAAATACACGTATACACACATACAAGTAGTGTATATACTGTAATATATACAGTATATACGGTAGCAGTCAAAAGTTTGGACGCACTTTCTCATTCATGGGAATGGGAAGGTGTGCTAAAGTATATACCCACAAGTTTTTACATTTGTGCAAAATAAATGTAATGTGCAAATTATGGTGCAAAAACACTTGAAGGTAACCACCTCCCAACCTGCTTATGTCAGACATGTTTTAGGATTTTCAGAACAAATGCTCTTGTGAAAAAGGAAAACAGCTACTGTAAGCACATGTGTGCCAAGCAGACAGACTTCATAGTCCTGGCACAGACTCCACTCCCGCATGTACTTGTGGGCGCATGCATCACTGTATATGTTCTTCAGTGCTATTTTTATGCGTGTGGGCTGAGATGATGTGGAGGGTGCTCCAAATTTCCGTTTGCCAAGTGTTTGCAGCGCATGCAGCGTGAAAGATAGGTATATGGAGCAGGCAGTGTTCTAAATGAGGTCCTATGAATATTTAATCAAAAGACAAACTGGAAGACATGGAGTCAAGTGAGCCAACTGCTGATGTAACTGAGCTTGTGGGGCTCATGCAGTGTATAAACCTGAGGAGATATCCATTCAACTGTGACAGATTGTTTTGTTTTATCATCTATTCTTGGGTATGAGAGCATGTTGTTGGTACGATACCCGATCGATCCCTGAGGGGAAACAGAATTAGCTACTGCACGCCCTTAGAGTTGGGAGGGATTGGGAGTCGTGACCAAGGAGACTTTCAGAAAGGTGGATGCTTGATTGCACTGGGGCTTTGACGAGAGTCTACCCAACTACTTGGCCAAATATGTTCATCAAAAATAGGAGCACATCCATCTGGGTTTAACCTAATTACTAGAACTGCAACGATTTGTTGATTAATCAACTAGACTAGTTTTCTAGACAGAAAATTCATCAGCGACATTTTGATGATCGATTTATTGTTTTGAGTCATTTTCTAAGAAAAAATGTCCAAATTCTCTGGTTCCAGCTCCTCAAATGTGAATATTTTCTGGTTTCTTTAGTCTTCTGTGATAGTAAACTGAATATCTTTGGGTTGTGGACTGTTGGTTGGGACAAAGCCCATCTTGGGCTTTGGGAAACAGTGATAATCATTTCTCACCATTTATTGACATTTTTAAGGCATATACAATGATACTTTTGACCAGATACATATTATGGCATTTTTGTTTGGTTTAATATATTAATATATAATATATGAATGATTTAATATATGAATGTTATCCTCTTTGTCATTGTTTCTTTTAGTTGGGATGAGAGCAGTTCCATCAGCAGTGGCCTGAGTGACGGCTCAGACAACCTGAGCTCTGAAGAGTTCAACACGAGCCCCACTCTCAACTCCCTTCCTACCACTCCCATTGGCTCCCGCAGAAACTCTGCCATAGTGGTAAGTAACATACATGTGAGCATTCATGCAATACACTGTCTCACACAGATGGATTAGCCATGTGTGTGTTAGTTACAGTAGTATTGATTAAGCTGTTAATCCAGTGAGGTATTGATGAGGTGCTGAATGATGTGTCATACAGAGTCTGTGTGCAGAGAGGACACGCACACACACAACAGGCAGCAGGACACTGACATCAGACACAAAGCCTGATTAAGTATTCTATGCAGACCCATAATATTAATCACATCTGCAGTGATCAATGTTCACCGCAGCATTGACAAACACTGCATGCAGGACAGCTGCATTGTTCCACTAGGCTCCCTTTTGTTTTTTTTATTGAGGTTTTGAAAGTTGTCTGAAGAGCTCACTTATAACCAGAATCATTTTGGTGGTTTTAGAGTTCAATACAGCAACTCTGAAAATGATCAACTAGTGTAACTGTAGACCTAACATTCCTTATTCCTAAAATCTTGTACATTTGCTACGCCATTGATGCTTTAGGGGTCTGGGACTTTTATTATTCCAATTTAAGTTCTGACTAAATAAATAGGTTTAATCTTCTAGCCCACCTACGTGATTCAGCTGATCCAGAGCTTGTGGTTTTGGCCCTGTTCAGTAGTATATTTGGCCCGACTGACTGGAGGTAGAAACTGTGAGTGATTATTTTTTCCCTCACAATACATTGAAATGCATTGATTTATGTATGCTGTGGTCCTCAGAATATGCTCTGGGGATGGGAGGATTTGGGACTCAGTGCTTCTAAAATCCTGTCTACAGCACTGCTTGAGGTTCTTTAAGATCCATCTGTAGCTGTAAGCGTTCCAGACAGCGTGTGTGTGTGTGTGTGTATGTCTGTGTTTTCCCAGAGTGTCTGATGTAGGTCACACCTCCGCAATGTGGTTAATGTGACTGATGTTGTTGGATTTTACAGAGAGAGAGAGAGAGAGAGACAGTGAGAGAGAGGGGAAATCAGTTGTAACCATAGCAACCAAAGTGCAGGGATGCTGAGAGCGTGGGTCTTTGTCTTCTCCCGTATACTGAAGGACAGGTCTAGAACATGGCCATCTGCACACACACACACGCACACACACACACACACACACACACACACACACACACACACAGGGCCATCTGCAGACCTGCATCCGGGCCAGCGAGCCGGAAGAACCGGGGCGCCTCCCTCCACGCCTTATTGCAGGACTCATAGCAACCATTACCCCCTATGGCATCATTACCATGGCAACCAATCATCACATCATCATGCACCCCACATTGCCTTATACACATGGCTCCCTGTTCTCTCCCCATTCTCAGCTGATGCTTTTCTCTATCGGTTTCTCTTTGTGTCCTAAAGTCATTTCTCGGTTTCTGTTGTCTCTCATGTTTCAGCTTTTCCCTTTTCGCTCCTGTTGATTTTAATTTCCTTAAAGGCAAATCTGACTTAACATCCATTCCTCATCCCTCCTACATATTGTATAATATACTCAACAGAGACAGGGGGTGGAGGACAGGAGGAGAAGAAAGGGGCACGTTAAAAAAAAAGAGAATCAAAGTCAGAGAGAAGTTAGAAGTGGTATATATGTACTGTAAGTGGTACAAAAACGTGGATTTCCTCATTTCCACATGGAGATGGGCCAAGTATTTGAGATAATACACCTTATTTTCCCAATACCTTTGTGTGTTTGTGAGTGTGTCTATCTGCCTTACTGTCTGGTTCGTCTGTGTTATCCAGGTTTAGTCACATCTATCTGGCCAGATGTGTGTCTCATCCCCTTCTGTTTCAATAATCAGAGAATGTGTGTGAGGAAATGACAATGTTTTATCAACAAGGTCTGGTCTGACGGGACACTCTCACACACACAGACAGATACACGCAAGCTCAGCATACCTCCTCCTCGTGAGATGTGAACCTGCCCATGGGGTCTATTGGTTTTAATAAAAAAGGAATTCAGTATATGAGTCCTCATGAGAACTGCTAGGTGCAATGGCTTGAACTGGCACACACACACACACACACACACACACACACACACACACACAGCTTCACATTCACACACCTCCTGATGCATTGTGTAACTGTCGGTCCGCTACGGGGGGGAGAGTAATCTGCCTTTGTGAAAAGTAGTCATATCCATCCTCATGTAGACTCCCATAAACACTCACACACACTTACACACACATTGCTTATTGTTTATATTCACCACATACACACATAGAAAACCATGATTGAATAATGAGCTGCTGAGTTTCTGAGTTTCATTCTTCCTGACTGGATTATTTAGGCTGCATTGTCTATTTTCTCTGTGTGGGTCAAATGTGTGTGAGCCTGCTGTTCGTGTACATGCATACGCACACTATGTATGTGTGTATGTCTTGAGCAGGTTCCCCCCCTGCTGTCTCAGTCTACGTCTCTTTTGAAGTGTTCAAACAGAGCATACAATAGGATTTAGACTGGGGAGGTGAGACATCAGTAAGGTTGTTTTGGGGTTGACTGTGTCAGACATGTTTTTCTGCTCAGAAAGCAACAAGATGAAGAAGAGTCTGAGACTCTGTCTGAGTCCAAACACTTCATCAAATGCCTATTTAGACACGCTAGTGGTGTGGCTTTAGGGATGACAGTGTTGGTTCTGTTGGTCGGTGCACCAATTTAGTCCAGACTGAAATATCTCAACAACTATACGGTGCATTACCATGAAATATTGTACAGACATTCATGTTCCCCAGAGGATGAATCCTACTGGCTTTAGTGACCCCCCTGACATTTCCTCCAGCTAGTTGACATTTGTCCAATATTTTGATATGACCAAATATGTGCACAAATAATGACATTCCCATCTAGCTTACAGCCCCCCCCCACATTGTTGTTAGTACTAATAAGCAAGTGTTTGTTAACCTAATAGCTCAAAGCACTTCTGTGCCTGAGTACAGCCTCACAGAGGAGCTGGCACGGCTGTATACACTTAGTTTTGTTTTCAAACGGTGACCAATGTTGAACACTAAGTACTCAATTTAAGGGCTGCACAACACGAGTTGAATGTGAGTGCAAGAAGTGCCTGCAGCTTTTCATCTAACCACCTGATCCACAGCCATGAAATTTCCAAATGTAGATTTAGACAATCTTCTAATATTGATTAAAGTCTCTGTATAGCTATTTAATAAAATGGCAAAGGTAGCTGCTTACACTTCCACAAAAACCTTGTGGGAAAGGTGGTGGATGCAAACATTAATGTAGCCTCAGGCCTTCCTCAGGTTTGATCAAAATGTCACCAATTAAACCAAACTTTGTCGTTTGCTTGTGCTCAGTTTTGTTTTTTAATTCTGGTTTTAAAATGTTCAGTTGGGCCACTTTTGATTTAGATAAGCCGTTAAAACCCTGCAAACAACTCACCAGAGAAATCTGAATAATTATAGTGTTTAAATTATGATTACAGTGATAAAGTGACTCTAAGCATGTTTCTGTCGTTGTCTCTCTAGATGCGCACAGATGCAGAGAAAAGATCTCTGGTGGAAAGTGGTCTGTCCTGGGACACCGACGATACCAAACCCAGCCGCAAGAGCCAGGGCAGCGGCGTCTACGACACAGGAAGCCTCAAGTCAGAATCCGCCAATAAATGGAAAAAAACACGCCCGCATGGGGAGGGGCTGGAAGGAGGGAAGGGCGAGCTGAAGAAACCTCAGACCCTGGGCCATGGAAATGTGTTGAAGAAAGGAAGAAACCCACCTGTGGGAGTCACGTCCCCAATCACGCATACCTCTCAGAGTGGGCTGAAAGTGGCAGGTGAGCTCAGAAGCAGACCGACACACACAGTGAGGTGTAATATATATAGATACACTTAAAATGGTTGCATAACCTACGCAGACTGACACTTTTCTCTGGCTGTCTTTTGATATTTGCTTCTTCCTGGCAGTGTCTCACACCCACACAGTCACAGACACACTCTCTGTCTTTGTCCCACACATTCATCCACAGCTGCAGCCCACCCTCTAGGCCTTTGGAGAGTGGTGCCATGTATCAAACGCCCATCACCACCCACTCCCTTCCTGCCAGCCAGCCAGCCACACACACACACATTGGCCACCAGTGTTTTTTTTCTTCCTATTGGGCCAGCCTTTCCTATCCAATCTTTATTTTTGTGTCAGACAGAGACAATTTATAGCACTAAAATAAAGGCCTTGTACCCAAAACAACTGGACCAGAGACACTGTGTGTGTGTGTTTGTAATAGTTTGTGTGTGTGTGTGCGTGTGTGAGTGCAGACACGTCTGAGATTGTGTCACCCATTACACTTAATACGCACACACACTCATTGACACACAAATAGCACAATAGTAGGGATTGTGCAGCTGCCTTTTAAGCACACCATCTGTGTGCCGTTTACGTAAGCACACACACACATACATACTGTATAGACAACCGAAAAAACAGGATATTAGTTGTGGTGTTGTGTGCCAGTCCAGATAGACAGTGTCTGTGTAAACAGTCCTCTTTGTGTGGGACTGTCCTGTGTTTGCATTACCAGCTGTTGAAATGACAGATATGCCAAACAAGTGTGTCGAACTAGTCTGTGATCTGTGCGCCAGGCTGTTATTGTTTTTGATGTGAACAGTGTGAATCTACTATCAGGGCTAGTCAATCTGCCACCGAGTCTGAAATTCGAATAAATCAAATGAGGAAGTCAAGTGAAAGCACACCAGAGAAGGTTCTTGTAGGGCCAGACATTCTTAAAAAGTTCGAGAGGTCTTTATTGCTCATGCTTGAGATCAGTTCATTGCTGAGGTTTGGCAGGATTGTGTGTATGTGTGTGTCTGTCTGCATGTTTGCGGCTTTTGCGTTATTGCAACGATCTGTAAGAGATCTTTGAACGCAGCATTTCTCGGGATAGACGAGCACTATTTCACTATTCCACACTATATACTTTTTTTTGCAGGTAATATATAAGACATTTGTCAATTTTATTGTTTTGTACTTAGAGGAGATGATAGAAGACAAATGCTACAGTCTTTATTGCAAGTGCATTTATTCTTATATTATACTGTATATTAACTCTTATAATATAAGGCCTACTTATATTATTTGTTATATACTTCATTTACTTAGTATCCTGATTGTGTTTCTCCATATTGTGATTCGACTGCTGCTACTTGTCTCTGTATATGCAGCTCTTCTTGCATATCAGTCTGGCCTGGAAGAGAAATCCCACATCTGTTGCTCCTCTTGAGGTTTTCTTTTATTTTTTTATTGTTAAAGTTATTTTCATTTGTGGCGTTTTGTTCTTTTGCAAATCGAGAATAGAGGGTGTTGTATGTTGTTCACACTATAAATCCCTCTGGGACAAATTTGTGATTTGTGGCTATAAAAATAAAACTGACCCGACTACTGCCAATTAAACTTAACAAGTAGAAATTAAAATGTTTTTTTTTTAAGATATTGGTGGAGCCTTTGAGTTACCGTCCGCTGTTACTTTTTAAAGCAGCGCCTCCAATTTTATGTGCATTACATTGTGGGACTATAGTGTCCATCAGCAGCGCACTCAAACATCAAACTAATTTAGTATATTGACATGTGTAAACTTAATTTTGGCAGAGTGTGCCAGTTAGAATTATTGTTCAGTTTGGAAGTGGGACACAGTGTTGTAGGGGTTCATCATTGTGTCAGCTTTGAGCGACTGGCTGTCGAGTAGTCATTTCTCTCTTTCTCTCCTCACACAGACACACACCTGCAGATACATTTAGCCACATTTCTGCACCAAATATTTACAATCCTCTCGGGTACATACAAATAAACACCCATACTGTATCTTAACAACCACACATATGAGCACACACGCTTCTGGTGTGTTGGTTGATAGGAAACGTTGCCAGCAGAATCGTGGAGTCTAGGAATGGGGCGGCTTGTCTCCCTGGGAAACCGCCTGGGAATGATAGACAGGAACATGAGGCTGCAGGGAGGAATGGGGATCAGCCCTGTCTTTGTGTGTGTTTCTGTATGTGTGTGTATTATAAATACATCTTCATTCCATACTGCCCGCTTTCCGCTGCTCTCCCCTTTTACCATAGTGGCCTTAAATAGAAGAAGACTTGGGGAAGAAATACAAATTAGCAAATTTTCCTCATAATCAAGTGATGGCAGCATGCAGAGGATTTCTCTGTCTGCCACTCTGTCTGAATCTCACCAGCGTGTTCAGATCTCCATCTCCTCAGACATGCAGGCCTCATGCGCCGAGACATGAAGTGATTCACGCTCTCTTCTCCACACGCCACAGTGTTGAGATGTGAGCTCCACTGTCTCCACGGCCTTTGTCAGTAAATCAGGCTTCATTTATGTCACAATTAATATGTACGCCTGGATTCTGTCAGTATGTGTGTGTTTGCTTCTCACCGCCAACAGTGTTTCTGCAGCATAATGTTTTTGGAATGTGTAACGTTGCGGTTATGCGATGGATTGAGTTTATGACTTGACATGTAAACCCAATTTTCACATTTACAAAAGAACTCCAAGCGTAATGTGTTGTCAGTGTCACATTCCTATAAGATCTAATCACTGAGAACTGCGTGTGTGTGTTTGGTATATATGTCTGCCCCTATGTGTCTTTTGCGGGTTTATAAATACCCTTAAGTGACTCCAGATGTCCCAAGGCTGCACGCCGGTGGGTCTCATTCAACAGCCGTTCTTTGACTGCGTTAATGCCTTGTATATAAACCTCCCATAACAACTCCCATTAGATACAAATTAAGAGTGTGGGTAGTGTGGGCTTGCGCTTGTGTGGCCAATGCTCACAACTGCACATGTGTCTAATCGACTCTTTAAGATATTTTTTTCCTCATAATAACTTCCAAACAAGTCCAATTAATTTGCCAACTGGGAAATGTACAGCTGAATTTTACTTCAACCTCTATTCCACCAAATTGTCGCTCCCTCCGCCCTCTTTCCCCAAAGAGTCGTCAAAGAGTGGAGAGATTCGGTTATACTGGGTGTTTCATGCAGTTTTTGCGCCCGCAGACAGTTTTCCACAGCCATGCTGCACATGTTAATCTCAGCACTCTGCAGCTGTGACACACAGACATACACTTACTGGAAAGCCAGAGAAAACTATTTTAGTTCATCAGGATGGAAAAGAGGAGTAACTGCATGATAACAGTGTGTGTGAGGGTGAAGCTGGCTGTGAGTCTACACACTGTCTGTCTGCTCAGACAGGGGTTGTCTTCATCAGCAGACAGTCAGACCTTGTAGGTGTTCAGATAAGATATCACATCCTAATATGGCATGCTTAGTCTCACTCACCACGAGAGACTGTTCAGGCATTAATCTGTTCAAGCTACTCATCACTGATTTATTTTTTTCTTTCTTTTCTCCTCTCTAGGTACAGTAAAGTCAGATGGGAAGCCCATGGATAAGTCTCGGTTAGCTGTGAAAAATTCAGGTCTTCAGCGCTCCTCCTCTGATGCCGGTAAAGATCACCGGAATGGCACTGGTGCTGGCGAGCAACGTAAACCTCCGTCCGGCCTGGTCAGGCCCTCAGCTGGTGGAAGCTTTGGCTTCAAGAAGCCCCCCACAGCTACCAGTAATGGCACAAACAATACCACTGTGATGAGTACAGGTGGCAGCGCCATACCCATCGGCTCTGCAACTGTGGGAAAGATTCCCAAAACGTCTGGCATCCCCGTCAAACCAGGTGCTGGTGGCGGTGGTGGTGGAGGACGTAAGACAAGTCTAGATGTTTCAAGCAGCGACCAGAGCGGTTTTCTGTCTCCAAATGCCAGGACGTCTCTCCAGTATCGCTCGCTGCCTCGCCCGGCCAAGACAAGCACCCTGACTTTAACCCGGCCGAGCTCAGCTCGCCCAGTGAGCACTACCATGGACACAGGCTCTGGGCTGATCAAACCCTCCAGCACAGCGTCCCAGGGCTCGAGGCTCAAAGAGCAGGCCTCAGGGCTCGGTTCTGGAACAGGGCTGAGTAAGGCAGGGGGTCGTGGGATCCCGAGTCCCAGTCCTGTCAATCAAACAGACAGAGAGAAGGAGAAAGAGAGAGCCAAAGCTAAAGCTGTAGTGTCTGACTCTGAGTGTGGAGGAGGGTCTCTGAAGGGCACTCCTGCTCAGACCCCCTCAGAGAACGGAGGGAAGCTACAGGGGCTGAGACCTCCCAGCAGTAGCAAGGGCACAGATCTACCCTCACCCAACACACACAGGTACTGAGGTTCATATACTACAACAAAATATACATGCTGTAATTTCCCAATAATGTTTCAACACACACAAAAAATGTCATGCTTCAACTGTGTCTTTTATTGTCTGTAGATTATCTGGTGTGCGCAGCCTGACAAAGCCTCCATCCATTGCCCACCTGGACAAGCTGAACTCCAGCAGCCTGGAGGTTGGGGTTCAGGACTCCATGCCTCCTAAGATTCCTCCCTACTCAAAGCTCCAAGACCTAGCCAGCTCAGCAGGCAGCTCCACTGGCCACTGCCTGACCCCGAGTCCTGCCCCCTTGCTTAATGTCAACTCCTCGGCCTGCTTCTCAGGTTCTGGGATTGGTTTGGGGCCCAGGCAGGTCTCTTCCCTCGGGGTTGAAGGAAGCAATGGGAGCAGCACTCCTCTGCTCTACCCTCGACTGTCTGGGCTGCATCGCAGCATGGAGTCTCTGTCGCTCCAGATGAGCCTGGCCCCAGAGCCGCAACAGAGGGAGGAGAGGGAGACTTTGGTGAGAGGCTACACCGCAATAGAGTCCAGAGACAAAGACAGACAGGAAGACAGAGGCCCTCCTGCCAGCTGGAGCTCTGGAAGTAAAATCTCCATGACTCTCACAGACAGGTGAGATTGAGTTCTGCTGATACACGCATGGATTTTAAACCCAATCACATCACACAGGTATACAAGCAAAGCAAGACGTTTTTGTCATCCACATTTCATTTATACTGCCATGTAGCTCCACCTACTGGTCAGCTAAGGAACTGCACCAAAATCGTTCATTGTTTCATAGAAGGTAGGATTGAACAGGGAGAGGCTTTGATATCATATTCACTTTGTTCTATGCTACAATCACACATTTCCCTCCCCTGTTTGAGCAGGCAGGTGGAAAGGTTACTCAGTTGGCATTTCATGAGAAAATGCTGCTTATACTGAAAACGGTATGGAGCCATTTTTTGACAGCAGTGGCATTTATGAAGAGCGAGTGAGAACACCTATTTATTATTATGAATAAGATAATAATAAAAATCCACAAAAATGAAAAAGAATCATAAATCAGAAGGAATATTATTTCAGATTTGGACAAAATTGAACCTTTTTAAATATGACTATAATAGTTGTAACTGTAATTGAACATGTGATTTAATGAGAAAACCACATTTCAAAACACTTATCCATGAAAATGACATAAGAATGCCTTAACACCATGACCATCCCGTGACAATTACACTATTACAACTGAAATATGTAGTAAATTAATTGTCTTTGCACTGTAAATGCCGTATGTGATGCCAAATATTGTGAAATATGTTTTGTATTAGTTGTATGTTAATTGTTTTAAAGACAAAGCTAAAAATCCTATTTACATTATGAACTTAAATACCAAGTAAAGGCAACCACATGCACGCACACAGACTGTAGGGTTGCTAGGCTGTTATTACTAGAGGCCTATTATCAGTGTTGCACTGGTCCCACTGACTGAAGTCATAATTACTAGTTGACACCAGCTGTCTGCCAGTCTTACTGTGCTTCTTTGTGTCGGCTGCCTGTTCTTGAGAGTTTAATAACTCCCTGCACCAGTGGTTCAGTAATGACATTGTTTAATCTCCACAGTTCTCAGAGAGACAGAAACACACTGCCAAAGAAAGGTTTAAGGTAAGTGGTTACACAGATTCTGCACAGTTACACCCATACTGTACATACACACTCTCATACACCCGACTGTCAGGCACTGATAGTGTGACGCAAGTCGGGCATGGCCATTTAATTGCACACATGCAGGGATCCCATTGATAAGATTCTGTGTGAATGACAGATTGTGTTAATCCTGCCCACAGGGCTATTAGTCACTTGTATCATTGTGTCCTACAGTACAGTCAACACTCTGTTTGTAATGCAAAATATGACAGAAGCACTGGTGTTAGCCATGCCATAATTTAATTTTTTTTTTTTTAATCTTCTTTCCATATAATTGTACTGTAGCAAAAATCTCATATCAAGATAACATCATTCACAGTCATGGCTCTAAATGTATAATGAGTTTTTTAATTCAATTTTAACTTTTAGAAAATCCCCAAACCTCTGAAAAAGAAATTGTTTGTGTTTGAAGGAATTTCACAACACGATGTTCCCAGATGTAATCAGACTTTTGTACAAACACTGTACAAAAGAAAGCTAGTGCAGAACAACACCCACACAATGAGTGACAGTTTCTTTATTACGCTTAACATTTACCATTAACAGCACTGTCCTTGTCCTCTGTCTGTGTAGTTTCAGCGGTGCTTCCCAGGTTGAGGAGGAAGGGAAAGAGAAAGGAGAGAGGAGGCACTCTCATACTATCCTCAGCATGACTGACTCGCTCACTCTCCCGCTGCTGTCCTCACCCACCTCCCTGCCCCGCACCTCTAAGACCAGTATGGGTGTGTATATACTCATGCACACACACTTTTAAGAATACTTGTTTAACGTATATTGTGTAACATTAGTAACTCTCTTTTCTTTTGCTCTCTCACTAGTACCCAGCCCTGTCAGTGGACCTCCAAGGATGACTCGATCGAACAGCATCCCAACACATGATGCCTCTCTGGAGCTGTACGGGGCGTCTCCGCTGGGCAGCACGCTGTCGCTGGCTGAACGTCCCCGGAGCATGGGAATGGTTCGGTCTGGATCCTTTAGGGACAAGGAGCCCAATGATGAAGGTGAAACCGCTGAATTATTTTGATATCAGTTATATACTGTTTCTAATTCTTGTTCTTATTGGTTTATTTTGTTGTTTCAACTGATAATTTTCCTCTCTTCAGTTCATGGCTCTGTAATCTCTTTGGCATCCAACGCCTCATCGAGTTACTCCTCGGTGAGTGTGGGCAGCATGCAGGCACAGGTAGCTACAGTTCAGTATGTGGTGCATATGTATGTGTTGTGTATGTGGATGTTTTTGCGTACAGCGATGCTTTCCTCTCGTCTCACACAACAGTACACACTAGAAACAAAACCCCTCTCCTCTCCTCTCCTCTCCTCTCCTCTCTTCTTGTCTTTCTCATCTCTCTCTAATATCTTGACTTTTCTTCCCCCTGCTTCCAAAGGCTGAGGAAAGGATTCAGGGAGAGGTAAGTGTTTCCTGCTCTTTCTTCTCCTCGGTCTCATGTCTCTCCTTTCATCCGTCACTCTCATCCCTTTTGTCTGTGGAAGAACAAGTCTGCCATTCATTTCATGAACGCCACCCACTCTGGTCACGTGTGTAATTCAATGTCTTTGTCAGCTTTAGTAACCTCGGTTATTTTATAATGCAACCTACTTGTTCTTCCTCACAGCAAATCCGCAAGCTGAGGAGGGAGCTGGAATCGTCCCAGGAGAAAGTGTCTAACCTGACCACGCAGTTGTCAGCAAATGTATGTACTGTTTGTCTGCTAACTAACTTATCATTAATCAGGCAATCAATAATTTACTGTAGGTAAGAAAAATCTAATCTGATAAGAAATCATAAGGAGAAAAACTCCTTAGACACTTGTCTGTTTAAATGACATTTTCATGCCATCATTAAAGCAACAAAATTCAACCTTTCACCTCGAGGCAACTGATGAGTTATTAGTAGCCCCTCCCTCTAATTTTACACCCCAATAGTTGTCACTCAAATTGATGAACTGCACACCATCTACCCTGAGGCTGAGGTAACTGATACTCATAGACACCATAAGCTGAACAAGAGAGTAATGTCAGGGTGCCATTAGCTTTGTTGTTCTTTTGTTTTCCTCATTTGTTGTGTTTTTTTCTCTGGTTATAGGAATTTTGGGTGAAGTATTTCTCTGACTGCACAATATATCCTATTTATTTTAATGTATAAACAGACAAGAATTTCATAGTACATTAAACTTAGATTAGGTTAGTGTACCAGGCCAACTTATTGAAGCCTAAGGTGACATTTTCAAATTGCTAGTTTTGTCTTGCCAACAGTCAAAAATTCAAAAATATTCAGTTTACTATCACATAAAACCAATAAAAGCAGCAAATCCTCACAGTCGGAGGATTTTTGAGATTTTTGCTTGAAAAATTACTTAAAGGATGAATAGTTGCCATTATTTTTCAATCAATTAATCGTAAACTACAGTGCCCAGCTGTTTTAGGGTTTTTATACACTATATAGTCATGACCTGTTCTTAAAGATGTACGACTTCAGTAAGGAATCATTGCGGTCGGGGCTGATTGCCACAGACAGGCCAGCAAAGTTGGAAAGCATTGAGTTTTGGACAAACACATAGGTGGTTTTGGTCTTTGTTGACAAGCCAACCTTATCCTTTTACCTGTTGCCTCTCAGTATTTAATTCTCTCTCTTCCCTCCGTCACAAACTCTCACATAAGGCAAAGACTTTAACCTTCATACAAAATAGGGAAGACACACACAGAGAAAGATTTATAATCCAAGCTGTGGTATGTCAGTCATAGATCAATTCCATGCAGTCTCAGCACATTTCCTATCCATGCGGGGGCTGAATAATGCTAACCTCCTGCTGAACCTCTCCCCGAGCTTCAGTACACACATGCACACACACACAGGTGCCTTGCCCTTTCTCTCTACTCTACAAGGTTGTTTTTGTATGACCACCCTGTCAGCGTTTCCACTGGTCCAAGTGCAGGAATACAGAGCAGGCATTATGCATGGATTCATACAGCACACATCAATCAAGTGACTCTGTGTGTGTGTGTGTGTGTGTGTGTGTGTGTGTGTGTGTCGTCCCCTGAGATTTATTTCATACTGTTTGACCTTATTATGCGAGGGCAGTGAATAGGCAAAACAGATGCATGCATCACAACATGATTATATTTTGGATTAATGACGGGGCTGGATCCATTATTTTAGAGAATGGAAAGTAATTTTCCTTCCTGCTCTGGGCTAAATGGGTGTGTGCGTGTGTGTGTGGGTGGGTGGGTGTGTGGGTGGGTGGGTGTGTGTGTGTGGGTGGGTGTGTGGGTGTATGTGTGTGTGAGAGAGAGATTAGGGAGGAGGTGAATTTCCACAGGAGATATCCTGTTCAGCCTTTATCTGTTTTTCAGCTTTTCAACACCTTTGATTCGAGGGATAAAGGTTCAATGAAAATCTGTTTAATCTGTTCCTGTATAGGTGTCAGTTTCTAGTGAGTCCTTCTATGTCTACATGATGCTCTGTCACAGATAATATAATGTTACTTTGATAAAAACTTGGGGGAAAATGTAATTGTTGCTTGTGTTTTTATTCTTTCCCAAACAGGCAAATCTGGTGGCCGCCTTTGAGCAAAGTTTGGCACTGATGACAACTCGGCTGCAGAGTCTGTCAATAAGTCACGAACAGAAGGTAACCAGCAGCACCCGTCACGTCCTCGCTTTCAAACACAAACACACACAAACCTGAATTCCAGCTGCATTTCATCATCGTGCCCATCTGCTGAGCAGTCGGCTACGAGCAGGCAGCGTGTGTGCTAACATGGAGTGAGGTGACTTTGATCACAGCCTGCGATGAGGAGTTGAATGTAGGTTAGAGGCCTAGGCTGCAGTCACACAGGGTGACTTAGTGTGAGAAGAGGACAGAAGAAAAAAAAACCCCTTCACTTAAGGCTGAATGATAAGCCTGAATCAGAGATCACATTCCTGCATTCTTCGGCCTTTGTATCTGTTTTGGTGTGAATGTACTGATCAGAGCCTGAGGCGGTGTTCAGTGTGTGTCGGTGTATAAATGTGAGGAGTTTCTTTTAGTTCTTCATGCCTTGCTGCTCCCACTGAAAGCACCCGTCTAGACCGCTCGAGAAAAAGCCTTTGTTGTTTGTGCCAGCGCGCTGACCTGTGCAGCTCAGCCCGGAGCACGGTCTCTTTAACCTTGAGATGGTCCGGACGGCTCCATTTAGAGCAGAGTGGGATCGACTTTAGCACATAATAAGCGGCACAGAGAGGCCCTGTTGTTCTGGAGTCTTTGTACTTTTGAACTTCTCACATGTGAGGGGGGGATCAAGCCCACCAGGTGTATGAGCTCATACTGTAGGTTTGAGCAATAGTGTGAAACATCAGACAATACTACTCCCCACAAAAATATGCAAATATATCAGTGTTTATTTAAAATGTATTTCATTTATTAATTAGTGAGAAAGAATCAGTGGAGCATTCGCATTTTCTATCTATTCTTCTATTATCAGACACATTTTCTGAGCTGTCCTAGTCACCAGAGGAACTCAGTGACTCAGTGAATAGAAAACATGACAGCTTTTGGTTGTGTACGGGCATAAAAATGGTAGAAGAAGCATAAAAGCTGTCACTCAGCTCTGATTTTATACAAATTGATCCCAACGCAACTCTCTGACATTAATTAAATGTTTGTGCAGGACACAGAGCTGTCGGAGCTGCGGGAGACCATCGAAGCTCTGAAGGTCAAGAATGAAGAAGCCCAGGCGGACATACAAGGAGCCTTAAACAACCCAGATAACATGAAAGGTGTGTCAAGCCAATTTCAATTTTCATTTATATAGCACCAATTCACAGTTATCTCAGGGCACTTTTCACATAGAGCAGGTCTAAAGCCGTACTCTTTTTCTGTGGAGATTAACCAGCCGATCCTTCTGTCTTCTTCTGCTGTGTGTTTTAATCTTTGAGTTTTCTTGTTTTCCAGACATGCGCATTCGACGTCAGAACTCATGTGAAAGCATCTCCAGTCTCAACAGCCTGACCAGCATGTCGAGTTTGGGCAGCTTGAAGGACCAAGATGCTAAGAAGAAGAAGAAAAAAAGCTGGGTAAGAATGAAAGGACACTACATGTTTTACTCTTACAACCTGGTGTTTGTCTGTGCTGAGTTGATTCTCCTTAGTGATGACATACAGTAGCAGCATGAATAACAAAGTATGACCAGTCTCTCCCTCCTCTGTGTTGTGTTATTTTGCTGTTTTAGGTCTTTGAGGTGAGTGCAGTCATTGTGTCCCTCTAAAGCCTCTTTAATTTTCTGTCATACAGCATGATGGACCATCTAAAACTGCCACACAATCCTCAAGCACCCTCCATCTCTGCTGATGACCTCTCAGACTACTGATTAGCTGCCTGTTCTGTGAATATTTAATTTGAATGGATGGCTGTAATTCAGTTAGAGGGGCAATCAGCAGACATGCTGGAGTTCTCCGTTTATTCATCAGAGCTTTATTAAATGCCGTTTCAATCATGTTTTTCTTCATTTACACCATGCTTTATTGTGTATTTTGTTCTTCAGTGAAGTTCTGTGCAGTCAGTATTGTGACCAAAGTAACGCTTACTGACCCAGTGACTGGGTACTACATCTGCAAAAACATGTACTGACTGTAACTTTGACCTATTTGCAGGAATGACTTCGACTTTAATGCTTAGCATGTGTCAAATTAACAATCCTAACACCTTCTTATTTTACCTTCTTAGTAATAAATGCTGTCTTTTATTGAATATTTGTTTAATTGTCTGTCTCTCCCTCCATCCTTCTCTCTGCTGCTCTGCTTCCTTGTATAGCTGAGGAGCTCCTTCAACAAGGCATTCAGCATTAAGAAAGGCTCCAAAACCTACTCAGACATTGAGGAAATTGCTACTCCTGACTCCTCAGCTCCCAACTCCCCAAAGATGCTTCATGAGGGGGGAGAAGCAGAAGAGAGCCTGCCCTTATGCCTCAAAACCTCTGCATCTGCCACCTCCTCTGTGTAAGTGCCTAAGCACCTTACTACACCTATCAGCAGCACAATAGTGAGATTTCCAATTCAGCCCATGTGGTTGTCTGGCTCTGATGAGTGCGTCTTGTCCCTTGCAGGATCATGGAGACAGCAGATGAGAGAGACTGCGAGGAAAGGGCGGTGACAGACCTTCGCTCAGAGCTATGGGAGAAGGAGAGAGAACTGACAGACATCCGACTGGAGGCCTTAAACTCTGCTCATCAGCTGGAGCAGCTGAGAGACGCCATGAACAACATGCAGGTTTGTTTTTCGTGTGTGTGCATGTTCTGTAAAGTGTGTCTATGTCGGTGTGAGTGATATTGCATCTTCTGTGTTAACTTGAATTTTGAGTATTTACCTGCCTGTGTTCTAGTCAATGGTGGAGAACCTGAAGGCGGAGAATGACAATTTGAAAGTTGGCTCTGGTCCCACCTCCTCCACCTCCCAGCCTTCAGGCCTGGCCTCTTTCCTGGGACCCTCACTGAGACAGCCGATGAGCATGTCTCTCACCAAGTCATTCAGTCTCAGTCTGAATGATTGTAAAGACCCAGGTAAGAGACAAACATAGAGCTTTCTTCGATATCTAGCTCACATACGTGCAAATTAATTAAAAACCTTTTTTATTCCTCTCTTTTTCAGACGTGTCTCCAGTTGATATGCTAAATGTGTCTTCTCAGCGGGATGAGGTGTGTGCACGAGTGCTGGTTCGCATCAGAGATCAAGCAGAGGTACACGCCGAACACCTTAAATAGCTACAACATCCAATAATGTCTTCCGCTTTAAATCGAACAGCATTCTTTATCTCTGTCTGTAGGAAAGTAAACAGCAGCAGGAGCACTACCTGGGCTCAGTGCTGGTCACTGGGACGACTGACTGGGCCTGTCTTGACTCTCTTATAGCTAAGACCTTCAGAGTAAGTCCACACTCATCCTTTTTCACTGTTTAGACACGAGTGGTTCTAACAGATGGTATGGCTGCGTTTCTGGTGGATCACACTCTGTTTCTTTTTCTGCTCAGGACTACCTAACTCAAGTGGACCCGACAGCCAGCCTGGGTCTGTCCTGTGATTCGCTGCACATGTATCAGCTGACCCAGGGAGGGCAGAGGGTGATAGGTGGGGACAAACCTCAAGCCTCACCTCATCGTTGTCTCGGCAGCGGTCCAGCTCGCATCTTTGTCACTTTGAAAGGTTAGAAGGTGTCCTCTACTGAAAGTAGACATATACTGTTTGCATACCATGTTTGTTGCTCATTTTCCAAAGTTTACCAAGGTTTTAAATTTCTACTTTCTGAATTTATTTCAGTACTTCCTCTTCTCTCTCTGTCCTGTGTCTCTGCCTCTCTCCAGGTCTTAGAGAAAAATGTGTCGACTCACTGGTGTTTGAGACTCTGATTCCTAAGCCCATGATGCTGCACTACATCAGCCTGCTGCTGAAGCACAGGCGTCTGGTTCTGTCGGGGCCCAGTGGGACGGGGAAAACTTACCTGGCCCAGCGTCTGGCCCACTACCTCCTGCAACGCAGCCAGACTGACTCGTCTGAGGCTGACCATGAGCCCTGTCTCGAGGGTCGCAGCGCTGCTGTCACCTTCAACATGCATCGTCAGACACAGAAGGTAACACATGACTCAGGATTTTTGTCAGCCAGTTAATTTGAAGTCTCTTTTTATGCACTAATATAAATACGGACCTTTATTCGCTTTCACAGGAGTTGCAGTTGTATCTTTCCAATCTGGCGAATCAGATAGACAGAGAGACTGGAGGAGAAATGCCGTTAGTTGTCATCATAGATGACATTAGTGATGCAGGAGCCATCACTGAGCTTGTCAATGGAGCACTCACCTGCAAGTATCATAAATGGTGAGTCACTATGAATAGTTAAAGCATTTCCCTAAAGAGCTGAAGTAAGATTTGAAAATTAACCATTATGTCATCTGTGGATGTTTCAGTCCCTACATCATTGGAACGACCAATCAGCCTGTGAAGATGACATCTAACCACAGTCTGCACCTCAGCTTTAGGTGAGAACAAAGTCATACAAATTTCACAATAACTTTTTTTAATTTGATACGTTATTAAAGACAGAATTCAGCTCTCAAATAGATCAAAAGAAACACTTCTTGCATGTGGCCACAGGATGGTGATGTTCTCTAACAACGTGGAACCGGCTAACGGGTTCCTGCTGAGGTACTTGCACCGTAAAGCCGTGGAAAACTACCAGGAGGAGGAGCAGGATGCGGCGCAGCACCAGGCTCTCCTCCGCGTGCTGGACTGGATCCCTCAGCTCTGGTACAACCTCCACACGTTCCTGGAGAAACACAGCACTTCAGACTTCCTCATAGGTGAGAGATTGTGGACACGGGGGTCAGTTAAGGCTGACTTGGGAAGTTGGGTCAGAAAATAGAGAAGTGGGGCATAATCTGATTGTTCATTAGAATCAAGAGACATGCTAACAGAAAGTGTTGCCTCCTTCAGGTCCATGCTTCTTCCTGTCGTGCCCAGTATCAGTGGCAGAGTTCAGGCAGTGGTTCATTGACCTGTGGAACCACTCCATCATACCGTACCTGCAGGAGGGAGCCAAAGATGGCATCAAGGTGAATACACACAGACAACCTCCAAACATCAGTGTTAACAACAAGAAGTAAATTCCTAAACGTCTTTACTCTCTGTTTTACACCGGACTTCTGTTTGTTTCCGCAGGTGCATGGGCAGAAGGCAGTATGGGAGGATCCAGTGGAGTGGGTGAGAGGAACCCTCCCTTGGCCCAATGCACAGCAGGACCAGTCCAGGCTCTTTCACCTACCTCCCCCCAGCATAGGTCCACCCAGCGAGGAGAAGAAGCCCCCCAAAGATACACCTCCACCCAGCACAATGGAGTCAGACCCGCTGGTGAGTGAAAGTTTCTATTGAAATCAGGAACTAGGCAGAGTTTGTTTGTGTTTATAAGGTGTTATTTAAGTGAATGAACAACTGGTATTTTAAATTTGATTGCATGTTGCATTTTGTTGGCAAGGAGCAATAGTATAAGTGTTGTCTAGAGTTCCTCTCAACTCTGCTGAGCTTTTTAGCATCTTTCAAATCATGGTTTTGGGTTTTTTTTTTCTGGCACACAATTTTACTGTTTTGGTTAAGTCACACAACTCTCACCAGCGTAATTTTCAACCGCAGCAGGAAGCTGTTAACTGTCAAAAATCTCTGCTGAACTCACTGTATGCTCACAACAGCAGACAGACATAGTTGGCAACTAAGTGATAAAAATAGTGGAACATTTAGCAGCTAAAGAACCAGATATGTCCCTCAGGATTTAGTGGAGACCAGACACACACACACACAACTCTGCTGGATGTGTAAATAAGGGTGTCAACTAAGGATTATTTTCATTATCAATTAATCTGCTGATTATTTTCTTGATTGATCAATTAATTGTTTTGTCTATAAATGTCATAAAGTGGTTTTAAAAATGCCCGTTAATTTCTAAAAAGCCCAAGGTGATGTCTTCAAAGGTCTTGTTTTGTCTGATCAACAGTCCAAAATCCAAAGATATTCCGTTTACTATCGTTACATAAAAGTTGCAACCAGCAAATGTTAAGCATTTTTCCTTAAAAAATTATTTGTTTCTCAAAATAGTTGCAGATTAATTTTTTGTCGATTGACCAATCAACTAATTGTTGCAGCTCTAGTGTAAATAGGCATCTGTTTGCTAACAAGTTCCCTATACCAGCCTTACAAGATGATAATATGTAGGTTTTGTGTTTATATCTTATCTCCACTGCCACTAAGTGGACAAAAATGATTTTTCATTTATCAAGCATAAATGCCAAACATTTGTTGGAACCATCTTTTCAGATGTGAGGCTTTACGACTTGTTTCTGTTTTATATCAGTGTAAACTGATTATTTTGCTGTGGAACGTTGGACAGACAATACAACCAACTTGAAGATGTCCTCCTAGACTCTGGAAAATTGTGACGGCAGTTCTTCACAAATCATATTATTTTATATTATCCTAGAAATCATTTTTATGTTAATGTTAAGTGCACACTTGTGAGCAGTATTTCAAGAAATACTCCATCTATGCCAAACCAAATCTAACCCTGGAAAACAAAGCATGTCTGTTAATCTGCAGTTTAACTCACTCTACCTGCTTCCTTCTGCTCCCCAGATGGCCATGCTGCTGAAGCTCCAGGAGTCGGCCAACTGCATCGAGTCTCCAGAGCGGGAAGGCAGTCTGGATCCCACTCTCCAGGCTACACTCTGAGGAACACGTGACTGTCAGTCAAGCTATGGAACTACAGACTCTTTATCATGGCTGACAGAGAAAGTGCAGTCCCAGTGAGACTTTAAAGACTGAATAATGAACATTACTGTGTGCTCAGTGAGCAGTTACAAAGCTAAATGTAAAGGATCTAAATACAGAGTGATTACAGATGAAGGGTTTGCTCTGCCCTGCTATCAGAACATTGGAAAGACAATTTAACTGCGATCATAGGAAGCTGTGATGATCATGTCGGGGGAGAGACGTTGATGCGTCTCGTCTCTGTTTGTTCCAGATGGGTTGTTGTTGAATCTGCAAGTGCATGGTGACCAGAATAGTATGATGCAAAATATTACCTATAATCCTATTGATCAAGACCCATTCTTTTCTTTTGTTTTTATTTGACTGTCACAACTTTCTCTCTAACTATTGGTGCTTTCTGGTTTTTCTTTTTTGCTTCATTTCACAAAGAAATTAACCTCAGAAGTAACTGACTCTGATTTCCCCAGATGTAAGACCATCACTTGACCACAGCCAAAAATGCACTTTATTTTCTACTTGTGGTAATTGGATTAATTTAGGAGGCTGTGTCAGTGACCGTGTATCAAAGGGGATTATCAGATGATCTTGCAGTTCACTAGCAATTCCTCTAGATGGCAGCATCTGCCTCAGTGCTCTCCTGTTGTGCTTTCTGACTTATCAAAGGTGCTCAGTCAAATATAACACAACTATAAAAATGGCCTTGAATGTTTTTTTTTTTCTTTTCAGTTCAGCCTTTGTATCATTCAGAGATATTTATCATGGATCAGATATCAGAACTGTGAAGCTGTAAAATGCATGGGGGAATAAGGAACTGAATAATGAATGGGTTTTAGGGTCAGTCTGTATAGAAAACGTCATCCGCGGTGATGTACTGGTGTCGTAACCACAGAAACTGCCCGTCACGTTGGCACCAAACACCAACTGAGCCAACTGATTGCGGTGGATTTGAGCAGACATTGACCTGACTTCACATACTGTATCGTAAACACACGGAAAAGAAAAAAAAAACAAAAACTGCTTGTTTATCTAGTCTGCCAAAACGGTCGAACATTTCTGGCTCTGCTTGCTTATATACTGTACTTAGATCCGTTTTAAAACACAACATTCTCTTGTGATAGATGAGGATGCAGCTTTGAAAATGTTGATTTTGTAGGATTTTTTACTGAGTCATCTTCAACGATCGTCTGCATACAGCAATTATCACTGACGTATACCTAACACATCATCGCCTGTCGACAGCGTAGAGGCGCGGTACTTCCGCCATCACTACTCCGATCACTTCACATCCATCAAAAAACTGCATTCGAGTGAATAGAACCTGTACAAAAAGCGTTTTCCTTCCTCGCTGTATTTGCTCTTTATACCTCTGATAACCTTTTTTCAACCTTTTTTCAAACATGCATTGTTTTTAAGAGTTAAGAGGGGTTAAGAACGGTTGAATCTCATTTTTAAGTGGCTTCCTCCCATCCCTTTCCGTCATCGGTTTGCACATAATATATATGTTAGAGTACTAGATTACAGAGAGTATTTATTGCTCACATCTTGACTGTTCTTGTGATGAAGGAAGGCAGCATTAAAAAGAGGAGGAAACTGTAGATAGTAGAGATACACTTAAACCTCTCAGCTCTGTGACCCTTGACCCCAAAGTACCTCAGACTGCCATGTTCTGTCCAGATGTTCCTCTGCTTTCCATACAGGGTGCTGATATAAAGTAGAGACATGATGCCTAAGTCTATCTGTGCCTGAAACACAATTTGGCCTAAAGGTGCTTTTCAGGTGCTTTTCGATCCACCACACGGAGGCCTAGATTTAGAGGAAGATACATCATCACTTCCTCTCACCTACTCTTGATGTCGCTTCAATCTCATCACCTTGATGCCCAGATTTGGGGCGGAGAGTGGGTACCTATTTTGATAGTTTGGTTGGTAGTCACGGTGATAAGCTGGTAGCAAAGACGGTGTGTGTATCAGTTAATGCGTGTATCATGATTGGACTGCTGAGCGGTGTACGTTTGTGATTTGATGCCGTTTTAAACTTCAAGAACCATAAGTATGAAAGACTGGACATCTTTGAGGAGTTTGCCCGAAAGTGAGAAGCAAGTGTAAGAACAGATATCTGTCTGGAGATGGAGATTTAACATCAATGCATGTATCCCTGGTGTGTTCCCAAAGTGTTGTTTCATTGGACCTACCACGCTTAACCTTACCACGGGAGAGAGATTTTTAATAACTGGATATCTTCCTCTTTTCACGTTTGTTTTTTAAGAGCAGACATTTGTTTTTCTTATGCAAATATTTGTAAAGGTTTCTTTCTCTTTTGTACATGACATCAATGTTGTAAACACTGTAAATAGTCAGTGCATCTGCGACAACAATCACTCAAAAAAAAAAAAAGAAAAGTGTAGAGATCTAAGAGAAGGCTTGGCCCCTGTATGCAGAAAAATGGGCCTCTTTGTTGGTTTTATTGTCTTCCTCCAGAAGGAAGGAGCACTTGGCTTAAAAGGGGGCCTAATAATGGTTGTATGGCATGTCTGTATAACTACATCAAATCCCATATGTCTAACATTGAGCAATGGACACAATAAAGTCATGCCATTCTTCACATCACTTTCTGTCTTGGTTGTCTGCTTACATTATGTTGTCCACATGAGGGCGCTAGCGCTACTGTATATGAGCGTTTATTAGACCCCTTGTATCTGAATGTGATGCTGTTTTTCATCTTCTTAAATGTTTGTTTCATTTCTTGTGCACGTTTAAAAAAAAGTGTTACTGACGTTAAACTGGGTCAGGATTTGTGCTGCCTCTGTTGCTGACTAGGTTACAGGTCAAAAACAGACATGAGGATGTGACTCAAGTGAGGAGGTGGGTATCAAAGTCTGGGAATGAAGGAGGTGGAGTTCCCAACAAGCCCACTAACCCTCACACTCTATATATATTACCTAAAACCCTCCTGGCTCCTTTATCGAGACGAACTGGCTGTCTGTCAGCACGATGCCAGGCAAACCTGCACCCATCAAGAAGTCCCCAGCCAAGAAGGCTCCCGCGAAGGCACCGGAGCCTGAGCCCGCTCCTGTAGTGGCTCCGCCTGCGGAGACACCTGCAGAGGCTGCACCTGCGGAAGCTGCTCCAGCCGAAGCACCACCGGCCGAGGCAGCTCCTGCAGCCGGGGAGGGAGAGGCGGCGCCCGCCGCCCCTGCAGAGGACACCCCCGCTGCTGAGGGAAACGCTGCAGGTACTGAAGCAAGGAGTTAAAGGCATTATCATAACTGCGGGAATCTCTCTTGAAAATTAACTTGAGTCAGTTGACTTTACTAATCTTCAATGTTTTTGAATGTTTCTTCCTCTGCACGCGTCAATAGTTACATTATGAGTTATCTTGCGCTTGATGATGTGGCTCCTGCAATTTAATTTTTTTACCTCAGTCACAGCAGCAGCAAAGGAGACACCAGCCCTGCTGCTGCAACTCTAACCCCTAACCCCTCACTCTTATAGCCAAACTGAAATATTCTTAATGTTAAAAATGTGGCAGTTCTCACTACATGAAGCTACCAGTGCAGGCTAGAATCTTCTCTAATGTCACTTCATCATGATATATAGTATAATACCAACATGAATCTGTGCTTATTAACTGAGTTTTGTCATCAGTGTTTGAACTGTTTATGTTGCAGGACTGCTGGAGACTGGAAATAACTGTAATTTATTTAACAGAATAGACCACAACTTCATTTGTCAAGATTTATTAATTGATTTGTTAATGATTATCTACCATTAACCTGCATACATTTACAATGAAACAGCCATTGCCCAAGTCCCTGCAGCCTGCAGAAACAGTTCCTGTAAGAGGTAAAGGAACAACTTGCAGCACATAATGCATGGGACTAATCCGATGGCTGCACTGCTGCCAGTGATATCTACATCACCACCCAGGTACTGCTAAATCCAGAGATCAACCAGTTACTCCCCATTTGTTCATTATTGTTCTGCTGGTTTTTGCCTTCTCCTACTCTGCAGCAGAAGGTGTCTCTCTTTTCTCACATTTAAAGACTCTGTTTTCCTTGGTGGTAAAGTACATAAGTTAGAACTACACGTATTGTTTTTGCCTGCTAACCTCAACACATAACCCCTAACCCCAGCTGATACCACGGCCACCGAGGAAGGCACCGCTTCAACTCCTACAGAGCGTAAACACACACCGCAGGCATGATGTGTGTTTGTCTGTGAGTGTGTTCAACTTTCTCCCACACATGGTATGTGTTTCCTGCTTTTGACCCGTTGTCTTTACTAGCATTGCTATCTGTAAACTCCCTCGTTTGTACATTTTCATGTTTGATTTCTATGCCTTTTTCAACAATCCATTATGTTTCTTTATGTTTACAAAGCTTTGTCCCCACTGCTCTGTCCCGCTGCTTGCTTCAGTGGGGTACATTTTGATCAAATTAGCTTGAATCCGATTGATTCCTTGCATGAGTAATGTCATTAAGTAACTAATCGGCTTCCCTAATGGCATTTTAACGCTAGCTGCTGCTCCTGCTGCTGAAGACGGTGCTGCTGCCCCCGCTGCAGATGCTCCTGCTGCAGATGCTCCTGCTGCAGATGCTCCTGCAGACGGTAAACATAAACCACCACACCGCTGTGACGACCAGCAGATTCCTAACAAAACTTTGAACCCCTTTGTATCTTTTCCAATAGCAACCCACAGTGATTGTCATTCAGTAGCACATCCAAAATTTAAAATCTGACTGTGAATGTAGTTTTGAAAAATTACAGGTTGATATGTCACTATGGAAAAGATGCTCTGGTTATTGATCGTTTTTTTTAAGACCTCCTGCTTTTTTAATGCTAGCTGCTCCAGCAGAAGCTGCCGTAGTTGAGGAGCCGCCCAAAGCGCCCACGCCCCCACCTCCTGCAGGTAACACCAACATTTACGCTCTGCTTTGAGCTCGGGCCTGCTTTGAACACCCGATCAGAGTTGCTGAGAGATGACATATTGAACATTTCTGTTCCAGTTCCAGTGAGATAGCCACCATTTGAAACGTGTTGCAACTACTCCTCCCAGATGATTCATAGGATGATAGAAAACTGTTGGCACTTTGTAAAAGATTTAACGCAACTAAACTCCTTGGTTGACAGAATGATAATAGATTTACTGACATATTGATTGATGACGTCAGATAATGAATCATTATGGAAATGGCTGTGCAGTATTGAACATGTTTAAGAGTAAATACCAAATGGTGATGTAGAATGGAGAGTGTTTGGGTAAATATTCCATTTTGTGTTTTTCTGTGTAATTTCATCCCATCTTACTCTCGTCCACTACACCCCTTAATTAATCTACACTGTTTAAATCTCCTTCAGTCCCCACCAGCGCTCCTCTGAACATATCTGTGGATGATGTGAACGACTCCAGCCTCACCATCAAGTGGCAGACGCCGGAGACCATCGGAGACTCCGGCCTGGATGGATACACCGTCGAGTACTGCAAGGATGGAAGTAAGTCAACACACTCATGTGCTTTGTGTGTACGTACAGTATGTGAGGCTGCGAGGCTGCACCTGTCCCCGGAGTGTCAGAGGGCAGATAGACTCATCGCTGGGTCCAGGCCGTATACGGCAGGCAGCATTTCACCGGCTGTCACTGTATCTCCTGACACCACTTTTAGAAGTGCTCGTTTGCTCAGATGACAGCATGCCTTCTGAGGTTTCATCATGGCAGCCACAGTGTACTCCTTATGGGCAGGTTGTTTGTAAACGTGTGTCGACAGATGATAAACCACTTAACATGTCCCATTAAGGGATGTTTTACACTTTGATGAATGAAAAAAAACTATAGGAAGAAAATTACTTGCAGCCTTCCATGCTATCATGCTACCATGTCTTTATGCACAGCAAAAGTGAAAATAGCACTAAAAGCCACATAATAACTCAAACCCTGGGTTTCCCTGCAGCAACAGACTGGGTTGTAGCTAACGAGGAGCAGATAGCAGCTAACCGTTACTGCATCAAGAATCTGACGGCTGGTGACCTGCTGCGCGTGCGCGTGGTGGCTGTAAACCCCGGTGGGCGCAGTGAACCTGGTACACTTGCCGAGCCTGTGCCGATCCGCGAGGTTATTGGTAAGTAGCAGCCAAATGTCATTTTTTTAAAGCTATAAAACAGGCCACTTATGAGTGTCTACTTAAAGGGAAATTCCACTCAGTTTAAAAAAGCAGGGAGGAATAGATAAAAAGCCCAAACCGCAATCAGAAACATGAGCATATTTAGAAAGTGCAGACCAAACTTTGAAAATCTGGCATAAAAACGTTCATCTAACTTTGACAAAGTTTGTCTAAAACCTTACTAACATACAGTATGAGATTATTAGCAAAAGGAACAAATGTGAAAAAAGTCCAAATTTTCTTGGATTTCTCCCCAAAAGTCCAAATTTCCCTTAAATGTGTGTTGTTGTTTTTTTCTGGTGTAAAGAATGAAACTTTTAAAAACGTCTGTCTCCATCCTCTTTATCAGGAGCTCTCTAAGAGTTGTAACTTATGACCTATCCTTAAAATACTCATGTTGCAACCAGGCAGACACAGGTGGTATTAACTGCCGGGGTTTCAAATGGACTGCACAGATGTAGGCACATAAATCCCACAGGTGCTGACAAGACCTTTCATTAGCTGTAAATCCTGCTTTCGCTTGAATGTACACGCACCTTCAGCAGGTATGACATATAACTAGGTTGAGTACTCGCAAAATGTCTACTTTTATTCAATTATAGCAGCAGTGTTTGAATATTTGTTTGTGGCCGGTAACACCTTAAAGGACTTAAAGAGATTTATTATAAAGCTAACGAGATGAGCCATCAAATGTATTTTGTATGTAACATGAACCTTAATTGACTGAATTGATTATCTGATTGTAGTCAATGTAGCGTTTCTATATAGATATACAAAAAACATGACCAAAGAAAAAACACAAGACCCAGACACTCTTTCCTTTTAGAGTGAACAAGATCTGTTGCGCCACATAGTCTCACACACAGGTGCTGCAGTGGGTCACTGTCTGTCTACTGCTGCATCAGTCTTCAAGATTAATGGCAGTCTCTGTCAGGTAAAGGAAAACGTTTGACTAATGAGCCATCTGGCAGCCATATTCTTTGTTGACCCGTGAGTGCGACCTCACTGTCACTTTCTCACTAAATTATGGCAGTTTCTCTCTGATGTCTGGCAGGTATCACTTAATGACATAATTAAATATAAACATGTCCATAGCAGATGATAACAATTCATTTTTTAAAGATTTCAATGTTTCTGTAATTTTATATCTAATCTATTAGATTGATTTCTGTGAGACATTCATGTCCCCCTCAAGATGAATTGTAATTTGTGGATCCCCTCGTTTATCATCCAGCACAATCATCAGGTCAAAAATGTTATTTGTTTAATACTTTGTTTTATGACAAGAAACCTGCAAAAATGACCCTAAACTTATTAACATTGGTATGTTGGTATTGCCACATCTTACAGAGACAGTAACATGGCTAGTCATGTTTCATTTCAGAAAAGAAGCCAAATTTCACAATTTTAGATGGTGTCTAAACACAAGCAGTCGTACAAGAACTTTGCCTCACTAAATGAAGTCTAAAATTATGATTTAAATCAATACGTAAACAAGATTACGAATCTGAGGCATTTGATTCCAGTTTTCAGTGCTTGATGTTTTTTGATACCCTGTTGCCCAAAAAAGTGTTGAAGTTTGATACCCAACCTTCGTCTGTATATCTTTCCAATCAAGCTGGCTGGAAACAGTATTTTTAAAATTGCATTGTCGAGCTGTTTAAACCAAAGTTGGCTTTGCTACTGGAGCCGTGAATTTCCATCAGCACTCACACGTTGAGGCACACTGACGTCTAGACCTGAGCTGACAGTTATCCCCGTTATCCACTTTCAGGAGGACAGCTTACTGTCTCTGAGCGTATTTCCTGCTCGGGGGTTCAAACTGCTGCGACAAACAGGAAAGTTTAGCGGAGAAATGCGGTCATGCAACCAGAACTGCTGGTCAACTGAGGGGAGCGAAACATGAGCCTAATTGACGGATTCTGGGTGGCTTGTGGGGGTTAAATTCAGCTGTGTGTCAGTCACACACTGTCCTGACCAGAACCCCACTTACACGTGCAAGCTTTTGATATAGACACACTGTCCTACATATGCTGAAAGCCCCCCACAAAGACAACTTTATCCAGAGACAAAGACAGATTATAGATTGTTTGTGGGAGGACTTGCTGGCTGCTGGCTGCTGTAATGCCACCAACACTTCTGGGCATTGCTGGGAAGTGTGCCGATCAGCACGGATTAGTGTTGAGCCAAATCTGGAGGTAGACTTCATCGGGAATGATGGTTCCAGGAGATGGATCCCAGCAGCAATGTGCAGCAATGCCCCAGTGGTGCCAAATGTTAGGACAAGGAGGATGAGACAGAGTGGGCAAGAAACCAAGTGAGATGGAGCGCAACAGAGCGAGAGAGCGTGACAGAATAGCAAGAAGAAGATGGAGAGGATGTCAATGGGGTGTGAGATAAGAAGACGTTTTGATGAGGAGATACGGTGGCTGCAGCAGGGTGAGAGAGGTGATGGAGGGCAGCAGCTCTGTGGTTTTATATATCCTGTAAGCCCAAAGAGCTTTTCAGACATTTGCTGCTTATGCAGAAACATGCGAAGGATGCTGTGCCGAATACTTAACACCCAGCCTGAACCAAAGCATCCAGCATAAGTAAATATCGCCGCTAAGTCTCAACCACTCAACCAATTTCATCCACATGATTTTATTCACAGCTAAAACACACCAGCAGTCACCGCAGTTTCCAGTCTGTTGTACTACAGTGTTTCTAGATATGATGTTGGACCGTTCCCGTCACTTGAAAGTGATGACATCTTCCCGCAGCTTCTTTGCACGTGACATGAGGGAACACTTGCCAGGTTTCATCCAAGACTTTCTCGTCACTGAAGCTATTTTAAGCGCTGCTGGATGCAGGATCTTCTTCTTTTGCCTTTCTGCCTGGATACTGTACTTTTCCTCACATGTGCAGACACAGAAACTTTGTCCAGCTAGATTTCCTACATCCATTTTTATGTATTATTAGTCATAATCATCAATGAAACTTAAATCTCAATATTTATAACAATACGGTAACACTACTACAATACTTTAATCCCCCATTTAGCATTTGTAAGCAGTACAAACATTTAATAAGTAACTTCTGTGTTGTACTGCTCTGTTTATACACCAGCCCCAGTTAAAAATGTCCTTACAGCTTCTTACAACTACATTATAATTATTATAAACTATTTATTAAGTGTTTATATACTGCTGTTAATTGCAAAACAGAATCACCATCCTTTAACAACTATTAACTGTTTAATTTGAGCTCCTCATTTGATGAAGCTTATTGGTAGCAGTGGTCGGTCTATTTAGGGCTTGTTGACCTGTCATGTTGAGCAAACATGACCCCACTTTGAAAACAGAACTGTACACCAGTTAGTACACTGTACGCTGTAATAGTAGCTGAAGCTATCAAGTGGATGATTGAGTTAGTCGTCCAGGTGATGTCACTTTTTTTGAAAATGTATCAGCAAGCGCAAACAAATCAGGTTCAGATCATCAGAATATAAAACGTGCTTGACTTGACTTCTTGTTTTTCCCAGACCGCCCCAAGATCCGCATGCCCCGCACTCTCAGATCTCGCTATGTCAAGAAGGTTGGAGAGCAGATCAACGTGGTCATCCCGTTTCTTGTAAGCCAGCACGCACATATTACATACTGAATATCCCATGAGGAACATGTAAAGTTAACATGGAGAACTTTACAGTCACCACATTTTAACCTGCATCCTCTCATCTCTTTCCTCAGGGAAAGCCCAAACCTGTGGTGTCCTGGCTTAAGAATGGTCAACCTTTGGATTCAAAGAGGGTCAACATCAGGAACAGCAACAAGGACAGCATCTTGTTTATCCGCGCAGCTGAAAGAGAGGACTCTGGTGTTTACGAGATGGCTGTTAAGGTGGACAGCTTTGAAGACAGGACCACCCTCACCATTCAGATTGTCGGTGAGTCGCACATGGCACGCATATGTTTGCACACATCGTAAACAAGCGCACACATATGGAAACACGCGTGTGTGCATGCGACATGTATGAATGAATTTCAGACCTCCCTGTTGAATCTACTTAGTTGACCTGTTGACAAACACGGGCCTCATTGGTTTCGAGACTTGTGACTTGCTCCAAAAGAAATCCAAAGCGCTCGCCAACATACATCACACCTCTAACAATGATGCCATTTGACCCAGAGCGTTTCAGCCAGCTGACAGCTGTTGCTGTGTAATGTGCGAGCCGACTTTAGAGGCATTACCATGCAAATATATGAGTCATTTTTGGGAACAGAGACCTTTCATGCTTTGAGGAACACACTGGTGATAATTTGAATATTTTTAAGTAATAGCTAACGGTAATGTGTCTCCTCAGAGCTGCCTGGTCCTCCTGCCAGTGTAAAGCTGGTGGACACCTGGGGCTTCAACGCTGCTCTGGAATGGACTCCTCCCAAGGATAACGGCAACACCGACATCACAGGATACACCATCCAGAAGGCCGACAGGAAGACCGGGGTGCGGCACCGAGCTCACATACAAACACACCTTCTTACACCAAACTAATTTCTCAAGCTACCATTTTTAAATTGCTCACTTTTTGTGTGTTCAAACACTATAAATCCTTTTCACGAGAGACTGTCTGCAAAAGTGTTATCCCCCATATTTGAACTATTACCGCATCTCATCCCTCTTTGTGAAGACTGTTTGGAAGAGATATAAACACTTCCAATGTTTCATCCAACCACAAACTAATTCATCTCGAGCACATTGACCGCTGAAACATTAATACATACATATGTAATATGAGGTGATTTAGATGTGCAAAGTATTTAGACATCAACTGCTCCCCATCCTATTTTCTTCTTACAATACGGATAAACGCCTCTAATAAGTAAATCTGCCTTGGATTACAACAGTGTGCCTTTGTTCTCTGGGGTTTACTTTACAGTCTATCAGAATGCTAATAGGTCTTTTTAAAGTTGTGGCTTGTGGTGCTAAAATGGGTCTGGCAGCAATGTAATGGGATACTGCTGCCAATGAGCATTTAAAATTTTTAGCAAAATACTACCAGAGCCAAGAATTGACACTACATTCACTTGGACTCGCTTGAAAACAAACAAACATACACAGGAAATCACACTACACCCCTCTCTGTCTTTCTTTAATTCATGCTGGTATGGTGACATGGGTAGAGAGTAAGCCTAAAACAGGCCCTGATCCTTATGAGCTCCTCAACAGATGTGTGAATAGATGGACAGAAGGGGAGAAAAATAAAGGAGAGACAGATTAAGAGCTGCTCTGTCTCCTCTGTCTCTGTCTGCAGGAATGGTTCACAGTGCTGGAGCACTATCACAGGCTAACTGCCACTGTCTCAGACCTCATCATGGGAAATTCGTACTCCTTCAGGGTGTTCTCTGAGAACCAAGTGGGCATGAGTGAAATGAGTGCCATCACCAAGGGAGTGGCCACCATCCAGAAGACAGGTGACCTTCTTTTGATTCGTTCCTTAATTCTTGAGTTAATTTGTTAATACGATAAAGAGTTTTAGTGGCAGCGCTGCAGTGTAAGTGGGCACTGCAGTGACATTATTTTAATGAGCCGCAGTGAGTCTGTGAGAGTCTTCTTGAGTGTGTGGGGGTGTGTGCGTCGTTAAAGTGAAGACTTGAGGAGTGGAAATGCCCTTGACACTGTTTTAATCATAAGTCACTCTTGGCCAGTAACAGGTGCCAGAGTTTTAAGAGGCTCAGACAACATTAAGACAGCTGCCAGAGTAAATGTTTCCTTCCTGTGTGTGTGTGCGTGCGTGCGCGTGTGTGCGTGTGTGTGTGTGTGTGTGTGTGTGTTGGTGTGTTTATATTTACCTGTGCCTGCCTCCCTGCAAGGAGTGTCATTCAGTGATGTAGGAGCGGTTGAGTTTCACTCAGGAATATTCTGTGATCTGAAAGGTGATGAAAATCTTTTCGTGTTGTTGAGTTTCTTTTCTGTACTTTCAAAGTATTGATCATATGAAAATTATATCCTATGGCAACACAACAATGGCAAATCAATTTCATTTTTGATTCATTTGAGAACATTTGCAATGTCTTTTTTTTTACTTTTATAGCATTTTAAATAGGGCTGCAACTAACGATTAATTTTATTATCGATTAAGTGGCATCTAGTGGAACGGACTTGGCAGAAATGGAATATAATATTCACAAGTATGTTTTAATTAGTGTATAATCACCCAAAAATAAGAATCGTTGTGTTTTCGTTAGCTTAGAATGAGCCCTTTATATCTACATAGGGAGCGGGTCCTCTTCCATGGAGGCCACCATGTTGCACCGCCATGTTTCTACAGTAGCCCAGAACGGACACACCAAACACTGGCTCTAGAGAGGGACTTTCGCTTTTCTTGCGATTTTCACGGCCACCGTAGGTTCTCCTACACGCTCAAAGTGATTATCAAAATAGTTGGCGATTAATTGTTAGTAGTGTTAGTATTGTGATATTGATTTCAGTCATCCCTACTGAAAGCCATCCTGTAACCTAATTAAAAATGAACTTGTGAACTTGTGCTGCACATTACTCCTGCAAGCTTATTGCTTGCCCAGCAGTCTATCAGCCTATATGGAAAGATGGATCTTGAACAGATTTATTCAACAGATTGTACCTAATCCTGCTGCTGAAGCAAAAACCTTCCAGTGCTGCCACATAATTACCATCCCTTTCGATATGTACAGAAGGATCATGTCTTGATTGTACTTGGTATAGGTTACCACTTCAAAGGTACTGGCATTTAGACTGGTGTTGTAACTTCACAAACAATACGAGATCTTGACCTTGCCCCATGTGTTCTCAGGTATTGTCTACAAGCCTCCCGAGTACCCAGAGCACGACTTCTCCGAGGCACCCAAGTTCACCACACCCCTCAGCGACCGCGCTGCTACTGTGGGATACACCACCAAGCTGCTGTGTTCTGTTCGTGGATCCCCCAAGGTCAGGCATACACTCACTGTCCATACACACACTGCAGCTTGCATTGAGGCCCATGGATCAGTATATTGTTTCATGTGTCATGCCCATGACCCCCTGTGCATCCTGTTCAGGTTAATATGCAGTTTGTGCTCATGTTTCTGTTACCATGTGTATGTCTTATCCGGAATAGTGTTCTTGTTATGTCTTACTGATAGCTACTCAGAGCTGCTGATTGGCAACTGTTTTCACCTGTGATTGGATGTTTCAAGCAGATGCTCACTTAACTTTGGGCTAGAGAAACATCTGCGGAGAAAGGAAGGTTTCGTCCTGGCAAGTTCTGCAATATTTTTTCATGCTGCAGACAGCCAAAATTATATTATAACATTTTTCATCTATATTTAAACAACTTTGTTCTTACCAAGGCCCCTTGATAAATCATTTGGGAGTGCTCTTCAAATGAGGTATTAATATCACTGCTATAAAAACGCACTGCAGTACTGGGGCAGGGCTAACACTGGTATGTCTATGTGAAGTTTCAATATGTCTCTCACTGTTCTTGGCGGCCGCTGCTCCGGTTAAACATATCTTTACAGTTGTCTGGCTGACGCAGAGGGCTTAGGTGGCAGGCCATGGTGGAAATACGGTTGATTATGCGTCCTAGCTGTCCTTGGCTACTCACCAAGGACAGCAGCAGTCCGCAGGACAGTCTGCACATGCCAGTGTAGTTAAGACAAATCAAACAGGAGCCCCAGTTTGACCACAAGAGCCAACATGAAGAACCATGAAAAGAGGGATGGATGGGGAAGGGCTGGTGGAGAGATGTTTCAAAGACAGCTGAGGAGGCTCAGAAACAATGGTGTGATATGTTTCATGTGGCATGTGTCTGTATGCAAGTGTTTGAGGAAGAGGACCCAGTTGCTGATTCACGCCCTTGGCTCTGAAATTAGGGTCTTTAAACGCAGACTCACCATGTCTAAATGAGTCCTCCGTGCCTCTCCCTGTGGACAAGAACACTCAAGTTCTGCAGTCAGAGCAACACAGTAGTAGCAGCTGTGTGAAAACATATCCAGTGATTGTCCGTGGGAGAGCATGAAGAGACAGACATGTAATACCCCTATCATGGAGGAGACCCACATACTTTGAATGTGTACTTAACCAGTGTTCAAACTCGTAGATATGAAACGGCTGTCACAGGTTAATCCTTCCATGTTAATTACCAAGATTTGAATTACATAAAATAAAATTTCAATTTCTCTCTCTTTTACACTCTGACACCCACTCATGCATGCTCCTCCTTTCTCATATTTAAAAAAAAATCTCTTCATAGAACAAAGTATTTCACACCTATGTAGGGTGTGAGTGTTTCATAGCATGTGTTTATTGAGTTACATTCTCCTCTCTGGCTCAGAGTCCACAGCCCACTGAGTACTGCTGAGGAGGTCCAGCAGCAAGGCATGTAATGTGATAAGTTGCCCTGCTGTCTCTGATAAAGAGCTGTCGTGTATAGAGGCAGAGAGTATGTTGGGGAAGATAAGCAGGGAAGACAAAGAAGAGACAGTGATAAGAGGTATAGCCTGTTGTCCTGTAATGGCTAAGTGGAGATGTATCACAGAAGATACTATTTTTGCCACCCTTTCAGACTGTTATCAGTGTGACTGACTGTCCCTGTGACATGCAGCAGCATGCATGTCCAAAGACAGAAACAGGATGGGACAGGAAAGAGACAGAGGAAGATAATTAAGAACAGGAGAAATGATTTATTTACATGATTATATGCCAGTTATCTCTGTCAATTAAAAAAACTTAATGAAGTAGCCCCAGTTTGCCATGTTCACCATCTTAGTTTAGCATGTTAGCTTCCCTAATTAGCACTATTTGACCGTAGATTTGGGGGTGATGCTCTCAACTGCTCCAATCACATAAAACCTGCAGGTCTAACAGGAAAGCCATCACTGGCAACATTAACATGTGTTGGAGGTGTTGGTTTGCAAATTATCATCAACATCATCAGCAGCAGCATCTCCCCTCACTGCCAAAGGATCAAATATACTTGGGCTACGGCCCAGGATGAAAACGTCATCCTCCACCTCCTCAATCAGGGTCAGGGTAATGTAGGAGAAGCATCAACAGCTAACATTACTGTTTAAATTTACAGTCTTTGTTCAACCTAGTTGTAAACTTTGAAATCAAGTCCTTCTCAATTTTAAATCTTCTCCCCACATCCTGGTACATGCAGAAACATTTTCCAACTGAAAAGAGGATACTGCAGTGTCAAATTAACACTTTCATCATCAACATTCATATCTGCAAAAGCTGAAAGACAAATTTGGGGAACTCAGAGAATAACTTACTAAACATACTGACAAAATGTTTTACCTTTATTTAAACTAATATGTCAGTTCCCTACCTCCCTCAAATAGTAGAAACATCTATTTTGAAAGTGGCAGCCACGCAGGACTAAATTTGTTTCATACATCACCGAGGAAAGGTTGAGGCAAACAGTTCTGAACGCATCAGCTGACGTGTAATTCAACCTGGATCACAAAATTCCAGCAGGAAATCCATGCAGGGAGAGCGCTACTTAAACCCAGAGCAGTGCATACCTGGGGTTAAAAAAAGTCTTATGTTACTTCAAGTCTACTGAACTGTAACACTCACCATAGGCTGACTAAGCTCAATGGAAGACAAGCTGACAACAGTCTAAACGCACCGGTTTCTCAAGCCTTCTGTTTGTGTAAAAATTGTATATTTATTCATATAAGAATCAAAGGATGATTTTTTTCTCCTTGCACCCGTTTCAGAAATGACCTTTGAAGCTCATTGCTGATGTTGTAAAAATCAGCACAGTTGGCAAAGTAGTTTCAAAACATCAGCATGAGCAGAGAGGATTTTTTTTTTTGCATTTGGGGGACGCCAGTGTTTACTATGACTATGATGTTAATGAGTTTATAAGCGTCTCCTCTCCTCCCCTCAGCCTAAGATCGAGTGGCTGAAGAATCAGATGATCATTGGTGACGACCCCAAGTTTCGTCAGATCGCACAGCAGGGAATTTGCTCCCTCGAGATCCGTAAGCCCTGCAGCTTCGACGGTGGTGTGTACACCTGCAGAGCCAAGAACGCTCAAGGAGAGGCCACAGTCTCCTGCAAACTGGAGGTCAAACGTACGTATGCACGGACAACCAAAGTTAACAGTCAATACAGTCAAAATCTGTAGAGGTTACAACATCTCTTCAATCTAAATGTTGGGAATTTGGACAAGCTTTTTGTGAAACTGTGTAACTGTAATACAATGCCTGAATTTAAATCAAATTAAACTATACAATGTGTTCCTCTCCCAACAGAGGTTCTTCTTTCAGATAGTGACAAGGAGAAGGGGAAATAAATCAACAACCTAAACATCCAGAGGTAAGGACAAAGACAAAGAAATACTTATAATCCTGTGCAAGAGAGAGACTGAGATTGTGGTGGAAGACATATTCAGATCATTTACTTAAGTAAAAGTAGCAACACTACGATGTAAAAAGTCGGTGTAAGCAGCATTTACAGTTGGTGGAGCTACTATTAACTGCTTTGTATATGTGTATATATGTTGGGTAGTTTAATCTATAACATATAGCATCATATTTTATGGTAAAAACTGAAGAAGTAGTATAAAGAAGCATAAAATGCAAGTACCTTAAAACTTCACTAAGCACAGTTGTACAACGCTGCTCATTAATACTATAGACTTCAGAGTTTCAGTTTGGCACACTGATAATACTCCAGTGCTGTGTTTTGGAAACCAATAACTCATCTGCCTGCCCCTTTTACCATCTTCTTTCTTCCTCGTCTGTGCGGCCCCATTTCTGCTCCCTCCTCCCCACCTTTCTCTTCTGTACATCTTGTGCATTGCAAGCCCCTGCCTGCTTTTGGATGTGGTAATGTGGCAAAGATTAATGTCAGTCAAATACAAATACCAAATTTGATGTTTTTAAAGCTCTAATCTATTTATACCCGCACTATTAGGCAGTCACATTTGGATGAGGGTATTGACACTTTCATTTAAGCGTTTCAAATGCTCGAGTGGTGTTTCCTTTCAAGGAGGCCTGCTCACTGTGTCATCTCAATTGCTGACAAGAAAAGTAAAAAAAACAAACAAACAAATAGAGCGGTGAGAGAGGGAGGCAATATGAATAAGACAAAAAGGAGGGACAAAGAAAAAAGGATGGACGGCAACATGTTGGTAAAGAGATGCCCAGGGTAGTTGGAGGTTGTAAAAGAGTTAGAGGGTGAAGAAGAATGGTTTTATCTCACTGTTAAGGACATACCACTGCTTCTTTTTGCAGCACTGTGAAACACAATGTCACTCCCAATTGCTGCTGTACATCCAGAACATGTTCGCAAGTGGCCAATTACATTATTAAATATTTTTTAGATGGCAGGTCTCTCTCATAGCTTTGTTTGGACCCTTAACTACTGTTTTCCTGTCAGTTTACTATCAGTTCCCTCTTCTTATAGGTCTTCCCCGTCTGTCCTCTCCTCCTCCTGAACACAAACTGGACTTGATTAGGGCCTGTGTGAACCAATACTTCATTTAAATGCACATTAAAAAAAGAGAATATAGATGATAATCATTAAGGCAATAATTTAAATAACACTCTCTGACTTCAGTATGCATGTACATATTTTGGTCATTGTTGATATTTCTACCCGACCTCGTATGCAGTTATTCTCATATCAATATTGTGTATATTCTAAAAGATATACCTGTCTACTGATGAATGGAGGTCAAAGGTTTCTGTGGTGCCTTTGGTCTGATGATGTGATGAGTGGGCAGGCTCTGTTGTAGGGGAAAATATGTTGTTTTTTTTGTGCAAAACTGTTCAGTTTATAACGTGAAATCAGTTTTGTTAAGTTTAAATTTGACTTCATTTTTTGCTTATTCTGAATATAATGACATTCACAAGCAAACACAGTTCTCCCACAGTACAGTACAGATACTTAACCTGTCCTCAGTCACTTCCATGCACATATAATAATTAAAAAGATTCAAAAAGTGGCTTAGCGTACACATAAGAAAGTAATCATGTCTTTATTTTCCAGCAAGAAAATTGCTTTTGTAACTGGATTATTCTTAAACCACGAACCTGAAAAAAGGAAGTTGCATTTCCTGTTTACAAAGCCTTTTCAGAAATTAGACTTCTGCAAAAAGTGATGTATAATCCAGTTTTTAAATTGCATCTAAACACAACAAGATGACCACGACCATGAACAGAAAACATTTTGCAATCAGGTTTTTATGCGTATGAGGACGGCGGCAAAAACGTTTTGGTACTTAACCTTTAATATAAGGCCTCAGTTCCATGTCTGAGTTGTTTGACATAAGCAAATAAACTGGATGTGGGTGTTGTACTACATGCACATTACAAAGTTGACCTTCAGTGCAGTCAGAGACATGTGTGTTCATCCTACACTGCAAATAGGGTCACATGCCTGCCTGATCACCCTCGCATGTGGCTCGAGTGATTAAATCTTAATGCATCTTCAGTGTGTTTGGATGCATTCTCACCTGTACTTACAGCTGCCCACTTGTGATCACATTACCAAAGGCTCGTAGCGTGAACTGCGCCCTATGGATGACGTGATCATGTGGGTGTCTGTACAGAATGTCAGGATGTGGTCCTGTACGGCACAGCCATACATGGGAGGGCCCCTCAAGGGGAAAACGAGGGATTAGAGAGGGAGCGCCTTTAGGCGGGGTGGGGGGGTGGGGGGTGGTGGTAGAGGTGATGTCAGCGGGCACTCCACAGCTTCTAAAAATGACTCCAGATGATCTGACACACAGCCAAACTCTTCACATTACCATGAGTCAACAGGCTGAGTGGAGTGCTGTGAGAAGAAGGGAGAATGGGCTAAGAGGGCAGAAACCGAGCCAGATAATCATCGGTGGAAAACACGCACACACACATACACAACTTCACACACACACACACACACACACACAGTGTCTCTCAGAACATTCCCAGCTGAAGAGATTATTAACACCTCATGACCCCATTTAGCCCTCTCCTCGTTTTTTTATCTTTCCTCCAGTGTCGTTAAAGGACCAGCAGAAGTCCAGGTCTTATGTTGTAAGGTGAGTTTGTGTGTGTGTGTGTGTGTGTGTGCACATTTTTCTATCCTTATTGGGACCAATTCTGGTATAAACACTGACCTTATTGGGACCAGTAGTCCTCATGTGGACCAAAGCCCGGTCCTAATGTGGCAAAGCGTCATTTCTGAGTTCCTGGTTAGGATTGAGGTTGGGGTTGGTGTTGGGGTTATGGTTATGGTTACGGTTAGAGTTAGGCTGTACAAAATGAATGGAGTCAATGCAATGTCCTAACAAGGATAGCTGCGCAAACTTGTCTGTGTGTGTGTGTGTTTGTGTGTGTGTGTGCGCTAATGTATAATAAATCTATCACTTTCTTTGTCTCTCTTATTTTGTCAGAGTGTTTGAGGAGGTGAGAGGAAAAAGTCGTGGCTGGCAGTGTAGCAGTGTGTACATAATGAAGAAAGGGACAAAGCACAACATACCAACATCTCATCTCCAACCACTCCTTCCAGTGTGCAGGGAAGACCCACCCGACCCATCCCAGTTTGCCAAATGTTATTTTAGTTGGTGACATGTAAGTGAGGCTATATTTGTAATGTTTTTTCTGCCTGTGTCCATTCGCTGTTTGTTATAGTATATATATATATATGTACTGCTCAATAAAACAGTGAATCCTTGGACATGCTATTGCAATGACAGTATGGATGTGTAATAAAAAATGTATTTTATTAAACATTAAGTGGATTTCTACACATAATTCCAGATACTGTATGACATACAATTAAATGCTACACATACTTTTAGGCTAGATAAATGTTTGAGGTTGAAGAGGATTTAGAGTATAGTAGTAGTAGTATATAGACAGTTCTGTAGCATCTGAAGGGGTGGCATAATGGCATTGTGATTAAAGGTTTGGGTCATCCAAATTACAAACAGTGGTATTTAGCCATGCAGATATTTTCAAGGTATCCATCTCTATGATTTCTGCCATCACCCCAATGACAGTGAATGCCGTTTTGTGTGATTTTTGGGTGAAGGGACCCTTTAAATGAATACCGTGTCAAACAGTCACAAGGAGAAAGGTGGTTCTGAAAACTAGAGCTTCCTCTTTCACAAAAGAGGGTTTCTTTTTTAACCTTTATTCACCAGGGCGGTTTTAGATACGTAGTCATCGCTCTTTCACACTCTGCCCACACTCATTTACACCCTGCAGCTGTGAGCACAGGGTGAGGAGTTTGTGTGAAGCACCATTCTCAGTGCTGCTCTTTAATATTCTCACGACCTTGACCAGCATATTATTCACAATCAGTTTGCTGAATACAAATGCATGAATACACTACTTCAGACAGGAGCTGTTAGAGCAACACAGAAATAGTGCATTTATGGGGAAACTGAGTGTTTGCACAGTGCTGCGTTTTTAGCTGAGACTCTTTGTAAATCCCAACTGACTACAGCTGCCATCTGCCGTGACAGTTCAAACTACAAACTTTTCAAAAGCACCTTTTTTTTCCAACAGGTGATTTGTATTTGATGCCCAAAAGATGAACTTTCAGTGGGGTGTTGGTACGGTTATGGCTGACCAAATATTGACTTGTAAACACAACAAAACATTGAATCCAAGGGATATAATGTGAAAGTGACTTCGAACAAAGTACCAAGATGTTAAAGACGATTAAATCCAAACCCCCAAAAATATCCATATCAAAACATCTAAATACAACAACCTTTAACAGGTAATTAATGGCTCAAGTAAAATGTCATTAATAGCTAGCCCCTCTTATTTTTTGACAACTTGATACATGTATTTAATGGAAGGCTGTTCCACAGTGGAGCATTAGTACGAAAAGGAGCTCCTGGGTACATTATTCACTTGAGGCACTTTACATGAAAGCACACTGGCCCTGATGTTAATGTCATATTGAATGTGGACCCTGTAAAATTCAGACTGGAAGACACAAGTTGAGTTAAAAACACAACAGACCAAGCCCTCCCCCTACAGGCCATGTAACAGAAGTGACATCAACATAAACATTAGTTGCCATAAAAATGATATTGCATCTTAAAACCACATGACATCAGTATCAGACAGAGCAGCGTGTCAACAGTATAATTATCTTTCTCTCATATTTTTCAAAAGCACCAAATGAGCAAATTTGATCAGAGATACATGGTGCCCAGATTCATTGGTATGACTGGAGATAATATGATTTTCTGTGTTATACTGGCACCTTATGGTGAGACCGACCCACTGACAGAGGGGCAACTATGCGATACATCCTGACATCCATACAGGAAGTCATACTTCATACCACAAAGAGCGTGACAAATGCAGCACAAATGCAACAATGTTACCACTTCTCATTATGTGTAAAAGATTAGATTTTAATAGATATGTACAGTGGGGATTATGTTGTGAATAAACTGCATTTCTGTTTGCAAGAGTGACTTTCAGCTGAAGACAAAAGTATGTCACTGTGATGTTTGTGGTTAATAGGTTGGTCGTTTTCACAGAAGTGTAAAAAAAAAACTGTAGCTTCCGCTCATGTTCCCAAAATCAGGTTAAAAAAGATCTACTGTGAAACTGTGGTAAGATAAAATAGTTAGAGAGGTTGAGAGCTTTGGTTTTGTTCAACTTTTAACTCTCTCACTACTGAAAATATGAAGAATCATTCTCAATAACTCAAATGAAAATGAACCTTCTTCTTAAAACTTAACTGAGTAGTGCGGCAGATAATTTGAAACTATCGTGACGTCTTTCACATTGAGAAACATACTCAACTTCTTTATCTTTACAAGCAGTAGGCTACACAATATACACAATATTTGTTTTATATGCACACAATTTGCAAATCTTGTCAACACACTAACATTTCTGCAAAATGTTTCCCTAACCCCACTTTTCAGCACAAATAAGCAAATCAAATTTATGTTGAGAAGACATGAATGTGGTTGACCAACACATTTCCTGTTACTTTAAAAACAAAAAGCAGATGTCCTGAGGTGAGTATAGAAAGGAACTTGTCACACACGCCCTTCTAGTCTGCAGTCTTATTTCCTTTGCTGATCTTCACTACACAGCAGATATATGACTCAACTCGGCAAAACAGCCTCTACATGAGCAGCTTAATGGAAAATGTGGCATCTAAGGGTTTTCAGTATCATATGTAAGTTTTTAATTGTATATATATTTTTGTGATTTGTCAAAAAACGTCTTTCTTCTTCTTCTTTTCTTCTCAATTTCACATGTGATTCCCGCTAAACATTTGTCATAATCTGTTTTGGCAGACTTCACTGCTGTTTGTGCAGCTCAGGATCCCAGTGATGGTGAGAAACATTTCTTACATGCTGACAAAACATGCAAATACAATGTATTTTATGTATTGCGCTGATTTGAAATAACAAATTAATGCCACCTCTAATAGTTTAATCACATTTTCTTGTTAACTGAAAATACTTATGAATATTATATTACCTATCCACGTTTATGTCTTAAATGTGTTTTTGGCCTGTATAAAATCAGCAGCAGACCAAAACAAAATTTAGGAAGTAGAACATAAGAAGAGTTAACATGAGGAACATGAAGTACTTTGTTGTAATAAGTTTGCCAGTTCCCACAATCATAGACGCCTGCTGATGCAAGTTTAGATTTCCGTATTCTGTAGCAGTACTGTTTTTACATGGTTATGATTGTCATATGTCATATAGACTGTATTGCCCATGTAGTGACCCCACTCTTATGTCATCTAGTAGTGCATATGGTGGACAAAAATAATGTAATCAGTACAATGTAATTCAAAAATATAGTCCTGCTATTTGTGGTATGAGCTTCCTTTTTTTTTAGAGAATATCTTAGAGGCAGTTTTTGGTTGTGTTGAACTGCAATTTATTGGTGTTCCTGTTATCGTTTTCACTCTCTTCTGTACTATAACATTAGCTATGTTAATCCCTATCAAAATTATATGATGTTCTAATTTAATTGGCTTTAAATTTAAATGAGTGTCCACCTATATGGCTTTTTTTTTCTATCACGCTTTCAGGTATTAACACAGAAGTTGACTATTACTGCTGCTGCTGTTTAAATTGCCACTACATATATTTGTAAAGCACAAATGCTGGCTGTTCTGATCGAAATTCTGTTCTCCATACCTCTCCTCTTATGCACCAGTCACCACAAAGTATGGAAACCAGATCAGTCCCACCCCAGAGTCGTCGACTGTCTATGGTGAGACTAACAGTTGTTGTGCCATAAACAAAAATGTAAAACAATATGAATGATCATGAAGCTTATTTCAGTTGTCTTACTCTCCTGAAATCAATAAGTCTGGATTTCAAAAAGCATATGTGGTGTTTCTTTTTTGTAATGAGAGAATTAATGGGAGAATTAATATTTATATCATGAGATTCCACTGATTTTGGACAGTAAAATCTACAAAGACAGGTGAGAAATGAAAAATGAGAGCTCAAGAAATTCATCCAAATTATACCTGACAGTAGGACTTCCAAGCTGTGGATCAACGAATGTAAAATCACCAAGGGCATTGTCAAAAACGTTTTAGTTATTTTATTTTACTGTCTGTAGACGCAGTTTTTCTCTTCTCCCTTTAGAAGAAGCTTGTTAAAATTAGCAAAATACAACTAAGATGTTGCCGACATAATTTATTATATTATTAATATATATTAACTCCATTTCAAGGTGGATTTTCCCTCTGATGTTGTAGTCCTTTGTAGTCTGTAATATTATGAATTTTTAAATCGATGACTAGTTCTTAAGAGAAGATATCACTGTGAATTTATTTTAATCTCATTTTGGAGCCACATGCAGTTCATTTTTAACTGCATTAAATGCATAAATCAAGACAAGAAGAACTCAAAAAACTAATTCCACGATAAGGCTCCTTATGCAAATTGACTTAAATGTGCATATGTTATTTCTAATTCTATGAATATAATCGAGACTATATTCTAATAAACTTCCAGACCGTCCCGTCCTGCAGTTACAGTCATCGTGGTTGGATGTGTTCCCTTCTGAGAAAGTGGAGTTCAGTTGTAGTATCAGTGGCAGCTCTGACTGGACCTTCAGCTGGTACAGAAATGAAGATCAGCTACAAGCTTCAGACCAAACTTTGTCTTTTGCTGCGGAGGGATCAGTGCTTACAGTCACTGCATCACAAGCATATTCTGGAAATTATACTTGTAAAGGTCATCACAAAGAAAAGGTCACTGAAGCTAGTAACTCACTTGAACTCAAAGTTTATGGTAAGTTTCATTATCCTTCTTCACTCATACTTTTGTTGTGTGTCTAGTTAGCAGATGTAAATTAAAATGCTTCCCCTTTTCTCTCTTCTTTATGATTAGCAAACAAGCCCAAAGCCACTGTGGTCCTAACTTTAAAGTCTGACAAAGTGTTCCCAGGAGAGTCTGTCACCTTCCAATGCAAGATCAATGAGTCCGCTGGATGGGAATATCTGTGGTACCATAATGGAAATGAAATTCAAGGATCTATAGATAGATCTAAAGATGTGTATACCATAGATTCTATAGATCATCCTAAGAGTGGACAGTACCACTGCAAGGCCAAAAGAGGCAAAGGCCCATTCCTCACAGAGCAGAGTGAAACAACAACTCTGCAGATTTCTGGTAAGCATACCACCATCAACTAGGTGCTCACACTGCTGCACTACATGGAGTGTGAGCACTTAAGCCTTTATTTGTTCCTGATGAAGAAAGTTATGTTCATTAGGTTTTATCTTAAATTTAAAATTTTTGAAGATTTCCTTGTGGTGCGTATTTTCAGACCCACCGACGCCGACTCTGAAGCTGCTGTCTCTCTGGTTGGATGTATTCCCAACTGAGACAGTGGAGATGCGCTGTGAAGTTGACGGCTCTGGTTGGACATTCATCTGGTACAGAAATGAACAAGAGGTCAAGGAGAACACAGCAGGCGTGTCTCTGGATGTAGAGGAAGGATATCTCAACATCACTTCACCCACTCAAACCTCTAATGGTGTCTATACCTGCAAAGCTCAGCTCAAATCCAGGCGTGTCATCTCTAATAGCAGCAACCCGGCTCAGGTCACAGTATATGGTAAGCTCTCATGCCTCTGGGTAGCATTACATTAACTTTATACTAATTCAGTTAGAAACTGATATTTTATGGAATATTCTTATTCACTTTCTTATCAAGAGTTAGATGAGAAGATCGACACAACTTCTATTTCACATATCTGAGTTACTGTAATTACAATGTACCAAATTGTAAATGGTGTTCATGTCAACCTTCACGATGTAATTACGACTGGGAAACTGGGTTTTGGGCTGAACTGAACTGGCTGAATGCAGTAGCTTCATATTTACCATACAAGAATGGTATCTCCTCCTCTCTCGCCAAGAAAGTGAACATGCTTATTTCTCAAAATGTCGAATTATTCCTTCAGAAATACAGTTACTCTTAATTTTGATATTCAATTCCAAATGAACATTTGACCACTTCATTTGGGTGATCAAGTGTTACAAGACTGCTTCTCAAGCTTTGAGGTAAAGAGTAGCAATTATATGGTGTGAACTGTCTCTCTGTTTTAGACAACACACCCAAACCAATTTTGAGGAAGGATCCTGGTTTTAACCCGATGTATGTTGGAGAAAATGTGACCTTTACTTGCAAAGTTACTGTGTCCTCTGGCTGGGAGTATGAGTGGTACAAAGATGGAAAAAAGCTCAAAACCACCAGCAGCAACACCAGCTTATTTGGTCTTTCTGATGGGGGGAAATACTCGTGCAAAGCTGTCAGAGGTGAAATGACATCAACAGCCCCCAGTGAGGAGATGACTCAAGATGTTCTTGGTAAGTCAAAAACAGCAAAGTAATATTACTTTAAGAAGTGTATCTGAGAAAATGTACAGCTGCTTGTTTTAAATGTGTAAGATGCATATCATCTATTATATGTAAATGAGTCATTTGCTGTTTCTTAAAGTCTTAAAAAGCTGCTCATGATGTCAGTGAAAGAGCCCTTTGAAAGCATTTTGCTTCCGTTAATTGATGCATTTTCTGTTGAAACAGGATGTTGTGGTATAATACAGGGAGGGATTGAAGTGTGCAGTATGTACATAGCGATTGAATATCGCTCAAGGAGAGAGATGAGGTTTTGTGTGAGGCGTGCTATTGTTTCTAACAAAGTGAAAAAAGTCATTACTCATTTTAACAGTTTACACATGCCACAACTTCATTTGAAAGATGTTCTTAAAGTTCAAATCTCTCAGTGTTTTTTGCTTGGTTGTGTTTCTATATCTCTAAAAAAAGAACTTGTGTTTTTTTTTTTACTTTTTGATAGAAACTTTTTTTTAACCTTTTTTTAAAGCTAGTTTCTTTCTTACAGATTCAATTAATCTTTCTTTTATTAGGCAGTATTTAAGTAGGTTTGATCCCATTAATCCTGGCTTAAGTGAGCTTTTAAAATATTTCACAATTTTATGTCATCTTGATTTAGACATACACACTTAGGTCGTGTATGATATAAGCAGATACAATACATATGATTTGCTTGTGCTTATCTAATGATTTATACTGTTTAGTAAAATCAAATACAATCAGGATATCAATAAGTGTTTGAAAAGGGGCTAATGCGTCTGTTTCTCTTTAGAAATTCCTGTTCCAACTTTGAAGCTAAACACCCAGTGGTTAGATGTGTTCCCCACTGAGAGTGTGAAGTTGAGCTGTGAGATTCAGAGCAGCCTTGACTGGACATATACATGGTACAGAGGTGGTCAGGTGATCCAGGCTGATGGTACTGCTTCTTTTGAGTCGAATAGCGCTACTCTTTCCATCAGCTCTGCTTCAGATTCACATGCAGGGCAATATAAGTGCAAAGGACATCTCAACGGCAGGTCTGTCAGCAGCAAAACTAGTTCTGGACTTACTCTCGCAGTATATGGTGAGTTTTCTTTTTTTTTTTTAATTTGACAGAAAAATTAGCTAATGTGACACACCTGAAGAGTAAGCAAGTGGAGAAAGGGGAATCTATAATTAGGAATGTTTTCTTAATTATAGGTATAATTAAGCATTTTTGGCGATTTGGGCAGGGGGGTGGTGTTAAAAGATAACACTACTGATGTCATTGGCGTGTTTGTCTACCCTCAGGTGAGAAACCCAGTGTCATTCTGACGCAGGATCCAGAGTATGAGGTGATGTTCGCAGGGGAATCAGTCTCTTTCAGCTGTAACATTAATGTCTCCTCTGGATGGGAGTACCTTTGGCACAAAGATAACATTCCACTCCCTGAAACTACAAACAAGTATTCGATCAGCTCTGTTGTAAAAACAAATAGCGGATCATATAAATGCCGAGCAAAAAGAGGAAGGAATCAAGTCTTCCAGGCCGACTCGCAGGCTATACACCTTAAAGTTAATGGTAAGTTTCTGTTGACTTCCTCCAAATATTTATTTGCAGTGTGCAGGCATTGACTGAGTTGAAGTGCATCTCTGGTCAATTATGATCCTATTACTCTATCTGGCTGGTCAGATTTTTTTATGAGAAAGTTAACAGCTGCTGATATCACATAATACACATGCATTTCTTCTTGTTTGTGTGTTTAGAGGAGAAGCCTAAGCCCTCAGTGACTCAAAAGCCAAATGTTGACAAGGTGTACACTGGAGAGTCAGTGTCCTTCGACTGTGCACTTGAAATCTCATCGGGTTGGAAGTATTCCTGGTACAAAGATGGAGTGCCACACACTAACGGCACTAGTTTTACCATTTATGATGCCACTTCATTGAACAACGGGATCTATAAATGCATGGCCATAAGAGATAAAACAAGTTTCAATACAGAGCATAGTGATGGACAGATCTTAAATATATCTGGTGAGCCAAAGAAAGTTACTTTGTGTTGTCATGTTGTGATGTGTATTATTTACTGCTGACACAATCTGTATTCACGTTTTTAATGCTGTATAATGTCATGGTGAAAATCAAATGAAAAGAGCTTATCTTTAAGGGTATTGAAAGTGGGCTAATGTGTGTGTCCATTTTTAGAAATCCCTGTTCCATTGTTGAAGAAAGACAGCCGGTGGTTGGATGTGTTCCCCAATGAGAGTGTACACATGAGCTGTGGGATGAAGGAGATCAGATCTGACTGGACATATACATGGTACCGTGATGGTCAGGAGATCTACCATGGTAATGCTGTGTCTATTGGCTCGGATGGAACCACTCTGTCCATCAGATATGCTTCAGTCTCGCAACGTGGACAATACAGCTGCTCAGGAAAACTCAAGAGCAGGCCTGTCAACAGCACCCTCAGTCCTGTAGTAACACTTGATGTTTACGGTGAGGTTTTTCCCCTTTTTTCCTTCGTTTTGACTCAGTTCTTTAGATTAATACATTAAAATAGTTTTATCTTGAATCCTGTCACACTGATAGATGTGGCTTGTGGGATTTTTACGTTAAGCACATTATTTTAAAAGAATAGTTGGACATTTTAGTTTGACATTTTTGCTAATAGTCCGATGAGAATATTGATACCACTCCCAAAATGTCAAATGTCAAGTATAAGGAAATATAATTTCAGCATATCAAAATAGCCACTGAAAGCTTCTCCTTACTCTGGGCTGTGCAGTTTGATTTACATTAAAATGCTATCATACAGCATCATAACAGCAATGCCATTATTTCATTATTATTAACCCTCAGATACAAAACCCAGTATCATACTGGTGCAGACTCCCAACTACCAGCTGATGCACACTGGAGATTCAGTCACCTTTAGCTGTCACATTAATGTCTCTTCTGGATGGGAGTATCTGTGGTACAAAGATGACACTCCACTTGCTGTAACTAGAGACTATTATACCATCACTTCTGTTGTCATGGCAAACTCTGGATCATATAAATGCCAAGCTAAAAGAGGAGGGGCGGAAGTCTTCCACACAGATAAGACTCAGCCTTTAAAGCTCAATGTTGAAGGTAAGTTTTCGTTGACTTCCCTCTGACATTTCTCTGTACGTATGCAAGTGTTGAATGTGTTTATCAAAGTTTTAATTGTGTTGCTGCAGAACGGCCGAAGGCGGTTATAGACCTGTTAACTGGCTGGTCGGAGGTCTTTTCCACTGACAGCCTGATACTCAAATGTGAGGTGAAGGAAAGCCAGTACATATGGAACTACACATGGTAATGCACATCAAAAACACCAGTTTATACTATGTAGGAAAATTTTATTTATTTGCATGTATACTATGTGGATGAAAATTAAAACATACTAAAATTATGCAGGTACAAAGCAGGGCAAGAAATCAATCTGACGCACTCTGAGAAATATACAGTCACACCCCAGAATAACCCTGAGCAGACCTTCTACACATGCCGGGGCATTCGCACCGGGAGTCCATCCTACTCCACAGACAGTTATTCTTTCGCAACCAAGAATCTTCGTGAGTACAATCAAAGTCTGGAAGTTCTTAGTTTTTGCCCTACAAGTATTCTCTCTCACATTCAGTTTTTTATCTCTAGTTTTGAAGAGGAGGGTGCTTCTTTCCATCTCTGGCTGTCTCTTCTTTGGCATCATTGCTGTCTTCATTGGATGCATTATCCTCAGAGTCATCTCCAAACCAGGTTTGACTTAAGTTTTAGTGTCTTTTTGAGTGCACGGTTTTACTAAATGCGGCATCCTGACTGCTTCAGAATATATGAACATAAGCTAATGTCTATTTTAGTTACAATGAAATGACCTAGTTTCCTTTCTGATCATACAGCCGATGATGATGATAAGATAGAGGAGACTGAGCTGTTTCTCACCATGGCTCAACTGAAGGACCGTAGCGGTATGTTGACACAAGCTGGTGGCCATTTCCTCATATGCTGCATATACAGCCCGCCTCACCAGTGATTCATTTCGGGGGTTTTTTAACTGACAGTTTGTGAAACTACCTACTGATATTTTCAAGTTGAGATCTGACTTTCATAGTTTGCCATTAGCTGTTGGTGCTCTTGTGTTTAAGTTACCTCCTCCCTCCTGCAGATGCACCCAGTCCAATGGTTGATTACATCACTGATGAAACCCTGAATGCTCCATCTAAAGGTAAAGAACCCATAGATAAGAAATGCAGATGATTCAAAAATGATTACTATATTGTGTTATGAAGGTTCCCTGGGCTCATCCCTTATTGACAATTTATCTGTGCTTTGTTGCTCTTTTTATAAACAATTTGACCTGCAGAAGGGGATGAGAATGGCAAGATTTGCAGTGAATCAACACCACTACCAATAGCCTCACAGGAGGACCAAGGTAATTACAAATGCACTTTCCCAATTTAACATACATACTCTCTATGATGATGGGTGCAGTGCCAGTTTCTAATAGCTGAGGTATAATGTTTTACTCATCCACCTTGCTCATCCACATCTTGCTCTTTATGTCTTTCTAGCTGTGACGGCTGAGGGCCTTGACGCAGCAGAAAACAACGGTGGGATGGTTTCCTTTAAACAATAAGTCACTGAAGATGTATTTGCTTCATTTTAGCAGAGAGCTGTTAAGAAGGCTTTAGACTTGCAAACAGCCCTGTGAGACTTTAATTATCATTGCGCACCAGAAAACTGAATTTTTGGATGGATGAAAATGGGAGAAGCAATTGTGCAATGCTTACCACTAGCAGGATAAAAAATGTAAATCTGTTGGCATGTTTGCATTAGTCTTAAAGTACAGCTGATGCTGATTAGCATTCAGTCATGAGTTTTAAAGGTCAATAGTTTCAGAGGTGTCCTCTCATGACCTATGTGGACAAGTAGAAATTTTGAGCCATTTGTGGCGCTAGATGAAAAGTCAAATAATCACTAAATTCACTGTAATTAACTGTACTAAATTTCTTTGGAATCTATCAAATAGTTGTTGAGATATTACACTCTAGACCAAAATGCTGGACCACTGTCAGATTGATGTGATCATATAAATGTGTACTGTTATTCTGTAGAAAATATTGCTTGGTTGCACAACATTGTTTAGAATTGTACATTTTTTAATCCACAGCACTGTATTAATGAATTGTACTGTACATAAGTGATGAACTGTAAGAATTTCTCTTCAGTTAGTGTTTCAATTCTTATAACAAACACCAGATGTCAGTAGATATAAGTTGGTTTTCAAAGCCTATTTAATGCTGTAAATGGTTGTGCAATGAATGTTATTGCTTTGTTATTCTACAGCGACCAGATCCTGCATCCATATATTTTTTTAAAATAAGTAATATGTTATAGAAATGCCATTTTAAGCATTTTGTGTCTATCTATGAAATTATCAAAATAAAAAATATAAAACGTTGCCACAAGTGTTCATTCAAACAAATACTGATCTGCACCATCAGATGTGACTGCAAGAAACACATTTTCAACCAGTGGGAATTTCACAAGTAGGCCGATTTGCGGTTCAGTCAGTGGGGAGATCTCGTCCATCAAGTGGACCTGTGACAGTAACAAGACAGTAGACAAGAGACACAAGAAAAAGAGAGTTATTATTAACACACACACACACACACACACACACACACACACACACACATCTTTAAATCAAAATGCCCACAAAAGGTGTGTAGATATAGGACTCACATCTACTTGAGGATATCAGCCAGTTTCTCCATATAGTAGTCATAGTTCTCCTGACAATCCTCCCAGGGTGTAAAGCTCTCGTCCTCCTTCTCCACATACGTGTCCCAAACAAGCAGGAAATCACGCGGCTTCATCATCCTCAGTTTGCAGCCGGCGCTCACCAGGGCCTTCAGCCCTTGTATTATCTCCGGCTCTTCCCACTCAAAGAGACGAGAGCAGAAAATGCAGAGACGGAGCTTTTTGTGCTGTTGGAGGATCTTGGCCAGCTTGGCTGCACAAGCCACGCAGGGACTGGATGATACGTACCACGTGACATCCAACTCCTGAGAAGAGTTGCAGTTAGGGAGCACCTGGAAAGATAAAAGAGTGAGGATTTATTGAGGTATAGAGGAGATAAATAATCATGAAAGGAGTGCAATTGTTTGCAAACTAAATAGAAATTAGACCTCCCATGATGTTCACATATGTGCAACATGATGCTACAGTAAGAACAGCTGACTGTGCCAGCATTCATTACCTGTTGAAAGAAGGCCTCTTCAACGTGAGCTGTGGCATGTTCATCTTCCATATAACCTTTCAAAGGCTCTGTGCTGCCTCCTGCTGTATCCACTCTGTAGCACAGTAGGGTCTTGTTCCTCCCTGATGAGTACTCCACATTTCTGAACTGAAACTTGAAGTAGAACGGGCTCATCTGTTCCCTGGTGGAGAGTGAAATTGAGAGTTTCCATAAATCTAATATTAAGCTGTTTTATTTTCAGTGAAGTGTTTCACAAAACACTTTTTGTTTGACAGCACTGTCATCACCATGAGAGTTTTTTAGTGCATGAAGGTTAGATTGGCAACACAGAGTGAAAAACCCTGCCAGCATGATGCTTCTTTAAACAGTGGTTTCACCGTTATCTGTGACCTTTAATTGTGGTGCATTCAGGTGAAAAGGCATTCGTTTTGCTTGCAGAGCACCATGAGCATGAGTCACTTATTTTGTGATGAATTTGTCAACCATCAAAGACACAGTAAGGCGATAATAAAAGAGTAATGACAGCGAGACCTCAGCGTAGACTAGGGTGACACAGTGAATAGAATATTAATGAGGATACCACTGAGTAAACTGATGTTTCTATAAATATTATTGACTTTCAAATCATCCCATGAACTGTGGATATGCCATGCCCTTCATGATTCAGGCACTGTATAAAACACATACCTAACCTGCCTTTCTTTATTAATCCATTATTATATATAATACATGTATAGCCACATGGATAACACAAATAGATATGTTACAGCTTTGACATCAAATAGTGAATACTCAAAGGAAAAAGACTGGGGGGCAGATGCTAGGCAGAGAGATATAGCAGGGGCCGGCATCTGTGTCGACTCTGTGACTCATCCCTATTCTTACCACTGGGTTAATAATGATGGCAGGTGCAAGTCATTAGTATCCTTCCTCACTGAAATCAAGTATAGCACACAGGCATATAAAAAGACAGGAAAAACAACTTTTACTCCAAAAGAAATCCACATAACCAAAAAATGGATGTGTGAAAGAGCAAAAACAGGTTAGTAAGTGGGACACACTGACTCTAACTTCTTTGTGGTGTATGTATATAATCTTACAAACCCTGTGACGATCTCAAACGGTGGCAGTTCGATGGGCTGAAACTCTCCATTTTCTTCACTGTTCTGCGCCTCTGCTCCTGTTGCCCCTTCACCTTCCCCATTACTCTTCTCTTCATTCGCCTTGGGCTTCTCGGGGGTCTTCTCTGGCTTTTTCGTGAGCTTGTCAGGCTTTTTCACAACTTTCTCCTTCCCCTTTTCCTTGTCTTTATCCTTCTCATCATTTGTTTTGTTTTCCACCTTCTTCTCTTTCTTCTTAACACTGAACCGGCTGTTTCTGTCGGCCATGATTTTGTGTGAGTGAGTGAGAGTGTTGGATAAAGAGAGGGAGGGAGCGCGAGAGCGAGAGAGCCAGTGTAAGTGGAGTGATAACCCTAGTGCAGTTACAGAAATAGATCCTATTGTGTGCTGTGGTCTGAGTCACAACATGTGCATGCCTGGCTGGGGCAGGGGGTAGGTGGCTCAGTTAACTCACTCCCCCCCTCTTTCCATGCCCTGACTGTTAAAAGACCAAAGGATGATAAAAGGTTAAGTGCCCATGTGTTGCGTGAGGAAGGACATACATTTCTTCCACACTTTATAGTTACCACATTAAGAAAGGAAACTTCTGTATTTTGTGTATAAATATGCAACACAACAAGGAGTAGCTCTTTAATCCACCAGACTTTCTAACTATCAAAAGGTCAGCAACAGGCAGGTTATTAATAACGATGCTTAGTGTGTGTGTGTGCATGTGTGTACAGGGTAACCAGGGTTCTCTTGATACTGAACACCACTTTTCTTTGTGCCAAATCTGATGTCCTGGAGGCCTTTGGCCCTTAGCAATACACCAAGGCCAGCTAAAGGGTTCCCCAAATAGAGCAAGACTGGGAGCAGTGCAGAACAAACAAATACAAACACACAATGTGTAGGAAGAGTATTTGTCTGTTTGCAACGAATAAGAGTGCAAGAGTGTAGTGTGGCCCAGTGTGCATGTGCCCGTGAACAATCAATCTATGAAATCACCCTGCATCAATATGGTCCTCTGCTGAGGCCATTGTGTGGGGGAGGGCAAAATTGGTTTTGTAACAGTGTGTGTATTTTTATGCGTGTGTGTGTCTATGTGTGGACGGAAAATGGCTTTCTGCACTGCAGATGTAATAACTTGAGGCATAAGGGAGAGGGCGGGAAGGAGGGGGCAGTTCAATTACAATTTCCTCCCCTCCTTCAGTCTCACTCTCTGCCAAGTAATTCATTTCAGAGGCAATTACCACCGCAGCCCAGCCTGCTTGTCTAACTCAAATGGATGAACTGTCACAACCGGGGGGAGGGGCGGCGGGTGGGGGGGGGGGGGGGGGCAGAGATGCTTCAAGCTGCTCCACATACTCACAAACGACAACACACCCGTGGGATGAGCAGCAAACACACTTTTCAAAGATAAACACGCTGACACACACGGATATCTAGCAGCACATCTAAATCCACAGAGACATCCTGGGGTGATAATCATTGAGATCACAGCAGTCTTTGATAATTATGATCTATGAGGGAAATCTCATTGTATCTCACGCAGATTGAGGCACTTCTTCTGAAGTGGTTTTCAACAACAACAAAAACAGTTATACTTGGATGTAAGCTGTGCTGCAGTGGGTGAAAAGGAGATATAATCCTTGTGACAGTCCTTGTAATCAGATCTATCCAGTCATCTTCAAATTGACTGATGTTGTTTTCTACTCATTATTCTAGTTCATTATTAATCACAAAACATTTATCAATGCATTCAGGCAGTTTGTAACTTTGGAGAACAAGAAATGCAGTAGCTGCATATATTTTTCTGTTATCTAAGTCCTTCAGCATTAAGGTTTTGTGTCTAGTTGGCTGTGAGATAAAGGACCATGTAGGATGTGACTGCTGCCTGCCTGCTGACTCAAATTTAACTGTAATGGAATTACTTGCAATTACCCAGGCTCCCCACCAACCCAGCCCAGAGTAACAGAGTCCCTGAATAACGGCAAACACACACTGCAACATTCACAGTTTCTCCTTCAAAGCGATGCCCTGCAAAGTGGTTCCAAAATATTTCAGGGAGGTCAGACAAAGCAGTCGTGCCACACACATCTTTTTTTTTTTTTCTGGGGCAGACGTAGGGTCAAACCCATTTCAATTCCTCAAAGTTCAGAGGCAGAAACGGACATGAAATTGAAAAAGGATAAAAGTGCTGATAATAAAAAATGAAATGGAATTGACCTCCACTCTGACAGAGCACATGTGGAGTTATAGAGGACTGGCAGAGGAAAATATAAATGAATTAGAGTAGAAAAAAAAAGAGAGATATGAAGGAGATTTCATCTTTTCTCCAATAGCGTAAAAAAGGTGTGTAACGTACACACATGCATGAGTGCACTCATGTCTGCAAACTGCACACACCTCTGCAGTAGGAAGTGAAACTCATTTATTATGATGTCCCAGTGATGAGGCATACATACAGAGAGAAACAAGAGTAAGTGGATGATGCACTGTCATATTGTTAAGCAGCCGATGCCTTCCATTTCTCAATCATTTAAAAAAACGATGTCAAATGACTTAATCACAACCTGTAGGGTCATTACATATCAGTGAAAATAAATCATATGCTACAATATGCAACGATTGACCGTTTGTTTTGTCAGTGGGTTAATTGTTGGCTGGTAGAATACAGACAAAGGCTGTCTGTGGGGTTGGGAGGATAGAGAGTGGGGGCTTTGTTGTCTTGTGTTTGTCTGATGATCCTGATCAAGCAAAAAAATGTCAAAATAAAGGCTTTAGTATTGATCTGCTTTTAGTCTCCTTGGTCCAGAACATGTGGTTTGATAGTCCGTATGCAGGCTACATGGTAAACAGAAAGCAATCCACACCTACTGAAGTCTGGAAAACCCTTCTCAAGAATGGAATAGGGGCCTCGGCTCTGAACTCTGGGTAATTAATTCCATCTCATATCAACTGATGCATTATGAGGACTATGTTATGGTTCTAGCTCAGTTTCTTTAGAGAGGAAATAGACATTAGTATCCAAGAAGTAACTTTACTGCAGGTTTAGAGTCTCCATTTGCTACTAAGGTCAAAGAATTGCTTCATTCTTAGCTCTAAGTCCATAATAATCTGTAGTTGGCTTTGAGGTAGATGAGAGTCTCCAGGTTCTTTGGTAAGACGCAGCCTCTCTCTGGCCGCAGATAGCGGCCAGCACTAGTGAAAATGCTCTCCACCACAGTGCCACAAGCAGGTATGGTCAACGCCCTTTTGGCCACCTGGGCAAGTAGAGGAAAGTCAATTGCTTTACGCCGCCAGTAATGCAAAGCCTCCTCGTCTGTGGGTTCCTCTCGCAGGTAGATGGCCATCTCCTGCTCTAAGCTCTTAGCCTGTGTCATTGGTCTCTGCTTGATGAAAGAGAACAGCTTACAGGGCCGAGAGAGCGAGGAGACTGGAGATGGAACTGGGGCTGGGGGAGTCTGGGAATGAGGATGTACGTCTGTGTTGGGGTCTGTGGGGCTGGAGGCTGTGGAATGTTTGGATAACTCCTCTATAAGAACTTGTCTGTGCCAGTCAGGGTTGCTGCTCCAAGTGAGCTTGAACTGGGGGTCCAGGGTGGTGGCAGTGATGTAGAGGGGGTCCTCCAGGATCGGGGCCAGCCGACGCTCTACAGCCCGGCTGAGGCTCCCTAGGAGAGAGGGGCAATGGGGGGTGGACGTCTCAGAGAGATGTTTGCGAAGGCCCAGAACACATGGCAGAGCCAGGCTGATGGACACATGTCTGTCTGTGTGTATGTCTGCCTGTCGGTCTCCATGCACCATGTCCCAGGCCTCAGTGAAGGGCTCCAAAGTGTCAGTGAGCTCCCTCAGCAGGGCTCTCTCTGAACCACCCAGTGCAAGTTCCCCCGGACCACTCATTTCCTCCAGGAACTCCACTGAGTCTAGCAGCCGCCGAAGCACCTGCATCAACACAAACAACAAAAGTTTAACATTTCTAAAACAGTGACTCACTTGTCAAACAATGAAAATACTCTCTTGCTTCTGTTCTTGTGGAAAATCTACCATTTCTCACAGAATAAAAACCGTGTTGAAACAGCTACATAATCAGTCTATGCAATGAATATTATAGACACATACCTTTTAGTAAATATGTCTTAGGACAGAAATATTACATACCTTAAGCTGAGCAGCCCAGTCTCTTACTGCAAGAGGGGGATTACCTGGTCCCCCCATCATCAGCCCTGGAACATCAAACACCTGGCTGAGTTTCTCTGGTGGGACAGCCGAGGTAATGTAGTTGTAGAAACAGGCAGCCTTGGTCAGTGCGGAGGAGAGCTGTGAACTGGAGCGCAGCCCCTCCCTGACACACTGTTCAAGAGAGCGAGAGAAACAGTCCACACGACAAACACCCAGACCCTGCTCCCACGAGTCCTCCCATGCTCCCTCCTCTCCCCTGTCACTATGGCCATTCCTAATGCCCTCCTCGGCATCGTTACCATTTTCCACCTCTTCTTCGTCGTCGTCATCTTGCTCGTTAGCAAGAGGAGGTGAGACCAGGAAACCGGGAAGACAACATGGCTTTATTGTGGTTGTGACCGGGAAAGGGTCCGCAACAACGCGAAACGCTCTCCCTGACACGCCGTGAGAGTGACATACTTCATCAAAATCTGAAAGAACACGACTCCCAGAACTGCCCCCACTCAGGGGAAGGCATGCCAGGAGAGCTGAACGCATCTGCCAGTCAGATGTTAGAAAGTGGCATGTGACGCCGAGGTACCTACAGGAAGAGAGAGAAGTGGACTAATCAGCGAGGGAGTAAAACCGAGGTGTCACTGTTCTGTTTTTGGTTGATTTCACCTCCTTACCCTGAAGTGGCTCCAGATAAGCCCCTCCGGAGATCCAAGCTGAGACTGAGAGCATGAGCTGAGGCCAGGGCCTGACGGGTTGCCAGCTGGGCCTGGTAGGCATAGGCTGGGAGGAGCTGGCTCTGGATGTAGTGCTGGGGCTCTGGAGTGTACCGCGGCTCCAGGAGCTGAAGCAGCTCTCTGAACCCGTGATTTTCCACTATGGACACTGGTTGCAGATCTTGCACGATCATCTTAGCTATCGCCTCAGAGATCAGAACCTATGGTGACAAAAAAAAAAAACAACATAAATGACCCTTAGCAGACGATTTCGGCGCAATGCCACAACCCATAATGTAACACTTGCTGTAGGATTTCATAAAAAGTAGGTCGGTTATTTGCATCTCAAGCGACGATGGACTATAACGCACACCTGACGTGGGTCATGTCTGTCAAACCTGGTCACCCCTCCTCCTCCAGAACCTCCTCCTACTCCTCCCTCCAGAGTTCCCATCCCTCCAACACCTCCTCCTCCTCCTCCTCCTGTACTGATTGGGAGAGTGTAGCGGGTATTCCCTCCATTGGTGGTGGTGAAACTGTGCAAGGAACCAGAGGAGTAACCCTCTCTCTTCATGTCTTTTCTTTTCACAAAGTCATCATACATAGCCTGGTGCTTTCGCTGGATGGGAGAGAGAGAGAGAGAGAGACGGCCACAACAATGTTACTCGTTTACAGATAGAGCACTTGATTCACTGTTTATGTGTAACCATGTCTACACCATACTGCCTTGTCTTAATAGGCTATCTGTGGGAGGAGATATAGACAAGTATGGGCAAATCCCCCCTTGTAGAGAAGCAACAGACTGTCTTTACAGTCAGCTGACACTGTGTATTACAGCCTACATGAAAAAGATGCTGTGGGACCAGCAGTTTCAGCTGATGATGGCAGAAATATGACAACACCAAGAATACGTGTAGATATTTCCTCCCCTCATGTCAACAAGGATATAATCCATTTCATTTTGAGAGCATTACCTTGAGATGCGTTACGAAGTTGGACGTGACACTCCGCTTCGCCTGGATTCTGGTGCCACAAGCCTTGCAGTTGGACTCGATTTTGCCATTTTCACCCTCAAAGACAATATTAAAGTAATCCAGAATAGACACCTTCGAAACTGACGCCATTGGAGCCAACAGTTCGCCCGCTCCCAAGTAAAATCAACTTGCGATCAAGGACAATCTGAGTCTGAGGTATCAATCTCACCTCGCCTCTTCTCATGAGCGCAGGCCAGCGTGTTTACGTCCCAATCCCTGATCACACATGAAAAAAAAAATGTTGATGCCAGATGCGCAGACAAAAGAAAAATTGAATCCCAAGCAGGAGTTGCGTCGCTTGCACAAATCGGCCACAATCAGGCTACACGGGCTGCTGCGGATGTCTGGGAATATCAATAATATAATCGAGGCTACATCCGTTGTTTTCTACGCTGCCATCCGCCGATCGGACGCAAGTGAAGTGGGCAGAGCGATGTGTTTCATGGAGGCATATAGACAGTATTATAATTGGACCAGGAAGTACACACAATAAACGGGAGTTTCGCTCTCAATTTCGACAGTTCCCGGCAATGTTCGGCTGTCCCCAGCCAGGCTGGATAAGAGGGTGGTGGCACTCAATTATGCTCTTGTCCCTATAATAGGAGGAGGCAGTTTTCCTCTGATAGCATTTCCAATAGGATTTGTAATTAAGACCAGATTTCTGTATTGATAATAGAGTAAAAATAGGCTACTTATGTTTGAGTGGTTGCTATATTAAATGAAACATACTGTACTGTAATGTTAAAACATTACAACAAATACCATTTATTGAATGGGTTCAAACACTTTCTGTTCATATTTATGAATTAATACAAAGTACAACACAGATTTATTGAGCCTGAGTAAATCCTCAAAGACAGCATTCACAGTCACATCCATCTACTACACATTTATTAGTCAGACAGTCAAAACAGCACAAGTAATAATTTATTACAAAGGAATTGTCAAGTAAGAACTGTCAATCAGTGATCTGCACTTAAAAATCCACCAGTTGGAGTTTGATGGGCCCTGAAACATAACCTACTGACTCCAATCTGTCACTCTCTGTGGCCGCAGATCAGATCACACCCAGCCTCCATTTGATAGTTATTTAATCTGCCACCTTGTCCAACTGAGCTGCTGAGGTTTTCTCCCGGAGAGTGTGTTTGTCTTTCATGCTGTGCATCAGGTCCTGTCTGGCATTCAAAACTGCAGTCTGAAGGGTTGCAATCTCAGCAGACAGCTCTATTACTGTAATGTGGCAGAAAACAGGAGGGAAGATGGAGGATGAGGAGAGGGATTAACATTGGTACACAAAGAACTGTGTCAGCAGTTTCATCTGGCACACATGTATAAAAAAAAATACCACTGTCACCAATAAAAATTTCACTGCTCTTCTTTATATACCTAATTAATAGTGCCATGTTATATGCAGTTTTTTTCATTTTGTACACTTATGCTCTCAAATCAAGTTCTTTTCATCTAATGTTACACTTTTATGTAGTGTATGTCTCTACAATTAATTACTTTATCTGTGGTGACTGATGAGGGCAGCAGGAACAAAACATCAATCTCTATGAGGCTATACACTATACATTCCTACTTTCTGAACATATACAAGAATCTACTGTAGCCCTGAGTGCTCAACGCACTGCGACTAAAGAAAACACATGCAATTAGACAAAAAACAATCAAATGAAGAAAACGTTTTCACCAATTTTAAAAAACACATATGCAGCATAACAAATGTGGCAAAGATAGAAAACAGACAACACAAGCCAATACAGAAACGCTGCAAGTTGCACAAAGCAAAACTGAACTGAATTATAAACAATTTAAGTTCGTAAGGCAAACAAAAAACTTATGAACACACTCTGATGCTCGAATTGCAGCCACGGTTTACTCGATGAATTAGCCTGATATGGGCTATGTTGGTCTGTATCCCGCATGAACTCATAAATCCTGTGTACTCAGTCTATTTGAAGGAAGGATAACACTTGGTGTATAGAAGATATCTGAAATAATATCTGAATCATGCAATCAGAATGTTGAAATGAAAATAAACTTAATTGTTAGCTCATATTCTGACACCACGGACGAGCAGTCAACTTTAGAGCGTGTGGGGTATTTGGCTGTATTATCTGTATTTGTTTTCTGTATTTGGTTGTGTTGTTTGTGTTTGCAGTGTGTTTTGTTATGCGGCACTTGTGTTGTCAAATTGGTGAATCTGCCCTTGTTTTATTCCTTTTCAGGCAGCATGTGTTGCAATATTGGTGCAGATGTTTTCTTCATTCGCTTTGTGTTTTCATCTATTTGCAGGTGTCTTCTTAAGCTGCAGCCTTAAGAATCTCATGAAAAATAAATGAATGTAATGGGGATGTAATGTTGTTTATGGTTGTTGCATTGTTATGTGCTGCTTTTGTGAAAGAAAACTATCTATCTATCTACTATCTGTCCTTAGCAATATCTAGTATGTACATATTAAATCAGAAATGATTACTTAACCTTGGATTTAATATAAAGTAATCACATATTAGTTCAGAGCAGATTTGAGTGCTTCAATTTAAAACCAAAACAAAGTATAGACTCATTTGGAAATGTAACATCATACCTTGCTTGAATGACGTCTGTGCTTGTTTAAGGGACTGTGGCACCAAAATCCCAAACCATTTCAGTGGGTCTTGCTGAGGATTCTGCTCAGTTTTTCTTACAGGAGGAACTTCAGGAGCTTTCTCACTACTTGCTTCTTCGCTAGCCTCTTTTTCTGCAATGTCCTTTTTTGATTTTATTCTTCTCCTGACACCTGTGAAATGAAATAAAATGATTATGATGAATGAATGATGAATGTAATTAGTTCAAGGTGGATGTAAACAACATACATTTTTAACACCACATGGACCGTGTCAGACTCACCTTCTTCTTGAGGGCCAATATCCTCTATTGACCTGTCATCTTTTCCAGACTCATTACTACAAGTTTGTGAAACTCTTTCTGTGCAGAACTCCATCTTGCCATTGTCCAGTGATCTGAAACACAAAAATACAAGCCACAAAAAATTTTAATCTGACAGTCATGCAGTTGCTGTGAAAAACAATTAACCTGGGAGAATTAATTTCCATGGAGCGTTTCAGATTCCTTACCTTGCATGAACACAGACGAGCGGCTCAATCTCACTTGCATACTGAAGAGCTGAGACCTGTTTGTTTCCCATGGAATATCGTGCTTTGGACATGGAAAACCATCCCTGTGGAGAACACAACATGGTTACTTTACATTACAAATAGGTGCTAAAGTGGGTGAAGAGGATACAGGATAAAATACAAGGCTTCAAAATGTAAAAACTGAGTATGATAGAGTCAGAATAATCATGTGACATCAAAAAATGGCAGATAAGGAAATGAGTATCCTGCTGAGGGAGTAGACACATTACGATTGAACATAAAAGTTAACATTAGGGTTAAAAAAAAGAGAGAAAGACAAATATCAGCAGCAATGCTTGCCTATATTTCTGGTGCAGGAAATGAATCAAACTTGACTGTGGAGAATAGATTTGCTAATTTACACGTTTTAAGTGAAACATTCTTTGCCTTCTTAGGCACATCAGAAATTATAAAATAAACATACATCATGCTAAATATTTAAGAATGCATGTATATACATTTGAAAAGTAACTTAAGCAAGGTCAATGCTTGTTATAGGAAGAATTATTCCTGCTTATAGAGTATAATTCACATTAGGGCTGCAACTTGCAATTATCTTCACTATTAATATGAAGATTATTTTCACAATTAATTGGTAAATTGTATAGTCGGTTAAAAAAAAGTGAAAATTGCCCATCACTTATTTCCCAGAGCCCATGTTCACATATCAGATTGCTTGTTTTGACTGCAGAACCAGCATATTCTTACATTTGAGAGGCTGAAACTGGTGACTTTTTTGCAAACACTTAAATATCTGGTATTATGGCCCCTTTTGACCAATTTTTATCAATACTGAGTATATTTTAAACATATTTGTGACATTTTATTCACCAAAACCTGTTAGGATTTCTCTGAATCCATCTTTTCTTACATTCCCCCTCCCCTCTGTCCTCCAGCAGCCTGTTTCGGCTCTGTTAGGGTTTGCATACATTCCTAAACACACATGAAATCAGACGTAGACGTCTGAGGATGGCAGACCTGCTAAAAAGAAATTACAGGTAAGCTCTAGCGTTGTAATGTTTGCAGTGTTACCTGCTCTATGAGAGAGTTGAGAGTGGCTCGTTTCTCCTCCAGTAACTCCAGCTGGTCCATGAAACGGAGCAGCTTTTCGTCCAGTAACAGAGAAGATTCCTCCAATTCCGTCACACCCATGTCTGCTTGTTAAACTGGTTAAAGTACTTTCTCATATAGACTTTACAGTCGTCGTTTCTACTACAAAGCAGACATTAAAACAGACTTGCACAGACTGACCACAGAAGATCTTTACGACTTCCGCGTAGCATCATGTGACATATCACGTCACGTGATTATCACGTCCTTGGATTTTTTTTTTACTGTTAAGCCACAAATAAAATAACATCACTATGTATCAGTATTTCCAAATTTCCAAAAATACCACTTTAGCTCATTTGAAGTGATTTCTGAGTCAACAGTAACAAAGCCAGCTGTGCATTTGTAAATAAACCTGACGAACAGTTCATCTTGACTTTTTCTTGTCCTTGCTATTTATTTGGAGCTATATCTTGTAAAGGTATTACAAAATTGTTGGTGTATAATATAAAAAGTACAATAAATAACAAAAACGGTAGTTCCCATACCGGGAGTCGAACCCGGGCCGCCTGGGTGAAAACCAGGAATCCTAACCGCTAGACCATATGGGACTGTTAGAGACAGGTTTGATATCTATTATTTTTAAAGGGTGTTCGCGTACAATCTTTACTGACGTGTATCTGTATATTTCACTCAGCCCCCATCACTCCAATGAATATTTATATATAATACAATATGTAACCAGGAGATGAGGATTTAACCATCTCTGACAGTTAGTTTAACCTATACATGAAGGAGATAGCAGAGACAAGGTTTCCAAGGTTAAGAACAATTAGCCTATGTATATTAAATATACCAAGAAAACCTAAACACTAACATTATTAAAATCAAGGTATGGTAACAATTATGGCGACAATAAAAGCCATGTAAAACAATGTCAGGAGGAGCCACGGCCAAAAAAAATGGGAACTGTGTAAAGTAAGAACTATTAGTCAGGGGTGAGTCACTGTCTACCAAGCTGGGGAAGATTTAGAGGAAGACCCACTCTAGAGAAATGCAAAAGGTTGGTGAAGATACACACACATACACACACAAAACCCCCCACAAAACTAAAGATAAAGTGCAAGGTGCACACAGGAAACCACACTCAGCCGTGCAACAGAAGGAGCGGTTGCTTGGCGTACTATGCCCCGGTTTGAACAGGCCCACGACCCCCTTCCTGGATCAAGTTCTGGCCTAAAGCACAAAAAGAAGCATTAGGGTGGGCAGTTGGGAAATATAGATACATTTACTAATATTAAGAAAACCCCTCTTAAAAACTAGCGCCGAAATAAAAGATAAAACCTAGGCAAAACAACAGTCACTGCAAGAAAAGAAAAAAAAAACTATTATCAAAAGCACTAAATGGGTATTAAAGGAGGGAAATGGCTGTCACTCCAAAATAGTTAATATTTTAATTTAAATTATTTAAATAGTTAAATGAAACCTTTCGTGCAACTTCACGCTAACGTAAGTGTTAATATTAGAAATACATCAAATGTACGTATTGTAAACCTGCCTAACGTTCGCCAGTTCTTTTGACCAACGGCAAAGTTTGGTAAACGACGGTTAAGATGCTCCTCACCAAAATAACCGTCAGTGTCACTACGTCGCATAACATTCGTTCGCTTGTTAACGTCCTAACGTATTTTTGTTGGTTAGGTAACGTTACCTAGTTGACGGTCGACTGCTCTTGACAGATATTTCTACCAGAATATGGAGGATGAGTTCATTCTCCAGACTGGTTTATAAAGCCTTCTGTCAGTGTGTGTAGTATGACTCCTAGTAGCTCGCCGTGATCGTATAGTGGTTAGTACTCTGCGTTGTGGCCGCAGCAACCCCGGTTCGAATCCGGGTCACGGCAGGGAAAGCAATCCCTGACACGGCATGGGAGGACACTTTTTTCTTCCCCGTGGTATTACATCGAAAATGTATTTTGTGTAAATATTAATGAACATACAGACGGGTGACAAATTAAAGGAAAAACAGGTACAAGCCTCAATGCTCGGCCCCTCTCAGTGAGGGGATCGGGTGGCTTTGTTATGCTGTGGGGGGCATTTTGCTGGCATGGTTTGGGTCCACGTGTCCCCTTAGAGGGAAGGGTCACTGCAAATCAATACAAAGTTGTTCTAAAGTGATCACCTTTATCATATGATGAAACATTTCTATCTAATGGGAGTGGTCTCTTACAGGGTGACAATGCCCCAATTCACAGGGCACGAGGGGTCACTGAATGGTTTGATGAGTATGAAAATGTTGTGAATCATATGCTACGGCTATATACTGTGTTGCTGTGCATGTGACAATAAAAATTTTTTAATTCAATATTTTCACATAAAGCGTGCCAATTCAGCCTACACCCACCGGTGAAACGTTTTATGGATGGGGACGGTCATTGGGAGTAATTATATAAGAGACATATTTTCATTGGCGGTTGCCAACGACGACGTTCATGTTCCGAGATGAAGAGCCAATCAACGAGCCAGCAGATCGCATGTGCCGCTGGCTCTATGCATACAGTTTTCTGATTGGTCATTGCAATCTCAATTACCCGCCCTGTGCTCCAGTAAGTTCCGCGTTTGAGTTTCTCATTGATTGATATGACATGTAGTCAGACAGCAGCGGACACTTTGTTTTCTAATATTATTGCACTTATTTAATACTCTTTATTCTATACAGAGGTTAAACTCTTTGCAGCTGGACTCACCTTTTGGTAACATCACTGGTAAGCACAAAACACACACTTGCAGCATCATGCATAACCAGAAGCTTTTGCCTATTAATGAGCTCCTCAAATAAAGTACCTACATTTATGATAAATACCTAATGCATGCCAGTACAGTGCAGGGAGTGCACAGACAGGCAGCCATTAAATTGACTTATGCATACTGTCTTGGTTATATCCCATTGTTGTAATCAAACTGTAAGCCTGTTGGGGTTTGTTTTGTTGAGAGTGCTGACCATCCTTTCATTAAACAGATGATGGACACCGCTTCAGCAACTGGAGTTCTTCACCCCTACTGGCCACGGGACCTTTTAATTCCCACCTATGTGGCCAATGATCGATCTATGTCAGAGATCCTGGTATTTCTGTTTTCCGTGTCTGGGGTGTTTCTATTTGTGACCTGGCTGATCACCGGCCGGAAAACTGCCACCGGCAGGCTGGGGACATGGAGGCGTCTGGCTGTGTGCTGGTTTGCCGTTTGTGGTTTTATCCACAGCGTCATTGAGGGCTGGTTCTCGCTGTATTATGATATTATTCCAGGAGACCAGAGCTTCCTCTCACAATTGTGTGAGTACAAACAAGAAAAACGTGTTTAAAGAAAAACATATAACCATCATAAATTGTGATGTTGTATGCTGGAAGGGCTTGTTTCATTAATAGATTTCATATTTCTCTCTCACAGGGAAAGAGTATTCAAAAGGAGACAGTCGATATGTAATGTGAGTTCATCATTGCACATAATTATGTTTAAGTGTTGCAAAAAAACAAAAACAAAACAAAGCTGTGACTAATTGTACTATGCATGTTTCTTTTCTATCCAGAGCGGATAACTTCACTGTGTGTATGGAGACTGTGACTGCATGGTTATGGGGACCATTCAGCTTTTGGGTTGTGTTTGCCTTCTTGACTAACAAGCCCTACAGATTTGTTCTGCAACTCATTATTTCATCAGGTAGGAGGGTGCAATTACTATAAAATTGGTCACTCTATGACTCTGTTAAACTGCAATATGAAGGGAAATGATTCCAGCCACCCTTGGGTTGTTAAACCGTCTTTAGTCTGAGAGATAAACTGTAAATATTCAAGCAGATCTACTAGCATCTCTTGACTTCACAGTAAAACTGTGGTTACATTAAGACCTACAGTTACCTCCACAACTTCTCTGAATCCAATAAATTGCTGTGTATCACATCTATATGTTAAGTCATGTTACATAATCTCTTTCCAGGTCAGCTGTACGGAGTAGTGCTTTACTTCTTCACGGAGCAAAGAGACAGCTTCGCTCACAGTGAGCTGGGACACCCGATCTACTTCTGGTTCTACTTTGTGTTCATGAATGTGCTGTGGGTCGTCATACCAATGACGCTCATCGTGGACGCGTGGAGACAGCTGTCGGCAGCCCAGACGCACGCAGACAACACAAAGTCACACAAGTCTAAGAGGAACTGAGGAGCCACAGGAAGACCTGACTGTGGGACTGTAGGACACTGACTACAGGAGACACAAGGGACAATGCAACTGAAGAAGACAAACAATTATACACTAATGCACTGTGTTGTTGAAGAGCAGTGTTCAGAAACGATTTGATAATGCAAATAAAATGTTAAATTTTTTAAGTTTGGTGTGTCATTTTATACCTGTTGAATTACTGCCTTTTTAAAATTTGAATATCCAATAAACTGAATTTCATTTTAAAGTGCAGTTTGTTCTCTGTTCATAAGACAAACAAGCTTTGAATGTTTCTGACTTTGTGGAGCCTCAGACAGAGGACCAAAATAAATCTGTTTTCTCAACACCATGTTCATTTTTACAACTTCATAATAGGACTGAACACTGCATCAGGTGCCTCTTTCTCACCTGCAATGCAGATCTAAGTATGTGGTTGAGGTGTTAGTGTTTGTTATTTTACAAAACTACTGTCAACATTCACTGTAGTAAGAGGTGTAGCTATAATCCAATCAATTAGTTATAGTTAATACCATTGACTGTATATAAAGAGTCTCAACAGTTGGCCAATATGGGATTTTCGATTTTTGACTCCTTTTATCAGGCTGCCATTTTGTCCATTCATTTCATTAAAATTGAGCTTAAACTAAACTAGAAGACAATTGAAACAGAGTAAACTTCTTGTCCGGATTGGTTTGTGAATATTAATTTATATTTACACGGTAAATATAAGATGCAGACCTTTCAAACCAAGTCATTAAAAAGCGTCTAATGAACCACGGCGCGTATACACAAGTACGTGGTTAAAATAGTTGCAATTTCGATATCGCGCCACCAGCTCTAAGAAGAGACCGATACCGTTAACCGATACCGCGCCGAAATAGCTCAGTTGGGAGAGCGTTAGACTGAAGATCTAAAGGTCCCTGGTTCGATCCCGGGTTTCGGCATTTTGCCTCGACAATGCACTGGTGCACAACGGTGATAGAGCACTATGTGGGGTTGACTGATAAAGCCTGACATCTTGTGGTCGACTAGAAGAAATACATCTGCGTCGATAATTTGAGGGCTTATTTTCATGTTTGCAATACCACCTTGATGTTACTCCCAGATGAGTACATTCATTGCTCCAAAACAAACTTTCCACGTGTTTTTTTTTAAACTTTGAAGTTATATTCAGTCAACTCACACACATGTTTACAAACACTGCTACAGTTTCTAAATGCCTGTACCGATGCAACCTTGCAGACTTAGATTCTTTTTATCTTTTTTTGTATTTCTTCAACCTTAATTTTAATTCTTGTAAAGTTTTAATACCTGTGCATTTATGATACCATTTCAACAAGCCTGGGAAACACAATTTAATTACTTCAGAGGTAGCATCTGATACTGAAAAGAATAAATGTAACTGTGGTACAATGACAAAGATCCTCCTTCTCCTTGAAAACAGTTGAGTTGGAAGAAAAAGGGGAAATCATGAAAATAAGCATACAGTTTTATTGATAATATTTGATACTTGACTGATAATATTTAGTTCTAGCTAAACATTTTGCTGAGTCTCAGTCCCAACTGTGCATTTGTCTTTTTCTCTCTACTTGCTATGTCTTTAAGTGCCTTCAAAGCAGCAGGTGATTCTGGCTGGAGCTTCAGCAGTTCCCTAAATGCCTGCCTGGCCTCCTCCAGCTCATTCAACATCTGGCAGGCCTGGCCCAGCCGGTACCAAGTTTTAGCCCCAGCAGGTTCCAGCTGTGTGGCCTTAGCAGCGCTGTCCTTCGCTCGTTCTGGCTGGTTCAGTTTGAGCTGGCACAAGGACAGGTTTGAGTGGAGCTCTGCTTTGATGGTTTTGAATTCATTAGCTGAAGGAAGATGCTGTGTTTCATCACTGGTGTTTGTGTCTCTTTGTTCCTCTGCTTCTTGTCCTTTATTCTCTGCCTCTCTGACACGACCATGGAGCGTGATGAGGAGTTTAAGGGCCCGACTGTAGCTGTCTGCTGCTCCCCACACATCCCCACTCCTGAATCTCACTCCACCCCTCTCTTTGTGTGACTTCACCCATTCCCATTTTTCAGCAGGAGGCATCTCCCAGGATTCCCTGCCTGGTGTGAAAGCTTGGAGTTCAATTGTGGCACATAAAGGCAGGTTCTCCTCTGCAGGTTGGGTAACTGAGGCACCTGGTCCATTTCCCACTGGAGAAAGTACAATCTGAGTAGCAAAACACAGTAATCACTATCAATGTACTGTACATCACAATAATGGAAATATCATATTAAATAATCAAATGAAAAAAAAAAGACTGATTTTGTTTTTACTTTGAATTTGCAAAGACAACACATCCCAATCATATCACCAAAAGTTAACATGCGACAATATTGACTTGCTGCCCAGCCCCAACAAGGATGTGCTCTTTACATTCTTACCTCACATTTTTCTCCAGCTTTCATCCCTTCCACACACGCTTCTGTGATATCGCACTGACCCTCCCCGAGCCTCAGCGTAGTCCAATCACCCAGCGGGACCTGCAGCACAGAGTCATGACACCTTGGAAAGGCTGCAGCCACTGCTTCTGTAACGTCAGTGACTGACAGCTTCTCATCTCCTTTTTCAGATATTAAGCTCTCTGCTTCATCCATGTCAGCCTTTAGCCGCACTCGGACACGACACAGTGAGCCCAACCTTGGACGGTAACTGGATGACCGTGCTAGAAGAGACAATGAGACGTTATGATTACATGCGTACTTAGTATAAAAATACTGAATGAAAATTGATCATTTACTGTATGTTGAGGAATAAAATAATGTCAGAAAAGCATCATACATGCATCATCTCCACTATTATAAACAGTCTGTTGACTCCCTTTGCATGTCCACTTTTGCTGGACCTTCCAGGGGCCTCTAGGACACACTGACACCCAGGAGGTGACATCAACGCCGTCATGATCACTATTACCACGCAGTTGTTCTAGAGGGTGAACGGGATCCATCACTGGGGCCATAAAAATATCAAAACATGAATAAAAGATGATCATATCTACTGTTCAGACATCAATTTTAATGAACATGACGATACATATTTGTTTTTGTACAGCGCTACAAACAAGACTAGCTTAAACACAAAGCTGGAGCACTTAAAACAGTGGCTTGCTGACATGACCAGTACCTGGAAAAACACCTGGGGAAAAAAAAAATCAGCTATCATTTGATGGTGAAGCTTGAAGAATTTGATAAAATGTAGTATCCTTTCCTCTTTTATCTGGAAAGAAACCATACTCCCAACAACACCACTAGTCCTAATACACATACTAGGATAAGTGCTTCTTATTTAGTGGTAAATAGCACTCAGCATCGAGGGGAGGAGTGGGTTTATCTTTTATTTCCCATTTTTCCAGTTTGTTTGTATACAATATGCAATGAAACATGCTACAATAACTACGATTGTGCATGTCAACAAGTATCAATGTTTAACCTGCCTAATAAAGACATGCTTCCTAATCACAGCAATAAAAATATGTAAAGATTCTCGGGAGGGCAGTGCCAAAATCTTAGTTTCTGACCACAAGCTGAGAAACTTGAATTTTAAATCCTCAAAATGAGAGATACAGTCCACACCCAAACGTAGCAAGAAGAGTTAGCTGAGCCTGGTAGCAGTATCAACCTACAACCGTGAAGCTACACATTACAAGCTAACGTTAGTAATAATTTCGGAGCAATAAGTCGTCCAGACAGAGAAATTTAACAACAGTACATTTAACAGTGGGGCAGGTTTAAACTAGACCATGCTAGAGCGGATTGTAAAGCCAGTTCTCCAAATAAATTACCTCGTTGCTAACGAAAACACCGTTTAACAATAACAAAACTGGCGCTGTATAACATCAGATAGCTCACAAAACACCTAGTTATATTTTATTATTCTACATAAGTGCTATGCGTAACTTAAAGGCGTCTATCTTACCTAATACAGCGAGTACGATATTAAGTATTAGTGTCCCAAACTGCCGGATAATCAGAACGTAAACAAACGCTCGGCACTTCCGGACGTCTTCTTCGCTTTTTTCTCCCTCCTGTTTATTGGCGGGTGGCAGCCATTTAAAGACGCATTACCGCCACCCAGTGTACCGGTGGGTTAACACACTATTTCATATAATCCATAAAATATCTATCTATCTATCTATCTATCTATCTAAATAAATAAATAGAACAAAAAGAATAAAATGTGCCAAGTGAATATTGCTATGGTAGTAAGGTGCATGATTGTCCATGGATGTCAGAATTGAGTGTGCTAAATACTGATACCTGAATAATCTACACAAAGTATATACATGTGATAACAGCAGCATATATAGACAGTACCAGAAGATGATCAAAATATGAATCTGAAATACAACATATGTAATGGACAGTGTAATAAATAATTAAATAAAAGTCCAGGTGAACAGTCTGTCTTCACTGTCAGAGGAGTCCCCTCTCTTGACACAGAGGAGAGTCATTGTACAGACTGATGGCAGCCGGCAGGAATGACTTCCTGCAGTGTTTTTGTCACAGCAGAGCTGAAGAAGTCTCTGGCTGAAAGTGCTCCGCTGTCTGACCAGCAGGTCATGGAGGGGATGCGAGATGTTCTCCATGATGTTTAACAGTTTGTACAGCACCCTCCTCTCCACAACCAGCTCCAGTGTATCCAAAGTCCGGAGCAGTTTGTTCTGATCCATATGTTTTCCTCTCAATATTTCATGCAGATATAAAAAAACCTCAATTTCCCCCCCATAAAAATGATTCCCCCGACTTCCACCTGACCCATTTTATGTATCTTTGTCTGTGAACTAGTGTTCTTGCTTTCCAGCAGGTGGAGATTCAGTCAAGTCAATTTTTATTTGTGTAGCCCAATATCACAAATCACAAATTTCTGTCAGGCGGCTTTACAATCTGTACAGCAATACAACATCCTCTATCCTTAGCCCCTCAATTTGAATAAGGAAAAACTCCCTAATAAAAAAAACAGGGAAAAAATGGAAGAAGAGGGATCCCTCTCCCAGGATGGACAGACATGCAACTGGATGGTGTTTGGGCTCAAAGTTGCCGCTCACAGAAGATTTGAACAAGAAATTGCAACAGAATTTCGATGAAAGCCTGAGGGCCAACTTCATCAGTGGCAAATTGTCACGATTTAAACCACAGTAGTTTTCTCCAGAAATGCATTTTCATCACTAAGTGACAAAATCATTAAACAATTCATCTCCCTACAGACAGCCCTCTGATGCAGATAAAGTAAACTTAGTTGAGGCAGCATGCTTGTGTATCAAGAAATGTAATGCATATTCCATAATAGGTTTTGTCATAAAAGAGTCCTGAACACAAGCGTATGAAATGGTCCCAACATTGATCTTACCACCATCATAAGCTACAACTGTGGTGATGTTTCTTTTATCCAGCACGTTCGGATCTATTGAGATCAGGACTTCACAGGGCTTGGCTAATTCCTGGACTGTGCCTCTATGTCTGTAATGTCAAAAAACCATCGTTCAAGAGAAAATGTTGATTGTGATGATGCTTTACAAACAGGGGTGGAATGTGTTGAAGACATGAGACAAATACTATCTTACATTTGTGTTTTTCCAGGCAAGAATTAGTTTACATATATTTCCATTTGATATTAAAATCAAAATTGGATTTTTTCCATTTAACAGAAAACCAACGCCCAGAGCCCACTGAAGACTAAAACCAACAAGTGCTAAATGATTCGGACTATTTCCAGCTTTGGTTTTGATGACCTGATAGAAGAAAAGTTTCCATTTTTTTCTTTTTAAAACAGCTTTTATCTTTCATACAGAAAATACCAAACACTTCAATATAGACCATAAACATTTTTAATTTGGTAAATATGATTAAAAGGTGTGATTCAAAAATAGATTGGACACTTGTTCAATATATTATCATAAAACTACATGATTCAAATTGTAAAAGAGCAGCCATGATTGAGCCAACCCTGAGACTGGTTGGTAAAATCAAGTGGTGAAATATACCAAACGTAAAACATAATCAGTCCCTTCAAGTGTTCAGGACAGGACTTCTCCTTTTCCTCACAGGTCATTCCTTCACTCGGGATCCAGGTGCTGCTGGACGACGCTCTCGGCAGTCTCCACTGGGGAGAAAAGCAAGGTGGACAAACTTTAACATCTGTTCAAAGAGCTCATTGTGAGGGTGATACTAATGAAAATAAAGATATGCGTGTGTCACCTTCAGCCACAATCTGGATGTACAGGGCGGCGAGTCTTGCCACCACGTCCTCGTCTTCCTCTGCATGTACAAATCCAGTGTAGCCTCCCTCATCTCTGCAGTACTGGATGAACCTGCAGACGAGTAGGAAGGCGGGAAATGTGAGTGACAGAAAGATACAATTATGGCAGCAGATTAACAGGGACTTTATATTAAAATGCTAATTAATATATGTATACAGTGATTGCAGAAAGTAGCAATGTGGTGCGTACCGGGCCCAGATAGGATCTGCGTTCAGCACTCTGGGGTTTCCCACCACAATCAGAAGGGCTTTAGCTCGAGTCACAGCCACATTGAACCTCTGGCCAAGGAAATGAGTGTCAGAATAATATTTTGTGTATGTACAGTGTTTGTGTTTTGCAACATATACCTTCTCATTCTTGACAAAGCCGAGGTTAAACTGTTTGTGTATCTCTGTGTAGTCGCGGCTGCTCCGAACTGTAGACACCAATATCACTCTCCTCTCCTGACCTTGGAACTCCTCCACCGAACCAACCTGACAAACACATGAATACACACTTAGGACACAGTTTCTACTGTGTGTTTCACATTGCTTAAGTGTGAAATATTTAGTCACCTTAAGGGCGTCCATGTCCGTACGTTTGAGGTCTTTTCCAACTTTTTCCAGAGCCTTACGGATTTTCTGCACCTATGTGACACCAGGAAAAAACATTTTTAACTTTTCATCTAGATATAAATACATTTTCCACCTCAAAGTGTGTTCATTTGTAAAACAAGAGGCTGAATTGTTGTATTCAGTGGATGGAAGTTCATTCTGACCTGTTTCCTGTAGGGGGCGATGATGCCTATGTCTCGGGGATTGATGGCAGCCAGGCCCTTCTTTGCTTGTGTCTCCAGCAGTTTCTTCACATAGTCCATCAGCACCTCCACCTCTGCTCTGTTGAAGAATGAAGGGCTGCTGGCCTCACGCTCATCAATGCCTGTCACCCCATGGAAAATCACTGGGAAGTCCTGAGAGACACGTGAGATGTGTTTCATATATTTGAAAGAAAATGTTTTTGATTTATTATATATTCTTTAGAGAAATTATTTTGAACATATTAGAGATGTGCAGAGTTTTAACAGCCACTCAACTAAAGGAGTTCCTGAGAGCTAATAATATCCTTTTATTGTACCAGTCTGGCTTCAGAAAAAACACAGTATCATTATGGTATCTTTAAAGGTTGTTAACAATATAATTGAGTCACTGGATCACAAAAAAACCTGTGCCGCTCTTTTTATCGATCTTTCAAAGGCCTTTGATACAGTTGATTAGAGTTCATTCTGACACCAAGGTCCCTGTTTCTCCTCTCCCTGGTGGCATGACATGAGCAACTCTCTATAAGAAGTTTTTGGTGCGACTGTATCCATGTATACGCTGTGCCAAAGGCTTCTCTGATGTCAGATATTTGTTTTGAGTAAACTTCATATATTCAAGTAAGCATCCACTGGAACCTGTGGAGTCTCTTCAGCTGTATTTTTCATCAGAGTATTATTCAACAATTATTCAACAGTAGTAGTACAAGATTTTCCCTATCATCGTTTAACTTTTAAACTTAACATTGAAAACTAAACTAAAGAAACCGAAGCTCAAGCTAGGTTTTTATTTTAGAAACAAATCCTGCTTTTCCTATGTTGCCAGGAAAAAAATGGTTGAGGCTACATTTCTTCCCTTGCTTGACTATGGTGATCTGCTGTTCATGCATGCCCCTGCCCAATGTTTGCATTGGCTGGATACTGTGTACCACAGCGCTCTGAGGTTTGTCACAAGCTGCAAAGCTCTCACTCACCATTGCACCCTATATGCCAGAGTTCAGTGGCCTTTGTTGGCCTTGCACAGACTCACTCACTGGTATATATTTATTTATAAGTCTGTCCTTGGTCTGCTCCCTTCTTACCTTTGTGGGTATATCTCACTCAAAACTAGTAATTATTGTTTGCACTCAAATGACACCCTCTTACTGTCTGTCCCTAAGGTTCGCATGGAATTTGGCAAACAGGCTACAACTTCACTTTCTCTGCCCCTGCAGCCTAGAACCACTTGCAGACAGATTTGCAGCTAAATGAGCTGATCCCGATTAGGGCATTCAAAAATTTAGTGAAGGGTTTAGAGGCAAATTCAATTGGAATTTGTAATTGCTTCCTTAGCTAGGTCTGTCTTTTTAGGCATATGATTCTGTGAGTTGCTATGTTGTATGTTTTGTTTTGTGTTTTTAAATTGTTGTTATCAACAAAATCAAGTTATTTGGCTGAGAGTGAAGGTTTTTTTTGTAAGATTGCTGCTGTGAAGAGGAATTTAAACAAACATTAACCACATTTCACAATGTTAAATCAAGAGTAAAAAGTTGTGTACAGGTCTTGATTAACATATATAGATACACAGAGTCAGTTATAGGGCTGTTCTTCTTAAATAATATTAGATTTGGTTGTTTGTTGAATCACAGGCAGGTTAGTATGTAATTATTTATGTACTTTGCAGAACTGACTTATCTAACAAATCAGCTTGCTATTCTACTGTCACTTACCATCCTCAATGAAGAAATGGAAATAAATCAGACTTCTCTGTGGCAGTCACAATGAACACAGTATTTCATAGATAGTAAATAAAAATGTAATTTTTAAAATAATTTAATGAATCTTTATCAAAAAGGACAAAACTGCACCTAAAAGTAGTGGTTTGAATCTTGAAAAAGCTTAATTATATTTAGAATAACACAGTATATACAGCATCTTGAGGTGTAGGTGTATTTAAAATTACTTTTCATGCTTTGATTTCCACATGATCACTTTCTGCACATACAATGCACTGTATGTGTGTGCTAAAAGAAGAATCCTTACCTTCTGCGGGAGGTATTGCCATCTGCGGTAGGAGTTGCGTAAAATTTCATCCGCACAGACCTGAAGCTCTCCGTCATAGAAGAGCTCGTTGGGAATCTTCAGAATGGCAGGATGGGACCTGATGAGGACAAACAGAAATGATGTGTCCAGGAAAATCAAACAATCATTCATGTTAAGGAATGACCTATAACCGTATCTACTACACCTGTAGTTGCGCAGCAGTTTGGTGACAAAGCGGTTGTTGAACACACCCTCCTTTTTCTGGTACAGAGGGAAATCATTCATCATCCGCTCCAAGAGGGACACTCCTGCAGACAGCAGAGCATTTTTAACTCTAAAAACTAGTCAAATAACAACATATACTGCATACACAAGTGGGCCAATGCTTTGTTGTTAAGTTTAAGTCTAAACTCTGAATTGCAGAATTATGTATTTTCATTCATCCAAACTACAGCGAAGTTGAGTTGAGTTGAGTGTGTCTGTACCTACCCATGCCGTATTTCAGCGCAAAAGGTGATCTGAGAATAGGCCCAAGCTGCTTGGGGTCCCCAGCCAGAACAACCTGACCAGACTCTGCACAGAGCAGCCCTTTGTTGCACGAATAACAAAGAAAAAAATCAACCAACACATAAAGCAAGTTCAGTACAATTACAGAAAACATATTGCTGTTTTTTTCTTCACCTGCCAGTGGGACTAAACATTCGGTCTCCACAGCGTGTCCTGCCTCGTCCACAAACACGTGAGTGAAATGTCCTGTAGGAATGTTTCCTGTGACCAGCCTGCAGAGATCAGAGAGAACATACATGTCAGCAAACTTAGTCCCACGAAATTCACCTGTAGAAATGAATGTTAGTATTTTTGGATGCGAACATAAACAAGATATAAATACTGTAGTATGCAAAAGTGAAATGCTACTTTTTTATATAGTGTCATGCAGGTGAGCACTGTGAGGGTCATTCACTACCTTCCAGCGGTAAACAGGGTCGTAACCAGGATCCTGTACTCCATCAGCTGCTCTTTATCAGGAAAAACGTAACACTCCCCTACCAGGTTAGAGCATGCCTGTGAAAGTACCACAATGTCCATGCACACGAACCTCAATGAGGCTAGAAAAAGACTTAGTAGTATCACACAGCATAAAGCACCATAAAAAGCAGTATAAAGCAGAAATGCTTCACATCTAAACATTAATCAATCACACTCACTTGGAATACATGAGTGCCCGGCACTGACCTTTAATTGTTCAGGGACACATTTTGGGTCCCGGCTGCTGGCGTACATGCGGTACACTTTATGCTCGTCCACGTGGTCCAGGACCTTCCTGCAGAGCAGATCAGCAGTGCTGTTGGAGGGAGCGCAGGCCAAGATTTGGCAGGAGGTCTGAGTCTTCTCTATCTGCTTGATGGCCTCCACCAGAGTCACAGTTTTGCCTGATCAGATCAGAGTAAAGTCAAGTGAGTGGCATTACTGGTTTTGTGAGCGGTTGGTAGGATAAAAGGTCAAACCTAACTCTCTTAAACAGTGCATCTAATGAGGACAAAGAGAAAGTAGAATGCTGGTACATGCTGTACCTGTGCCAGGAGGGCCAAACACCAGGTAAGGAGCAGGTCTAGATGAGCCAGCTACAATGTGTTGCACAGCTTGATACTGCTCCGGGTTTCTCTCCAGCTGAGAGTCAAACAGCCTATAGATAGAGGAACAGAGGTATGATGTCAGAGCTGAGTCAGCAGGTATGTTTATGCACAGAGAATCATATACTCATCAGTTAACTTAAGCAGCGCTGTTACAATAACAGTTTATCTTGTAAAGAGATTATGAGAAACTCCTTTAAAATGCCTTCATGAATCCTATATTTAACACAGTACTATGGTATGCAAATATTTTTCTAATTCCAGCCTTAGTAGTTAGGAGCAGTGCAGTATTATCATATGTGCAACTCAATCATTGTCTTACATTATTCATTCATGTGAAGTGGGAAGGAGGGTCAGAGTAATTTACAGATATACACAGTCTATTGTGTGTTGTGGCATGTCTAACCTGAGTTTGGGAAGTTTAGATTGCTGAGAGGAGGATGTGGGTGCAGCAGGGAACAACACCTCTCCCAGTCCGTATGTAGCCGCCAGCTCTGCTGCTCTGTGCTGAAGACGCAGAGTCAGGCGGTTGACAGTGAACTCGACATTGAACTTCATCCCGTCTACAAAGCGATCCAGCAATCTGCAAACAAATTCATACAACACGACATGAATCGCTGATACTAAGAATGACCATTTATGTAGTCAAAGAATGTTACTTTGTTGTCTTGATCTTACTCTGAGCCGAAGCCCAGTTTGACGCTGTCCAGCTGCACACTGTGGACGTAGCCGCGGTACTTCACCCCTGTCTCTCCTGCGGGATACACAAGCAGCTGATCGCCTCGTAGCACAGACGGACGGTTCTCAGACACACCAGGTACCTGGCAGGTGAACAAGATCTATGTCAGTGATAATCCAGGTGAATATATTGCAGTGTTCAAGTTTTGGAACATTGACCCTGTTTAACAGACATCCGACAGCATAAAAATAACAGAAAATCACAAAAAGCATGATATGTCCCCTTTAAATGAAACCTAAAACTCTGGTTTAAATCAACACTCACAGGTAGTTATATGGAGTATTTTAAAATTGTGCAAGATGAAGTGAAGACGGATTATGTGAGTAAGTGAATGAGTGTCACACATATTAACCTCCAGAACGAGAAGTTTCTTGTTGATCTGATCTCTGACCATGCAGGCGTGTTCTCTGTCATTGTTGGGGATGTTGTATCTCCTGATGTCCACCTCCATCTGAAGCTCCTCCAGATACAGCAGCAGCTGGAACTTCTCTGAGTAGTTCTCCCAGCTCAAGGGACATCCCAGCAAGGCGATTCTAAACAGAGAAGAAGAGACCAAACCAATTGTACAGCAGTGTATGTAGAACAGAAACTGGACTGTTATATATCACTACTGACCTACAGTATAGCTGGAAAAGACTTAAAAAACTGAAGTGAATTTACCTTCTATCAGAGAAGTGAGTACACTTCTTCAGCGACTGGATGAGCTGGTTCATATATATATATATATATATATATATATATATATATAAACCTTTTATATTCAGCAGTGTATTGAGTAAACTTTGATACCCTTCAGGTGGCTGCCCATCCACAAACGTGCAACAGGTTTCAGGGATAAAGGCAGGAAGGGAGCGAGGTTTGTAAGGGGCTACAGGTGCCAGCTCCAGTCCCAAGGAGGTCATACACTGAGCCTCAATAAAGCGCACAATGTGGAATGGAGTGGAGTGCAGGTCTTGTTGAAACTCAAAGGCCAGCGTGGCTGGATAGAAACCAACCAAACTGCAGTGGAATCGAACCTGGATTTCATAGCCATCACCTGAGAATAGAACATGACAATGTTTCGTATATTCATAGTGCTTTATTGTACCCATTATTATCTCTCAGTGGAGCAAAATATCACATCGCACATTCAAATAACAGAAAACTTAATTAGATTTTTGCATCACCTGGGTTTAGAGTGAGAGGGTTTGTCTTGGTCACTTTGCACTCATCCTTTAGAGTGAAGTATCTGAGCCAGTGCAGCGGGGTGTAGTAGGTGAAATACACAGGTTCTGTTCCTGTGTTTTCCACAGTCAGGTTTACCACGTACTGGTAAAAAAAATAATCAGAAACAGATCAATGCAGTGGAGCCTCACATTTGTACCACAACCATAAATACCTTCATAAATAACATCCATACCTCATATGTGTTTCCCACACACAAGCAAAGTTTCCCGTCCTCAAACTGATGGTCGGACCTGATGCTGACACCACGTTTGTCAGAGATGAACTGAGCCCTGTGGGTGTAAAGGTAGTGATACTCTGTGTTATTCCTGTTTTATAGGTGCAGAGAAATACAAGCAGCAGAGTGAAAGCAAGGCCAGTGACACAGGTTAATGACAAGTAAGTGTTTGATAAGAAGCTGTATAATCACAACTTTGAGGACTGCTGCTGTTAACCTGTTAGCCATGCTTCTGCAGTTTATGCTTAAAACCCTACAAACGCTTCACTCTGTCCCATTTTTGCTACACCCCATGAGTAAATTAACCCTGTTGTTGTGTGCCTTTGTTTTTCAATGTGACTTTTTACATTACTTATTGTGTATAAAGTCAAAACATATTCCAGTTAACTAGAAAAACAATTACACATGTTTGACTTGGGAGGATTGCATTGCAAAAGGAAATAGCAGAAGAACCTCATATTTGTCAAAAATGTTAAAAAACAGAACAAACTGCTCTTGAAGCACATAAAACAAACACTCTGACACTCATTATTTGAACCTCTTACCTGTCTGTCTTGAGCCTGTTCACCAATTTACTGGCCAGATTCCTCCTGGCGCGAACCCCCGTCACTGCTTCTTCTGCTGAGGTGAAGGTCTGCACTGGCCCAGGACTGGCCGCTCCATTCCAGGTCCACTCGATCTGACAGTCCCTGGATGAGTCCCACTGGTCCAGATAAAGAGCTCTGACCTGTGCAGAACATCACTTCAAGTTAGTCTTGTCTTGTGATGGAAAATACCTCTATTGAGTGTCCTGTAGACATAATGGTAGCCTCACCAGTTTTTAAAGGTACCTAATCTGCACCCACCTATCTGTCTGATATATGCGTATACAGTAAATGTAACAGCTAGGTTTGTATTAAGACATTAAAAAGGGCTTTTTCTCAGAGCGGAGGTTTTGTGTGTGAGAAAGTGACACCACTCAATCCTTAAACAGTGATTCTGCAAGTCAGAGAGGCTTGATGAAAAACCTTTGCTTTCAAAATGACACATTACTGTTGTCGATGGAAAATATTCATTCTCTGAAAATGCTTTACAAACCCACCCCAAAAAAACCCCCAAAACCCCCCAGGAACATTCTCAATGAACTATGGAGCATTTTCACCAAAGTTTGTTTTTTTTTGTTTTTTTTATGAGAAAACAACAATATGTTTCAAGTCTATTAAAACATATCTGGCATTTCCTGTAATCATAAGTCCAACAGGTGCCTGACAGAACCACCAGCAATTAATGATGTGGTCAGATGTGTAATAGACTCTTTTTATTTTTAGTTTTACGGAAGTTTGAGACACTATTGTTTCTTAAAAATAATCATATTTGAATCATTGCCAACATGTCAAGGTCATTAATTATGTCATTGTTGGAGGAGCTTATGGGAAATCTTAGAAATAATGGTGGAAAATTCTGTGATTTTAATTACTACAGATGAGCTTTCTTTCCTTTAAGAGACTAAGCAGACGACCTCAGAGATAAGCAAAACAGGAACTTTGGTCGGAACGTACAGAATACAATCCGGTTTTATTTAGGCTTTTACAGGCTTATACAAAAATTGAATGCAAAAGTTACAAAAAGGGAAAAATGCCCTAAAAAAAGGGTCAAAAAAGGATCCGTCCAAAAAAAGGGCCTTGATGCGTCTTTTGCCCCCCCTTTTACATCATCTGCCTTAAAGCTTCTTCCATCTCAAAATCCATATTTGGTTAACAAACTATTGGATATTTCTTTGTTTGCTTGCACATCACAATTTGTAGAACTCTAACACATATGTTATTTTCACATTTCGAGGTCCTAACAGTTAAAGGTTAAAAATGCAGAGGTGTGAGTCAGATGCAGAGAACCACATCCTCCCTCACATGCACACGCACAGGCTTCCTGCTGGTCTACCAGGAATGTGAGGTCGCACGATAGTTCAGTTACAGTTCAGCTCTAACTGGCAATGTTGCCATGTATAAGTTGATTGTCAAATTTTATTGAATCATTACAGAGAATTATTTGAGATATAGTTTTGGGTTGGGTGTGTCTCAGGCACATAATAGGTGGACTTAATAGGTGCCAATTAAAGCAAATCACAATAATTTTATGTCAAATTAAGACCATTTGCCTGAAAATGACAAAGATGAGTTTGTATTTCCACGTATTCAACAGCTATTGCTAGAGAAAAGTGACTTTAAATAAAGTGATAATACTTAAGTTTGTCTAAGCTAATATTTCTTCATTATTACATTTTTAAAATTTTCTTCTTGTCTTTAAAAGACAATGACAGCCAAAGACACACTTACACTAGCTCTGCTTTATCACATTTCAAACACTATAAATAACATAGTGCAACTTACAACATAGCACAGCATAAACTTGAACCACTAAAACAGGCTCATGTGCCTAAAATATGATGTAAAGTGAACGTACCGAAGAGTTGAAGCGAATAGTGTCTCTTCTTCTTGTTATTTTGTTAGAGACCTTCAGGGCATAAAGGACTGAACCAAAGTTTGGATCTTTGGTTCCTGCATTCCTAAAAAAACAAACAAAAAAAAAACCAAACAAACACACAAAAAAAAACAACAACAAAAAACAAACAAACAAACACATAGAAACATATAATTTCAGACCCATTTATAAAACTATCATACATACAGATGTCTGAAGCTACATGATCAGCTCACCTGGCCCTGAACTCAGTGTTGTAAATGTCTCTGAGTTCAATTCTGTCAGTGATGGATGCTCGATCAGTTTCCTTCAAAAACTCAAAGAAGTCGAGTCCAACTTGGCAGCGTAAAGATAACTTCATATTAACCATGATGCAAAATCCGTATGTTCAAAGTTATTCAAACACGACAACGTCAGCAGAATATTGATCTGCATATGAATATGTCGCTGATCGAAACACACAGTCCAGATGAGTGGGTACTGTACTGTATACAATGAAAGCTGCACCACTAAAACTGCTGTGGTTCGGTCTGTGGAGATTAAAACAAGGGGGGGGGGGGGGATTCCATTAACTGCATTTCTAAATACATTTAGGCAACAGCACATCGCAAGTGAAACACAGGCGTAAAACATCCTGAAAGTAATTAAATTGGTCATCATGCTAAATTCTGCTAAGATTGCACTAAATTTGCATTAGAAAAAGCTGTCTTACATTAATAATAATAATAATAACATGTTTTCTTTTATGCAACTAGAAAATGAATTGCCTGTATAATGCATATAATCTGTTAAATTCAAATCATTTTTTTTTTCAAATTCAAATTTGCTTTATTGTCGTGAATGTCACAACAATATTGCCAAAGTATCAAGAATCAATTAAACACATTTAACAAAACATTAACACAACATCCAGATTGATATATATTAATTATATATATACAGTATATCCGCAGATGTGCCCTGTGTCATTCTCCTAGTATTTTTAATTGCGACTGTTACTGGTGATAATAATAATAATAATAAATAAACAATATTGTGTAAATTATTTTAAAGTCTACAACATGATGTTTAAATAATGAATTAAAGCTCAAAATGTTTAGACCATAAAGGAAAGCTGTAATTCTAATAAATTAATAGCATTTTCTGTCTGTTGGCCTCGCTTACTTCAGCATTCCTACATACAGCACAGTTATGATGTTTAGCCAGTGAAAGTTTTTCTCTTGAGAAGCCCTGAAATGGGTCCAAATAGTCTTGTGGAGCCAGTCTACTGCTGCACACCTTTTTCAAAGAAATGGCTACTCAACACATGCAAAAATAAGGTCTAAAATTTGCATTCAGTATGAATGCATGTCTGTTAAGGCTTTTTTTGTGTGTGTCTATACATGTGTTGGCTGTAGTGGGTCAATTCTAAAACAGGCTTAAACATAATAGATGAAAAAAAAAATTGCTTAGGTGGCTTTAATTTGTGCTTGGTGAATTAAGGGCTACAATTTGTAATGTATACGCTTGTAAAGTGAATGTACCACAAAAAAGTTAATCTGTTAGGTTACAACACAGTTAGAAAATGGTTTTATACCTTGCAACAACGTACTAAAGGTTTGATTCTCACACACATGCTCAGTTTACATCTCTGTCTGTGTATTGACCTTTGACTTGTACCACTCGTGTTTAAGGCCTGTGTGTTAATCTGTCCTGTCAGTGTGAGTTAGGGGCTCTATCTTTTGAACACTAAAAACCATTAGGTCTATCAGAGGAATACCTCACTGGTGTTGCCCAGTGTGTGTGTGTGTGTGTGTGTGTTACAGAGAGTGAAACAGACACAGAGGAAGAAGGTTGTTTGAGATGCGATCTGTCCTCGTATATGGGGACTATTTGTCCCATGATGAGGATGAGAAAAGGTAATAAACTTGCAGCACCGCTGGATAACGAGAACCATGCATGTTTTAGTTGTAGGTAAACAGAAGTGAATCACATGTGTCCAGGAGTTCATGAAAAGGTTCAAGAAGCTCCAATTAAAATCAGCAGCACCACAATTTTGCTATTCAGTGTAACAGAACAGTGTAAGAATGACAGATCATAGCTTTACTTTACTTACTGTGAACATAAGCAGTCTGGACTAAATCATAATTTGTAATCATCTCAAACTGGGGTTGATGGAGGAACTTCTTTACAACGAAGTGTTTGATCTAGTTGCATGTGAGTATACTAATGCTGATACTGTCTGACAGAGTAATACAGACTCATGTTGAGTCATCCTTAATCACACCTTACACCTACATGCATGGAAACTATTCTCTTTTATAATTAAAACTAGCATGGAAAGGATAAAATATACAAATGTATGCCTGTAAAACGATTAATAAAGTTGCTGGTTTTGTACAACAGTTGGGTTGTTGGGCACACCATGTTGCGATAATAAAATCAAACAAAAGTGCAAACGTGCGTGGAAACATTTGAATCTGGTTGCGGCTACTCATTTAGTCTCATCATTACTCATTACTAATGTTGTCATCGAGGTATGATGGAAAATTTGACTACATCAAAGGGAAATTGTGTAATTGAAAGCCTGGATTTAAATATAAGCCTCCTTGTTCTAGATTACACTGTCACTACCATAGACTCTATATACAATATACTACAATTATTTACTTTCTTTCAATTGGTCAGCATTTGGGAATAAGGAATCGTCATGCAGTTGTTAATCCACATAATTTTCCACTAGGGGTCTCTCACTCCCCAGTAATATGACAGAACAGACAGGTACAGTACATACTGTAGCCTGTGTAATGTAGTCAGTATCACCGGCGGGTGATGAAACTCAATTTCAGTTATTTGGCAAAATGAAGTTTTTGAAATCATCTAGCAGCTTTGCAACATGTGTATCATAATGTTTCTAGCAAACAGTCAATCCCAAAGGTACAGCGCACACATGCAGTAGTCTCAGCTCAAACCTTTTATTGATTAAAGAAAAGTATGTTTTATCTGAAGGGAATAAGTGAGAGTTCAAAGTTAGTCCTTTAACTGTGATTAAACTATTTTAATTAAATATATATAGATAGAGCAGTAACGCTGGAGATGGAACGATTTTTGAAAACCTGTAACATTTTTGGATAATTCACAATAAACAACATTATTAGTTATATTGTAAATATACAATATACAAGAGTTTGGAAATAAATTAACTGAAAAATATAACTTTTGACTTTGTGGATGAAATGGATCTTACAATGTCAAACAAAGTAATAAATAAAGCTTGTAGCAAATACAACTTTTGTTAAACTTTTAATATTTGAATATGTGTTCATATTATGGTTCCTTATTTATGTAAAGTAAAAAAGGAAAAAAGAAAATTAAGTAATGCAATCGAGTCTAACAACACCAAAAACTATGGTCACTAAAATTAGAGTTTGGAGTCAAAACCTTTATCACAGTCTGTTTTTTTTTTATTTTTTTGTTTTACATTTGATAAAAGGTTGTATTTATTTCAGATCTGTTGTATTTGATTGCATTACCGAGGTTCATATTTTCCTGGTCACTGATTTTTTTGTCTTGCAATTGACAAAAGCACTTTATTAAACAATATGTTTTCACCATACAGTTCAGTCAAACTTTATTTTTCAAGATGCCTTTTAATAAGATCAGCCAGCGATTTTTATTATTTTTATTTATGTATTTTCTCTGTGAGAAATGCTTTATTCTCTCTGAAAAAAAACATGCATTTCCCTTTTTTCAGCCACAAACTGACATTCCCGTCCAATGATGTCAGCCAAATTTTTGTGTTTAAGGTTATATTAATTGGCAAGCTTTCACAAACTAATGACAATATTAATTAGTGCTTTATTAAATGCAGGTGCAATGGAAAAGTCAGCTAATTAAGTAAGACGCAGAACATGAATCAATTGCAATATCATTGTATATACAGTATGTTGTTGTCACGTGGTTAGTCATGAAAATGTAATTAATAGGTACTTTCCTGTCATTTTCAATTGAATTAATTTCAGTTTAATTTAATTCAATTTATGTCATGTCCACAATTGCCTTTTACCAGTTATTTATATTTTGTAATGTAAAAAATGCTCAAATTTAGGGCTTTTAAACATATTTTACTAAAAGTACATAAATATGAGAATAAAAGGAAAGAAAGAGTGCGTCTCTATCCATCTCACAAGCATCCTTCTTCTTAGACTGTATCCATGGATTCTACCCACACTGTCCCACCATCTCTTTCCATAGCTCTCTGTCTTCCCCTCTTTCTCACACACAGATCTGAACCTTCACTTCTTTTAATCTTTCTCCATGTGTTACCCATATCATCTCTTCTCATCCCTTCTACCCTCTCTTTCAGCCCCCTCACCTTCCTCTTGGCTCCCGACAACTTCCCAGCTGGCCACTTGTGAAACATCCCAGTGGGTAAGTTCAGAAGCATGTATCCCAGGGCTTGTGGACTGCTCTCCGTTTGCCAGAAGGGCGTTGCAACCTGCCAGTAGTTGGGTCCAGGGAACAGCTGCATCTCCAGTGGCCAGGGCTTTGCACTACTTGGAGGGTTGGTACGACCTCTGCTACCCTCTCTGAGGGGTTCAACATGCGTCATTCAGGGAAAAGGTGGAGTATGACAGGTGAACAAAAAGGAGAAATATGCCAGATAGAATAAAAGGAGATAAGAGGGAAAATCAGAACAAAGGAGACCGACCACTAGCAGGATAACACAGTGGAACTAAGCGGGAATGTCAATCGAACCACAAAGACTATCAGCACAATTTACTGGCAGAGAGACTGACAGAATTAGCTTTTAATCTTTAATATGGAAGCAATCAACTTAATAGGAATAGAAAGCAAGATACTTTCAAGAAAATGTATTCCCCCATCAAAAACTCTAAACACTGAGCTTGTCTAACATTCAGCCTGTGTTTGTGTTTGTTTTTTTCTTGTGAAAGGGGCGGTCAGCTCGCCTGTAATCCCTCTATAACACATTCCCTAACACTCTCAGACACTAACACACACATACACACACCCAACCTCCACGACCCTGGCCAGCCAGAGGCTAACTCGTAAACAGATCGGGCCACACTACATGGTGTTTATGCCTCGCAGTGAGAGGGACCGTCGCGCATAACGTTGTCCGTGCCTGCATGTGTGAGTGTTTTGGAGCACTTTAACTGTTTCTAGTTTTACTCCCTCGAGGCTGTTTGTTGTTTATAGTGAGAGACACTGACAACAGGCTCAGACTTCACTATGTAAACTCAGTGTGAAGGCGGAAGCTTAATCATAAGTGGTTCCCACACTCAGCATTAGTAGATGAGACAAACTAGATAAACTAGAGGATCATAAAACGCCTCCACCACACTGTGTTCTTGTTCAAAAATGAAATGTCAAATTTGAGCCAAAGTAGCCCAAACCAAACTCTCAAACAACAGCTTAACAAGATATCATAGATATCTGAATTAATCTCAGGGATGTGCTGTGTTGTGATGTGTTTGGGGGCAAATGTTATACTGTACCAATGAGCTGCCAGTCCAGAGGAGTTTGATTTATTGAGGTTTCCAGGTCAAGTGGGGATCAAGGCTGATCCTGAGGCTGATTAGAGCCGCTGAAACGATAGGGTCAAGAAAGACCGATCTAAGGAGGGTGGAAAGGTATCACTCTACCACTCGTGGCACAGACACATATGGCACATGGTGTCCATTATCCACCAGTCTATCACTGTCATATGATTATTGCGTTTAGACTGATCATTTAAAAAAAACACACACACACACAGCCTTGTAATTCAGAATGATTGCCAGCAGAGTTGCACAAGCAGTGAAATATGTCTTTTCTCTTCCATTAGCAGTGATGGAGCAGAGTCTGCCAGGTGAGGGCCATTCATCTACATTATAGTGTCATGATGAGATTGCTTCAACTGCAAGGGAAAGAACAGGCTCCCAGTTGAACTCCCAGGGTAACAAGACATCATAGTATTGCATCCTTATGTGGTAGATGCAGTGTTATATGCACAGAGGCTGACACGTTACACTCTGAAAACGTTAAGTGATTGTTGCCTATTTTCTAGGACAGATAGAGAACCTTAAGCATTATGCACCACATACGTCTCACCTACTTTATGGCTTTTTGTGTGTGTTTATTTTGTGATTTTTCTTCATGACAGTGACAGCCTGCCTCCATCTTGTCAAATGGTTGATGGACTGTGAAAACATGAGAGACAGTGAAGGAAAGTCCAGGATTTTAATGTTCTATCCCTGGTAAAGTCTGATATGTTGTATTTTATATTATATTACAGTGTTGTCAATAAACCTAAAATCACCAAAGTGCACCACTTTTGTTAACTGCTGTTTTTTTAATCCTGTCTGGTACTTGCAGAGTGATGCACCTCGTAATTTAGTTCATACTGTTTGTCATGTTTCTTTTCCATCCATAGTTTATATATACAGTATATTTTTTATAGTAAAATATTAATACTGTAACATAGATGAACCTTTCTGTACAGTTTTTAAATTCCTTTTAAATTGCAGCATAGTGACTGAAATATAACCTGTTTGTTCTTATTACTCATTTGTTTTCTGTGCATTGTTGCTGTTTTATGATTTTATTCAAATTTTATTTATTCTCTTCTACATTTGTATTCATTGTCTTTTGATGCTCATAATTATCTGTATTTTAATTTGATTGTAATTTTCATCTCTCTGTAAAGCACTTTGTTGTTTTTAAATGTACTGTATAAATTAATCGACATTTTCATTCATGCATTTTCATGTGTACTTTGCACCTCCCTGTGTTTCTATGTATGTACTGTATATGTAGTATATCTGCACAATGTTCTGTATACATTTGTATATTAGACATCTTGGGTATAACAATTTCATTTGGGATACATACTTTCATCTTTTATCTTACCTGCTTTTTTCATTACAAATAAGATGGTGATAAGAAGAAAAAAAAACAGTCAAGCCTTATTCATCTTTATTGCTAGTAGTCCTACGTACTTTTTGTTTTATATGCGCTCTAAATCTGCAATGCATGTATAGAATATTCACAAAACATTGTGGTCTGTGTATGTGCTTGTGTTAAATCAAACCACAGTGTCTCTCACCTGACATTAAAAGAGAATAGTTTAACGTCTGATGCTGTGTTTGAGGCAAACAAAACTCCCTCATATAAAATTATTAAATCTGCTGCCTCCCACAGACAAACTCACACGAACACAAAGTGTGCCACTATTCTGAACACATTTAAAACAAACTATGCTAATATATTTGTGCCCACCAGCAATATGGGGAATCTGGCATTAAGTAACGGTAAATTTGTTTTATCTGGAGCATAAGCATGGTCCTTAACTCCATTATGTTGTTTCTCTGGGGGCCAGTTATGCAGTCAGACCTGCACAGCCTGAGTAGGCACCCACTGAGGGGAGGAGATGGCTATCGGGAGCCACAGGGCAGATGGGGGGACCGTTTTTATCGATGCACACACTGTAATGGGGTCTTCCTGTGAGGGGGCCTGAGGAGTTTCTTTTGACAGAGCTTTTATGTGTTCTTTTCCTGTGCTCTGTGTGTGTGTTGTGTGATCAGACAAAGTCACTGTGGGCCATTAGGCCTCCGCACGCATGCATACTAACACACATCTGGATATGCTTCTCCTTAACAGTCATACCTACATACAGTCTGGCAGTCCATGTGACCTTTTAATATCAACTAAGCACTTTTAGATAAAGCCAGTTAGACCTTTCATCTGGTATATACCACTAACAGTGAGTGATATCTGCACACACACACTTGCCACCTGCTCACGTCATGTCACCCTGCTTGCACGCTTTACGTCCACGATTTCCTATACATGACAAATTTATGTGCTTAGTATCTGCAGAGGATTCACCGAGAATTTTAAGATAGTCTTCTGTTTATAGCCGATACTATACATATACTGTCGGCTGTTAACAGAGTAATCAGTAGAAACAGTATCCATCTCTGATGATGGGGCCTCGGAGTGGGCTTGATGTTAAAGTTTGGTTGACATATCCATAAAGATTTTACAGCTGTGTTTAGGAGAGACCTTGTCTGTGAGGGCTGAAGGCTTAACTTAGCGCTGTATCAGCTGCTCAGAGTTAACGCCGCACAGGTGGGGCACGCCCACTCGCACCTCTTCTTAAAAAGTGAGTTAACTCATCGTGGGTTGTGACGAGAGAGCGGGAGATAGGGAGAAAGCGATAGGCTAAGTTGGGCAGTGAAAAGAAACAAATGTCAGGATTCAAGAAATCACCTGGCCGGCTGTGATTTATACAGGAGTTAGGCTTGGATCGGGGTCTAAAGGTCTGCGGAGGGGCTCTAATTCTCTTGCTCTAATTCAGACCAGCCTCTAGTCAAAGTAACAGTTAGCAGCTCTGCGGTCTGTTAGCTGGCATGTCATGTCATGTGTGCCTGTCAGTTACACTTGGTGGTTTCACACAGTGTTCTCAACACGCTGTCTGTGGTGGGACAAACCGCGTCAATTAGACCACAGCCTGTATTTGTCTTCTAACTTGGAGGGTGGTGGTGAGTTGCCCACTGGATGACAGCTTGAGAAAGTTGCATAACAGCACTGGAATGATTTAGATATACAGCCTGACCAATATACAGTACAAATAGGGAGGATACTGGCTTTTATTATATAAATGATACTGGCTATTCACGTTGTCCAACACAATAGTAGTGGAGGAGCTACTGAACAAAGAGAAAATTGAGTTTTATGTGCACATTTTATTCATTTACAGTGATTTTTTGTGAAACCTGATGCATGTATCCCAGAGCTACCCTCTTGTTTAAGAACATAATTCTGAAGAAAATCATAATTTAATCCTTATGGAATAATCAGAATGAATATACCATTTCAGTTCCAGTATATACAGAGTCGTCTGATCGGTACTGTACTGTGAGAGAGATATAGGGCAGTGTGAGGAGAGGGCGAAGGCAGAAAAGGGCAGCCCACCCATTGGAGTCCAACATGCGGAGGGCAGATGTATAGGCGGGTGTACAGGGCTCCTTTCAGAGTACAAAAGGCTGGTCTAAATAAGACCCAGCTGATGTTGCTGTTTTCTCCTCAGACCCAGCCCTCTTCGCTCTCTGGTCCTCTGTCTCTCACTCATCTTTGTAGGCCTCTTTTACTAAAATTCTCTCGCACTGTTTGACCTTTGACTCTGTGCCCATACTTTTTCACATCTCTCCCCCCTCTTTTGTTCTGCTCAGACTGGGTGTATGTGTGGCAGATCTCAGGGGAGCAGGTAAAGTATAAATCTATAGCAGTTCTGACATCTCACAGTCTCTGGTTCCCATTTGGTCTGATGCCCTGCAATCAGTCACTCCTCGGCTCTCCTCCTTCCCTTTCTTTCCTGTTCATTGTTCTCATTCTGGAGACGTTTACAAAACCTTGTGAAGTTCTTTGTGTTGAAAATGGAATTAATATCATGTGCTTCTCAATGATATCTACTGTAATCATCTTTCTCTTGTATTTCATTCTGCCTTGTGTGCAGCTGTGTTAAACTGACATAAAGTCTTAATGATAACATGTGCAGACTCAGTGAGTATTGTTGCTGACACAGCTCGAAGCAGCAGCAGCACCGGGGCCGCTCTGTTCTCTCATCTCCAGTCATATCAGCACGATCAGTGAAAACGCGTGTTTCCCCTGCTAACAGTCTGCTACAGGGCACGTAAGCACACATACACGCTGAATGAGTAAGAGAGTGCCTGTTTCAAATCCCACAGAGAACAGGCTGATAAGGCAGTCAGGGAGTTACAAGACCTTTCATTTGTCGCTCATGATTGCTCATGTAAATTCTGTCGCTGTCATTTTGGTTCTCTCGTGCTGCTCGAGCTAACCAGTTGAAGATGGAATAACTTAAAAAGGACTGGTAACTTCATAAGTTATGCTTTGAGGATTACTCACTTATATTTTGTATGTTTAACATCAAAATCAAGCACTCAAACTTTAACTCCTGCACTTTTGAATATATGATGAGCAAGAATTAAAGGAATTCAAATTTTAAATTTCTTGCTAAGAGTTTGATGAGAAGCCAAGAGACAGTTATCTTAGCATAAAGACTCAAAGTAGCCTGGCACTGTCCAATGGTATATAATCTGCCTAACAGCATCTCTAAGGACGTTTTCAGACCTGCACTGTTTAGAATTGGACACTGGTACATCTTCCACCTAGGTACGATTTGTTTGTGCAGGTCTGAACACAGCAATCGTACAAGACAACCATACTAAGTCCCTCTGAGGATGTGGTCTTGGTCTGGTCCCAAATAAACTCTGGAGCGGTTTGTTTGTGGCGGGAATATGATCCGACCTCGATCTGACCCATCTACAAGTTTCAGCTAAACGGCTCCTGTAGTCAGGTGTGCTTTTTCATACTTTATAATGCAGATGAGTGAAATCAACAGGTGCTAGCAGCTAGCCGGAGAGTGAATTGACCTGGACAAGCACAACAAAGAACTTGCATTTTTTATTTTTGGCAGATAGGACTTTCTTCCTGTGTTTATGTTCTTGCTCCTGTACCACACACATCTGACTAATAAGCGGCGTGACTGTTCTCACAAGACTTGTAGTGATGCATTTTTGGGATTTTTCTGTGTGAAAAGAAACCGAACTAAGGGGAAAATGGACTAAGTCTACCAACTCATTCACTGATTCAGATCAGAGCAAAACAATAGGTTTAAAAAAGCCCTAAAGCTCACTTTTTAAGACATTATATCTCCTTTGTTTAATTTGTACAAAAAACTGAATGTAAAGATATAGTCCTGCACCCCGCATAAAACCACAAATTGTTATTTTTACACTTTGGTTTTTGTAAACAAATGAGACACAACATGTTAATTATTAAGCTTTCGAGGTGCTGCTAAGCAAATTCTTTTACTTATGGACAGAGCCAGGCTGTTTCTGCTCTTTATGCTAAGCTAAGCTAACTGTCTCCTGATTTCAGCTTCATATCCAATGTACTGACATGAGAGAGGCATCAATCTTTTCATCTAACTCTGGAAAAGAAAGTGAATAAGTGTATTTCCCAAAATGTCAAACTTTAAACTACAATTCCTACCCTCATTGCCATTTTTCCAATGATTTCAATAAACATACATTTTTAGAGTGAATATTAGACTAAATTCAGAATTGATATATTGTGCAGAGTAAGATATGACACGTTAGCGCCAAAGCTGCTTTTGTTTGGAACTGAAGCATAATGACAAGGATAATACATTACTGTAGCAGTGGTAAATGTGGGTGAGGTGTGCTGGGAGAATTTATGAATTAGTGTCAGGTGCAATAAGGGTTATGAGCTGAATGGCCAAGGGAGGTTTGGGAAGATTGTGGGGTTATGAGAGGAGAGGGCAGGATGCTAAAGGACTCTGAGTGAGTGAGAGTGTTCAGGGTAGGAGAATGGAGAGACAGAGGACCACCAAAGAGGACGTTGGAGTTCGATTAGAAGCACATGGTGAGACGTCCAGGTATTGCAACATTTTTTGTGTGAGGATCAGAGTTGGTAGGAACAGTCGGACGTGCATTAGGAGACTCTCAGGGGAGGGTGGGCTTTGATATCTACAAATACCCCTCGAACCAACAGTCAGTGGTGGAAAGTAACTAAGAGGATAAGTAAAATTTTGAGATACTTTATTTGAGCATTTCCATTTTATGCTACTTTATATGTAAACTCCACTTAATATTAACTCTCTCAGTCATGGGGGCCATTTTTATGGAGATTGAGTATTTGTACTTTTGATACTTTAAATACATTTAGCTAATAACACTTGATACTCACAAGTTGGAGATTAAATGCAGGTTTTTCACATGTAATGAAGTATTTTTAGAAGGTTGTATTTACTTACGTGAAGGAGCTGAGTACTTCTTCCCCTCACTGCCTACAGTACATTGCAACACGGCGAAAGAACCAGTCCTCAAGCCCTGTTCCTCAACTGAAACCTGGCAGCGACAACCCAGGAGAGGTATCCAGGCTCTTAAAACAGTCCAGAGGCTGATCTAAGCCTCTGTGTATCTCGCTGTGTGTTAGATCTCCAGGAACCACGAGAGGGCCCGTCCATCAAAGTCGGAGATAGCAGAGTTTACTGAAAGCTGACACAAGGGCAACATTTCACTCTGACAGTCCGGGACAAGTGCCAGCCTGCTGCCAAGGATATGCCAGCTTTTTACTGGGCTGCTACAGCCAGCTACAACACAACTATTGTTAAAAGATGGCGTGAAGTTTGGTGTTCTTCCCCAAGAAAATGTTTTCATATTGACGCTGACAGTCTCTTGCTGTTTTTTGACATTAGACTGGCAGACACAAAGGCTTATATATGGAGCTGGTAAACCGGTGTTACTATTTCACGCTGGGTAGAGTTTTAGATAATACCAAACACTCAAGATAAAGGCTCATACACTATCCTGCCTGTGATGGGTACATTTCTAAGCGAGTTTTGTCAAAGTTTTGAATCAGCATGTTTGCATACTGGTGATATTACATGAACATTACATGCTAATATCAATAATACAAAAGTTATTGAAGTGCTGTCCATCCCACCCCAGCTGAAATCAAGACAGCTGCTTTGTCCAGGATTGAACATGGCAGGAAATTGAAGGCCAGAGACAGATTCACAGGGCTTCAGAGTCTTTTAGACATGCCTGCTGGGCTCGGAGGAACACACAGGATGAGCTGGCTTTGACCTCGGTGACTGAAGCTATGTGATAGCCTTTATCATGAATTCACTTCTCCACTTGCCTGCTTCCACGTTGCTTCTGAGCCTGAGTTCCTCGATGATAAAGTTTTTCCTAATGATGTTGTTACACTCGACACACATCACTTATGCACTGATTACACACTGAGAGCACATGCTTCAAGTGTGTGTCAGCGATTTCGCTATCGCCAGCAACGATGACGACCCGATCAATGACTCACGATCTCAGCAGAGCACAGCACCGCCATGTGTCACAGAGTGTACAGAGATTTGTTTGGACGTCTGGATGTAGAGGTAGTCTGGTCTCTTGCTTGTCCACGAGTGTCTGTTTACGCCGCATAAACTATCTCTTACATCCTGTTGATGAACTCATCTCAGCATCCTCATTTTGTACAGTAGCATATTTTCACATTCGCAAAAATTGTGGTTGTTTAATAATTGCAAAAATAATTATTCTTCTTAGCGTTTCATCCAGACAGAGCTATGAGTTAGACGTTTTTTTTTTTATAATTATTAACACCCCCCACTCTCACTTAGACATATTAGCAGACACCCGCCAGACAGTTATCCACATGGTTTTAAGGGTTTATTATAATATTTTGTATAGAGGCTGTATTTGAGTTGTTGTTACTGTTTGTGCCAGGTATACTAGTCCCTGTCTGAGCCCCTTGATGTCTGCTGAGTTCACTAGGGTTGGTACTGGAGAGACTGGGACTGGTGGGGGTGACCACCATGCTGGAGTCCTACCTCCCAGTGTGTGTGTGTGTGTGTGTGTGTGTGTGTGTGCCTGCAAATGCCTGCGACTAAACCGCATTTGATTTTTATACGCTTGTGGCTAACAGGAGCCAGATGTAGCTGCCTCCAGGGAGCTTACCATCGAAACAGCCATTTATTTCTCTTTTTCGCTCTCTTTAATGAGATGTGCGCATGCATGCTTACATATGTACTTGTGTGTGTATATACATTTGAGTAGAAACAGCCAATAAGCCACAACAGCATTTGCATTATTTATCTAGAACTGGTATGAGTTTGCTTGCTTGTTTAGCCTTGCCAAAGACAGGATGTGTCCTGTTCAGATGACCGAGCGTGAGAGTGAAGAGATCCATGATTTCATCACATAAAGATAAATGAGAAACAATAGATCAGGGTGTCAGAGCTCTGAGGACTCACAGTTCTCTGGACGCTCAACCTGGCCCTGAGACAAGAAGATTCATGAAACCTAAGTGAGAGGTGAAGTAAGAGCTGAACAAACACACAAAGACGAATAACATGCACTTATATGGTCCAAATCCCTCTGAAAAATAACCCTGGCATCATGATTACAGTGCATTCATAAGTCATTCACTAGTAATGATGAACATGATATTGAAATTACTGCACCACAGTTTTCAAGTTTCTCTTCTGCACGTATACGTACAGATGAGAACTGAAAAAGAGAGCAGGGATGATAAAAAGCAAAAGAGCAGCGATCGAGAGTGTTAATTGAAAGCGAATGTGTCTGTGCTGGCTGCTGGTCAGAGATGGGCTGTGGTCCCAGTTGGCTTCCACTTCAAAGGACCTACCCGCCTGTCTCGAGCACACCTGCAGCCGGTTAAACCCTGCTCTCATCACTCAGGGCGTGGAGGGACCTCTCCTACAACTTGAAGCCCACACCACACAGCCTTTTGCCAAACGGCCGTAATGGCCCGCGCTCAAGAATTCCACCTAAAACACCAGGTAGCCCATACAGCTTTCACGACAGAGCCGAACGTCAATCATACAGTGTGAGTGCTCACAGAACATCCACAGCAGGGCTCCTGCAGCTTCAACCACAGGGTCTGTGCCACCTTCATCACAGGTCACACAGGGCTCATATAACCTCCGCCATACGGTCTAGACTGAGGGTTTCATGGACCCCCGAATATATACAAATTAGTCACACACAGAGCTATTAAAGAAGTGATTTTGTTCTGTTGTTGTGTTCTGTTTAATTTTCTAATTTGGAGAATTAAAAAAAATGTGTGGGGAAAAAATGATGTTGAGGGGGAAACTTTCAGGTAAGAAGTTAATTCTTCTATGCTTTCTCAAAAGAGAAATTTAAGTCTTAAGAAATATCCAAATGTCTTAAATTGATTTAATTTTCACCTGGAAAATTAAATCCAATAAATGCAATCACCATTATTAAGGGTGATTGATTATATTTACTTCCCTCTAAATATGCAAATAAATGTATTCTCACTTTCACAATATTTTGATTTTGGTCAGTTAAAAAAAAAAAAAGGTCAGATCATTCACCATAGCTTGCAGCTGACAAGCTTGTTTACTCAAGATGATAGATGATACTTTAGATGTGCTGCAGCACAGAGTTCCTCATTGAAGAAAGTTCAGTGCGGCTCACAGAGATGAGAAATGTGGTCCAATGTTGTTAAAAACATATAATATATTCATTCACACTACAATAAGAATGTGGTCAAAGTGTTCCTCACCGTATCTGAGTGTGATGTGAGTGATTGGATTGAATGCATTTACATCTGCGATCTGTCCAAGTTCTGATACCATTACCTGAGATGAATTTTAATATCAGGTCCGACCAGTTTTAAATTTGTCTCAGGATCTGCTGGAACTTTTTTCAAGGACTCAGTCTGCCTTAATACACCATAAAAGGAGAGAAATGTGAAAGGACGGTAAGGTTTACAAAACTAAACAAACACTAAAGACGTTTAGAAATTCATCTGGAACACAGTTTTTTCTATGGGCTATACAGTAATCAAAGCACAAACATGCACATGCAGACAAAACCAATATCAGCTCTCAGTTACTGTGCCTGAAGCCCTCTTTGATGCTGTAGCCAACATAACTCTTTCCCAGGATGCCTCTTTGTCTTTGACCCTCTGGACACAAGTCAAACAGTTTTCTCTCTGATGTGTTTGATGTACTTTTTTTTACCATTTGAGTGCAACAAAACAAGCTGTAAACACAACAGTGACATAAAAACTTGTAAAGTTGCTAGCAAACAGTTGCCTATTACACAAGAAGCTGACGAGAGTGGTGAGAGTGAAGCAAAACAGCTAAATTGTGTTTAGAGTTAAGAGTTCATCACTATGATTAACTATCACCTCACACATAATTATTTTATCCATTGTTAATATAAAAACATTTGTAAAAGAAGCTTTATATGGGGGATCCAAAAGTCTGAGACCGCATTGAAAATCTCTAATATTTTCACATAAACATGGAAATAATCAGTATTGAGGATTCAGAAATATTAAAAACACAAGCAGTTACGACGTAAAATGAAAAAGAAATATTTAAGATTCAGCACTATATCTATGTCAGCAAATTTGTGGCATTGACCAACTTAACTCCTTTGTACAAAATGTCAGATTTCCTTGAGTTGTATCCCTTCCATTGAAGCATGTGTTCAGATGACACATTTAGGTAGATTTGATCTACTCATCAGAGGCTCATTCAAGTAACTCAAATTGCAGCCACCTGTTATAAATACAGCTGTGCCTCAAGTTCCCAGCAGATCATTGCTTACTAAGTAGCATTGTGATAGTTGGAAACATGACATCAGAACTAAGTTAAATTGTTATTCTAAGCAAAGAGGTCAAATCGTGGCTAGACTAAAGGTTTCTAAGGGGGCATGTAACTCTGCAGAAACTGGATCAGTTGTATTCAAAGCACGATCAGGCAGACCAAAAGTGACCACACCATCAGAAGATCAATACATCAAGCTATGTTCGCCGAGAGTTAGAAAAGCAACTTCATCACAGATACTGAATTTGCTAAATAAATAATGCAAGACACCAATCAGCAAAAGTGCTGTCAAAAGAAGGCTGTCTTGTAGTGGTCTCAGAGGACGAGCAGCAGTTTCTAAACCATTTCTCAGGAGGGGAAACAAGGCCAAACGCTTGGGGTGGGCTAAGAAATACCAGCATTTTACCAGTGGATTACTGGAATAAAGTACTATTTACTGATAAATCCAAGTTTGAGATTTATGACAGTAACAGAAGGGTGTATGTAAGGAGACAAGCAGGAGAGAGAACGATACCGCAGTGTATCAAACCCACAGTGAAACATGGTGGTGGGAATATTTAAGTCTGGGGGTGTTTTGCCTACTCTGGAGTTGGACCCCTGTACCGAAATGACAACATCCTGACCAAAGAGAAGTACCGCATTCTTCAGAGACATGCTGTACCCTCTGGTTTGCATATTGTGGAGAAGGATTCATACTGCAGCAGGATAATGACCCCAAACACATTTTGGGGTCATTATCCTGTGACATCACATGAAGCTCTTTGGAACATTGTCAAATCATGCTGGGATAACGCGGGTCATCAGGTTTTGCACAAACTGGAGTCCATGCTAGCTCGAGTACATGCTGTCATTAAAGCAACTTATCCACTATTCATTCACTGTCTATTTCAGTTGTAAATTTTGTTGAAAAATGCAACAGATTTTGACTGTACAGCATTATGAGAATATTTTGCTGAGAGACTGTAGCCTTCTTGGCAAAATAGCTAATTTTTGCTTTCATCTGCATATGCACACTTACACATTTGCGCACACACATGATCCTCACCCCAAGTCTAATCCTAAAATAAATTGTGAACTTTGTGGATTGGCTTTTTGACCCCACATGGGAGTTATGCGTTTAAATTTCTGTCATTTTCAGGCTTGATTACAGTCCATGTTCTGGTGCAGCCTCCAATATGAAAGGCAGACCTGGCATTGAATAATCATAACACATTACATATACATATTGTATAACACACAGACTTTTTCAACTCCTGAAAGTAAATGAAAAACATAAGCTTCCACCCATAGAAACATGTGTAGCTGGTCTGCCACTATGATTTAAATCTTGTTTTAGAGGTTGACTCACTCTTTATCCTGTGTCCTGTTCACTATGCTACCACAGCTAGCCACCATGTGACTGGCTGCCCATGACCTGCAGTGTACGTCACACAGACAGTTCCCTACTAAAACAGGAAACTACTCAGCACAAACTCAGTTCCACTCAGAGGGAGCAGGGAGACACTGTGCTGTAAAAATGACCAGCATCCATAAAGGTACATTTCAATTTGCATTATTTTTAAAAAATTCACTCTATGACATGTAAATATTTTAAGTGGAAATGGAAATCAAAGCAGTGGGATTAAAAGCTATCCCAGTCTATCCCATCTAATATGGATGATGTATGCCTGATTATTTTTGTCTGCCTGTATCATTGTCCTAGTATATCTTATTGCCAGTGGGGCTTGCCTGTTTTTTCCTAAGAAGTGTCTGAGATGTGTTAAACGTCAAAGAGGCCATATCCCTTTGATCTCGTCTGTATCACCTGCTCTACAGTCTGAGTATATGTCTATCTACAGTATGTGTGTGCCAGTGCGCGTTCATGTGCGTGAATGCTCCGAATTCGTCCAGCATGACGGCATCCTTCAACGACCCAGTAAACATTCTATTACAGAGTTATCACCATCACATTTACGGACACTTTGTGTGTTCACAGCAGCTATAAAATCTATTATTGACAGGCTATCCTGGGGATAAAGAAAGAAAGGGTCACAAGTATGCAGAGCTTAGCTCTTTAGAGGCCAACCATGATGTAACATAAGGGTACATAGTGTAGCAGTGGTTATGGATGTGTGTGTGCAAGCATTTTTTTGCATCTGTGCATGCATTAGCTTTCTCTCAACGCCCATGTCTTTCGTTGTACTCTTTAAATGAGGGAAAATAATAATAATAATTTTTATAAAGCACTTTTCAAAATACACGTTACAAAGTGCTTCACAAAGGCAGCAAAATAAAACAGGCAACCCATAAAATCATCAGGTTTCAAAAAGAAAACACATAAAACATTTTTTTGTAAAAAAAAAACAATTCAATGTAGAAAAAAGCAAGAATAAAGAAAACATTTCTTAAAAGAAATAAAAGACAGTTCAGAGAAAATGAAAACTAAAGTAAAATCAGGAAAGGCTCTGTGATAAAGTAATGTTTTAAGAAGAGACTTAAAAGAGATCACTGACTCAGCCGACCTGATTTCCTCGGGCAGATCGTTCCAAAGCCTCAGGGCCTTGACTACAAACACTCTGTCCCCTTTAGTTTTCAGCCGGGCCTCTGGAACGGATAAAAGACCTCTGCCCGAGGATCTCAAAGTACATACCAGTGCGTACGGTACTAAGAGGTCAGAGATATAGCAGGGAGAGAGGCCATGAAGAGCCTTAAGAGTAAGATCTTAAAATCTATTCTAAAACATACTGGGAGCCAGTGTAAAGAGGCTAAAACAGGCGTGATGTGGTCATGTCTCTTGGTTCTGGTTAAAAGCCTGGCAGCTGAATTCTGTACGGTCTGGCGTCGACCAATAGATTTATGGCTCAGGCAAGTAAAAAGGCTGTTGCAATAATGCAGGCGTGATGAGATGAAGGCATATAAAATCTGCTCTGTGTCTTTAAAAGTTAAAATAGATCATATTTTTCAAATATTTCTAAGATGATAAAAACACGATTGCACAAGCTTTGTGGTGCGCTGCTCAAAACTTAAATTGCTATCAAACCAGACGCCAAGATTCCTTGCAAGAGGCTTGATATGATTCAATAGGGAACCAGCAGATGGCAGAATTTGTTTTGCCATGTGCTAACGAGGATCTCTGTTTTATTTGAGTTCAGCAGAAGAACTAACGGGCAGGTACATCTGCGCGTCATCAGCATAATAATGAAGAGAGACAGCATGTCTTTGAATAATGTGCCCAAGGGAAGCGAGCATGTATAAGGAAAATAAAATCGGTCCCAAAACCGACCCCTGAGGCGCACCATACTTAACTGAAGAAAATGAGGAGACATAGTTGTTCACACAGAACCTCCTATTCGACAGGTAAGATTAAAACCATTTTAAAGCTGTACCAGATATCCCCACCCACTGCCTCAGTCTGTCTAACAGGAAGCTGTGATCGATTGTGTCAAAGGCTGCGCTACAGTTCCAGGAGTACAAGGACTGAGCACGTGCCATCATCAGCAGCCATTAAAAGGTTGTTAGTAACCTTGAGCAGGGCAGTCTGAGCGCTGTGATACTTCCAGAAACCAGACTGAAACTCTTCAAAAATGTTGTTATTTTCCAGTGCAGAGAGAAATTGCTTGGATACTATTTTTTTTTTTTTATATATAAAAGGTAACTTGGAAATTGGTTTATAGTTTTGAGGGAGGGATCAAGCCCAGGTTTTTTAACAGTGGGTGCACACAAGCAGTTTTAAAATAATCAGGGACACAACCATTAGACAAGGAACTATACTGTTTCTAAAAGTTCAGACAAGGTAATGGGATAAAACTGGTTCAAACTATCTTGTTGCGGGTGAAGGACATCAGAGTAAGTGGCATTGGGGGTAGAAGAGGCTCTAATTGACTCCACTTTATCAGTAAAAAAAAGTAAGAACATTTAACAATCAACATCACTTTCAGCTGGGGCACAAGGAGGGGCTGGATTTACCAGCTGATCGACAGTCTTAAATAAAAATCTAGGGTTATGTTGATGGGCAGAAATAAGTTCGGAAAAATAGTGTGTTCTTGCATCCTTAACCATATTGTCATAGTGTAATAATATCTCCTTCATAATATTGTAATGTACTGAGACCAGATTTTTTCCATCTGCACTCTGCTTTCCTACATTCCCTTTTACAGCTGCGAATATTGTTGTTTATCCAAGGCTGCTTTCTTTTTGAAGACTTAAGAGGTGCAATAATATTTAGTAAAGACAAGCAGATCGAATTGAAACAGTCAGCTAGTTCATTGGTGTGGGAATATTCAGCCAGGTGTAGGCTTTGACAATCAAACAATGCACAGAACTTTGAAAGACTTTGCTCATTAAAGGGGACCTATTATGCTTTTCCTTATTTTCAGTCATATATACAATGTTACAATGTTGGATGTTCATATTAAACATGGGTGTCAAATATTGAGGTAAATTATGTAAAAGTAATCCCTGTGAGCAAAAAGCACTGGTTTCAGACTGCTCTGAACACTCGGTTTCCAACGGTTTTTTCTACTTTCAGCCTGAGCCGATGTTGGCTTGTGATGGATTTCTTTATATGGTCATCTGATCCACGCACAGCGCGAGTTCACTGCTCCGCTCTGCTAACATTATGGCATTTTTCCATCGTTTTGGGGGTAGTCACACCGAGCCATGACTGGAGTCGAGCTGGCACGCTGTGAGTGTTTTTCCATCACACAGCACGGTAAAGTAAAATAAGCAGTTTACCTGTTTACCTGGAGGTGTGCTGGTCGTTTGCAGCTCTTCATCAAACATCATCATCACTGTGGCTTTTTCTGCTTGTACTTTTCCTCCCTGCATTAGAGGTTAGGGGAGGAGAGGGGGGACTGTGAGGCAGGAGGGCAGGAGTTGCTCAGCGACATATAATAATAATGAGAGGAAGACAAAGTGCAACAGCATTTAAACGGGCCAGTCTTCAACTGTCCGGCTGTTTGTTTCTGCAGTTATCAGCTGGTAAAATCTTGTTTTAAAACATTAAATCTCACTGTAACTGGAGCCGTTACTGAACCTGTCCGACCGCAGCTCTGCTCCGCAGCAGGTGGAGCTCCTCCAACAGCGGACCTGTCAGCTGACAGGCAGGCCAGACAGTTTTGGCGGAGCTCCAGTTACACCGCGATTTTAACATTTTAAAACAAAATTTTACCAGCTGATAACTGCAGGCACAGTTGAAGAGCTGCAGGGTGTGATGCGAAGAGGATTTCTGTTGTTTTTGCGGCTGCCAGCAGCTCTTCCTCCTGTGGACAGTCGCAGACGGAGAAACCCCCTCCAGCAGACCAGCGCTGCTGTTAGCTCCTGAAGCTAAAACTGCCTCTCTTGATCAGTATATATTTGAAAATGAGCGTGAGGCTGGGGGAGGTGGGCATTATCATTTTACCATTTATATTAATTTCATGATGAACTCCCAAACGGTCGACTCTACGTCAACATTGGCCCCGCCTTTTCAGGGCTGATTTTTAACAGTAGATGACAGGTTGAGCCAATTTTCAACCCATGAAATGCAGAATTTTTAAAAATTTGGTGTCAATGTCAATACTAACACCAGCATTGATGTGTTTCATCACAGTACAATCATATAATTTAGTTTACAGCTCAAAAAACATGTTTTAGTGTACAGTACCTCTTTAATAACTGGTGATTCACAGTTAAAAACTATACATTTGTGATCGTAATTGACAACAGGCCCCGACACCTTCTCTGAGAGCTAGCCAATCATTTCTGAAGCTTCTGGAGTTCCAGCACCGCTGTGTTTGTTCAAGGCAGTTCATCTCTGTCAGCAGATCTAAATTTACAAGACAATAAATTATCACAGACCTGGTGCTCTGGCTCACACTCATGCATATGCGTGCACATATACACTCGCACATGGTGGCTTGTCTGTCCCTGGAGGACAGTGTATTTTTAGGGTTTGTGTTGTATTCTGACCTTTTGTTAGCTTTATAGATAATGCTACTGGATTTTCAGTTGATTAATATCTAAACAGCCACTCAGGCCTGGTGCTTTTATCCTCACAGCTACTTAACACGCAGAAATTATGTCAGCATTAAATCCATCTCCAAAAAGTAATCCTGCAGGGATTAAAATGAAATATTTATAACGGAGACTGCACTCATTTGGAAAACATGGTCATTTGTTCAAACACTTAAAACATTTGTGTTTAACTTTTCCCTCACAAGCAACCTCTTGTGGCCATGCGAGTAATGACAGACGTGTGTGGGTGAGGTGCCGCAAAACCTTGTGGAGAAGAGAACTCACACCGACAGTTGGTGCTGGTTTCTTTGATCAGGGTGATCTTTGCCGTATCTTGACAAAGAAGTTTGAGTTGCCTAAAAATACTCATCTTTTGAATTTTGTATTTAATACGCTTTTTCCACAAAAAAGTTAATTATCTTATTAAAAATTCTTAAAATTACATCTATTCCCTCATTAAAAAAAAATCCAAATATTTTTCTGTTTTGAAAGTTTAACTACTAGATTAAATATATCTCCTATCAGTGAAAAGTCCATTCTCAATGTATGTGTGCTGGAAGTTTCTACTTCACACTTATGCAAGTTGCGTATTGGACCACGACTGGCTTTCAAACTAGTTGTGATGTCACAAATCCTGCTTATATGTGCATGTCTTTAAACTCAGATTTAAGGTGAGCCCATGAACATTCTTCCTTCGTGTGACCCAAAAACAGTCACATCAATCGTTTTTGTGGCAGTTTTGGAAGGCACTGACAAGTGATGTCGTCCTGCTGCTGATTGGGGCACCAGATTAGAAAATGCTCATGTGAGTTGTTTTATAAGACAGTGACACACAAACCTATTTTTCTGTTTAGGCAGGAGCACTTGTTGTTAGTATGATATATTGGTAAATAATGGTGGATACAGGAACACTCCCCATCTTTCCCTAAATTGCTTCAGTTAGTTAACTACTTTATATTTTTGCCTCCTTCCACCTGTTCTTTGCTCTTACTTCCTTCATGGACCTGCACTGCGTTGTGTTTGCCCCCGTGTGTCCCACGGGCTGTCCTCCCTGCTCCAGCCTGCCAGGAGATGGGAATACACGCTGAGCTCATATCTGGACTGTCTGACTGGTGACAGCGCACAGTATGATCCCCACAGGGGACACATTACTGGCCCATTAGTCCAGCTCTTCCACCTGGACTGCATGCCTCTGGTTTGCCCTTGGTTCTTCCTGCAACTTTCCTTTCAGAAATAATCCTGAGTGATTATAATGTATCAACACAGAAATCAATTGGATTAGTCCAAAACCCTCTGCCTCTGTAAATCTCACTTTTATCCCTCCTTCACCCAGCATTTAAACACAGCAATCCCTGTCAGTACTTTTCCTCTGAGGAGATGGTTGCCAGATTGGACCTTGTACATCAGGGCAAACTTTTCTTCCAACTGACAAGAAGGCACTTGACTCTGTTATTGTTTATGAAGAGAAAGCTGGGGTCAAGTTCACAGGCTGGGAGAGAGAAAAAGAGAGAGAAAGTCTGTTCCAGCTCTAGCCCCACGAGAGCGAGCATAACTCAGCCGTGTTTGTGCTTCCCTAATTCCTTTTGATTTAGCAGAAAATTGTGAGCTAAGCTGCAGCGCACAAATATTCACCAGAGCTTAGCTTTTTTGCCTCACCTCGCAGCCTCTTACAAATCTGTACCCACTCTAGTCTTTGTGTTTGTGCGTGTGCCTGTCTCTGAATACATTTGAAAGTGTGTGTGTGTGTGTGTGTGTGTGTGTGTGTCCCATTCTGACAGCAGCTTGCCTGCCGAGGTCTAAGCAGAAATACAAATGTCTCAAAAAGGAGCTTAGCTTTAAACAGCAGCTTTGGTATAAATACTAGAACTGTTTTCTCAAGCTTTTGATGAAATAGCAGTTTGCGACAGCTATAGCTAATTCTAACAGTTTCAATTCCGACAGGAATTTCCTGATTTGTTTACTTGTTTGTTAGCATTACTGGGTCAGCTGAATCAACTGTGGTATTCTTAATCCAATATCACCAACACCCCAGACAAGCTCACGTCTACGCTGACAAAAACTGCATATGAACAAGTCAAGCGGTGGTTTTTGAGTTTATGAAAGGTCCTGGGGTAATCTAATTTTTTTTTTTTTAAACTCTGTCAGGAGCCATTCAAGGACAAAGAAAAACATCAGAGATTTGATGATGGATGACAGCTCACTGCCAACTCTGAAGACACATACAAATACATGGAAAGAAAGGTAAGGATGGTCGCTCCACGGACAATGTACAGTGTTTGTGTGTGTGTGTGTGTGTGTGTGTGTGTGTGTGTGTGTGTGTGCGTGTATGCATGCTGTATTCCAGCGCTGTCTCAGCACTCTCTCTCTTACACATGTGGTTCATATTTAAGCCATAGTGCTGTTCCACTGGACGATTTGGCTCTGTTCTCCCAGTCCCACATTCCCAGCTTTTTTCTCTGACTTTCACTTCTGCTGTGCTTTAGGTGGTGCGAGGCTGCAGGCGTTACTTAAATAAGTAATCGTGATAATAAATTGAATTTTGCCAATAATGTACTGGCTTTCTTTATTTATGTAATCATTTGTCAGAGATAGCACGTATGAGTTCATGTCAATATGATTTAAATGTGCCAGAATTATGTCAAATTATAAGCAGACCCTGGCAGGTTGATGAAAAAACATCATCATGCAGAGAATATGAATAATTATAATTATTAATACTTGACAATAATAGTAGATTTTAAATCAATTAATATCTGTGAATACCATATCTCCTATACTATCAACTGTAGCCAATGTGTGACTACTGAGATTAATAATTGCATTTTAATATATTTATGCATGCAGGAAAATTGCTTGCATAAAACGCTCACATATTTCAGAATTTTATATTTTAAAACAAATATTAAAGGAACCATAATAAGAATTATCCGGTTGTAAAATGAAGGCGCCCTCATTAATTATAATCATTTCTGTCTGTGGTTACAGATGAACTCCTCACATTAGGACCGTCTCGACCTCAACAGCATCATCACCCCTCACCGACACACACACACACACACACACACACACACACACACACACACACACACAAAGACGCACCTCTCTCCATCCATCCCTCTTTAATATCTCCTTCCTAGTCAAACTCTGTAACCCCTATCTGCCCAATGGGCGAGAGGAGCCCTCCCTCATGTCTCTCTCTCTCTCTCTCTCGCTCTCTCTCTCTCAGCTCTGACTCTGTCCAGCGCGCACTGATAAAGGAGAGGTCCGGTACGAGGATCGGATCCAGCACAGAGCCGACAGAACCGCAGCCAGTCACGCATTTACTAACTTTTAGCTCCAGCTGCGATTCGGACCTTATTTCTGTCTCTGAACTGAGCAAAAACCGAGGATAAGTGTTTGGGGAGCTGACTGGAGAAGTGAAACAGCCGACACTTGTTGCTGGTCTGGTTAGGTAAACCTCCTGTCGGCAGGCAAAAGTGCTCAGTGGAGAGTCTGGTGCGCACATGGCACCGAAAAAGCGCTCCTCACACTCCTGACAGACGCGCAACATGGAGCCACACACACTGGATAACGAGGCGTGCTGTATGTCTGCTTAACCTACTTCACATCAAACATTATCTATTAAAGTTGGACATTTTCTTTTGCAATCTTAATTTTTTGGGGGTCGGCCAAAAAAAAAAAAAAAAAAATCAGAGCCATGCTGGGGATTGTGAGCCTCCGGGCAGCCCGGATTCGCAGCTGTGGTTCACCGGGAGTCAGACTCTCATCCCGGTCTTCGTCATGCCAAAACCCCGGTGCCAGCTCGAGGATTTACTGTGCGTGTCTGTTGCTGCTGCTGCTCGTCACCCCTCGAGTGGACTCTTCATGGTGGTGAGTACTGTCTGCATCCATCACACCTACAGGCCTACCTGCCTGCCAAAAAGATTTATAGGGGCTGAATTTGTATATTTTTTGGGGGGGGGAAATGCACGTGAAGAAAGTATATTTATCAGGCTATTGTTAATATTATTATTAACTAATATTAAATTATGCGCCTAACTGTAAAAGAAAAGGAAAGAAATGCCAAATAATTGGAACAATTTGAACATTCATTAAAAGCTATTCCAATTTAACTGGGAGCAGTTTTCCAGCAGCAGACAGAAAAGGCCGTAATGAGGGTTTGTATTAGTTAATTTATTGTCGCAGACGTAAAGCCCGCAGTGCTTTTCTCATCAATGTTGCTGCACTCAGTTGCTGGCAAAAATGTGAACTTTATTATTCTCGTGCTTATTCGTGCACCTTTGCAGCAAATGATTTAAACGCACTAAGTTTATTAATATGAGTTTCATAGGCTAGTATTTGTCACGAATGAGTGCTCTGCCTTGTAATTTTTATGGGGTAATGACTGTAAAGAAATACTCTAAATGCGTTTTTCTGTCATCGTTTAATTTAGGCCCAATTGACCTGCTCCTGAAAAAAAAGAGAAAAGAAACATGATGAAGCTTTAACAGTAAAAAAAAAAAAACTAAATTACGAGTTTGTGAATGAGACTTTAGCTTCTTTAGGATTTTTCCTAAAATGCATTTTCTTCGTGTCACTTTGTTGGCCTGCCATATTCAGCAATAATAATAGAGCGATAAATGTAATTTATGTCGGTGCTGTTGGCTGAGCGCGTGTTCAGCTCAGCTGGAGCCTGCATTCAACAAAGCGAACAGTCATTAATTCACCAGGTATACCACACACACACACACACACACACACACACACACACACACACAAACGTGACTTCACTAAAATACCCCAAAACCAGCCATCTAGAGCATAGGTGAGGGGTGAAAAAAATATCTCATTGCCTGCGCAATAACATACGTGAAAATGTCCATGTGTGTGAGTGTGTTTATAGGAGAAGTGTCTGTGTGTGGGCGGGTGTAGGGGTGATGGAATGCCTAATAGTTTGTGTAGATTAAAAGCAGTTATGGGGAGTAGTTGGAAGAGTGTGTGTAAAGGCTTTGGCTGGCTATTATTGGCTTTGAGGGGAATTTAGTGTAGGAGATACAGTATCTAACAGTTTATCATATTTCTGTGGGTGTAAGTGATGATATGGACAGATCTGGGGCTTTAACGCCCCAGGGGAGGGGGTGTGCAGGGCCATTTGAGAAATCTATTATTTCATATAAATACATAATATTTATAATTAATGCCTTTTAATCTCCAATTATTCATCAAAGTTAATAGTCTAAGCAGGGGGGAAATGTGTAAATATGTTGAATTTCATCATGTTGTGTGTGCATGTCTGCACCAGGTAGTTTGGCCTAGTTCCCTTTTGAATCTTTCATGCATAATAGAAAAGCAAGTTGATGCACATTTAATTTAATCTGTGCGTTCTAAGCGATTGTGTCAGGAAATCCCAAGACTAAAAATAGTCTTTCTTACTGATAATGGAAGAGAAAATGATCAGGTTACTAATGTCCACATTTTTTGAGTGTTTCTTGTATGATCCAGGAAATCTTGAGAAGATATAATATAGGTGGAAATGTGGCTGTCATCAGAAACCAGTAGAGGCCTTCAGTCGTCTCTCACTTGTCTTTTTCCTGTGATCCACAGTATAGTCGCAGGGCTTTACAGCGTGTTGTTTTAAACCTGCGGACAATGATTTACTATCCTATAAAATCCACAAGTCCTCCCGACTCTCAGAGAGAAAGAGAGAGAAAATTAAGTGTGAATTGCTGCTCTCTCTCTTTCCTTTGATGAGCACTTTGTTCTTATTTCTCTTCTCTAATCCCACTCTGGGGAGTAGAGAGCCTCTAGTCTCCATCCTCTCTCCCGGCCTCGTAAAAAACACGACCACACAGCTACACACTCCCTGACCTCCCCTCACTGACCCGCCAAAGCCCCGCAGCCACCGAGGTGCAAGTCGTCTCGTGCGCACACACACAGAGGCACGCCACGATTAGGTGCACACTAAAAAGAGTTTATCTTGGACCAGCTCAAACGCAGCATTTATCTTGATGGGATACAGTAAAAGTCTGTTTTATTAGGACAGGGAGAACGATTGGAAGAAGCGTGCGGGAGAACTGTGAGTAAGATGAGAATGAGAGCGAGCGAGCAAAAATGTCAAAGGAGTAAAGTCAGTAAATGGGGTCTTAGTTTGACAGGGTTATTAGAGGCCCCAGACTTCTTGCTCTGATTTGTGACGACATGATTTCAACTATCCCACTGGGAAACATTTAAACACACATACACATGCAGGTTCTGTGGGGAGAGGTTAAGTGCTTATTTATTTGGAGAGCAGAGTAAATGGTTTCCACTCCCCTCCTACTCGCAAACCTTAAACTGTTAAGTGTAGTGAACTCTGACTCACAGAGGACTGTTACTGAAGCTCTCCTTCACACCGTTCACCACCTATAAGTGTGTGTAAGCACCTAACATGAGGGCAACTATGCACACTAATCAATAGCAATATATAATAAATCACTGCAGTCTTTTGTATTCAGATTAGGCATATGAATCCGTCCTCTGAGGATTTTTTTTTGCGTTTTTTCGCATCTTCAGGTACATTGGTGCACTGGGCGCCCGTGTGATCTGTGATAACATCCCAGCCTTGGTGAACAAGCAGCGACAACTCTGCCAACGCCACCCAGACATCATGCAGGCCATCGGCGAGGGCACAAAGGAGTGGATCAGAGAGTGCCAGCACCAGTTCCGACACCATCGCTGGAACTGCAGCACGCTGGAACGTGACCACACCGTGTTTGGACGCGTCTTGCTACGGAGTAAGTCCACGTGTGTGTCTACATGTATGTCTGTCTGTCTACTTACTTACCAAAGAGTACAGATACTGAGCACGAACCTGAGCCCCATCTGCCATTATCTCACTCCTCATTCTCACCCCTCTTCCTCACTTTAGCTGCCTTCCATTCTTATCTCTCCCTTCTCCTCTCGCTCTGTCCTTTCTCCGATCTTTCCTTCTCATACTCACGTTTACTGGTGCTCCATGTTTATAGTCGCTAATGAACTGTTGTAATGCCTTACGTCTCGTCAATAAACACACAGGCTTCAGGATGTGGGCTTGTCGTCATTTTGTTTTTCCCCTCCGTTTGACCTCTACGTATTGTAACAGATTCCTGCGTATACACACATGCACACAGGTGCACATGCCATCTTTGCATGCATGATTCTGCCATATAAAGTTTTATGACTGCAGACATGAACATTTATTAAATAACACAGGAGATAGAGGACAGACGCTCTTAAATAAAAACACTTGATAGCTACATTGGTGTCTTGGAGTCAGCTGGTTATTTTGACGAAAGATCGATTGATAACCATTGTACGAATTACCTATCAGAATGAGAAACTTCTTTATTGGCCAAGAAATTTGACTCTGGTTTTGTGGCTCTCAGTGCACTTACACACAGTAGCCAGTGTAGATCATTACTGCTACACTCTGAATGCAGAGAATGGATGCAGTGATGCACCTGTAAGTTACTGTTGCATGCAGTGCAACCAGGGATTCTTGAATTATCCTTACTCTTTACCTTGTTGCTTTTTAAGCAAAGCATGGTAATGGTAATGGCATGGTAATAACGTCATTTAGAGCAGTTAACTGTAGCATATCTCAATACAGGTTGCACAAAATAAGGTGTTTGTCTACGCAAACTTAGCGTCTGACGTTGCTGACTCTCCTTGGCTTGTGATTGTCCCTCTTCCAGCCATCCTATAAGTATGTGTGGGGGCTGACAATTCATGGAGAAAAAGCAGCATATATGGAGATACAGGCTGTGTGTGTGTGTGTGTATGTGTGGGTGTGTGTGTGCGCTGGCGTGCGTGCGTGCGTGCGTGCGTGTGGTGGAGCGGAATAAACAGTAATGTAGATGTAAATATTTAGAGAGATATTTTCACTGTCAGACAAACAGCGCAGGTTTGAATGATGACCAGCAATGCCCTCCTCTATCCTCCCACACATACACCCCCTCAGCACCCACTGCCCCCTCTCCTCACCCCCCGGATGAAATGAGACATTCCAGTGAATACAGAACAATAAGGTTGAATCAACTCTTCTGGTCCAGATAGGTTTGCAGAGTGCCTTGTGCTCACATACAAATGTATACCCTACCCTACTTTTAGCAATTTATAATCAGTATTATAGCAGAAAGCTTGGTGGTTGAAGTGCTGGTAAATCTACAAAATCTGAAAACAAGATTAAAAGTCTAGCAGTTCCCTAGAGGATGAAAAGTTAATTACACCCCACAATATGACAGCGATGGTCAGACCAAACAACAGCCTGCAATGTTAATGTTCTTAGAGCCTTAACAGCAGCGGGGCTAAATTTTATGGCAATCTTTATTTAATTTTTTCAACAAGATTAGCTTTTTATCAGATTTTTATGGCACTAGAGGAAAGGTTGCATGGTCACTAGAAACATTGAGATTCATCCTCCGGGACCCATGAATGTTCACAGCAAATTAAATTTTTGCGATAACTCGTCATGGATTAGAGCATTAGTTCTAGTTGGTTGGAGGGTCGAGGAGTGACTAAAATCATTAGGAGCCATCAATATCTGTACCAAAGTTTATGGCTGATAGTTCTTTATATACTATATCTTGTTCTGGACAGAAGTTTTCGACTGACCAACTGACTGACCGGGGCCATATGGGCATAATGTTGGCAATGAAAACGGACAAGATATAGCTCTGCTTGCTTGTACTTGAGAAGGAGCTGATTCCATACAGACGATGTATTTACTCACTCGGGAGATTACTCTTATTCCAGGTGCAACGTTTTCTTTTTTGACTTTGATAACAGAGGCACTGAGTGAAAACCACATGTTTGTTAGGTTGACCAAGTGATTTAAGATGAACAAGTTCTGGCTACCATGTTGTTTTTTGGGGGGATTCACTCCCACGGGTGCTGCAACTGTGACCAAACGCTATATCTAATTCTCTATGTGTCTTTGGCCACACAATAGATGAGTCATATTCTAAGGAACTGAAGAGACCAGAAAAGAACAGATGAGCACAGCAATGGTAGATAATGCTGTCATGACATCACCCTGGCGCTGATTAATGGGGTATCACTGTGTCTGTATTTAAACAATTTATGTGAGCAGAGGAGAGCCCCGCTGCTAGGATTATTTCCATGATAATATTTAAACAGAGCAGTCCTATGCTCCACATCAGGCCTGATATGCCCCCGTCAGCTGCACCTTCATGTCCTGATGGCTCACACCCAGGCCTGGTCATGGCATTATGTGTATCAGTGTATGCATGTTAACATGAGGGCTGCAAAGCTCCAAGTCTTTAGGTCTTGGAGAACCTATTGTATTGCATGATATGAGTCACTGCAAATTCTGTATTCAGAAATAGATTTGTGTTATTCTAACTTCAACCTCAGTCTAACATTTGTTTCTTTCTTTCTGTTGCACTTCCTCTCTATCTCTGTTTCCCAGGCAGTCGTGAAGCAGCGTTTGTCTACGCCATCTCCTCGGCAGGAGTGGTGTATGCGCTTACTCGCGCTTGCAGCCAAGGGGAGCTGAAGACATGCAACTGTGACCCGCACAAGCGTGGACGGGCCAGCGATGAGAAAGGAGAGTTTGATTGGGGCGGCTGCAGTGATAATATCAACTATGGGATAAAGTTTGCCAAAGCCTTCATAGATGCCAAAGAGAGGACCGTCCGAGATGCACGGGCACTCATGAACCTACACAACAACCGCTGTGGCAGAACAGTAAGTGTGTGATTACAATAGAACCTGTTTCGGGGGTCCATTCACCCAAATTATGATAAAAACATATTTACTCACTTACATCTAGCTATCTAGCTATGCAGGTTGGTTTTATTTTATAAAGTTTTGACATACTTGCATCTGGGACCACATTTACATGTGGTGTTAACATGCAATCTGTATCTGGATATGTTATCTGGATAATGACAACTGATCACAGGCCTTTGCATTTACACCAGGTATTAAATAAGCTTTCTTGTTATTTAGATTCCACCCGCATTGTCATATGCAAATTAAGTAGGTGGAGCTGGCAGATTGACAACAATCATAGCTCATCTCAGTTCAAGGGAAGCAAGGCTGCTGTATGGGTTCACATTATTTTTCCTTTGCAGAGGAAATGGTTGTCTGTGGCTTTAGCCAGGTTTGCATGAGAGATGTGTTCTGAGTGCATTTTAAGGTTGTCAGTTAAATATTCAATCTGTAATCATCTCTTCCAATTCAAAATTGTCAGTGTATAAGTGCAAAATGCACTGTCTGCCTGTTTGCTGTTTGTTGTTAAACACAGCTGCCTTGTAATGTTAGTTTGTTACTTAAGTGATGCATCGGAGGCACCGCAAGAGAACGGAACATAGTCAGACCGGTCTCTGACCTGTCAAAATTTATTTATGTGCTGAGGCAAAAAGCAGGTGGGACAGGAAAAAAGCGTGGGCAGGGTTGTAAGCATAAACTGCAGGAGCTAGTGGGCTAACATGAGCATTCAACAAGCTGCATATTAAAACTGGCTGGACATTGGAGAGTTTAGCGATTTCACACGTCAGAGCTGAACCTGATTACATTTTATGCAAAGAAAATGGAGCAGGGTCAATTTGAGACCTGCACGTAAAATATCTCACTCCGTTCCTTATAGAAATGAATGGGGCATATATATACAGCATATATAGGAGAGGCTACAATGGTTTGCTTTTGAATTAGTTTGAACTTGATTTTTGAGGTGACAGTCCTATTGCATTTACACCTTGGAGTAGAGGCAGAACTCTCTGGCAGAAATATGTTTGACAAGACCACCGCACCACTAGGTGCTGTAAGTAAGAAACTATGTTTTCATGTAATTTGGGTAAACCAACCCTTTAAGAAACTTGCCTGCATTGGTGCTGTATTTTTAGAACATGTAAAAACTGAAAAAAATTCATGATGACTAAAACAACATAAACACAATCCCGACTTCTCTCTACGTATTTAGGCAGTGAAGCGCTTCATGAAGCTGGAGTGTAAATGTCACGGCGTGAGTGGCTCATGCACACTGCGGACATGTTGGATGGCCATGTCAGACTTCAGGAAGACCGGTGACTACCTGAGGAAGAAATACAACGGGGCCATCGAGGTGACAATGAATCAGGACGGGACAGGCTTCGCTGTAGCTAATAAAGCCTTCAGGAAGGCCACCAAGAATGACCTGGTCTACTTTGAGAACTCTCCGGATTATTGCCTGCAAGACAAAGCAGCAGGTAAGACAACAGAGGCAGAGAAGAAGAAGAGGGGAGATCCGACTGAAAGACGCGGAGAGGCAATTTCTCATGGATGTTGATGGATTGCCCCGACTGTGTTATGTGTATGTTGTGCGTATGTTCATGCATGACTAGTATGTTTGTGTGTGTGAATGTCAGTGTGTGTGTGTGTGTGTGTAATGGTATTCAGATAACACAGCAGGCCTCCCGTGTGATGTCTATGGAAGCTAATATCCTTGTACCCCGGGGACATGGTCGTTTTGTGACCACCTGACCTCTGTCAGTCTCTGTCAACACACATACACACATATACACAGCCCGTGGTCAGAGGATGTGTTGATCAATCATCCCACAGTGCACCTAATCGGTTATGACTGTTTCTGATTGGCTGGATGATGGATGAAATGCTCAGACAGATTTTTTGGGATCAACACCTCCATCACTCAGAAACTGAAGCTCTGTCCACTTCTCCCTCCTCCTTGCTCTCTTTGTCCTATCGTCCCTTCGTCCATCCTCCCCCTCTTTCTCACCTTCCCAGTGGAATCCACAGCCTAGGGACACAAGCAGCTAATTTAAAAAAAAAAAAATCGCCTTTTTCTGTCTGTCACAGTCTCTCTCACTCTCTGTCTGTCTGAACTAAGCGTAGCTGGAGGGCAGAGTGGGCCTCAGAGTGTGAGAGCCTGTCTGTCTGTCACGCTCCACTGTCCATTTAACCCTCACACACACACACACACACACACACACACACACACACACACACACACACACACACACACATACACACACCCGCACACACACATAGAGCGGCTTCAAAGGGAGCAGTGGCTTGGGAAAGGCAGTGTAACTATAGGCCACTCTACCAACACTGCATAGTTGTGTGTGTGGGTCTGTTGTTCTATGGGCAGCTTGTTGTGATAGGTAGCAGTTCAAACAGGGAGCTTCTCACACCAAACACCAGCACTAATCTCTGTGGGGATGACATTCACACAAGACACAGACAATATGCCTCTGCATTAGTTAACAGCCAGACTGCTTAACACTTTGATACACTCTGTACTGGTGGCTAGCATGCTACTGTAGATAAGACATCGAACCAAATAGGGAGTCAGTGAAACGTGAACATCAGGTTTCTATTCCAAAACTGAGAAAACCTAATTCAAAACCACATTGACATTTGTAATAATGCAAATGAATAAAAGTCCAGCCCTGGAACATAAACTTACTGAACAGTATGTCCTGCTGTTCACTCTGGTAAATTTTGAAGAAAAAAAACAGAGGAAAGTTGTTAAAATGTCTGTTTTTAGTTGCCATTAACAAATACCAATTTCCTATAAGCCCAAGGCTGTTGCAGTCTTAGTGTTGGCGTTCCCGTAATTTGGAGTAGCCAAGCCAGAAAAAACACACATCAGTCTCCAAGTTGTAATTCTGAGACAGAGATATCGGGAACTCTGACAGACACGATCTCTCACTTGGCGAAAAGATCTACAGAAGTGTCAACAAGCATGTAGCGAAATGGCAGCAAAGCCACCATCATACTTTAAATGAATAAAACAGAGCAACACGCTGTTTGTATGTATCTGCTTTTCACAAAACTGCACATGTAGCTCATTTAAGCTTCTTTAATTGTGTAACTAGCAGTGGGGGTGACCCTCTTGGAATGATGCCTGAAAATTACAAGTTGGAATATTCCTCCCCTTCTGCCAACATCATATGAATGCCGTATAAACTTCACCAGCTTCACAGACTGAGGCCAGTCGAGTGGTGGGCTGTAAGAACGGTGTAGATGTTTTTAGACGGCAGAGATTACAGCAAAAAAGATGATATGAGAAGAGAGCGTGGAGGGAGAAAGTTATGATGAGGTGTAATAAGCCTACTGGACAGATTTTATAGGAGCTGTAATTTTATGAATGCTAAAGAATAAACAGTTTTTTTTTAACTTTGTTTAATCATGAAGGGTTCACATTCTAATCACAAGTGCTATGGTAGATATTGGTAGATATTTGTTTATATTAGAATGTGACGGTAACCAAGGAATGTGTCACTTTTTCAGAAAGACAGATGAAAGAAATCCTCAATGAGAGACTGCATTGAGACTTATTAATCGACTCAACATTTCAGTTCTATGTAGGACTTTGGTTCTCTATACAATTGTCTACCGGCTGCTTTTTGTTTAGTGGAAGATTTGGCAAAGAAGTGAAACAAGATTAATCAATAGAAACTAGCTTTAGTTTCAGTTTAACCTTTAGCCATTATAGCTAACTCTGTACTCTCTGTGCAGGTTCCCTGGGCACGGCTGGGCGGGTCTGCAATAAGTCATCACGCAACACCGACGGCTGTGAGGTCATGTGCTGCGGGCGGGGCTACGACACCACCAGAGTCACGCAAATCACCAAGTGTGAGTGCAAGTTCAAATGGTGCTGCGCTGTGGAGTGTAAGGACTGCGAGGAAGCTGTGGACATACACACGTGCAAGGCCCCCAAACGAGCCGAATGGTTGGACCAGACCTGAGGACACGCCCCTTCCGCCCCCTGTAATGCAACCCCACCCCTTTCCCCTTTGCAGGTCACCCTGTGTGAACGTGGCATTCTGGGAAAGTTTTTCCGAAAGTGCTCTGCATCTCCGCCCTCCCCTGCCCCCATCTCGGTTCATCATTGCATGGCTTTTCTACCTGTTTCTGTGAAAGCACTAGAATTCAGTACCCATCAATATGAATAAATACCCATTAGCCCCTGTTTGTGAGACTGAACTGCTGGGATCAGATGATGAACAGTGCAACAAGTGAAAACTCTGGGGTTCGGATGGATTGGGCTTTTATCAAAGATTCAGTCCAGACTTTTTTTCTAGCGTGTGGTTCTGGGTTAAAAATGGTTTGCCGCTTTCATGATGCTTTAAAGACACATTTTCACATTAACTGAGCCTTCAAACGTATCCAGTATTATTACAACAACATCATATACTCACATAATTTTCTTTCTTTTTTGGCGGGAAATACACTTTAATCTACCAAAACAAATGCTTGGTTGGACTTTGGGAAGTAGCTTGACAAGTGCACTTTGAGAAGTGGACATCTAAGTGTTTGGCTCTGTGTGGTCAAACAGAAGTCCAGGCAGAGGACTACCAGAGGACAGGGAGATGGACACCAGATGAATAAATGGACGGATGCGTCATTGGAACTTTGAATGCAACTGTAGAAAAAAAAAAAAAAAAAAGAAAGAAAGCTGTTTAAAAGTGATTTATTTAAATTTGTAAAGTGTTGTTTCATTTCTCATCTGCGGATGAGACTGCACTACATTGACTGACACGAGGAGAGAGAAGAGCACTCCTATTGTTGTGATTATACAGTGTACTCTAGTTTTCAGTGTGTAAGACAGCAAACTGCCTGCCGTTGAGAAGAAGAAGAAGAAGAAGAAGAAGAAGAAGAAGAGGGCCTGGATGGTCACACATAACCACAACCTCAGACAGATTTCACTTCTCTGCTCTCCAGCTTGCTTGTATAACATTGTGTATATTGCCTTATCTAAACAGATGTTCATATGAAATATATGGTGCATTAGTATGACACTGGGATCTTTGTTTTTTGTTTAGACAGACAACATACAGAAGGTGAGAGCAAGAAAGACACTAGATAGTGCCGACAGAGCAGGACTAATCAGTGTGATTGATCAGTATAGTGATTAAGTCCTATCTCACACACACACACACACACACACACACACACACACACCTTCGCTGCTCCTCACCCACATGTTTTGAGAGAGACTGGGGCAGTAATAATACAATCTATGTCGGTAACAAAGGCTGATTCTCTATGAGTTGGGGTGGGGTGCGTTATATCAGACAAGGGGAGGGAAGTGTTTGATTAAAGGCCCAACCTCAACCCCAACCCCTGCTGGCCTCATCCCACCCCTCGCTATGTGGAATTCCAGGTGGGTCCCAGGCTAATGACTAGATGGCTGTAATTACCCAGGGCTGTTGATAGCTGGTGATTGGCCATCGTTGTGCCACAGAGGACCTAGTGTGGGCTCCTGCTGGGACCACATTTAATCAAAGGCTTCTTGGCCAGCTTATCAAAGGGAATACTTTCCAGCAATCTTCTCTGCCTCAGCCCCCTCTGCTCCCCAGCCTCTCAGGCCAGTTCAGGCTTGCTTATATTAGAATTGAGAGACTCCTGATAATGTGAATTCAAAAGGATCTCGCACACAAGAGACAAAATTAAGACAAAAAGGTAGATGCCTTTTTGGAGAGACTAAACAATATAGCATTGATTCACTGCCTCTTTATTGAGCAAATCTGTATTTCCATACAACAATAATACAATATTAATCCTGCATGCTGTGTTGGTCAATATGTCCCAGTGATAAGACCATCTCTTCTTGCCCAAACTTAGGACAGGAAGCTGCGTGTGCTCAGGCACATGCAGGAAATGCAATGCATCTGCTCTGGAGATACCTTGATGCAGGAAGCAGACACTAATTCAGATACAGCAGCTAAGATGAAAATACAAGACTTCTCTGCTGAGTGTCCTCCTTAAGTACAAGCCCATTCTAGTGATACTGCCTCATGATCAGCATTTTTAATGGACAGATATTAGAGCACTTATGATTCACCTTTCAGTCTACAAACTTAATCTGCCCCAAAAAGAGCCCTTAACATTTTAGAAGTGGGCTTTTAATAGCCACAGGAGGCCCATATCGTTAGATAAGATAAGCTTTATTGTCCCTTAGGGTAATATTATCAAGCCATTCCGGTTACTGAGACTATTCTAGTGCCAACGTCCTGTGGCACAGTCTATCTGTGTCCTGGATGCCAGGTTGAGAGCATTCCTGTTGCAGAGTATGAGAGGCAAACCATTAGTCTTCCCAGCTGGCAGGCAGTGCTGTGGGTGAAGGAGAGGAGAGGAAGATATACTGACTTAGGGCACAGGAACGGCATCAAGGCAGCATGGAAGGTTTAAGGGATACTTCTGAATTATTTACTCTTATTTTTATAGGTTCTGCATCCGTTAGTTATGATAACATTGTACTGACCAAATTAATTGATGAGATTTGTGAATGTGGTGAAATTGCCAAGAGAAGTAAGATGGGGAACACAAGCAGCCAGACAACCCTACAGGTTTTAAACAAACCTCTGGGTTAGCTAAACGTAAAATTGTCACCCAGACTTTGTAAGCATCCATCACAGTTTACAGACGGGTTTTGTGGTTCAGCTTTGATCTACCACACTTGCAGAAGCTGTGCATGCACACAGTTAATGTGGAACTATTACCAATATTTTAGGTGTGCTCACTTTCGGCTTTACCTCTAAATAAAGGGGTTCAGACAATCTGGCTAAGCTTTTAGTTTGCTTACAAGCTGTCTGATCATCTTGACTGCTTGTATTTACTTTCCCATTGTAACAATGTCGCCCCCAAATCTCAGCAATTAACTTAGTGGGTACAATGTTATCATTAACAATAAAAACTAATTTCACTAGTAATCTGACCAGGCTCATTGCTCTCAAAGCAGCTGTGTGGTCAACTCACAAGCACAAGTAGTTTAGATTTAACTGGGGTCCTGCTGATTTTTAAATATTTTTTTGTTGTAATGAAATGAATCGTAAAAGGCTCAGTTGTATAACACCGGCCCTAAATGTTAAACTTCCAACTGATACACTGACGCACATATTGTTGCAGTATCTTTAGACTGTTAGACACGCAGAAAGCACACATGGCCCCAATCATTTATTCACCATCATCACAGTTATTCCCAACTGTGTGATCCTTTTTTACACTTAGTCTATATTCTCTCTCTCTCGCTCTTGACTCCCTCTGCGTCTCAGTAGTGACAGTTATGTAGATTTATCAACCTTTTGTCCAGGATGTACTGCATGTCAGTCTGAGCTCTGGTTGCCAAATGGCAACAACCCTGAGAATAGAGGATGAACTGTACTCCAATTACACACACACACACACACACACACACACACACACACACACAGTGTGAAGATATATGGACAGAACGGGGCCCACCACCTAGACTGTGGGAGCTCTAAACCCCAGTTTGTGATAGAAAAAAATGAAGAGGTGTGAGAGCGCGAGAAGGGAAGACAACGAGTCAAACGGATGGATGGAGGGGAGAGAGAAATGTATAGGGTTACTTAAGACCTGGCGGGCATGTTTATCAGCAGATCTTAATCTGAGCAGAAAGAACCGCGTTCCCCACAATTCATCATCATTACCCGCCCCACCTGCCACATCCCCCTGAACGCCTCCCTCCTGCTCCCCGCCTCTGATACAGGTTTTTGTCGATGGGAATCTAGCCAGCGACCCCACCAACATTTCCCCAGTAACATTCATCTTGGGGTGGTCCGGGTGTCAGCCATGCGATCTGTTTCGCACACATATTCACATGTGCATACCTGCAGGCGAGGACAGGACCTCCATAGTGCCCTCTGAGCTCACCTATCACCTGTCTGGTAAAACCCTCAGTATGTTAGCGAGCCTTTCTACTCTGTCACTCACTGTTCGTGACCAGAAAGTGCATGCAAACATACAAGTGTGTGTGTGTGTGGGATGGGATGGGTTTACCCCTCAGGGCCAGTAGAACCTGGGCCATTTTTTTCTAGAGGTTGGGGAGGGAGTCTGGCGAGGTCAGGGGTCATAAAGTTTAGGTGTATCAACGGAGAACCTTCAGCACTATGAGCGACCACCACTGATCTGTCGCCTGTTGGCACCTCCTAAACATTAACGGCTTGCTCATGTAGCTAAGCTCTTCTCTGGCTGGTCAGCAATGAGGTGAATTTATTCAGAAGAACACCTGCTCTGCTGCATTAAAACCTACAGTATAGCTGCCTGCAGTGTCAACTCTTCCATCCATCTTTCATCCCTTTACTCTCCCTCTGAGGGGGAGGGGTGGGTGTCAGCCATTAGGTATTAGGTGATGAAGCTTTGTTGGGAGCAGGTTTGGTCTGGGAGGCTGTGGGAGCAGTAGGAGGTGCAGATTTATTAGGGAGCTCAGACTAATATTTACACGACCTGCCAAGACCCGAGGGGTGTCGAGACCGAGAGGTAGAGAAAGTATGGGTATGAATTGCAGCGTCTGCATTGAGGGAAAATAGGGGATTACAGCACAAAACACTTATCTGCTAAGACCTACAGCAAAAAATCTCCAACCACCAACACCTTTCCTCCAGTCCCTTTGCTCTGTCATTTCCTATAATGCTTCACAGCAACACATTTTGGTAGCCATTATGGCAATAATCCTATGATATTGTAGCTATCTCAAAGTAACTTAAAATAGTTTTCCAAAACGCAACTGGTTGGCACATCAATTCTTTGATCTGGCAAATTGCTGAGAAAAAGAATAACACGAGAATTTTCCAAACAATTCCACCCCACTGGCAGAGCAGTATTTCAGCAGTCACTCACCGTTCCATGTAAAACATTTCCGGTGCTTCTATAATTGCTCCAACTACTGACACATACAAACACATGCAGGTTGACCTCAATGAATTTTCCATGAGTAGAAAAGCCTGTGTGACTTGACACAGTGCCAATTTGTCACCCCTAATTTATCCGTGATATAACTCACTCAGGTTTAGTGTTGCATAGCAGAATATTCAGCAGGTTCCATTAACTGAAAGCTACAATGAAGGTTAAAGGACAACGAGTGTGAGGGCTGAGCCTCCGTTGGACAGTTTGATAGTTAGTTGCAGTGAATTCTTCGCCGTACAAGGTGTGGGCTGCGATGTGACGAGGTTTGTATATGCGTGTGACAGTGTGAGTGTGTTTATCTCCCTCCCTGTGTGGGAATTTACAGACACACCTCAGAAGGCACAAACAACAGTGACCTGGAAAAATAGTCGAAATTCCACCAACATACCAAGGAATCTGGGGGTTTGGGCTGACAATACACACTGATACACACACAGACACACACATACACCCAACGAGAGACAGAGGTGTGGGAAACAGGAGAGATACAGGGTCAGGGTCAAATTGTGTAGGCCTCACAGACATAGATACCAGTGAGTGATACCAGCTGACACACACTGATGCTGACACTAACAGTGATACCACGGCTACCTGAGTGACATTGATAGATAGAGCTGAGCCATCCCAGCATGCACGCACAATCAAACCAAAACCCTGCTCATCCCTATGACTTTTATCAGCATATGGTGGGCCAAAGGGATGCACTATCAGACTCGTCAGACTTCTGCTACTGGGAAACAGCAGTTTTACAGTCATGCTAGTGGCTCTGTGAGGCTGTACTTGAGTTAAATGCTCAGATCAGCATGCTAACATACTCACAATGATAATGCTAGCATGTTGATGTTTAGCAGGTATAGAGTTTACAATGTTCACAGTGTTGGTTTAGTGTGTTAGCATACAAACATTTGCTCATTAGCACTAAACATCAGAGGCTGATGGGATTGTCATGTTTTGCAGGTATTTGGTCATAAAAGTCAGAGGATCACCAAAGTCATTAGAATACATCATCTGGGAACCGTAAATGTCTGTACCATATTTTGTGACCTTCAAGTAGATGTTGCATAGCACAGCATAAGTGAAAACTTTGACCTGCTAGTGGTGCTAGAGGAGAAGTCAGAAGATCACCAGAGTCTTTAGAAACATCCTCTAGAAACCTTGAATATCTGTCGTAAACTTCATGGCAATCCATCTAATAGCTGTTGAGATATTTTCAATCTTTTCACAAATGTCAACCTCATGTGTTGCGCGAGAGGAAAAGCCAGGGGTTCACCAAAGTCAATAAGATTCATCCCCTGGAAACCATGAACGTCTGTAACAAATTTTATGACAATACATCTTGCAGATGTTGACATATATCACAGCATAAGTGAAAACTGTGACCTGCTAGTGGTGCTCAAGGAAGAATCAGAAGATCACCATGGCAATCCACAAATGGTGACGCCAGAATAAATGTCAAGGGATCACCAAAGTCAGTAGGATTCATCCACTGGGGACCATGGATGTCTGTATAAAATTTCATAGCAATCCATCAAATAGTTGTTGAAATTAATTCAGTCTGGAAGAAATGTTAAAGGGTCTAAACACTGAACAAACAACTACACAAGGCTGGAGCCTCTTAAGTGGCAAATAGGTGAAATGTGAAAGCATCTGGAGTGTCTACCTGTACTCAAACCTGTTCACAACTGTGTGTTTATTGTTGCTTAGAGTGGAGTAGATGTGTTTACCACATCACTGGAGCCAATGTCCCACTCCCAGTCAACTAAACTCCTCACCTTTAAAAACACAAACCAGAAAAGATACACATAAATTTACTCGTATGACAAATCCCAAACTCACACCATACAAACAAACACTCTCCGTGTGGAATGTGGAAGAGTATTTTGTTTGTGTTTTAAGGTGCAGCTTTCACCAATATTAATTTCCCTGCACATCTTCCTGGAATATATACAGTATTCTCTTTAGCACTTATATTACACCGTACATAGAATTATAGAAATTTTCATAGAAATCTTCATGTGTCCGTTTCACAATCAGTCTGCTGATGCCAGTTCAGCAGTAACGAGCCCCCACACTTCCCCTGACAGGGCTTCTTCACCTTCTACCAGCACTGAGACAGCTGATCGAGAGCATGGACACAGTACAGTAGCCTCTCAGTCTCTCAGTAAACAGTGGTAAACAGAGCAAGCGCTCGGCATGAAATGGAGGAATACCGTGCACAAAACATTTACACAGACCTGCCAAGGGAACAATATCATTTCAGTTTTACAATAAAGTGCTGGTGAAACAAAAACAACAGAAGGAAACTCATCTGTCCCTCTCCCCCATTCAGAATGACTTGTTTATGCTTCGGCCTCCCACTCTCTGTAAGGAGATAATTCAATCAAGTATAATAGAGCTTTCACACAGGCTTAACCCAGCTTAAACACTGACGCTGCAGGACCCAAATCTGGAGCCTGATGTCATATATCTAGAATTATTCTATTCACATTAATAGATGACTTCAAATGAGAGAACAAGTTAAAACAAACTATCTTTTTTTCATTATATATGTAAATTCTAACGATTTCCTCTAAATTCAGTTTAACAAGTCATGAATAGAACGGACAACACAATACTGAAAACACTCTAATGTCCTCAAAAAAATGAAACGTAATCATATGTTACACAGTACCTCCTGCCTAACAAAAGCTCAGGAGGGAAGGGAAACACTTGCATTGCACTGATGTCTCAATGCCTAAAGGAATTGTGGTATTTTAATTATACATACTGACAGCCAGATTGCGAAAAAGGCTAGGACACAACCACACCTTGTTTTAGTTTCACAGCGTACTGTGTCCATATCCTCCGCCGGTGACCAAAGCCAAACTGCTGACAGTGTTCTGATCCACGTCAGACACTGCTCCGCTCGTGCAGAGACTTTGTGGGCAGGCAGCAGCACCACCTTCACTGCACTGGCTGTACATTACAGATCACACATGGAACACAGGCACATACTGTATATATGCAGGAGGGTACACATGCATGTACGCTGAGTGTGCATGCAAACATTTATTCCCCGCATTTACATAGAGATAAATAGTGACAGTCTTATATGTTGCATGATCCCACTAAATTCCTTGTACAGGGAAAAGCAAATATAGAGTGACTGACTGACAAGCTCCACTATACACACATATACAGTACTGTATAAAACACTTAAACTAGTGCTTTAAATGCTATTTAAAACATGATACTGAAAGATAGAGGGAAGGGTGAAAAGATGCTGAAAATCACTGCATATAAGAGACCTGGAAAAATGGTTTTCAGTAACAATAATTGTCAGAAACATGTATATATATATGTGCAAGAGTGTGTGTATTAAGTATGGGTGGGCAGCATGACATTGCACTAGTCACACTACTGTAACAATACTCACATCTTCATTATTGGCTTGGAGCTCCATCTCTATCAAGTGTTTGAACTGGGATAGTTTGGGGGAGAATAAACAGCAGTCTAATGTGTTTATCAGACTCTAAAGCACACACCAACAGCTGTTTACCACACAGAGAGACAAGCCGCATACAACAACAACAGCACGAGGAACATGTAATCTGATGAAGTTACACGGTGTTAGGGATGGTGATGGCTGAAGGGGGTTTGTGTCTTGGACTGGTTGGGGGGAATCTGATAATATGGCCACCATACACGTGAATATCCAGCTGCTGCAATGCACTCTCTCAATCTATATTTTAGAGTTAGAGAGGGAGAGCTGTGTATGCTTGAAAAGCATCCTACTCCTGACAAGCAAATAATAAACATGATTCCACTTCACAAATGATACACCCACACCTAACAAAACTACATGCAGATACACACACAGAAGAAGCTATAGAAACAATACGTAGACATAAATATGGATACTTCACACACAAAAACACACACACACGTTCAGTCATATATCATTAACAGGACCATCCATCCACTGTCACAGCCTCCACCACTGAAATTTAACTGACTGTCTGATTGTCAATTCATTAGTATGGCAAAACAGTCATAAAGTCATTTTACAAATGATAAATGTTGGTAATGTAACTGTTTCCCCTTTAAAAGGCAGTTTTCTGATTGTTCTGTGAATGAATTCGTAAAACCAATGTGAAGGGATTATATATTTTACATTTTACCTGATGAAAACAGCATAAAAAATATAACTGCTAGCAGCTCTGCGTGAGGTCCCTGCCCATAGGACAAACACACAAATAGATGTTTGAAATACAGCGACTTTCTCAATCTGTCCTCACACAGAAACAGCACACAGCATCACCGAATGTGGTCTGACGCACTTTGTATGCTGCATTGGATGGTTCTAGCATGAATTATTTAGGTTTGCACATCTTCACTGTCAACATTGTTTGTGTGTGCCTTGGCCAAATGTATATGTGCATCAAAATTCTCTGGAATAGATCATTAATTCTTACTTGATGCATCCTTTTCTCGTCGTTCTTCCGGTCTCCAGCTCATGATAAGGAATATTTTGTTGTCACCAAGGGGTTGCCGGGCAATCAGTGGATGTTATTTGACACTATTAGTAATGTAAAAGTGGACATTGATACAATAATCATTCATAAAACATACAGACAGTAGTTATTCTATGAATTGTTGATGTTTAGGCTGTGTCTTTAGATTTCTTTTCAGCCATGCTAGCATCTTCAGCAGTAGCATCAACATTTCTGTCAAGATCATCACCATCAACTGTCCAGTCCTCAGACACAAGATCATTACCTCCAGCATCACGCAGCACTTTGCCAACTCTAAGTAGGATGTGTGGTTGAGGGCGTCTCACCGAGTCAAGGAGAGAGAGGCCTCTCTCATGAGAGGAGAGCAGGATGAGTGTGGCGTTCAGCGCTGTCTGGGTCCAGGAGAGAGTGAGATGCGAGAAGGGATGGAAGGAGATAAGTCCACTTCAGCAAAGTCAATGGGACACTTCAGCACAGGCGCAGCTCTCACGCTGAGCAATGTCTGTCTGCCTGTCATGAAAGAGAGAAAGAGAGAGAAACTGTAATAAACACAACTTAGATCAGAAATCTTAATTTGATTTCCAGGAAGTCCAACTAAAACATAACTAAATTTAGTTGGTGGTATAGCTGAAACTGCACCAACAATGATGTGGTGTATCTAGCAAGGGTAATGTCACTCAGGAGGCCAGTTCATCTTAACCAAGATCATGTGTGTGTGTGTGTCCGGGCTGCAAGCACAGTGACAGAGACAGATTGGGTGTCTGAGAGGGACAGATAGCCTTACAGCCAACCTCCATTCACTCATTGAGTGAGATAAAGAGCAACATTCACACACACACACACACACACACACACACACACACACACACACACACACACACACACACACACACACACACACACACACACACACACACACACACACACACACACTCCTCCACTGGCATCCCACCAGTCATGATGAGAAATAACGCAACCCCTTAACATGGACAAATAGGTGTGGATAAGGCCCTGCGTAAGGTCTGCAGAAAACTGCAGATTAATCACAAATTTCAAACAAACAGATTAGAAGAAGACTGTTGTGGTATTCAAATGGACTTATAGGATTTGTCCGTGTATACACTCTGCCGTGCTGTGTGAGATTCGGGAGGGTAAGCGAGTACGAGAGTGTGTGAGGGTGCCAAAACAGTGACAGGCCATTCTTCTGCAAACAGGTTTTCAACAAGCTCTTATCTCTCATCTGCTCTCTCCTCATCTTTTCTCGTTTTCCTTCTCTCCTCTCCTCCGCTCTCCTGGTAGAGGTGCCATCTGATCACATTTCTATCACAAATATACTTGCAGCACGCAGCCTATTGGTTAGAAAGGCAGTGTACATCATCAGAAAACTGAACACGGTTACGGTGAGCTTCTGTGGCAGAGCGGTGGTATGGGTTTGGGTTTGGGTGTGTGTGTGTGTGTGGGTGTGTGTGTGTGTGGGTGGGAGGGGTGGTCCTGTGTTTCCGGGTGACCTCAATGGCCCAGGCTGCCTGTCTATTAGAGCAGGGGCTATTAGACCATCAGAAAGTGGGAGCATCCCCTCTCGCCATGGTGATAAGATCAAGGCATTCCGACGGGCCAGAGTGGTCATTACCCTGCTCTCTAGCCCATAATGTCCCTCCATTAAAACACCCTGTTGCCATGGAAAGGCAGCTGCGGCCGTTTAAGTCATTTCTTGGCCCTGCTGTCTCCCTGGGTCATTGACACACACATACACTCTCACACGGAGCAGTGACATGTCGTTTGATAAACAGTTACACATGCACACTGCTATTAGGGCCACTCTCTCTCTCTCTCTCTCTCTCTCTCACATATACATACACATGCAGAAATGTACAAGCTCTTCTGTCTGGATGTGATTCTGACTCATGTAGGGTCATGGCCGCCAGGACAGCAAGACAATCACTGAGTCACTGTCGGAGCAGCAGGACTGAGAGAGATGACAGATCTTACAGTAAAAAGAATCTGGCAGGCTGAGTCATCATTCGGTCTGACAGAATTCAGCCGCAAACACAAACACGGATAACCAGACAGATAGGCGGCTGACAGAAACACAAACACAAACAGACACATGCACAGCACTAACACTGATCAGGATAAACAAACACCTCTGGTTGTTCTGAAGATTTTGTGTCAAACAAACCCGACCCCTTATCCTTCTAATCCTCATTTGGCCACTTACAAACTTTCTTCTGAGTCATCAGTAGACACCTCCTACCCTCAGATATACACACACATACTAACCCCTCTAAACCCCGAAACTCACAATTACCTTAAAAAGTTACTAAACCTTCTAGCGTTTGTTAAGAACTTAGGAATCCTGAAGAACTATTTTACCTAATTTAGTGGTGATTGTTGCTCTTTCTGCATTACATTTTTTATGCACCTACTCACAAATTTACTGTACTTTGTGCAATGACAATCACTTAGAAGAAATCTTGAAATATGATCTAAACTTATGTAAAGTAATAATAATCACAGTAACATACTGAGAACAATCCTTCCCTTATTAGATCACCCCTCTGTTTACTATTTGCTGTCACAACTTTGAACAAATCTAACTCGATTTGTCAGGTTACATGAATTCTGTTTTGTATTTCTGTCATGTCTATGATGAGGCTCTGTACAACCAGTATATATTAGCACATGGTGAATCTCTTTATAAAAAAGGCTAAACTTGATAAATAATAATATATCACACCACAAAAAATGTAAAGATCCCCTGCAGACATCTTTTAAGACATCTAAAAATACTCAATTAATTACTTGGAATAATAATTTGTGTGTGATATGTTTTTTTCTCCTCCTTCTTCCTCATTGAAAAACACAAAATCTATGAATATGCAAATATTGTTTATTTCAAAAGATTAACTGCCGGACACAAAGATATCTCCTACTTGAAAGAAAAGTCCATTCTCAGTGGATGTGCACTCGAGGCTTCAAATGTCCACATCAAGCCAGGATTGGCTTCCAGACGAGTTGTGATGCCACAAATCCTGCCTCCACATGCGTGTGTTAAACTGAGGTTTAAAGTGAGCACAGAGAAACGTTCCCCTCTCAGCACATAAATGTGAAAACTGCCTTCTAGTGTCAAACTCTTCACATACATCATGTTGAACAGTGAAGCTCAAACATCCAAGTGAAGTAACAATAAACAAATTTATATTATATATTTTTTAGTGTAGGGGGACTTTAATACTTACAGAAATATTGTAGTGGCACCATAAAAATTACGATATAATCAGTCTAAGGTCCCGAAGCATTGCAGACAGTGTTAGTCCTTCTGGATGCTACTGTGCTCATCTTACTGAAGTGTAAGCAGACCAAAGTGAATCAAATCAAATGTAATTTAGTTCATATTGCACTTCTCACGGTTGCAAACAAAGTACCTCAGTACCTCTGTAGACTTCGTTAATCAGAAATATGACTACTGGGCAGCCAGGACAGCCAACAGTGTCTGCTTAAACAGACTGAGAGAAAATTGGTCTGCATTGACCTCTAGTGGCCAAACTGAAACATGACGATCTAAACCTAAAAATCAGCAGTTTCTGAGTTATCATTAGTGACTATTAGTAGTTTTTCTGTTTAGTGCCATCATGAGCAGTGTTCAAAAGCGATTTAGTTTAGTTTCACACTCAAGTGAGAAGAAATGTAAATGTGTAGAAGCTTCTACTTCCTCTCCTCATTTCTGTGGCCCAATGAGAGAGCAAGACATGGATAGATCAATGATTTACTACACAGTAGCTTATTACTTCACACAGTGGTGGAAGAAGTATTCAGATCCTTTACTTAAGTAAAAGTACCAATACAACAAAGTAAAAATACTCCAGTACAAGTAACAGTCCTGCATGAAAAATCCTACTTAGTAAAAGTACAAGGACAAAGTATTAGCCCCAAATGTAGTTAAAGTATTGCAGTAAAAGTAGTGGTTTGGTCCCTCTAACTGATATATTATTATATATGACATCATTAGATTATTAATACTGAAGCATCAGTGTGTAAGCAGCATGTTACTGTTGTAGCTGCTGGAGGTGGAGCTAGTTTGAACTATTTTATATACAGTTAGCTAGGGGTCGGGCCCCTCCAAAGGGTCACCAGATAAATCTGAGGGGTCGTGAGATGATTAATGGGAGAGGAAAGAAGAAAAAACAAAGTTCTACACAAATCTGTTTTCAGTTCTTGGACTTTTTCTCTAATCTTTGATTTTTTGAGAAATATTGGATCATTTGAACATTTATTGAAATGAAACCATGTGAGAAGTTTAGAAGGAAAAATCACTATTTGGTGGAGCTGTTAACAACTCATAGACATCTGAAATGTGACCCCGACTACACACTGCTTTATGTAAGACGTCAAAAGCCAAAAAGATTGGAAACCACTGGTTTCATCTTTAACGATGTGTTATATTTTATAGGCTTGTTATATTATCCATTATGTCAGATCTTCATCTGAAAAGTAACTAAAGCTGTCAAATAAATGTAGTGGAGTAGAAAGTAGAATATTTCCCTCTGAATTGTAGTGGAGTGGAAGTATAAAGTAGCATCAAATGGAAATACTCAAGTAAAGTACAAGTATCTCAAAAATATGCCTAAGTACAGTACTTGATTTGCGTTTATGTTACTCATGTTTGCATTGTGTTTCCATACAGACCATGGATCTTTACAGAGAACTCTTTCTACATCCGTGATACAGACAGGTACGTTAACGTTCACTTTCCAGTAATCAGCTGACCCTGTGGTTGCTAGGATACACTTAAACTGAGCATCTTCAAATCAAAACTTTACTTAAATTCACTTTGTCAAGCTAGTTTCAAATAAATTACTGTTAACTTACCTGCTCTCCGCCTGTAAAAAAGTAAGTTAATTACTATATTTTCTAAATTGTGTACTGTGTTTCAGATCAAGGTTAGCGCTAGTTAGCAAAGTTAGCATGCTACTTGTTTCAAATATTAACTAAATGGTACATTTATCCTGTTGAAATGAAATCACAGGCTACAGGTAACTTATACTTACCACGACACTCTGTTGTCTTATGTTGTTTATGCGCTTAAGAAGTACAGCTACATTACTTATGTTAAAATAGTTTCAGTCTTTGCTCCCTCATTTCTGCTCCGAGGTTCAAATGCAGCTACATTTAAGCTAACCTAGCTGCCTGTTGTTTCTGTTGGCACCAGCGGCAGCACTGGGAGCACAAAAAATTATATTAGCATAAATAAATAAATAAATAAATAAGTGCATAAATAAATAAATGTAGAAAAACAGAAATAAATAAATGTAGACATGCATAAATAAAAAATGAATAAATGTATAAACAAATAATAAATAATGTAGAAATACAGAAAAAGCCTAAATAAAAGATATGTAGAAAATAAATCCAAGACATTAATTCAGTTATGTCCTTTTTACTTATGTCATGTCATTACCAAAATGTATCTATTATTTATTTATTTATGCTTATGTCATTTTTTGTGCTATTATCTTTTTGTCTTTCACTGCCACCTGGCGGATACATGTAGCAACAACTATCTAACTGAAACTAGGATATTAATGATATTATTATTAATACACTGAGATACTTTTAGCTCTATATTTATAGTTCTATTACTGATATCACAACGTGCAAAAACTGCATAACTCTTCTGTCATTAGATTATAAATTAGATTAATGTTATAAAATAAAAGTGGATAAATTTAAATACAGGCTCATGCTTTACCTACTCAGTACTATTATACAATTTATACTATAAATCATGCTGTCTAACTGTCCAGGGGCCAAGTGTACTGACAACAGGGTCAGATATATATTATCTGTATATATATTAAGGAATCACATGAATGATGAGTAGATAAAACTGGGGGATTTTCTTATAATCGTAATCACGGTGTACTTTATTGCTTACTAAGAACTTGTGACACACCATGTGTGCCACAGCAGGCTCAGTATACTCACACAGTCCTGTACTTTTTCTGTGGGATATGAAAAACTTTCCAACAAATTGAAAGAGTGAGATGGAAAGACAATGGATTTATTTCATTTCTAGTTGACATTGTGGGTGTATGTGATGTGCTATTGCGTGTAGCTTTGTATTTTGTATTGTGTCCTGTGTGTTTTTTGCCTTGTACTGTTTGTTATTGTGCTGTTATATGTTTTAATTGTGACCTGTCAAAGGGACTGCAGATGAAAATTAGCCATAAGTTAACTCTGGTACAGTAAGATGGTAATATTTATGTTTAACACTAAACATGGTCCCAATAAATACATAAATAAATAAATGATCCTTTCTGGTTCTTCACCAGTTCCATCAAGAGCAAATGAGCCTACTCCAGAAGCAGCAGTGGCAGCTGCAGATGTTGCCTGCAGCACGGTCTGTCCAAAATACAGGACTAAGTACATCTGGTCACCTGAATGAACCACAAAATACATCTGATGTTGAAGCACAGATGGCTCAGCAGGCCCGCCATAAGATTCAAGTGCGTGTAAAAAAGGCTAAGTTGTTTCAGCAATACAGGTAAGAAAGCCTTCAATTAGAATCTAAAACCCAGACAGATTAAAAATTAGAATTACCCATATTACAAGGTAGCATATTATTCAGGTTTCATGACTTTCAAAACATTCTGTGGCTTATTATACTTATTTATTATACAGTCACACAATCTTTATTAATTTGAAGTGATCATAGGCAGAACATCACAGCACTTTTGATTGGTTAGAGCAAAATGTTAAAACCCTGATGAGGGAAAAGCCCCTGTCACATGAAACATTTCTGTTCAAAAGATGATTAATATGAAGTTCAGTTGTACCCAGTACACATAACAAAAACAGTAGAAATCAAAGATACAGTAGAAAGTACCCTGCTCTTCTGTCCCATCTTTTCTTTATAACTTCCCCATCTGTGTTACTATTGTTATAAAGCAGAAATTAGTAAACTTTCACATGAAGTAGGAAATTTTCAATAGCATCTTTATGCAGATGGACAGTATCCTTGAAACTGTAAGTAATTGCTCTCAACCTTGGTTTTTATGTCAACTATGACTACTGCCAAGCCCTCAAACCTAAGCAACCTAACCAAAGTTCATCTGCAGTGGTTAAGGCCTGTCAAGACAAGTGTCACAGTGTTTCCTTCCATAATGGTTGCCTTCTCAAACTTCATTGTGCGTCTGCTTGTCTTCTTTACTTGCCGGCGTTGATTCTACCTCTGCAGCCTGCATTTCTTTAGCTGACTTTGGTTTAGCACCCAAGGCAGGGAGGATAATGGCCGAACACCCTTTACTCAGTGTAATTAAATCTTTGTGACTGTGTGGAGAATTACAGTAAGTGTGTGGCAGTCCACTTGTATGTATGATTTCATTCAAACAAGCCTTGATGTATTCCATGTCGTCCAACAACACAGGGCTCAGCAAATCCCCAATAAATACAATGTCACCATAACTTCAGACCCTGCGTCAACGGAAGAGAAGATCTGCCTCACTTTATATGAAGACACGGTAAGACGTGCTATCTGTACTTCATGTTTTTTAATAACCAAGCAGAAGAACCTGTAAGATTATGAATTTAGTAACACCTTTATCTTAAACATGTGCATTAAGTCTGAGTAAAAGCAGACAGTTTACATAAATACAATTTTTGTCACTCAACATTTAGGTCTCATCAATGCAAAGACATTGACATTACCTTAATATCCTCATGTATTGCATTGTGTGAGCTTGTATGAGATGATAAGATGACGCGTTTCCTGTCCAACAGAAAGTTGTGCCGCTGACTGTGAAGAACTCTGGTGTCAAAACTGTTTATTTGAGTTTTCGGGCTTTTGACTTCGTAAGGAACATTTTCACTGTCAGAGATTCTCATGGAAACAGTATCGAGACTATCAGGCGACACAGTCTTGGACCAGGTATGAAAAAGACACACACAATCATAAGCCCCACCCCAAAATTTAAAAGAGAGAAAATGTTACTGTTTCACAATTTCATGTGGTGTTAAATAAATTATTTATTTCTGAATAAATGACAAATAAAGGCTGAGTTGTACTCCATATGAATCCATCCATATATGCCTAATTTCTCCTCTCCAATGCTGTTCTTAGGTGAGTCATATAAAATCAAGGTCCACTTCCACGCTGACCACGCAGGCTTCTATGAACAGTTGCTGGTCTTTAAGTTTGAAACACGCCAGCAGTCATCAGATAAATTTGAGATTATGCGCCTCTTGGAAGTCATACATCATACGTCTACGTTTAGTGAAGAGCTCCCCTCCAGAGCCACAAACTCACTGTGCGAGCTCCAAACTGAGAAGTCGACATCTACTGAAGGGTATAACCAGTTAACATCTTGTAATATTTATGTCATATCTGTTAATGTGTAGATTATGCTGTACAGCATTGCTCATGAAATAATCCAATGATCCTCTCATGACCTTTCTCAGACACCCATCTCAGTTTAAATTCTGCAGATTGCCACATGTACTGGTCACTGGTATAAGTCATCTAAGTTATTGCTGTCCTGTGTTTTGTCTTTGTTTATCCACTTCAGTATTAGATTAATGTGTCTGAAATCTGTGGTGCCTTTGAACTACTATCCGATGCCCAAAAGTACAGAAGACTTGATAAAAGCAGACACGTATGTATTTTCATGTGCACACATTTTGAATTAGAAGGTGAGTTTACTCTGTACCAGATTTACTTATGGGTCTGTTCAGCAATTCAGGTTTTCACTCGACATCATGTCAACCAATCCCATGTCAGGGCAATATAGTACATACTTTGGTATGTGATTAAATAATGACTCATGTTTGAAATAGTCTCACTCTACCCAATGCAAGGAGCTGTTGACATTACATAAACACTGGGAGAAGTGGACATGCTGTCTTAACTAACATGGCACACTAATGCTGTGATTTGAAAATTGAAATCAAACCTGTTATATAAATGACTCACAGAAGCAGTATTTATCTAGTGATTCACCATATGAGCTTTTTTATTCTACACAAACTCTATATAGTAGTATATATTATATATATAGTAGTATATGTATACAGTTTTGGATTCAAGGTGCCCAGACTGATCTGTAGAAATTAAAATAGAAAAGAAAATACCACTATCAGCTACACGCTTTCAGGGCAGGAAACATGGTGCCCTAATCTGATCACGAACCTGATCCTTCTTTTCATGTCACTGGGATCTCTTCAGGGACCTGCAGGAGACACTTCTGAACTGGAATAACTACTCCAGGAGATTCCACCTGCTGCTGCATCTCGAGGAGCTCCAGCTGAAAACAGAGATCGAGAAGTACAACCAGGATGATGTGACCATGATCAGAGACGAAAGCAGCAAGACTCTTCTCATTCTGCAGGTGATGTGCCTCCAACACACAAAGAGACACAAAAACAAATACTGTACTGTCATTGCTCTGGTTGTAACTTTCACCTCAACGGCTGCGTAAGTTACACACAAACCTTTTTGTGTCATCAGATCGCAGGTGCCTCTGGAAGCTCTTCATTCTTGTTGCCTGGAAACCAAGTGCTGGTGACTCCTTTAGGCGAGTCAGGAGGTTTTGAAAATGCAATTTACAAAGGCTGGATCCATCATGAGGATGCAGAGCAGGTTTACCTGCAGTTCTGCGAAAAGTAAGAACAGCCCATTGTGTGAAAACAAGGAGGGATCAGATGGGATTAAATGATGAAATTCTTACAGGAAAGAATCCCCTAACACTCTGACACTGACCTTATTTTGTTTTTTGGTGGTGTATTTGTCAATTTCAAATAAATATATGATCTATCAGAGTTATAAATAACTAAACAGCAAGAAATCCAACATAAAAGAGGCAGAAATACAAGTTTCTCCACAGTCAGTTATCGGAAATATACAATAATACTGACACATACAGTAGACAGATGTTTTAAATATGAGATATGGATCTGAACTTTTTTAAACAGAAAAAACCTTGTTTCACCACTGCACTACAAGTCTGAAGCTACTTACCTGCTACAAGTTTTAGGCTGGAATTAAATATGTTCACAACAATTTTCTCAGAAGTGGAAACTGACTCATACAATATTTTTTCTGATCTTGTCAATCTAGAAAGGCCTCTTGGTTTCAGTGTTATTTGAAACTCACTCTCTTTTTTAAACAATGCTCAGCAATTGCATTTGTTAGGTCATGCTGTCCTTAGCACCACACATGACTAACTGTGAATTTGAATGCAGGTTCTTGAGGCATTTCAAGGAGGGCATGAGGTTCAAGGTGAACTTCACTGTCAACCGTCTGCCCCTGCGTATCCAGCACAGAGCAGTAGCGCTGGTGTACAAGCACAGACTGAGGGAGGTGCTGTTCCCTACTGGAAACTTTTCTTCCCATCATTCATGTTTACAAAGGTCAGAATACTTCATGGTCAAGAATCCAGGGAAAACATTACTAAACATGTGATACAGTCGTGTGCCTTTAATCATATCTCTCCATAATGTTCAGTTCACTCTGTGGATGTAAACACAGACTCAGCTCTGATATCACACCTCTGCACCTCTGTCTCTCTCTCTCAGTAGGCTGTTAGGGTCAGAACACAACCCGGAGCAGCACATGGCCATTCAACACATTGTAGCCGCTTCTGCGAAACCTGCCCCTTACCTGCTATTTGGTCCACCTGGCACAGGTACTGCACATGCATGTGTTTGTGAATGATTCTTAATGATTTGTCTTAACATCTAGAATAATGTATTTTCACATATATTGGTCATCAGGTAAAACAGTGACTCTCGTGGAAGCCATCAAGCAGATAGTGAAAACTCAGATGTCATGCAACATCCTGGCTTGCGCTCCCTCCAACAGTGCAACTGATCACCTCTGTGAGAAGATACTGGGTGAAAAGATATGCAGGCAGTTGTATCGCTTGTACGCCCTAAACTGCTCTGTGAGAAATATTCCCGAGATTATAAAGGTCTGTATACTTTTTTTTTTGACTAATTTCCTCAAAAATACACAAACCTAAACAGCAGCATTAGTCACATATGCTACAGTTTCTAAGAAGTTTAATTTATGTAGCTCCACAAAGGCATTCAATTCCACTGCATTGTTTAAAACATTTTACAACTGAATGAACTCTTGAATGACATCATTGCAGTTGCCCATTTGTACCAGAACACATGAATGCAAATTTCACCCAGTACATTCTGCACATACACCTCCATTAAATCTCATCTATGCTATCAAACTTAATTCTGGCAGCTGCATATTAATGTGTGTGTATATATGTACATATATGCTTTGTCATTTTTGTAGCATAACTGCAACCTGAACAAGAAGACAAACACACTTGTGATGCCCTCTAAAGAGGAGCTGATAAAGTATAAGATCATGGTCACCACACTGCTAACTGCGACACGGTACAGTAGCTGATGCACTATGCTATTGTGTTTGGTGGTAACCCATCATAATTTAGTTTTGCCCAGTAACAAGTAGCGCAGGTGTAATTAATATTATTATTAATGGCTGCATTCCCTCTGTCTGTCTCTCTCTTCAGGCTAGTGACAGGGGGGATTCCTCCAGGTCATTACACTTATATCTTTGTGGACGAGGCGGGCCAGGCTGCAGAAACAGAGTGTATCGTCCCGTTAGCAGGTGACAAACAAGTTCAGCTTGTTTAACATACAGTATTTGATATTCTATATAAGCTTTCCCGTTTAATGTTTCTGTGTTTGCGCCAAAGGTTTAATAAAACCACACAAATGCCAGGTAGTGCTGGCTGGAGACCCTAAACAGTCAGGCCCCATTATTGCATCCAAGTTGGCAGAGAAACATGGCATGGGTGAGCACTGTGGATAACTTACAGCTGAACATACAGCTAGACACTATTAGGGTGTGTTAGGTTTTCAAACGATCACGAAGTTGCTCTTAAGTGTTATCTGAATGCTGTTTATTTGAAGTTTGAAGCCCTTTACTCTGTGCAGATGTGTCCCTGTTGGAGCGTCTGATGAGGGACATCAACCTGTACAAGTCACATGAGACACACGGCTTCAACAGCCGCTTTGTCACAAAATTATTGAGGAACTACAGGTGTGGTAGTAGTGATGCTTTACTTTATATCTTCCCTCAATGTTACTTTTAAACCACTCTTTGATATCTCCCTCCACTTGCCCAAGCTTTTTCTAAACGTGTCCCTGGTTCACATTTTTTCAGTGGTCTTCTTTTCCTCTTCACTCTGTCTCAGGTCACATCCTGCAATTCTGAAAATTCCTAATGAGCTCTTTTATAAAGGACAACTTCAGCCTTACGCTCCTGAAGAGAAATGTATTGAATACTGCAAATGGGAACGCTTGCCTAAGAAAGTAATATAGACACACACACACACACACACATACATGCAATGCTCTCCATCTCTGTCCACCCCTAGTCTCATTTCTCTTTCTGTGTCTCAGGGTTTCCCTTTGATCTTCCATGGAGTGGCAGGTACTGACGAACGTGCCGCCAGCTGTCCCTCTGTTTACAACACGGCAGAGGTGGAGGTGTTGAAGGAATACTTAAAAGCCCTCGTTGACTATCATCACAAAAAGGGTGTTACACAAATTGGACCAGGAGAAATTGGCATCATTGCACCATACAGAAAACAAGTGAGTGTATTGTCTTACAATAATCCACGGATATATTAATGGACCTGTAAGTCAGCCTTGCTATCATTTCTTCCCACAGACCAAGCGCCATACAACAAAAAATAATCTTCGTAATAATCGAACGTCGAACTTTTAGTGGTACTTTCTGTACCTACTGCGGTGACCACGAGTAACAGGAAATCAGGGTTTAAGGGTAATCTTGTTGATATCGTCCAATTTTTGTCTGCTAACAGGTGGAGAAAATCCAGGTTGCACTTCAGATGGACAACGATCTCAAGAAGGAAAACTTAGAAAACGTATTGGTATGGAGATACAAAGTGTATATTTGTTGTGAAACATGTATAGGAGAGATTTTGGATCTACACTAAACAAACCTTGCATTTATGTTTTTCATAGGTTGGTTCGGTGGAAAAGTTTCAGGGTAAAGAGTTCGACATTATTCTGATGTCTACAGTGCGCAGCAATCCCAAACTGACAGCGCACAAGCAGCGATTCACTCTGGGCTTTGTTAATAATGAGAAGGTGGGAAACATTACGCAATAACTGAAGACAAACATATATTTCTTACAGTAAGCCAGATGCATAGTAATGATTTCTATTAAAGTAATGTCCACAATGGTAGCATCAGTGGAACACAAACTGAAATTATCTCCTCAGAGGTTCAACGTGGCAATGACCCGAGCCCGAGCTCTGCTGATTGTGGTGGGAGACCCCAGAGTCTTGAAAGCTGACCAACTCTGGAACAAGTAAGGCCCCTAGCCCTCATTCAGTGTCTGCGGTGTAACAGTCTTTCAGTGGAGAAGAATGGGTTGGACAGCCTCATATGCTGACCCCTCTTTTTAGGTTTATCCATTACTGCTCCAAAGAAGGGGGTTACCGTGGCATTACAGTCTCTAATGCAGAGGAAGAGAGTCACCAAGCCTCTGGTAATAAGCACATTCACACATACTCACACACTGCACTGTATGTCTTTCCTTTGTCACAAATTGCCTTGATGACTAATGGGTGTTTGGGTTCTCTTTTCTTTTCCTCCCTCTTCCTTTGAACTGCACTCCACAGCGGAGAGTGATTCAGCAACACGGCGACCACTGTTGGAGTAACCAGCATGCGGGGCACTCTCATCTTTAGCTCCGCTATTTAGCATCCAAAAGAGTAAGAATAAAAAAACTAGATGAGAAAGTGAACTAAGTGTGAAGTAACATATTTCCTTTTCACTCAGGACACGGATATAAGACTATTTGTATATTATACATGCAAAATGTGTGTTCCACAATATGTTATAGTTTTTTAATTTTTAACCATTTTTAATGGTGTTGATGACTCTAATTATGAACCTTCTGCATGATGAGGAACATAGTTACAACTCAGTTATTTATGAATTTGTCAGTTTATGTCATCTGCTTTTTTATAACTTAATGTGTCTAAGATCATCTGCTGCACATAGTCATTTTCTTGTTTGTCACAGTTTGTGTGTGATGACATAGACTCAAGTAATTTTACATCATTTGAATATCTTGCTCTTGAGCTCAAAGCTGAATTGTCAGCGCTCATCATCACATTATATCCACCAAAATATTCATCACTATTTCTACAGGAATTCTCAGAATTGATCTCACTTGGTATCACTACACTACATGTGACAGATTAATCCTGAATGGAGACCTGAACATTCATATTAATAAAAAGAATAACTCCAAAGCTGTGGAGCTTTGACAGTTTTGAACTCACCCAACCCAACATGTAAATGAAGCCACTCATCACCATGGTAACACTCTAGATTTAGTAATAACAAAAGGGTTGAATGTTAATAATGTCTCGGTATTTGAACTACCTATTTCTGGTCATCACTGTGCGTTTTTTGATGCCAGCCTAACCTTAACAAAGGCTAAAAGGGAAATTTTGGTCCAAAAGAGATTTCTAGATGACAAAGCTGAAACAATGTTTTTTTCTAATATTATGAGATCAGTTGAGCCATACAGCTGCAACAGCACTTTAAATGACTTTAAACTTCAACAATGCATTGTCATCTGCTTTAAATACTTTTGTTCCACTAAAAGTTAAAAAGAGTTTGACTGACAAATCTCCCCGTGGTTAAACAATAACAGTGTTAATGAGATCAAGAGAATCTGTCGGGCAGCTGAAAGAAAATGGAGGAAAACTAGACTCACAGTTCACTGTAATATATACAAAGAAGCCATGACTATAACAAAGCTATACGTCTGGCAAGAAAGGAAATACTTTTCCAAGATTATTACAGAGAATACTGGGAACTCTAGAATATTATTCTCCACTATTGACCAGCTACTCAACACTGCTAGATACTTGAAAAGAGCTGTTTTGGATGTGGAAATCCAACAGCCACCACAGCTGCCTGGATTTCACAGTATTGTATTTTCACTTGATGTTATCAAGTGGGTTTTATTTTCCATCTTATGTTACATTAATGTTTGTTTGGTTTTTCATGCTTTTATTTTCTTTTATGTCTTTTTCAAGTAAATCACTTGGTGCATGTAATTTCTTTTATTGTAAAGCACTTTGAGCTGCATTTCTTGCATGAAAGGTGCTATACAAATAAAGTTATTCTTCTTCTTATTATTATTATTATTATTATTATTATTTAAAGGATAGGTTCACAATTTTTCAAGTCTGTCTTAAAACAGCAGTCAGCAGTTTCGGTGATGATGCCAGTGATGAGGTGGTAGATGCCATAAACTCCCTACAGAGTGGTAAAGCCCCAGAGTCAGATGGTAATGGCCCTGAGTTCTACAAGAAGTTTCAGGATCCTCTGAAAACCCCACTCAGCAATATGCATTTGCACTCACCCGAAAAACGGTCACTATCACTATACTCAGTCAGCACACATATCACTGATTCTTAAGAAAGATAAACCTCCTGATGGCTGTAGCTCCCACCGTCCAATAGCCTAACAAATGTTGATAGCCGAATTCTCTTTTATCAAAGGTTAGAGGTGTTTTTACCCTCACTGATAAAAAAAAAACAGATAAAAAAACAGATAAAAATAAAATAAAAAGTCTAAAAAAAACCAAACAAGTATGTTAATGTAGCCAAGTCAACAGACAACAGAAAATGCTATTAATCTATAAGAATTACAACTTTCTTTTATGGTCTAAACATTTTTGAGCTTTCATTCATTATTTTAAATCATGTTGTAGATCTTAAAATCATTTTCACAATATTGTATTTATTATTATTATTATTGTTACTATCACCAGTAACAAAAGCGTTGCTTATTCACTAAAATGACGTTTTGCTCGGCTACAGTTATAACAGATAATATGCATTATACAGGCGATTCATTTTTAATTAATTTGCTGAGCTGTTCACTGACTGATCCAAATAAAATAGTTTTATAGCTCTCGGGTTAGGTTGCGTTTCTCCGGACTAGCTGGCTGTGTGTGTGTGTGTGTGTGTGTGTGTGTGTAATCTGTCTCTGACTGGAGACTTCACGATCTGCAGCACGAGCGTTAAGTATCCACACGCGAGGGGGGGTGACATAAGGAGGGGGGGGGGGTGGATCTGCTGCTGCTAAACTGTCTCCACACTTCGATGAGCAACATATCCGGACGTTGTCGTGTTTGAATAACTTTGAAGTTACGGATTTTTGATCATGGTTAATATGAAGTTATCTTTACGCTGCCTTCGCCATGTGGGACTCGACTTCTTTGAGTTTTTGGAGGAAACTGATCGAACATACATCACTGACAGATCTGACCTCAAAGACATTTACGACGATGAGTTCAGGCTCGGGTGAGTCGATCATGTAGCTGCCGACATCTGTATATATGACAGTTTTATAAATGTGTACGAAATTATATGTTTCTATGTTTGTGTGTGTTTGTTTGTTTTAGGAATGATTGGGCCAAAGATCCAAACTTTGGTTCAGTCCTTTATGCCCTGAAAGTCTCTAAGAAAATAACGAGAAGAGGAGATACTATTATCTTCAACTCTTCGGTAAGTTCACTTTTACATACGACGCTGAAGTCAGTTTCTTATTCGGGATTAACGGGGAAAGTTAAGGGAAACATAAATAATGATATTTAGTGGCGGATTCTCTGTTTTTTAACCACTTACACTTGTGAAAAAGTATTAGACATCGTAGCAAAAGCCTTAACGCTGTTTAAACCCGCTTTCATATTTGTGAAATATTTGATTATAAAAACACAAAAAAGGACAATTTCACTGAAATAGCAAAATAAAGTTTTCACAAATCTGAAAGCGGGTTTAAACATAGTTAAAGCTTTTGCTACGATGTCTAACACTTCATAAGTGTAAGTGGTAAAAAAAAAGGAGAATCTGCCACTAAATATCATTATTTATATTTCCCTTAATTTTCCCCTGAACTCCAAATCGAAAGTTAACTTTAGCATCATCTTCTACATCATATTTTAGGGTAGGTATGAAGCAGAAAAAAATTCAAAAAGGTAAAAAAAATAATATATATTTTAAAGACAACCAATCATATACATCCACACACACATCAGTTGATGGGGCACCTACAAAGATGGGTTGGGTCATGTGACAACCGTTGTCTCAGACTGGCAGAGAGGCAAGGGGAGTGTCCAATTTGGGACACTGATAACACCATATTTGCCCATAAATTGGAGAAGTACAACAAGAAGGGGTGGTACTTGAGTTTGTATAGAAGAGGCCTTAAGTCAAAATGTGCCTATTTGGTGTGACATACTTTAAAAACACTTTAATTAAAAAAAAAACTTTTATAAAGTGCTATATATAGAAAAAGTAGGAAGAGCAACAAGGTACATCATAAAAACCACTACAAAACCACATAAATGAGAGATATTTAAGAACCACCATAAAACCTCATTAAAGGTAGAGTCAGTCATTCTAGAGACAGATTGTTAATATTTGAACTAAACACCCAAACAAAGACATCCCTCCCTTGGTGCTCTTTCAGAAGCTCTGCCCCTCAAATTCATGGTTGCACGTTGCCACGGCAATGACCAAAAGAGAAATATGGCAGAATCCAGAGCGCTGCATCAGCTGTAGAGTCATTTCTGTCCAGTCCATCCACACTCTCCGCCTCTCTGCGGCCTCCCCACTTCTTCACTTGACCCACGTTCGGCGTCTCTGTCACAGAAGCAGCTGAATTAGCCGCAGCCTCTCTCTCCCTCACTAATGAAGAAAACTTGTACTTCGTTTGGCCAATAACTGTCTAACAAGATTTTGATGATGAATAATGAAAAAACTCCATACGGTCCAGCTGATTCTAACTTGAATATATGAAGCTTATTACAACACAGGTATCTGATATCAGAGAAGCCTTTGGTACAGCGTATACATGAATACAGTCACACTAAAAACTTACAGTATAACAAGTCATTCTTATAGTGTAGCTTAGATCATGCAGTCTGGGAGGAGAAACGTGGGCAGAGTGACTTCTAATTCAAAATAATGAGGATAGCTTCATTACCCATCCAAGGTTACCTTATATTCACCTTATAAAATTGACATTACCCCGTTTGGCTGGAAATGTAAATAGAAACACCAGGCATCTTTTAAAAGACTTGAGACAGGGTTGTTTTTTCTTTTAAAAATTGATAACAGTAAAATGGCACCTAGTTTGCCATTACACCTACTCTTTTTTTGGTCACCTGGAAGAACAAATGCTGTATGAAAACCCCTTCTTCCCTTTTATTATCTCTTTGAAGCATTATATTGAAGAATGTTCTTTTTTTTGAGCTTTTGGACATTGCTAAAAAATTAAGCATTTTCAGAGAATAAATGTTTTCATTCGACAACAGCAATGTGTCATTTTGAAAGCAAAAGTTTTTCATCAAGCCTCACTGACTTGCAGAATCACTGTTTGTTTAAGGACTGGGTGGTGTCACTTTCTCACACACAAAACCTCCGCTCTGAGAAAAAGCCCTTTTTAATGTCTTAATACAAACCTAGCTGTTAAATTTACCATATATGCATATATCAGACAGATAGGTGGGTGCAGATTAGGTGCCTTAACACAGGTGAGGCTACAATATGTGTACAGGACACTCAGTAACTTGATAGAGGTATTTTCCATCACAAGACAAGACTGACTTGAAGTGATGTTCTGCACAGGTCATATTTCAGTATCTGGACCAGTGGGACTCACCCAGGGACTGTCAGCCATCAGTGCGGACCCAGAATTCTTTCCACGATCACATCAACGTTTGCCACAGGTGTGTGTGGTTTTACGACACTTTTGTGGCCATTTCTCCCAACAAACGTAAAGCATTGGAGCGCGGAACCGTCGAGCAGAGTGACTCTCAGTTGTGGCATGTTGCTCGTAAGGTAAGAATCACTGCAAGCACTGCAAGGAATGTCCCCATCAGAGCCAACCCTCAAAACTACCTCAGAAATCACCTCTACTCCAGGTTCCGTGGGAATGCGGCAACTCGACATGGTTCAGAAAGCGAGGCATTGGCCTACCAGTGGCTGCAAAATCGCGGGCATGTTGTCCGTCGCAGAGGCATCGTTGTGTGTGCAAGGGAGCCCTGGCTGTCAGCAAGCCCTGATGGAGTTTTAAACTCGGAGGAACTGCTGGAGATCAAATGTCCTTTCCTTGGGGGGGGTGAGTCTCTGGAGGACCTGATCAGAAGCCGGAGTTACGATGTGAAGATGATGGAGGGGAAGTATCAGCTGCAGCAAAAAGGTCCGCGGGGCTTCTACATGCAAGTGCAGCTTGGTATGTTCTGCACAGGGCTGAGAGCCTGTAAGCTGCTCATCTGGACTAAATCAGAGCAAGTTTTGCTACGAGTACCATACGATGAGCAATTCTGTGCCGATACTGTAGCTAGACTTAAAACCTTTTATTTTAAGGATATGCTCCCCTACGTGTCAGGTGAGTTTCAGGCAGGCCGCCTGTTGCTTTCCGCTGGATATTTGCAGTTTTGTACAGAGTGAATATTTGTTGTCACCTACTGAACTGTCTCTCTTCTCTCTCAGGAGTCGACAGTCGCAAAAACAGGCATCTCATTTTAAACACATTTTTGTACCCTGTTTCCCCTGCACTTGACCTTGTCATGCAGAAACCTTTGTACATGCTTTGATCTCCTCATGCCTTGATTACTGTAACAGCTTTTTCTCTTGTCTTAATCAAAAAACTTTCAAATGACTACAGACTGTACAGAACTCAGCCGTCAGACTTTTAACCAGAACTAAGAGGCACAGAGTGAGGTGAGAGTGGCAGGAGCCTGTGTGTGTGTGATGTTATTCCTGTGGAAACCCCACTTCATACAGGGAAAGCAGGGTATTAGCGTACTGTCAGTGAGGGGCTGCATCTGCCTCTGTTAATTGCAGCCAATGTATAGATCTATTGTCTGGTGACCGCTTTCTGGACGGCTCTCTGGACTTAGCAGTTAAAGGACTACTGTTAAATACCTTTGTATGTTATTTTCCTGACACTGATAATTCATCATGGAGCTATCCTGAACTGTGTTCGAGAGCCGCTGATTGCTGGAAGATGGTACTCATTCTCGCTTACCCAGTGCGCTACTTCATTTGCATAAATCCTTGACAAACCTTTCAACCTCACAACTGGTGTAGTAATCTTAGTATCTCAAGCCGCACGGAGAGTACTTGTGAACAGTTAAATAGCACCAAACCAATAGGAACAGTACTTCACTTAGTCCAGGCTGAAAACTAAAGGGGACAGAGCCTTTGCCATCAGGGCCCTGAGGCTCTGGAGCGACCTGCGAGGAAATAAGTCTGTCTGAGTCGGTGTCTTCTTTCAAGTCTCTGTTTAAAACGTACTTTTATCGGAAAGCTTTTCCTGCCTGCTTATTTTACTTGATTTTATTTGTTTTTAACTTCATGTTTATTAGTTTTAATTTTGCGTTTTTCTCCCTTTGTTTATTATAAAGTGTTTAATTTTTATGGCTTTTAGTTCATTTTACTCTCTGTGTTTTAAATGTGTTTTGTTTTCATTGTAAAGCACTTTTTAAACTGTGTTTTTAAAGGTGCTATATGAATAAAGTTTATTATTATTATTGTTGTTGTTATTGTCTGCCTCGTGTGTGTGTGTGTGTGTGTGTGTGTGTGTGTGTGTGTGTGTGTGTGTGTGTGTGTGTGTGTGGTCTGTCACGGGCTACTTTTGGGAACAAATTTCAGACTTAAGACCATTAATTGGGGACGGCTCGTCTAATTGGGGACAAAAGCTGTGTCCCCAATTGGGAAGAAGATGATTTTGGGGTCAGTGGTTAAGGTTAAGGTTATGGTAAGTCTCCAGTAAATTAATGTAAGTCTATGTAATGTCCCCAAAAGTGGCCATGATCTGATGTGTTTGTGTGTGTGTGTGTGTGCGCGTATATCACGTCCCCTCCTCCCCTCTGTGTTGTAAGAAGGGAAGTGTGTTTTCAGGAGCTTCCTACTGCCATTCATGTACAGACCATATTTCACTACTGAATTCTTATTATAGATGGAATTAATTTGCAAACTTATTGACATGAATTATTTCTTCAAATCACAAGAGTTTATTCCTATAAATCACATTGTTCATCTGCAGAGCTCACATTATATAGGTTTAAGGAAAAAAAAACAATTTACACTATTTAGCAGAAACAGACTACCATGTATGGACAGAAGTGGAGCTCGTCTTAACGGCAAATTTATACTCTTATTAATCTTCTACATCAGAAATGATATCAGGTTAATTGGAGTTGTTTAAGAAATTATGTGGTCCATGTTTGCTTTTGATTTGGACATTTCGTTCGTACTTAAATCTCCGAGCATGACAGAGCACCACAGTTTCAGTTATGCATCATCGGAGACAGCGTGACACACCGCCCACGCAGACTGTCCGGGTATGTATATCGAGCCGTTTCTGGGATTTCCCCCCGAGACGCAGATACAACAACTTGCGTGTGTGTTTCTATAAGCGACATATCCATATGCAGATCAATATCCTGTGGACGTTGTCGTGTTTGAATAACTTTGAACATACAGATTTTGAATCATGGTTAATATGAAGTTATCTTTACGCTGCCAAGTTGGACTCGACTTCTTTGAGTTTTTGAAGGAAACTGGGTGTGTGTGTGTGTGTGTGTGTGTGTGTGTGTGTGTGTGTGTGTGTGTGTGTGTGTGTGTGTGTGTGTGTGTCTTTTCTCTAGCGAGCTGTTGATGAAGTGGAAATACAAACTCATCTTTGTTATTTTCAGGTCTGAATTTGACACAATTTAGTTTAAGTGATTTGCTTTAATTGCCACAAATATCAGATACACAATATTTTAATAACATCTGAGCTCGTGCTGATGAAGTTAGTGGTGAATCAGATGAAACTAAAACAAACAATTGCTGCAGGATATCTGTTGATTAAGAACCGTCATTGACTCATTTTATTTTAAAGTCTATTACACATCTGACCACATCAACCTTTTGGACTTGTGATTACATGCAAATAGAAACACCAGACATCTTTTAAAAGACTTGAGACATGTTGTTGTTTTCCTTTTAAAAAATGATGACAGTAAATATTCATATTTCATATCAAATATCAAACAATGGTTCATAAATGCATTGATTGACCCATGATACTTAAATGGTTATTATGTACTGAGTCCATTAAAAATGCATTATATGCTGTATATGCTTAATAGAAGTGTTCACACCTTGAGTAAAATTTTAAGGAGTAAGTTTAGGCATACGCTGCTGATTTTTCATTTGCAATATCAGCAAATGTATTAATTTAAAAAATGAATATTTCTATAACTGTACAGACATTTTGACTCTTGTATCTCATTGGCCTTACACTATACTTTTTTTTAGTATTACTTGCTCTTTAAAGTTTTTGCGGCTCGATGTTCAGTCCTATTAAGTTTGTTTGATGTTCCAGTTCGATGTTGTTTTTGTTGCCTTTTATGTTTTTATATTCCCAGAACAATCAGAGGTGTTTGAAAGCAGAGGAATGTGTGGATATCATATGTGGCTCATCATCGGTATGTCAAAACATCTTTGGTTGAACCTTTTGGTTATTACCAAAACATTGTTGTGAGCAGGGTTATTTTTTCTCAATTTGTTTTCTATATATAGTTATAGTCACAATCACATTTTTACATATTACATATAATATTTTAACCTACCTGCCCCGTCTCGTATAAGGTAAACAGACTATCAAATGGAAAGGGATGAACACCACTCGCTCTCATTGAAAACAAGTGATGTGGAAATTTGATTTGTCAAACAAAAGAATTTCATTGTTTCAGGTATAACTTGTTAAAATTATAAACATTTGATATACAGTAAGCTGCAACTATTAGTTGTTAGATGTAACAATTAAGCTGAATTCGGCATCACTGCAAATTTCGATACGGCACCCCTCTTCAAATGTCTAATCTTTTCGAGCTTTGAAAAAAATAGCACATCTCTTATCCATAACGAGTGTGATGGAGGATGTTTAGCCTTCCAGAAAATCAAAATTAATCTCCTAGCTATGAGAAAAAGAAAAGCAGCAAAGTCTGATTTAGACCTTGATAATTTGACAGTGTCAGGGAGCACTCCAAACAAGGCCGCAACTGGGCACGGCTTTAATTGTATCTCCAGCACATCTGAGACAGAGGAAAATACAGAACACCAGTATGTATATAGAGAGGGACATGTCCAAAACATATGCACCAGAGTACCACGATGCTGACGGCACCTATCACAAATTGGGTCAGTGTTGGGATAAACACGGGACAGCCTAGCCTTAGTCCAATATACACGGTGTAGGAGCTTACACTGAATTACCCCATGCCTAGCACACACTGAAGATGAGTGAACGCGGCCAAGAATAGACCCCCAGGCCATCGTCAAATCCATCCCCAGATCCTGGGACCAGAGGGTTAAAAGGGATTGATCCAAAGGCGAGGATAAAGATAGTATAACTCTATACAGGGTGGATACCATCCCCTTAATCAGGAGGGGCAACTTAAAAATCCTATCAATAGAAATATCTGCAGGCATATTAGGAAAATCTGTATATATCTTTCTATAAAAGTGTCGGACTTGTAAGTACTTGAAAAAATGAGTACGAGGAAGCTCAAACTTCTCAACTAGCTGTTCAAATGTAGCAAACACACCATCCACAAATAAATCTCTTACTGTGGTTAGGCCCTTCTGGTACCACAGCCCAAAGCTACCATGTTCCATAGAGGGTGGGAACAAGGGGTTGCAGTTAAGTGGCATATGGAGAGATGGAGCCTCAACTCTCAAATGCCTACAGAACTGTTTCCAGATACGCAATGTGGATGCGACAAGTGAGTTCTTTCCAGGCTTTTTTAATAGAGGGGAGCAAGTGACTAGAGCATATAGAGTGTCAGGTGCGTTTGAAAGGGCCTCCAACCAACACCAAGCAGGGGATTTCTCTGGATCTGCCCGCAGCCAGTACATCACTATCTGCAGGTTGGCTGCCCAGTAATAAAATAGAAAATTAGGTAAAGCCATCCCTCCATCATTTTTAAATTTTTGTAAGACTGTCTTACGTAGCCTTGGGACCTTTTTATTCCAAATGAACTGTGATACTGCTACATCCAAACGGTGAAAGAAAGACTTAGGGATAAACACAGGGATGCATTGGAAGAGGTAAAGAAATTTGGGGAGGACATTCATTTTTACTGAGTTAATTCTGCCAGCTAATGATAACGGTAGCAATGACCAGCGATTAAGGTCCTCCTTAACGCGTGAAAGTAAAGCCTCGAAGTTAGCCTTGAAGAGCTTGTTGAAATTAGGAGAGACTGCTACCCCCAGATATTTAAAGCCATCTTTCACCACTCTAAAGGGCAACTGTGACAGAGTGCTCAAAGCTGTAGTTTGACTAACAGGAAAGACTTCACTTTTGTCGAAATTGAGTTTATATCCTGATATAGCCCCAAAGCGTGTTAAGGTCTCAAGAATATGTGGCATAGACTCCACTGGATTAGAAATATATAAAAGGAGGTCATCTGCATATAATGACACTTTTTGTTGTATGCCATAACGGACGATACCTGTAAAAGACGTTAGGTTGCGGAGTGCAATAGCCAATGGTTCGATTGCCACTGCAAAGAGAAGGGGGGGAAGGGGACAGCCCTGTCTAGTGCCTCTATGGAGTGGAAAGCAGTCAGAGAGATTACTATTTGTGCGCACTGAGGCCAGAGGAGAAGAGTAAAGAAGCTGCACCCATGCAAGAAAGCCCTCCCCAAACCCAAATCTGGAAAGACAGGTAAAAAGATGCGCTACTTCATTTGCATAAATCCTTGACAAACCTATCAACCTCACAACTGGTGTAGTAATCTTAGTATCTCAAGCCGCACGGCAGTACTTGTGAACAGTTAAATAGCACCAAACCAATAGGAACAGTACTTCACTTAGTCCAGGCTGAAAACTAAAGGGGACAGAGCCTTTGCCATCAGGGCCCTGAGGCTCTGGAGCGACCTGCGAGGAAATAAGTCTGTCTGAGTCGGTGTCTTCTTTCAAGTCTCTGTTTAAAACGTACTTTTATCGGAAAGCTTTTCCTGCCTGCTTATTTTACTTGATTTTATTTGTTTTTAACTTCATGTTTATTAGTTTTAATTTTGCGTTTTTCTCCCTTTGTTTATTATAAAGTGTTTAATTTTTATGGCTTTTAGTTCATTTTACTCTCTGTGTTTTAAATGTGTTTTGTTTTCATTGTAAAGCACTTTGTAACTGTGTTTTTAAAGGTGCTATATGAATAAAGTTTATTATTATTATTGTTGTTGTTATTGTCTGCCTCGTGTGTGTGTGTGTGTGTGTGTGTGTGTGTGTGTGTGTGTGTGTGTGTGTGTGGTCTGTCACGGGCTACTTTTGGGAACAAATTTCAGACTTAAGACCATTAATTGGGGACGGCTCGTCTAATTGGGGACAAAAGCTGTGTCCCCAATTGGGAAGAAGATGATTTTGGGGTCAGTGGTTAAGGTTGAGGTTATGGTAAGTCTCCAGTAAATTAATGTAAGTCTATGTAATGTCCCCAAAAGTGGCCATGATCTGATGTGTTTGTGTGTGTGTGTGTGTGTGTGCGTATATCACGTCCCCTCCTCCCCTCTGTGTTGTAAGAAGGGAAGTGTGTTTTCAGGAGCTTCCTACTGCCATTCATGTACACACCATATTTCACTACTGAATTCTTATTATAGGTGGAATTAATTTGCAAACTTATTGACATGAATTATTTCTTCAAATCACAAGAGTTTATTCCTATAAATCACATTGTTCATCTGCAGAGCTCACATTATATAGGTTTAAGGGAAAAAAAACAATTTACACTATTTAGCAGAAACAGACTACCATGTATGGACAGAAGCGGAGCTCGTCTTAACGGCAAATTTATACTCTTATTAATCTTCTACATCAGAAATGATATCAGGTTAATTGGAGTTGTTTAAGAAATTATGTGGTCCATGTTTGCTTTTGATTTGGACATTTCGTTCGTACTTAAATCTCCGAGCATGACAGAGCACCACAGTTTCAGTTATGCATCATCGGAGACAGCGTGACACACCGCCCACGCAGACTGTCCGGGTATGTATATCGAGCCGTTTCTGGGATTTCCCCCCGAGACGCAGATACAACAACTTGCGTGTGTGTTTCTATAAGCGACATATCCATATGCAGATCAATATCCTGTGGACGTTGTCGTGTTTGAATAACTTTGAACATACAGATTTTGAATCATGGTTAATATGAAGTTATCTTTACGCTGCCAAGTTGGACTCGACTTCTTTGAGTTTTTGAAGGAAACTGGGTGTGTGTGTGTGTGTGTGTGTGTGTGTGTGTGTGTGTGTGTGTGTGTGTGTGTGTGTGTCTTTTCTCTAGCGAGCTGTTGATGAAGTGGAAATACAAACTCATCTTTGTTATTTTCAGGTCTGAATTTGACACAAAATAGTTTAAGTGATTTGCTTTAATTGCCACAAATATCAGATACACAATATTTTAATAACATCTGAGCTCGTGCTGATGAAGTTAGTGGTGAATCAGATGAAACTAAAACAAACAATTGCTGCAGGATATCTGTTGATTAAGAACCGTCATTGACTCATTTTATTTTAAAGTCTATTACACATCTGACCACATCAACCTTTTGGACTTGTGATTACATGCAAATAGAAACACCAGACATCTTTTAAAAGACTTGAGACATGTTGTTGTTTTCCTTTTAAAAAATGATGACAGTAAATATTCATATTTCATATCAAATATCAAACAATGGTTCTGGTTATTATGTATTATGTACTGAGTCCATTAAAAAATGTATTATATGCTGTATATGCTTAATAGAGGTGTTCACACCTTGAGTAAAATTTTAAGGAGTAAGTTTAGGCATATGCTGCTGATTTTTCATTTGCAATATCAGCAAATGTATTAATTTAAAAAATGAATATTTCTATAACTGTACAGACATTTTGACTCTTGTATTTCATTGGCCTTACACTATACTTTTTTTTAGTATTACTTGCTCTTTAAAGTTTTTGCGGCTCGATGTTCAGTCCTATTAAGTTTGTTTGATGTTCCAGTTCGATGTTGTTTTTGTTGCCTTTTATGTTTTTATATTCCCAGAACAATCAGAGGTGTTTGAAAGCAGAGGAATGTGTGGATATCATATGTGGCTCATCATCGATGTCAAAACATCTTTGGTTGAACCTTTTGGTTATTACCAAAACATTGTTGTGAGCAGGGTTATTTTTTCTCAATTTGTTTTCTATATATAGTTATAGTCACAATCACATTTTTACATATTACATATAATATTTTAACCTACCTGCCCCGTCTCATATAAGGTAAACAGACTATCAAATGGAAAGGGATGAACACCACTCGCTCTCATTGAAAACAAGTGATGTGGAAATTTGATTTGTCAAACAAAAGAATTTCATCGTTTCAGGTATAACTTGTTAAAATTATAAACATTTGATATACAGTAAGCTGCAACTATTAGTTGTTAGATGTAACAATTAAGCTGAATTCGGCATCACTGCAGTTTTCAATGAGAGCAAATGTAATTTCTGTGCTCTCATGTGACAGCAGAATGTGTTCTGTTCACATGATACCCTCATAGTGAAATGGGGCAGTTAAGCCTTTTGGTATTAGGTATTTGTGATGGAGGTATTTACAGTATTGCCAACTTTTACTATTATAATTATAATTTCGGTCTCCTTGTCTGATGTGGACATGTCATCTGTAGTGCCAACTGATGACTCTGACACTGAGGACGTCTTTAGTGTGATACTGGACCACCGTTACCTGCCAACTCACTCCGGGGGTCTGACGGAGAATGTACTGGTGTATATAGGAGGGTTTGTTGTTTGACAGGTGATGAAGCAGCTTCCACTGTAATGTGTGCATACAGAATACACTTAAAAGTTATCTTATTGATGACTTTTACTTAAATGTAAGTGTTTTCTTGTCTTCATTTACATATTTGGTATTGAGGTAATCCGAAAGTAAAAAAAGTAATCAAGTTATGTTAAGTGACTGACTATACTTTTAACAGGTAATTAGTAATTGTATCGGATACATTTTTAAAGTAACTGTTGTGGAGAAACTGCTGATCAATGGTCAGGTCAGGAGGGAAGAAAGTGTTCAGGAGCCTCTGAAGTCTTATAGTGTAATGTTTATCGAAGCTTGGCCAAGGAGAAATAGAGACACTCTGAATTACAGCAGGTAGGTGCATGAGTCTGTCTCACATTCTGCCAGCTCATGCCAGTGTTCACACTTTAAACCCTTACAGATAACGCCACAAACACTAATATACGCCCAGAAATGGTCAAAGTATTTATCTGTGTTACAGCACATTTTGGTCTGGGGGCACTGTTGTCTGATTATGTCAATGGACTATCAGCGGCTAGTTATCTGTGATGTGTAGGAAGCCAGCAGTCAGTTCCTCTGACCTTGGTCACTAGGCAACGTTGAGATAAGCTGACACCTTCCTTCCTCAAGCAACCCAAACAGCTGCTTCGCATACCAAGGGGAGACAGTGTCTCTTTTCTGTAAAAGATTAAGGTTACTGTGTATGAACTCAAGGCCCATGCTTGACCTCGTGTAACCTAAGGATAGAAGGATCAGCACGAGCTGATAACCTTGATTAAGTGCACAAACACAGCACGAGTATGAGGCACGGTCAGATGCAGAAAACTTGCATACCATTGATGGAGATAATTTGTACAAAGTATTGAAGGTCATGGCCACATGAAAACTTGGCAACTCTCTGTCTGCTTGTAACTTAGAGCAGGGTGCCTCTCTGCTGCGGAGCTCAGGGGACCCACATGCATGTGTGAAGAATAAAAGGCAGTGGGTCTGCAGAGTAGTGTGTCTCTGGTATTTAATTGCCTTTCTCACCTAACTAAACAGGCTGACTTTTCAGCTCTCTTTCAGAAGGCTGATCCTCCTCTTCTCTTCTTTAAAAATCGGTCTGCTCCTCCTCATCAACCAACTGTAGCCCCAGTTTTAGAGCATTGGCTGTGCTGCTAACTGGCTGTTCCTCCTCACCACCTCCCACGCAGGGCTCATGAGCCTCCGCGATGTTGTTATTCTCATCATTCATTTGAATGGGTTTTTTTTTTTTTAAAACTGGCAATGTGAGGTATTTGATGTAAAATATGTGCTTCCCTTGCTTCTTTTTCTTTTCTTAGTTTTCATTTAGCTGCTCCACTTAGTGTCTGACAGTGCTCCATTTTGCATACACATGCAGTTATCAAGATCATGCACAGATTGACCATATCATGACGTCACCTGTGACCTGTCTCCAGTTCACAAACTTTAATAGTCCACTCTATCGACCAGTTTCTATACTCATTAATCTAATGGGAATGGACATTTGTAGCCCACGAAAGCTTCTCTTTCTTGAAAAATGACAATAACAGGCTTAACAATATTATATCTGCAATAGGGCATCCCCTGATTTTTGCAAGAGGTGGGCCCCTATAAACTATTCAAAAAAGTTTTTTATGTTCGTGTAAGGAATCTCACATGTCCCAGTTAAGGCCTAACACACACATATTTAAAGGAGCATACAGTCAAGTGCTACACCACAAAAAAATAAAAAAAAATAATAATAAAAAATCAATCAGTGTAGGCCATCTGGTATGCATAATATTTGAAAGATCATTCTTCAACAGGCAGCACTCTGAGCACCTCAAATATCCTGCCCTGCCCTGCAAAAAATCGACTGTATGGCCACACAGTTGTAGATTGGTTATGTTATATGATTATATGATGATATATGATGATCATTATACAGGCAATTCATTTTTAAATAATTTGCTGACCTGTTCACTGACTGACTCATCCAAATAAAATGTTTTTATAGCTCTCGTGTTAAGTTTCATTTCTCCGGACTAGCTGGCTGTGTGTGTGTGTGTGTGTGTGTGTGTGTGTACTTGCTTTAATCTCCAAACAGTTTCAGTTAAGAAATAAGGGTGTAAAAAAAGGCAAGAATAACTTTAAATTAAGGCCAAAAGGAATCATGGAAATAATGATGTAAAATGAATGAAGAATAACCTTTAAAAAAAATAAGACATGTCTGGGCATGTAATGACATGGAGACAGGCACCGGTGGATCTGGAAAGTACCTGAAGCCCAACAACAGCTGGCATTAAAGTCTTTTTGCTGCTCTGAACTCTGACTCCTGATGATTTTTTTTGGACACCAAAGAGTGTCCAAAGTTTTTCTTACAGCTGATTTTGACATCTGCTGGGACTTCATCAAATTGAGGTCCAGAGATTTACGACAATAGGTTGTAGGAAGTCCAGTGTAGAGAGAGAAAGACTGAATGAAGGGCAGGCTGGTAGATATGGGAAGAGAGTGGAGCATCAAAGGTCTGTTAGGGGATAAACAATTACAGGTTCACATGGTTTTGTTTAAATATTTAAGCGAAACAGGTTTAATATCCAGAACATAACTTTTTAAATAAATTTTTGGTTGTTTGTTAGTTAGTTTTTGTTGTTTAAAGTCGTGATGTTACACTCTGATATAGTAGAAGACGCCAGGCACCTTTTAACGTTAGTTTGTAGTCCGCCAGTAAAACCAAAGAATAGGAAGAGGATTTCCTGCGAGATGAGGCAAGGACACCCAGCACGCGCGTGAATATCTACACGAAACCCACTTAGACATAAGGGGGGGGGGGGGCTGTCTCCACACTTCGATGAGCAGCATATCCGGACGTTATCGTGTTTGAATAACTTTGAACATACAGATTTTTGATCATGGTTAATATGAAGTTATCTTTACGCTGCCTTCGCCATGTGGGACTCGACTTCTTTGAGTTTTTGAAGGAAACTGATCGAACATCCATCACTGAAAGATCTGACCTTAAAGACATTTACGACAATGAGTTCAGGTTCAGGTGAGTCGATCATGTAGCTGCCGACATCTGTATATATGACAGTTTTATAAATGTGTACGAAATTATATGTTTGTGTGTGTTTGTTTGTTTTAGGAATGATTGGGCCAAAGATCCAAACTTTGGTTCAGTCCTTTATGCCCTGAAAGTCTCTAAGAAAATAACGAGAAGAGGAGATACTATTATCTTCAACTCTTCGGTAAGTTCACTTTTACATACGACGCTGAAGTCAGTTTCATATTCGGGATTAACGGGGAAAGTTAAGGGAAACATAAATAATGATATTTAGCGACTGATTCTCCGTTTTTTCACCACTTACACTGTGTTAGACATCGTAACGCTGTTTAAACCCACTTTCATATTTGTGAAATCTTTATTTTGATTATGAAAACACAAAAAAAGGGCGATTTCACTGAGATATCTCCATCCACACCACATTAGACCAGGTGTAGATCAAAAAACACTATAACTTGTCAAATCTTAATTGACAAGTCTAAATAATATCGTGGTTTTTGATGTGGTGGACTAATGTGATCTGGATGGAGAAATATCAGTGAAATTGCCCTTTTTTCAGTTTTGACAAATAGAATAAAGGTTTTTCAAATCTGAAACTGTGTTTTAAAACTCTGTGGAGTCTTCTTGTTAATCTAGTCCAGATTTGATAAATCTAAACCTGGTCTAATGTGGTCTGGATGGAGAAATATCAGTGAAATCGCCCTTTTTCAGTTTTCATAAGCAAAATAAAGCTTTCACAAATCTGAAAGCGGGTTTAAACAGCGTTAAAGCTTTTGCTACGAAGACTAAAACTTTTTCATTTCATTTCAAGTGTAAGTGGTAAAAAAATGAGAATCCACCACTAAATATCATTATTTATATTTCCCTTAATTTTTCCCTGAACTCCAAATCGAAAGTTAACTTTAGCATCATCTTCTACATCATATTTTAGGGTAGGTATGAAGCAGAAAAAAATTCAAAAAGGTAAAAAAAAAAAAACATTTTAAAGACAACCAATCATATCAGTTGATGGGGCACCTACAAAGACGGGTTGCGTATATGGTCATGTGACAACCGTTGTCTCAGACTGGCAGAGAGGCAAGGGGAGTGTCCAATTTGGGACACTGATAACACCATATTTGGCCCATAAATTGGAGAAGTGCAGCTAAGGGGTGGTACTTGAGTTTGTATAGAAGAGGCCTTAAGTCAGAATGTGCCTATTTGATACACTTTATTGTTATAAGAATTTCTTTTATCACCTTAAATAATGAAGACTGGATCCAAAGAGTCAAAGTAAAAGTTCAATTTATTCACTTGTACAAGGAGGAGCGTTTAACAATGCAACATCAAGTGAGGTTACAAAGAAAAGGATCTACAATCAACCTTATATGCTGTTAAAAACTGGGCGGTTCAGTCACCATGGAATATTTACTGACACATAACTCTAATCACGTCATGGCACTTCCTAACTTCTCCAGATGTGGATCCTTAAATCAAGATGACCGCCTTCTGACCTGTCTCTGACCCTCGTTCCTTCTAACTTCCCCAAACACATATATATACATTTTGCTGACACTTCTCTATGTTTTCCCTGCTGTCCACATTATTAATGCAGTGTTAAAACAGAGAACAGAGACATTCACATGGTAAAACCTTTAATCACAGTATAAACCTAATTTTTATAACATTTATAAAGTGCTATATATAGAAAAAGTAGGAAGAGCAACAAGGTACATCATAAAAACCACTACAAAACCACATAAATGAGAGATATTTAAGAACCACCATAAAAACTCATTAAAGGTAGAGTCAGTCATTCTAGAGACAGATTGTTGATATTTGAAATAAACGCCCAAACAAATACATCCCTCCCTTTGTGCTCATTCAGAAGCTCCCCAAATATCATGGGCTCGCGTTGCCAAAGCAACGACCAAAAGAGAAATATGGCCGAATCCAGAGCGCCGCATCAGCTGTAGAGTCACTTCTGTTCACACTTTATCACGGGCGGGAAAAAGAAATTTCGTCTCATGTGAGCACAACAGTCCACAACAGTCCATCCACCCACTCCGCCTCTCCACGGCCTCCCCACTTCTTCACTTGACCCGCGGTCAGCGTCTCTGTCACAGAAGCAGCCGTCTCTCAGCAGCAGCTCCTGGGGAGCTGAGAGACAGCAGCCGGCCAAACTGCCTTCACCAGGCTGACTGACAACAGAAATTTACTGAACCAAAATAGTTTACATGTCGGCTCCACGGGAAGAAATCGACAGTGTTTGTATTTATTGATTCATTGATACAGTTAATGAGTTGAAAACACATATACAGCGGGATATTTGTGTGATTTAAACAACTGCCTGCTCAAATTACGCTTCACTAAATGTGACAGAAACAGACTCGGAGCGTAAAAAAATCCACGGGGGGGTCTCCGAGGGACTGTCTCGGATTCAGTGTGGATTGATACATTTAATAAAATGGAAGCGTATCTGTTCCATGAGTCAACACTTTCTACGTGAATTGGCCACGACCTCTCTCTCTCCAGTTCGGCAGCCCTCCCCCACCATTCAACTGGTGCTGGAGACAGGAGACTGTCATGTCCTCACACAGACAGCTGCTCTCATGACTTCCCCCCTGTCCTGTGCACGATTGTCGAGGAGATCGGCTGGTCAACTCATCAGTGGAGAAAGTGTCCAGGAGCCTTTGATGTCTTATACTGTCAATATTTATTGAAGCTTGGCCAAGGAGAATGGAGAAATTATTAATACAACAGTCTTAAGCATGATGCCGTCTCAATTCTGAAGCTTCGGTCCCCTGTGGTCAGTCTTTAAACCCCTACCCATCAAACTCAATGCATCTACAGTATGTGGATGGTCTATTGGTTTGTTAGTTTCTAAACAAGGAAATGTGTGTTAGTTCAGATCACGTTTGCTTTGGATCTTCAGGTCACCGTCAGCGCATTCTAGTCTGGAGCCACTGTAATCTGACAATGCCAATGAAATCACCTATAGTGTCTAGGGAGTCAAGCAGCCATCTCCCCTGACCCCTACCATTATGTCCACAGGACACTCAGTAACTTGATAGAGGTATTTTCCATCACAAGACAAGATTAACTTGAATTGATGTTCTGCACAGATCAGATTTCAGTATCTGGACCAGTGGGACTCACCCAGGGACCGTCAGCCAGAGTGGAACCAGAATGGAGCGGCCAGACCTGGGCCAGAAGAAGCGGTGTCGGGGGTTCGAGCCAGGAGGGAGCTGGCCAGTCAACTGGAGAACAGGCTCAGGACAGACAGGTAAGAGGATCAAATAATGAGTGTCAGAGTGTTTGTTTTATGTTTTGCAAGAGCAGTTTGTTCTGTTTGTTAACATTTTTGACAAATATGAGGTTCTTCTGCTATTTTTTTTTACTTTATAGACAATAAGTAATGTAAAAAGTCACATTGAAAAACAAAGTTCCTCTTTGGAGCAAGGCACACAACAACAGGGTTAATTTACTCATGGGGTGTAGCAAGAATGGGACAGAGTGAAGCGTTTTTAAGCGGTTTTAAGCATAAACTGCAGAAGCATGGCTAACAGGTTAACAGCAGCAGTCCTCAAAGTTGTGATTATACAGCTTCTTATCAAACACTTACTTGTCATTAACCTGTGTCACTGGCCTTGCTTTCACTCTGCTGCTTGTATTTCTCTGCACCTATAAAACAGAGTATCACTACCTTTACACCCACAGGGCTCAGCTCATCTCTGACAAACGTGGTGTCAGCATCAAGTCCGACCATCAGTTTGAGGACGGGAAACTTTGCTTTTTTGTGGAAAGCGCAAATGAGGTATTGATGTTATTCATGAAGGTATTTATGGTTGTGGTACAAATGTGAGGCTCCACTGCATTGATCTGTTTCTGATTATTTTTTTTACCAGTACGTGGTAAACCTGACTGTGGAAAACACAGGAACAGAACCTGTGTATTTCACCTACTACACCCCGCTGCACTGGCTCAGATACTTCACTCTAAAGGATGAGCGCAAAGTGACCAAGACAAACCCGCTCACTCTAAACCCAGGTGATGCAAAAATCTAATTAAGTTTTCTATTATTTGAATGTGCGATGTGATATTTTGCTCCACTGAGAGATAATAATGGGTACAATAAAGCACTATGAATATACGAAACAATGTCATGTTCTATTCTCAGGTGATGGCTATGAAATCCAGGTTCGATTCCACTGCAGTTTGGTTGGTTCCTATCCAGCCACGCTGGCCTTTGAGTTTCAACAAGACCTGCACTCCACTCCATTCCACATCGTGCGCTTCATTGAGGCTGAGTGCGTGACCACCTCCTTTTTTTCAGCATCCCCACCACATATTTACCACGATCGCATCAACATTTGCCACAGGTGTATGTTGTTTTACGACACTTTTGTGGCCATTGCTCCCAACAAATGTGAAGCATTGGAGCGCGGAACCGTCGAGCAGAGTGACTCTCACTTGTGGCATGACGCTCGTAAGATAAGAATCACTGCGAGCACTGCAAGGAAGGTCCCCATCAGAGCCAACCCTCAAAACTACCTCAGAAATCACCTCTACCCCAGGTTCCGTGGTAATGCGGCGACTCACCACGGTTCAGAAAGCGAGGCATTGGTCTACCAGTGGCTGCAAAATCGCAGGCATGTTGTCCATCGCAGAGGCATCGTTGTGTGTGCAAGAGAGCCCTGGCTGTCAGCAAGCCCTGATGGAGTTTTGAACTCGGAGGAACTGCTGGAGATCAAATGTCCTTTCCTTACGGGTGATGAGTCTCTGGAGGACCTGATCAGAAGCCGGAGTTACGATGTGAAGATGGTGGAGGGGAAGTATCAGCTGCAGCAAAACGGTCCGCGGGGCTTCTACATGCAAGTGCAGCTTGGTATGTTCTGCACAGGGCTGAGGGCCTGTAAGCTGCTCATCTGGACTAAATCAGAGCACGTTTGGCTACAAGTACCATACGATGAGCAATTCTGTGCCGATACTGTAGCTAGACTTAAAACCTTTTATTTTAAGGATATGCTCCCCTACGTGTCAGATGAGTTTCAGGCAGGCCGCCTGTTGCTTTCCGCTGGATATTTGCAGTTTTGTACAGAGTGAATATTTGTTGTCACCTACTGAACTGTCTCTCTTCTCTCTCAGGAGTCAACATTCGCAAAAACAGGCATCTCATTTTAAACACATTTTTGTACCCTGTTTCCCCTGCACTTGACCTTGTCATGCAGTAACTTTTGTACATGCTTTGATCTCAAGCCTTGATTATTGTAACAGCCTTTTCTCTTATCTTAATCAAAAAACTTTGAAATGACTACAGACTGTACAGAACTCAGCCGTCAGACTTTTAACCAGAACTAAGAGGCACAGTGTGAGGTGAGAGTGGAAGGAGCCTGTGTGTGCATTCTGCCTTTTAACCTTTTTCCACATTAGCTTCTGATGATATCATCCTTACATATGTCTTTGAATATTATAATGTATGCATGTGCCATGTAACCAATGAAATGCTTTTAAACAATATATGCAGGTAGCTGATTTCCTTGGCGGATCTTTTGATATTTTTGCTTGATGTTTTTTGTATTTTGTACTTTGCTTTTGTGCTGAATAAATCCAAGTAGATCATCTTGATCTTCTGAAAGACAGAAACTTCTCATCTTTTGGGCTGCTAAACTTTACTCATCCAAGGCTTCTTTAACTACATTTCAGTAAGGCCCCTTGCCTTCTAATTATTCTCTAATGTGTTAATAGCACTAATTTCAAGAGAGGGACCAGCATTAAGAAGGGTTAGGACAGGAGCCACCGTATTGGGGTAAAGCCAGGAACAAGGGGCGTACCTGCCCACGGTGCTGGGGCTCTCTGTCAGATGCTAACAGACTTCCAAGAGGAGAAGAGACCTCTTTAACACATACTGATTTCACTGATAATAATAATTTACCGTGTTATTATTCTATCCAGTGATTAGAGACACTGGAAGATGGTACTCATTCTCGCTCACCCCCCGTGTGCTACTACATTTGCGTAAATCCTTGACAAACCTAACAACCTATCTGATAGGCAGGAGGTATAATCTTAGTAACTGAAGCCGCATGACAGCACTTGTGAACAGTTAAATGACACCAAACCAATAGGAACAGTACTTTACTGGACCGTAGCCTATAGGCTCCTAAGTAGCGCCCAGATTGACACTTGCGTTAGATTTTGGAGTCCATCATAACCAGCTAACAACGTTCACATCACACCTGTTTTAGCCTTTTTTACATTGGCTCCCTGTTTGTTTTAGGATTGATTTTAAGATCTTATTGATTACCTTTAGGGTTCTTCATGACCTGGCTTTAGATTATATTTTAGATCTTTTAATCCCTTACACAAAGGAAACCTTGTGTAGGTTGAGATCCTCAGGTCTTCTGTCTCTTACAGAGTCCAGGCTGAAAACTAAAGGGGACAGAGCCTTTGCCATCAGGGCCCTGAGGCTCTGGAGCGACCTGCGAGGAACTAAGTCTGTCTGAGTCGGTGTCTTCTTTCAAGTCTCTGTTTAAAACGTACTTTTATCGGAAAACATTTCCTGGTTTTTACCTGAACTGCCTGCTTATTTTACTTGATTTTATTTGTCTTCAACTTCATGTTTATTACTTTTAATTTTGCGTTTTACTCCCTTTGTGTTTCATGTTTATTTTTTATGGCTTTTAGTTCGTTTTAATCTCTCTGTGTTTTAGATGTGTTTTGTTTTTATTGTAAAGCACTTTGTAACTGTGTTTTTAAAGGTGCTATAGAAATAAAGTTTATTATTATTATTGTTGTTGTTGTTATTGTCTGCCCCGTGTGTGTGTGTGTGTGTGTGTGTGTGTGTGTGTGTGTGTGTGTGTGTGTGTGTGTGTGTGTGTGTGGTCTATCACATGCTACTTTGGGGAACAAAGCCATGTCCCCAATTGGGAAGAAGATGATTTTTGGGTCAGTGGTTAAGGTTAAGGTTATGGTAAGTCTTTAATGTTTTATTTTTCAACCATTTTGGCTGTGATTGTGCTGTAGCCATGATATTATGTCTATATTACAGTGTGAAGAAACAATACTACCTTTCTGCATGTTAGGACTCTTTTAGGTCCCATTTAAACCCATTAAAACCACATTTTTGGATCCCCTGGTTCCTACTAAATAAATTCATGTTTCATTCTGTTTTAAAAGACTTTCAAACTGGCTTTAAAATTTTAGTTTTTACTATTTTCCAGCTGATTGACTCATTTTTTTTAACCCTTTGTGCAAAATGCATGCTATTTTCCTGGTTCCACTGGGGGCATTAATCCTCTATTATGAATACTGCAGCTAAGTATATTACAGAGTTGTAGCTAGGTATGTCTAAATGTGGTGTATGTGTGTGTATAGAGAAATTGCTGTGTGTGTGTGTGTGTGTGTGTGTGTGTGTGTGTGTGTGTGTGTGTAGCCAAAATACAGACACTCAAATCCTTATGGAAAAAAATGGCCCAGTGTAAATCCATAAAAACTGTATTTTTTGAACCATGGACTCTGTTTTATAAGACTTTCAACCTGAAGCCCTGGCTTCAAAATTGTAGTTTCTACTATTTTCCAGCTGATTGAGTCATTTTCTCCTGTTTCCCCTATAGAACAAATATGTACCATTAGAATTGCTCTCCACTAGGAGCTGTGACAGGGGCATTTCCTGTTTTATGGAGTTTTTCAGGACATTGTAGCAAATTTATTCATGCAAACAATGTGTTTGTATTGATATAGATCGCCAAGGTTGGTGTGTGTGTGTGTATGGAGAAACTAGTGTGTGTGTGTGTGTGTGCAGCTAAAAAGATGTCATTTTATGGGCTGCAGGTCACATTACTCACACTGCAGGCCACATTACAAAGGTCTCCCTCTCTCTCTAGCGGACACACACATAGACACACCTTGCGCATGCATTTGCATGCACATGCACGCGCAGACCTTTTATACCTGCCTACATGAGTTACAGCACAGCCTATATGCTTTTGAACTTTGAAGGTGTATGTGTGTGTTCGTGTGTGTGTGTGTGTGTGTGTGCTTGGAGGGACAGAGCAGGTGCATATCTGTCACTCTATGTGCGTGTGTGTCAAAGAAGAGGGCAAGTGATTGGCATATTTCATCATTTTCAGCATATTGGGGATTTTTAATGGTTTTTTTTTTAAAAATCTGACATTGCACAAAAAATAATAATGCATAAAAATCAATGTTGCTGTTAATCATTGACATATCCCAGACTGTGATAATCAAAAAAAAATCCCACTTGCCATTACTATATTGAACATATTATTATAATATATAATATTTTTATGACTGTTTTTTGATGGGGACCTTTTAGCTCCCCAATATGCTCTATTGATAGTATTTTAAAGCGAGGCACAAGGGTAAAAAATCTATTTCCAAATAGGAAATAATATATTGTCATATTGTATAGGTTTGAAAAAAATAAATAACTATTTACACTATTTAGCAGAAACAGACTACAATGTATGGACAGAAGTGGAGCTCGTCTTAACGGCAAATTTACACTCTTATTAATCTTCTACATCAGTAATGATATTAGCACGGAGGTTACACAGGGCTGCTCAGACAGAAATTTGGCCCATATTTGCTTTCGATTTCGCTTACTTGGCTTTTAACGCGTTAGGTTTCGTTTCTCCGACCAGCTGTGTGTGTGTGTGTATGTGTGTGTGTGTGCACTTGCTTTAATCTCTGAGCATGACAGAGCACCACAGTTTCAGTGGCGCATCAGTTCCGCGTCTTTGGAGACAGAGTGATACACCGCCCACGCAGACTGTCCGGGTATATATATCGAGTTTTTTTCTGGGATTCCCCCCCGAGACGCAGATACAACAACCTGCGTGTTTGTTTCTATAGGCGATATATTCATATGCAGATCAATATTCTGCTGACGTTGTCGTGTTTGAATAACTTTGAACATACGGATTTTGGATCATGGTTAATATGAAGTTATCTTTACGCTGCCAAGTTGGACTCGACTTCTTTGAGTTTTTGAAGGAAACTGATCGAGCATCCATCACTGACAGGATTGAACTCAGAGACATTTACAACACTGAGTTCAGGGCCAGGTGAGCTGATCATGTAGCTTCAGACATCTGTATGTATGATAGTTTTATAAATGGGTCCGAAATTATATGTTTCTATGTGTGTGTGTGTGTGTGTGTGTGTGTGTGTTTTGTTTGTTTGTTTTAGGAATGCAGGAAACAAAGATCCAAACTTTGGTTCAGTCCTTTATGCCCTGAAGGTCTCTAACAAAATAACAAGAAGAAGAGACACTATTCGCTTCAACTCTTCGGTAAGTTCACTTTGCATCATATTTTAGGCACATGAGCCTGTTTTAGTGGTTCAAGTTTATGCGTCAGTAATTTATAGTGTTTGAAATCTGATAAAGCGGAACTAGTGTAAATCTTTGGCTGTCATTGTCTTTTAAAGACAAGAAAAAAAAATAAAAAACGTAATAATGAAAAAATTGTTAGATTACAAAAAAACTTAAGTATTATCACTTTATTTAAAGTCACTTTTCTCTAGCGAGCTGATGAAGTGGAAATACAAACTCATCTTTGTTATTTTCAGGTCTGAATTTGACACAAAATAGTTGCCATAAATATCAGCTACACAATATTTTAATAACATCTGAGCTCGTGCTGATGACGTTAGTGGTGAATCAGATGAAACTAAAACAAACAATTGCTGCAGGATATCTGTTGATGAACTGTCATTGACGAATTTTATTTTAAGGTTGAAGTCTATTACACATCTCACCACATCATAAATTGCTGGTGGGTGTGGTTAGGAACCTGTTGGACTTGTGATTACATGCAACTAGAAACACCAGACATCTTTTAAAAGACATTAAACATATTGTTGTTTTTCTCATAAATAAATTTTAAAAATTGTTCTGTTTTTTTCCAAACTTTTGGAAGTTGTTAAAAAAATTAATGATTTCTTTTCAGACAATAAATGTGTCGTTTTTTAATATTGGGCAGGAAATAAGTTGTGGCTTAGATTTGGAGGATTTTCTAGCTTGCAGATAAGCCTCTTTGCTCTTTGAATCCACTTTGTTTTCTGCACATACAAGCCAATCTTCTTGGTAATTTCTGTCTCTAAATTTGGATAACACCTCTTTACTTTACTTTTATCATATTGTTCTGGAGTTGATTTACAGGTAGAATTTTCTTAAGAGGAATGGGATGAAAGCTTTCAGCATGAAATGTATTCTGATCTGTAGGTTTGGTGTAAAGAGAGGAAGAGAGGACATCATCTTTTTTTGTTACATGTATATCTGGAAAATTAATTTCTTCAGGGCTATAAGTGTGAATGTCAGGCCTGCAAAGTTACCGTTTAGAAACTGTAAAAACTCTAATAAAAGGGTAAGGCCGAGACACACTGGAACATTTACTTAACACCAGACCAGTGAGGACAACCTCAACCACTTTCCTGGTTAATTTGGCCTCCTTTGTATTTAAGAGAAATTACTTCTTTTTTAAGGACATACCGTACCTCCAGACCTCTGGCACTGCAACGGGCACTAAAATTATTTATTAATTATTTTAATTAATTAATTATTATCTCTTTGAAGCATTATATTGAAGAATGTTCTTTTTTTCAAGCTTTTGGACATTGCTAAAAAAATTAAGCATTTTCAGACAATAAATGTTTTCAGTCGACAACAGCAATGTGTCATTTTGAAAGCAAAGGTTCTTCTTCAAGCCTCACTGACTTGGAGAATCACTGTTTGTTTAAGGATTGAGTGGTGTCACTTTCTCACACACAAAACCTCCGCTCTGAGAAAAAGCCCTTTTTAATGTCTTAATACAAACCTAGCTGTTACATTTACTGTATATGCATATATCAGACAGATAGGTGGGTGCAGATTAGGTACCTTTAAAAACAGGTGAGGCTACCATTATGTCTACAGGACAGGACATAACTTGATAGAGGTATTTTCCATCACAAGACAAGACTGACTTGAAGTGATGTTCTGCACAGGTCAGAGCTCTGTATCTGGACCAGTGGCACTCATCCAGGGAACGTCAGACGGAGCGGACCTGGAATGGAGCGGCCAGTCCTGGGCCAGTGCAGACCTTCACCTCAGCAGAAGAAGCAGCGACGGGGGTTCGCGCCAGGAGAAATCTGGCCAGTAAATTGGTGAACAGGCTCAAGACAGACAGGTAAGAGGTAGCGTTGGTAGGGTTTTAAACATAAACTGCAGAAGCATGGCTAACAGGTTAACAGCAGCAGTCCCCAAAGTTGTGATTATACAGCTTCTTATCAAACACTTACTTGTCATTAACCTGTGTCACTGGCCTTGCTTTCACTCTGCTGCTTGTATTTCTCTGCACCTATAAAACAGGAATAACACAGAGTATCACTACCTTTACACCCACAGGGCTCAGTTCATCTCTGACAAACGTGGTGTCAGCATCAGGTCCGACCATCAGTTTGAGGACGGGAAACTTTGCTTGTGTGTGGGAAACACATATGAGGTATGGATGTTATTTATGGTTGTGGTACAAATGTGAAGCTCCACTGCATTGATCTGTTTCTGATTATTTTTTTTTACCAGTACGTGGTAAACCTGACTGTGGAAAACACAGGAACAGAACCTGTGTATTTCACCTACTACACCCCGCTGCACTGGCTCAGATACTTCACTCTAAAGGATGAGCGCAAAGTGACCAAGACAAACCCTCTCACTCTAAACCCAGGTGATGCAAAAATCGAATTAAGTTTTCTATTATTTGAATGTGCGATGTGATATTTTGCTCCACTGAGAGATAATAATGGGTACAATAAAGCACTATGAATATACGAAACAATGTCATGTTCTATTCTCAGGTGATGGCTATGAAATCCAGGTTCGATTCCACTGCAGTTTGGTTGGTTTCTATCCAGCCACGCTGGCCTTTGAGTTTCAACAAGACCTGCACTCCACTCCATTCCACATTGTGCGCTTTATTGAGGCTCAGTGTATGACCTCCTTAGGACTGGAGCTGGCACCTGTAGCCCCTTACAAACCTCGCTCCCTTCCTGCCTTTATCCCTGAAACCTGTTGCACGATTGTGGATGGGCAGCCACCTGAAGGGTATCAAAGTTTACTCAATACACTGCTGAATATAAAAGGTTTGTGAAATGAATGTTGTCTCACTGTGATATATCCAACCTTTCTCATTTTGTCTCCTCTTACCAGGCTCTCTGTGATGAAGCTAAAAACTGAAGTTATGCTAAAATCATACAAAATACCACCATATATGAACCAGCTCATCCAGTCGCTGAAGAAGTGTACTCACTTCTCTGATAGAAGGTAAATTCACTTCAGTTTTTTAAGTCTTTTCCAGCTATACCGTAGGTCAGTAGTGATATATAACAGTCCAGTTTCTGTTCTACAATACATACTGTTATATAAATCGTGAGCTTGTCAATTCAGAAACTCCAGGATATATGGATCTCTTATGCAAACACAAACTTGATCGACCAAGGAGATAGCAGTTACAATTCAAAGTGCTGGTGTAGACCCAGTGAAATGCACAGCAAATCTGAAGGAAAAGAGTTGAACCACTCTCAGTTATACAGGCAGCGCCCAGGCGACCTTGTCAATAGTCATAACATCACAATAAGATTGTTTACTTTAGCACTGTCTCTATGGCAGCAATCATAAAGCCAGGTTGGCTTGACCGGGAACAGCTGTCTGTCCCTCACTGTTGGTTTGTTTAAGGAGCATTTTCATATATGACACATATATGAAAATTACTTCACACATACACTGCTGTAAAATTGGTTTGGTCTCTTCTTCTCTGTTTAGAATCGCCTTGCTGGGATGTCCCTTGAGCTGGGAGAACTACTCAGAGAAGTTCCAGCTGCTGCTGTATCTGGAGGAGCTTCAGATGGAGGTGGACATCAGGAGATACAACATCCCCAACAATGACAGAGAACACGCCTGCATGGTCAGAGATCAGATCAACAAGAAACTTCTCGTTCTGGAGGTTAATATGTGTGACACTCATTCACTTACTCACATAATCCGTCTTCACTTCATCTTGCACAATTTTAAAATACTCCATATAACTACCTGTGAGTGTTGATTTAAACCAGAGTTTTAGGTTTCATTTAAAGGGGACATATCATGCTTTTTGTGATTTTCTGTTATTTTTATGTTGTCGGATGTCTGTTAAACAGGGTCAATGTTCCAAAACTTGAAGTGAACGTATGTAAAAATTCTCCCTGAAAGTCAAAAGCCAGGGCTCCAGCCTGCTCTGATTGCTCCATTTGCAATGTTATTTTTCTACTTCGTCCTCATGATGACATCAGATTGTTTTCACATGCCCACAAACAGCCGCCCGTTCTGTAGCCTTTGTTGCTAAGGTTGTTCCATTGGTTGTTCATGTTGTCCACTTCCATATTTCGGATTGGATTTCAGCTCGACACATGTACGGATGTATTTGAGAAGTTTCCATTTCAAGTAAAGAACAAGAAAAAGAAAATCTGTGAAATCTGACTACTACTGTTTATGAAGCCTCTGGAGCTGCTGGAAGTCGGCTGAGGGACAGTTTCTCTGAGCTGGCCAATCAGAACAGAGTGGGCTCATCGGGAGGGGGTCCTCAAAGAGACAGGTTTCAGACAGAGGCTGAACTGAAGGGCTGCATAAAGGGCCAGTATAAGATAAATAAGAGTTTTTGAACTGTAAATCATGCAAAGATGTTCCAGTAGAGACCCAGAATAAAAATATAGACCTGGAAATGTGCATGATACGTCCCCTTTAAAAGCCATTCTGATATCCACTACTGGTTCTGTTCACCTGGTCAGTTTTAGGGAAGGTCGGGCATCGTTTATAAGGGCTGTCAGTGTCCATTACACATTAATATGAATAAAAAAGACAATTGTTGAAGTTTATTACATTATAGTACTTGTTCAACAACTAATGTCTGATATACACTTCATTAAAAGTTATTTAGACTAACACTGCAATATATTCACCTGGATTATCACTGACATAGATCTTGTTCACCTGCCAGGTACCTGGTGTGTCTGAGAACCGTCCGTCTGTGCTACGAGGCGATCAGCTGCTTGTGTATCCCGCAGGAGAGACAGGGGTGAAGTACCGCGGCTACGTCCACAGTGTGCAGCTGGACAGCGTCAAACTGGGCTTCGGCTCACAGTAAGATCAAGACAACAAAGTAACATTCTTTGACTACATAAATGGTCATTCTTAGTATCAGCGATTCATATCGTGTTGTATGAATTTGTTTGCAGATTGCTGGATCGCTTTGTAGACGGGATGAAGTTCAATGTCGAGTTCACTGTCAACCGCCTGACTCTGCGTCTTCAGCACAGAGCAGCAGAGCTGGCGGCTACATACGGACTGGGAGAGGTGTTGTTCCCTGCTGCACCCAGATCCTCCTCTCAGCAATCTGAACTTCCCAAACTCAGGTTAGACATGCCACAACACACAATAGACTGTGTATATCTGTAAATTACTCTGACCCTCCTTCCCACTTCACATGAATGAATAATGTAAGACAATGATTGAGCTGCACATATGATAATACTGCACTGCTCCTAACTACTAAGGCTGGAATTAGGTTTCTCTGAAGATACAGGTAAATATCTCTACAGGTCTACACAGAGAAGGGTGTTATGGGTAACTGCAGCTTGTAGAGGCTCGACGAGGAGCCTACGTTCACAAATCCCAAATCTCAACATCATGTGATTTTGATCTGACCACCAAGCAAGCTGACTGGCTGATCAAACTCGTGTCGAGAATAGAAAAGAAAAATATATAAATTATACTCAAAAAATCCCTGTTTATATGATTCTCTGTGCATAAACATACCTGCTGACTCAGCTCTGACATCATACCTCTGTTCCTCTATCTATAGGCTGTTTGACTCTCAGCTGGAGAGAAACCCGGAGCAGTATCAAGCTGTGCAACACATTGTAGCTGGCTCATCTAGACCTGCTCCTTACCTGGTGTTTGGCCCTCCTGGCACAGGTACAGCATGTACCAGCATTCTACTTTCTCTTTGTCCTCATTAGATGCACTGTTTAAGAGAGTTAGGTTTGACCTTTTATCCTACCAACCGCTCACAAAACCAGTAGTGCCACTCACTTGACTTTACTCTGATCTGATCAGGCAAAACTGTGACTCTGGTGGAGGCCATCAAGCAGATAGAGAAGACTCAGACCTCCTGCCACATCCTGGCCTGCGCTCCCTCCAACAGCGCTGCTGATCTGCTCTGCAGGAAGATCCTGGACCACGTGGACGAGCATAAAGTGTACCGCATGTACGCCAGCAGCCGGGACCCAAAATGTGTCCCTGAACAATTAAAGGTCAGTGTCGGGCACTCATGTATTCCAAGTGAGTGTGATTGATTAATGTTTAGATGTGAAGCATTTCTTTGACCCACAAACTCCTTCACTATTCCTTCACATTTACTGTTACATTATCTACCCCTAGTGGACATTAGGATGCATAGCAGTGTCTATAAATGACATGAATCAGGACCATTCACCAGCTTTCTTTCTGCAATACTGTGGCCCTTCTTGGTGCTTTATGCTGTGTGATACTACTAAGTCTTTTTCTAGCCTCATTGAGGTTCGTGTGCATGGACATTGTGGTACTTTCACAGGCATGCTCTAACCTGGTAGGGGAGTGTTACGTTTTTCCTGATAAAGAGCAGCTGATGGAGTACAGGATCCTGGTTACGACCCTGTTTACCGCTGGAAGGTAGTGAATGACCCTCACAGTGCTCACCTGCATGACACTATATAAAAAAGTAGCATTTCACTTTTGCATACTACAGTATTTATATCTTGTTTATGTTCGCATCCAAAAATACTAACATTCATTTCTACAGGTGAATTTCGTGGGACTAAGTTTGCTGACATGTATGTTCTCTCTGATCTCTGCAGGCTGGTCACAGGAAACATTCCTACAGGACATTTCACTCACGTGTTTGTGGACGAGGCAGGACACGCTGTGGAGACCGAATGTTTAGTCCCACTGGCAGGTGAAGAAAAAAACAGCAATATGTTTTCTGTAATTGTACTGAACTTGCTTTATGTGTTGGTTGATTTTTTTCTTTGTTATTCGTGCAACAAAGGGCTGCTCTGTGCAGAGTCTGGTCAGGTTGTTCTGGCTGGGGACCCCAAGCAGCTTGGGCCTATTCTCAGATCACCTTTTGCGCTGAAATACGGCATGGGTAGGTACAGACACACTCAACTCAACTCAACTTCGCTGTAGTTTGGATGAATGAAAATACATAATTCTGCAATTCAGAGTTTAGACTTAAACTTAACAACAAAGCCTTGGCCCACTTGTGTATGCAGTATATGTTGTTATTTGACTAGTTTTTAGAGTTAAAAAGGCTCTGCTGTCTGCAGGAGTGTCCCTCTTGGAGCGGATGATGAATGATTTCCCTCTGTACCAGAAAAAGGAGGGTGTGTTCAACAACCGCTTTGTCACCAAACTGCTGCGCAACTACAGGTGTAGTAGATACGGTTATAGGTCATTCCTTAACATGAATGATTGTTTGATTTTCCTGGACACATCATTTCTGTTTGTCCTCGTCAGGTCCCATCCTGCCATTCTGAAGATTCCCAACGAGCTCTTCTATGACGGAGAGCTTCAGGTCTGTGCGGATGAAATTTTACGCAACTCCTACTGCAGATGGCAATACCTCCCGCAGAAGGTAAGGATTCTTCTTTTAGCACACACATACAGTGCATTGTATGTGCAGAAACTGATCATGTGGAAATCAAAGCATGTAGAATAGCAAGCTGATTTGTTAGATAAGTCAGTTCTGCAAAGTACATAAATAATTACATACTAACCTGCCCGTGCTTCAACAAACAACCAAATCCAATATTATTTAAGGTTTAACATTGGGAAAAGTGGTTATTATTGGTTTAAATTCCTCTTCACAGCAGCAATCTTATGAAAAAACTTCCCTCTCAACCAAATAACTTGATTGTTTTGTTGTTATAATAGCCACATGTGACCGGATGTTAAAGCTCTGCATGTCTCTAATAAACTTAGCAGAAAAAGTAAGGAAATTTGAGTTTGGTAGATTATGTCTTTGTTGTAATAATGCTTCTTGGCAATAAATCTTGGTCACTCCGGCATGAACAGCACGCCCAAGCTGTAGGGGTGTTCAATGGGGTTGAGGTCAGGTCTGCTGGCAGGCCATTCCATCCTCTCCACTCCCAAATTCTGGAGGTAGTCTCTGATAAACCCCGCTCTGTGGGGGTGAGCGTTGTCATCTTGGAGGATAGAGTTCGGTCCCAGACTGTGGAGATATGGGATTGCCACTGGTTGCAGAATCTCATCTCGATATCTCTCTGCATTGAGATTACCTCCAATGATGACAAGCATCGTTTCTCCAGTGAGGCAGTTGCCGCCCCACACTATCACACTGCCTCCACCAAAAGATGTTACTCTATTAGTGCCTCAATCAGCATAGCATTCTCCGCGTCTTCTCCACACTTTGACCCTACGATCCAACTGCTGTAGGCAGAATCTGGACTCATCGCTGAACATAACATTCCTCCACGTGTTCAGGTTCCAGTGCACGTGTTGCCGACACCAGTGCAAACGGGCCTGACAGTGAAGGTCAGTCATGGCAGGCCTCCTGGCAGCCCTATGAGACCGGAGATTGGCTGCGTGCAGTCTGTTCCAGATTGTCTGGGCAGAGAGCCGTCAGCCATATCGTCCCGCAAATCTTGACTGCAAGATCTTGATAGATGACAGCGTACGGTACCTGAGGTGCTGACAGGGTGAGGAAACAGTCTTCTTGGGGTGTCGTCTTCTTGGAATGCCCACTTCATGGCCTGTCTCTGACATCCCCCATTATATGGAACTTGGCCTTCACTTTGGAGATGGTGCAAATAATGATGGTGCAACTTGGTTTTGTGGAACAATAGCTTGAAGTTGCCCTTTCGCATGGGCCCTATCCAGATCGGTCAAACGTGGCTTGCCAATTCTTGGAGCAGACGCCTACTGACCACTGTAGCAGGGCCCATGCTCACAGGTGCTGCCAATCAGGTGCTTGATTGGCATCTGATTGGCAGGTGGGATTGGTACCTGGGGGTACCAGAAGCTCAAAACAAGTGTCAATAGCAACAGCAAAATAAGCTGTTTGGTAATGGCAGAGAAGATTTGGCAAATTTTTCATGGGTGCAACCCACATACTCAGCTCTGCTGCTCATCCCACAAATGCATGTTCCTTACAAATGTGGCACCATTTAAAAGGGAAATAAACAGGCTTTCCAACGGTATAAGATTTATTGCCAAGAAGCATTGTTACAAGAAATAACACACATTTCCTTACTTTTTGTGCTAAGTTTATATAAAGTGTTCAAAATAATTTCTCTAAAGAATATATAAGAACTCAAAAACATTTTCTTTCAAATATAAAACACATCTCACGTGTCTCCCAGGACTTCCCAGTGATTTTCCATGGGGTGACAGGCATTGATGAGCGTGAGGCCAGCAGCCCTTCATTCTTCAACAGAGCAGAGGTGGAGGTGCTGATGGACTATGTGAAGAAACTGCTGGAGACACAAGCAAAGAAGGGCCTGGCTGCCATCAATCCCCGAGACATAGGCATCATCGCCCCCTACAGGAAACAGGTCAGAATGAACTTCCATCCACTGAATACAACAATTCAGCCTCTTGTTTTACAAATGAACACACTTTGAGGTGGAAAATGTATTTATATCTAGATAAAAAGTTGAAAATGTTTTTTCCTGGTGTCACATAGGTGCAGAAAATCCGTAAGGCCCTGGAAAAAGTTGGAAAAGACCTCAAACGTACGGACATGGACGCCCTTAAGGTGACTAAATATTTCACACTTAAGCAATGTGAAACACACAGTAGAAGCTGTGCTCTAAGTGTGTATTCATGTGTTTGTCAGGTTGGTTCGGTGGAGGAGTTCCAAGGTCAGGAGAGGAGAGTGATATTGGTGTCTACAGTTCGGAGCAGCCGCGACTACACAGAGATAGACAAACAGTTTAACCTCGGCTTTGTCAAGAATGAGAAGGTATATGTTGCGAAACACAAACACTGTACATACACAAAATATTATTCTGACACTCTTATTTCCTTTTGCCAGAGGTTCAATGTGGCTGTGACTCGAGCTAAAGCCCTTCTGATTGTGGTGGGAAACCCCAGAGTGCTGAACACAGATCCTATCTGGGCCCGGTACGCACCACATTGCTACTTTCCGCAATCACTGTATACATATATTAATTAGCATTTTAATATAAAGTCCCTGTTAATCTGCTGCCATAATGTATCTTTCTGTCACTCACACACTCGTCTGCAGGTTCATCCAGTACTGCAGAGATGAGGGAGGCTACACTGGATTTGTACATGCAGAGGAAGACGAGGACGTGGTGGCAAGACTCGCCGCCCTGTACATCCAGATTGTGGCTGAAGGTGACACACGCATATCTTTATTTTCATTAGTATCACCCTCACAATGAGCTCTTTGAACAGATGTTAAAGTTTGTCCACCTTGCTTTTCTCCCCAGTGGAGACTGCCGAGAGCGTCGTCCAGCAGCACCTGGATCCTGAGTGGAGGAATGACCTGTGAGGAAAAGGAGAAGTCCTGTCCTGAACACTTGAAGGGACTGATTATGTTTTACGTTTGGTATATTTCACCACCTGATACATGAGGCAGAGGTTCATGACAAGGTTTCATTCACATTTGTACTCAAATTCTCCTACAAGGGCTTAATAGTACCTTTCCATCTGAAACATGTTTTCAGAAAACAACAATAACCAATCACACATGAAAATATCTTAACGTCAGTTTATCTCTTTAATGTCAACTCTTTACCAAAGACCATGAAGGAAAATGCTGATTCATGATCAGAGCAGACAAGTTTGTCTTGGGCTACCTCAGCAGGCTGCACTTTTCAAACAGTTTTACTTGACACAGCAGCAAACGCTACTGTTATCCAGTTCAAATCACTCTGAGACATCAACCTGAACTTTCAGTTTTAAACTTATTTATATTGTTCTTTAAAATGGATTTTACCAACCAGTCTCAGGGTTATCTAATTGACACTTTTTGAGTTGGCTCAATCATGGCTGCTCTTTTACAATTTGAATCATGTAGTTTTATGATAATATATTGAACAAGTGTCCTATCTATTTTTGAATCGTGCTTTTTAATCATATTTACCAAATTATAAATGTTTATGGCCTATATTGAAGTGTTTGGTATTTTCTGTATGAAAGATAAAAGCTGTTTAAAAACAAGAAATGGAAACTTTTCTTCTATCAGGTCATCAAAACCAAAGCTGGAAATAGTCCGAATCATTTAGCACTTGTTGGTTTTAGTCTTCAGTGGGCTCTGGGCTTTGGTTTTCTGTTAAATGGAAAAAAATCCAATTTTGATTTTAATATTAAATGGAAATATATGTAAACTAATTCTTGCCTGGAAAAACACAAATGTAAGATAGTGATATGCTTTGGAAATGTCAGTAATTTTAAGTATGCATGTATATGATTTATAATAAATACAGCATCACTTATACAGTCCTTTATCTCCTTTTGCTAATGGAAAAGTTCGATAATAGTGTCAGATTATGAATTTAAATGCATCAGACGCATTTGCAAGACTTACAGTATTGCAAACACAAAAAGATACCAACTGTTTTTAGGGAAAAAAATGTAGAATGTCTGCAAAACCAAACTAGTAAAGATTATTTTAGTATTTCAAAAATACTTTATTAACATGTCTTCATGTCTTCAACACATTCCACCCCTGTTTGTAAAGCATCATCACAATCAACATTTTCTCTTGAACGATGGTTTTTTGACATTACAGACATAGAGGCACAGTCCAGGAATTAGCCAAGCCCTGTGAAGTCCTGATCTCAATAGATCCGAACGTGCTGGATAAAAGAAACATCACCACAGTTGTAGCTTATGATGGTGGTAAGATCAATGTTGGGACCATTTCATAAGCTTGTGTTCAGGACTCTTTTATGACAAAACCTATTATGGAATATGCATTACATTTCTTGATACACAAGCATGCTGCCTCAACTAAGTTTACTTTATCTGCATCAGAGGGCTGCCTGTAGGGAGATGAATTGTTCAATGATTTTGTCACTTAGTGGTGAAAATGCATTTCTGGAGAAAACTACTGTGGTTTAAATCGTGACAATTTGCCACTGATGAAGTTGGCCCTCAGGCTTTCATCGAAATTCTGTTGCAATTTCTTGTTCAAATCTTCTGTGAGCGGCAGCTTTGAGCCCAAAGACACCCTCTGTTTATACAGCTGGCTCCATGACACTATTTGGACCCATTTCAATGATCTTTAAAGGCTTCTCAAGAGAAAAACGTTCACTGGCTACGCACTCATATCCTTATTTTCCAATTAAAATTCAAGGAATGTCCTTGTTGTGTGAAATAAAAAGGGCTATTACACACCAATAAAGCCCCAATTTCAAATAGACAAGAGAGCTACTGATCTGGTGAGCCAAACTGAGGAGATGGCACATTGCGTTGTCACTACCAATTAAGTTGTCAGTTGGGTATTTCATTAAAACTTTCCTACCCAGAATGGGCCTGTAATCTGTCTGAATATTAATATAGCTGTATACAGTGTGCATCCATTATGTGTTGAGCCCAGAAACCTGCAGATTACAGTGTGCACTCATCCTCTCATCATGACTGTATACTGGATGTGAATGAACAGTACAGAATTCAGACAGGAGGCAAGTCTGTTAGAGCCAGTGTGAGCGTGACTGGGAGTATTGTGTCCGTGACAATAGACCACTGTCTCTGGTGCCAGTTCAAGCTGTCGCCATGGAAGAGACAGAGCAAGGTGCAGTCCAAAACCTCTCTTCACAAATAGTCGCTGATGCTTCAGTATGTGCGGGTTTCAGTGGATGAATGTGGTGTAAACATATTCTAAATTTAGTCCTTTGTTATAGGAGAACGCTGAGGAAAACAGAGCTCTGCTGACTCAGCACTTGGTGAAATAGGACTTTCAGGGTGTAAAATTAATAGTGGTATGAAAATGGATGAAGGATTGTGGCTGAAGCTGATGTACAAAAAGAAGACTGAGTAGTATATGCAGTTTCAAGATAAGCAGGGGTTCCATACTATTAACCGTCGGCAACTTGCAGCTGTGACAGCAAGACAGACGCTTCTCTGTAAACAATCATAACACAGAGGCAGACGTGGGATATATTTGTAAAGTATATGCACATATAAATACAAACATACATTCATACATATAGGAGGAAGGCTGGTGTGCCTGTGGATGAAAACAGAACAGCAAAAAAACAGAAACAAAACCGACAGATGTGAGTAGCAGAGGAAAGAGTTTTTAAAAAAAAAAAGGCTGATTTGTTTTGCTTTTAAACAGGTGTGTCAGTCTCATGTTCGCCTGTGGCATATCTGCATCTGTGAAGTAAGCAAAGTCAACGGAAGCCATTGATTTAAGGTTTCTCTAAGTTTGCTCTGTCTGTGGGGGGGGGGGCTCCTCCCTCAGGTGCTGATTGGTGGTTTGGCAAAACAAGCCCCGCCCATTCACAGTAGCTGGCAGCCACTCCTCTTCTTGCGCTTGCGGACCTGCAGCGCTGCTCTGGTGGCCATCTCAAACACCTCCCGCACACCATCCTTGGTCTTGGCGGAGCACTCCAGGTAGCCAAAGGCACTGATGCGGTTGGCCATGTCTCTGCCCTCCTCAGACTTTACTGGCTCCTGAAGGTTTCATGTACAGAGGGTTAAAATTATGCGATGGGTGTTCACATTAAACAGGGAACTTGGTCAGTTTTGGGATAATTTGTTGCCAGTTAACACAAATGGACACAGAGACACACACACACACACACACACACACACACACACACACACCTGTTTCATCTTGGCCAGCTCCCTGCGTGTGTGTTCATCGTTCCTCAGGTCCTTCTTGTTACCCACGAGAATGATTGGGACATTGGGACAGAAGTGTTTCACTTCGGGTGTCCATTTCTCAGGAATGTTCTCTACAATAATGAAAAAAATCCAAATAAAACTTTAAAAAAAAAACAAAACACACAGAGTCACTGCACAGCAATTTCCAGACTTTTTCCCTACAAGGAGAGCTGGGAGACCCTCGTCTTTTCCCTTGTGACTGTACAGACAAACATTTGAGAGGTCATTGACCCCTGGCTGTTACATGGTCGAGTACGCTAGCCAAAATCAGCTCTGTTTTCTCTGGAAGGAGATGCCATGCTGAGATACAGTAGGAATACCATCTGTGGCACTGCCCCTATCAACACAGTGGGAGAAAACAGCAACAAGACATTTTTCTTCATCTGTTTGATTTAGTTATTTGGGGGCCGAGAACATTCAGATCCTCTCCTGAAATACACATCTGAGATATTCTGCATGTGCTTCCAGGAAATTCTGTCATAATCTCAAGTCCTACATGACAACAGCAGTTAGGTTTTATTCAGAGTGGTTTTATTCAGGTTTTATTCAACCCTAACCCTAACCCTAACAACTGAACTGAAGCCCAGAAGGCTCTCTCCTAAGGATGCATTGATCCAGTATCAATCAATCAGTCAATCTACAGTAGGTTACAGTAGGTACAGTAGGACAGTACTTGTAGGTTATTAAATCCACTTCAAATTGATTTTGAAATGTACTTTTTACTGTGCTTTATATTAAACTTCCCATGTATTTATTCAAATTGCTGTAGCAGGGTAACAGTGATGTCTGATGTGCGGAATTAAATTACCGGCTTAAATTACTAAACCAGAGCAGGAAAGGTAACACGCAGGTAACTAATATGTTTTGGGTGGGCAGCAGCAGAGTTAATTCAATACAAATACACATGAAGAAAAATAATTTGTATTATCATGAAGTTTCCATAAAGGGGATCGTTTCTCACATGAAGTCTGCAGACCAGCAACAAACTGAGGCAAACTAAACGGTTCTGCAGGTTCTGCTTTTTCTTTGCATTTTATTTTGCGGTTTGAATCCACACATGAAAATTTAAAATATTCAATTCTGTCTAAACTGTGAGGAAACATCAACAGTTGCTTCCACTCACTGTGGAACCAGGTCAAGAACAAGATTTATATCAAGTCTCGTGAGAGGAGGATCGCTGAAACCCCGCTTTGTGACATGACATCAACAATACATCAACATTTCAAAGTTTTGCTTCTTAGTTCCAGGAAAGAAAAATGACGCCACTGGAACAAAACAGTATATCTGACCTTACCTAAACTGTCTGGGCTATCTATGGAGAAGCACATGAGGATAACATCTGTGTCAGGGTAGGAGAGAGGCCTCAGTCTGTCATAGTCTTCCTGACCTGCTGTATCCCACAGTGCTAGTTCCACCTGTGACAGAGGGGTAAAAAGAGAACAACAAGTGAGTCAGTCACATCATTAAAATAAGACATGGGAGTCAAACATCACTTAAAGCAGGAGGAGAGGGCAGAGCCACACAGAGATGGAGAGGATAAGGGCGAAGTGAACAATTCATTCCTCCCTGATCAGCTCGTAAAGCAACTCCCTGGAGGTGGAGATGGGCTCCCACAGGCTCTTCTAAGGCTGTTAATCACACTGTTAGCAGTCCCTGAGAGCCTGACCTGCTCTAGATAAAACAAATGCCCAACAAAAAATAATGTGCTAGAGCTCAGCTGAGCTGCAACACATGCTATAGTGCAAACTGAATGCTCCATATAGGAATGTCTTATACACAGAAGCATCATTCCGTGCATGTCATGTGGCTTTTGTTTCTCTGCAAAAAGACTGTGGTGTCTTAGCTTTAGCTTATTCTCCTGCACCCTGCTAATCTAATTCTACAGTAGGCTCACCCACATTACAATTACAGCTGGAAAACTGCTGAGAATTGGTTAAAAAAAATGGTTGTAATTGTCCCCCGGAGAGTAACAACAGTATGTCAGCAGCTCTTTTGACTTCTCTGATGTCTCACTACACTCATGTCTTGCCAAGTGTTGCTTGTGGGCCGACAAACTACTTACCTTGGCAAGACTGAGTAGCCACAGGGCCTTCTGACTTATAGTCTAGCACAGGCAGGGCATGTTCTGTATATATGAGGTACCACATCTTCTGTCTGAGCAACAAGCACAATAACAAACCTTGATGTCCATTCTTAAGCTGCCTGCTGCCTTTCAATACTTTTACCACTAGGTGTCTCTCAGGAGTCAGTACCGTCTGTAGATTATTTTAGCATCATGCTGCCTGTCTGAACTCTTCTGTTCAGCCCTCTGCTCTTAGTTGATGTGACCATAGCTGAAGGGGCAATGATAAGTTAAACAATTGTTTAAATCTGTGTACCACACTTGAGAGTCAACTTATCCAGCCAAAACCCCAGCGGGCTGATCCCAGATTTTGCAGCACAGGAAACAGGAACCGGAAAAAGGACATTAGTCATGATGTATGAGGGATTGGGGGGGGGGGGGTTCCAATTCTGCACAGGAAGGTGGCGCTGATCCATTTCCTGTTGTTGGCTGGAGGTCTGCTGCTTCATAACAATGAAAAAGACCTGAGGATTTGTTTACCCTTATTCCCATCAGTCTCACCTGCATGTGGTTCTCAACCACTGGGTCCAACAGGGTCAGATTTTCAACACTACAGTAGCAGTGAGTCACATAAACATGTCTCCTCTGAACAGTGTCTCAGATTATTCAACAGAAAACAAACAGAAACTGAAAATATAATGTACCTGTTTGCCATCAACCTCAATGTCAGCGATGTAGTTCTCAAACACAGTTGGGACGTAGACCTCTGGGAACTGGTCCTTACTGAAGACGATGAGCAGACAGGTTTTCCCACACGCACCATCGCCAACTATCACCAGCTTCTTCCTGATAGCAGCCATCTACAAACAGAACACACTTCAATTAGGAAAGGTTTGAGATGTAGAAGAATGACCAAATGATCAGTAAACTGGTGAGAAGGAAGTCTTTTCATGCAGGACAGTGAGGTAAGAGACTGAAACCAGAAATAGTCAGAATGAGAGCGAGGGAAAAGATGATCAAAGTCTGTTTTAGAGCCGCACCCTCTTCCCTTTCCTGGGCCATGTCCTGTGTGTGAGGTGAAAAACATAGTTGGGCTTGAGGGTTCAGCGACTGGTCTGGAAAAGCAGTGGGAGGGAAGGGAACAGGAGGAGAGCCAGTCATAGGAATGTTGCAGCTCCACACAGTGCTGCACATGCATGGCCTCCGTCACAATCACATTAAAAATGATCCTTAATGTGCCACTTATGCACCCCTGTGGCCAGGTGATTTACAGCTCTTACTGGGTTTGGTTGACACCTCTATACTGCACACAATTCTCTCCCATTCTCTTTGCTTGTATCCCTGAAAGGAGTGTATACGCCAGAGAAAGATACGGGCCACACACACAAACACACACGGATCAATAGCCATCTCCCACAAGCTGACAATAATGGAGAGAAGGCAGTAGGTGATGAGACAACACACTGGCTGCCTGCCAGTAGCATCAGCTTCCACAAATCTCAGACTACCTGGACCAGCACAGGCCTTTTACTCCCGAAGACCTAAACCTCTGCCGCCACCACACACACACACACACCGTCCAAATCAGAGCTGATGAAGAACCGAGAAATACAGCAGAATTATTTATGGAGCCGCTGAGGACTATGACTGGAGGAAAAAGCCAAAAGTGACCCGAGAAAGCAAAAACTCTGAGCACCTGAAATGAAAAGTGATCAGCGCAGATCAACAGACCTAACACTACCAGTATCAGTAATATCTTTAACAATAATTTTGTGCACTGGGGTGGTAAACAGAACTTTGCTGCCATTGGCCCACTTGGCCAGTAGATCAGAGTTTTACTGGCCCCCTGTATATTTTCACTGGCCCGACAACCAAAAAATGAAAATAACTTTTTTTTAATCATTTTGGGGATTTATTCATTGTATACATAACACATACAACAGTGAAGTTCCTTTAGATTTGATTGTTTTCCTTTTAGTTATAGATATGTAATGTTCATATATTACACAAATATGCAAAATATAAAATTAGGCTTATATTGGATCAGTAAATGAGCGGTGTATAAATGTAGGGTTCTCCATATTTTTTGTAAAGCTAAAGTTAAGATAGAACAGTGTTCACTTCAAGATCCTTCTGGCTGCTTCTGCGAGCCACCCATCCACTACAGACATGGAGTTGAACTGCAATGAATGAATGAAAAGGAGAAATGCAGAGGAGGAGAATGAAACAGAAACTAAGTGTCTGTCTTCACAGTAAATCATCTGTTGAGTGTTTGATGGTTATTTATTTGTGCTTTAGAACGTAACCACTGTGAAACAATCAGAAAATAACGTTTTATTTCTCTCATTCACTGGCTTTGTTCTCGCTACCGCTGCTCCCTCTCCTCACTCGACCACCGCTGCTATCTCTCTCAGCTCTTTATTTTTCTCTCTTCTTTTTTAAAATGAGTTCGGAAGCCGACAGCAAAGCCTAACTTTATTTTTAACGTTATCAAACAAAGAGAAACGTCCTCCCCTCGTCCTAAACTGTATACCCATGACTGATTGGCAGTCACTGGCCCGAAATGCTCTGTGGGTGGGCTGAAAGGCCTCGTTGACACAAAATCTTAAAAAGAACTGAAACCAATTAATTGTTACAGGCAGTATGGTCGCTCCTCCACACAGAGTGACTGAAACATTTTATTCTGTTATTTAGTAACCATGTACGACAGTACACATTATATTTTCTACAGCTATGTTAAAAAGTGTTTGTGTATGTTAAAAACATCTCTACTAGGGCTGCAACTATAGTGACGATTATTTTCAGTGCTGATTAATCCCGCTGATTATTTTCTCTATTAATCAATTGTTTGGTTTAATAGAACACCAGAAAACGGTGCACCCATCACAATATATCCTAGAGCACAATGTGATGTCATAATGTTTTGCTTTTTCCAGTGCAAACTTTGAAATTATTCAATTTACTACAATGTAAGATCAAAAAAAGCAGCAAATTCTCACATTTAAGAAAATGGGACCATGAAATGTAATTTTTTTTCCAATAGACTAATCAATTAATCGTCTAATCTTTGCAGCTATAATCGCTATATGATCCTTCTATTTATTCCCTCAGCTTGTGCTGGCCTCAGTCCTTCACCTTCACTCACTGTAGCAACAGCTACCATCTTCACCACAAGAATAAAAAGACAATTGTTCAGTTTGCTTTTCTCTCCCACACATTAAATCAGGCCAGTGTGTTGTCAGTTTGTCTCTGGAGAGAGCCACCTGTTCTCTGTGATAGCAGGCTGCTGCTACTCCATACATCATACTGTCACTGCCAGAGGGAAGACATACACACATACCGAAACAAACACACACATACAGTAACACACACACATACAGTAACACACACACACACACACACACACACACGTGACTGGTAGCTACAGTGCAGCCCCAGAAAGCTTCAGAAAATGAGTCTAGTCTTGCAGATCTTTTGCTGTGATAAAATAATGCAGCTTATTGACGGCGTAGTTCTCACAGCAGGATGCCTACTGTGACTGTGACAGCACATGGTGCTTAGGGGGCATAATGGTTCATTCCCTTTGCATTAATATGTGAGAACACTGTGCCAGTACAAGGACGGCACGGGGACTCCATGGACTTCTTCCCTAAATAAGACAACTACTCATTGGATGTTTTCTGCTACCATTAAAATGTGACAAAAGACAATTCACTTAGACTTAGATGATGTTACACATAGTTACTATATACGGTTTTATGATATTCACTCAAAATACAACTAATAACATTATCAGCATTTTAAGTGAATTTATTATACATTATTAAAAATCAAACCATTGCACAGTTTGTACATCAAACAAAAAGGTAAAAGTTTGAAAAACTTTCTGTTACAGTGACAATTTGTTTACTTCTGGTTCCCAAAATCAATTAATCGCCATTTTAAGGTCATTTTTCAAGCATAAATGCCAAACGTTACTTAGTTTTAGCTATCCAAATGTGAGGACTTGCTGTTTTTCTTTGTCTTATGTGATTAGAAATTGGAATATTTGGGTTTGGTACTGTTGGTTGGACAAAACAAAAGACATTTGAGGATATTGTTTTTGGCTTTGGGAAGTTGTGATCAGCATTTTTCACTCACATTTTATAGATCACAAAATTACAAATGATCAATTATGAAAATCAATGTTAGCTGGGGCCCTAAGGACAAAGTTTAAAAAAAAAAAAAAAGAGAAAAACTATTAAGACCTTAAATATGAGGTAAAGAAAGCAACATATCTGAAAAAACTACTTTTAGACTTTTAGAATAAAATTAGAATAAAAAAGTAGGTGGTGATGTTTAAGTTTCACAGTATACAGGTTATTAAAAAAGCACAGAATGGATTGCACAAATCAACATCCCTCCCATTCATTACATAATTTACTTAATGGCCCTGTAAGACTTTAACCCTACACTTTTAGGCGCAAGAAAAATGTGCCAGACACATAATAGCTGTGTATTTAACTGGCAGGTGTAGACCAGTGAAATGATTTTAAAATAAAACTGTTCAGGTTTCAAGGCATTTATTATTGACTCGTGAACTCTGCTTTTGTATTCTCTTAATTCATTGTTTAACACTTACTGCAGGTGGCTCACAGTAAAAGCCTTTCAGCAAAGAACAAGAAGCTGCAGGAAGTCTTCGGTTCTAAAATTGCTGGTAGCTCAGCTTCACCTAATGACAGAGGATTTGTAAAATAAAGAGCTGCAGGTGCTTAATGTGCTTGTAGGATTTTTCCATGTCATTACTGTCCTCATCCGCCTTCCTTGCTTCCTTTAAATGACTTCCTGTTTGGACATAAATGGTAGTGCTGGAGGAGTAAATGAGCACAAATGGAAATCACCCATTTTGTCATTTTCTCTCCCTCCTTAAGTTTCCCAGCTCAGGTCAGTTCAAATGAGCTTTATTAACACAAGGAGGAGTCCTGCACAACCAGTCTATCTTGTTCCTTTTCCTGAAGACAGACAGCTGTGGGATTTCCATGTTTTCTCTAACAAGAGTAAAGCATATTATGGATATCAAGTCAATACTAGGACACGTGTCGTCGTACGCCTAAAAGCCATTAGTTATATTACAAATACTACATTAACCTCATTTAAAGCTGATGAAATGCACCTAAGAATATCATCATACAGTTAATAAAATGGGTCCTTCCCCGCAGCTAGTCATTGTTTTGCCATTTGCTTTTGTATTATGACACTACTTTGTGTTATATTCAACAATCAATTATTAAATGTGCCCTGGATTTTATCTGCAGTAAGCAGGCCTCTGTCAATGTTGGGGGAAAAATAATTTTAAAAAGGGAAAAAAAGTGTTAAAAAATACACTTATAAATAATTGACATGAAGATCGCTAAAAAGTTGTAGACAGCAGGGATATAAACACTGTTATTGAATTGCTCATAGTATCAGAGCTGTGCACCAAGCCAGTCACATGACAATACAGCTGCATAAATTACGAAGAACAATAGGAAAGCAAAAATTCCCTAAAGCCATATTCTGTGTAGTGAGCCACACACATACAGAACCTGCACACACAGTGACCTCGAACAGACAGGTCGTATAACTGAGCTGGAGAATGTGTGTTCACACGTGTCTCAGGATAAATGATCCTGTCTTGCATAATGTTTGTTCCTTTGTGGCAGAGCAGAGGACAAAGTTCTCAGTCCTAGCGCATGCAGCACGGACACCCCTTTCTCCCTCATTATCTGCAGGCAGGTCTTGAGTCACCCCTGGATAAGTAACACATTAGCCAGTCTTGTTCACGAGAGTCGCAAGTGGTGGGGGGTAACAATAGCACAAAAACCCCTCAGGGCAGGAAGATAGAAACTTCTTTCCTCCTGAAGTATCAACTTGGCTTCTAATCACACGGTTCAGCAAACTTAAGGTATTTACACTAACCCTGCGCTTAGTGACCCATTTGATTACAAGTATGTACAAGCCATAAAGCTCCTATTACTGAATGTTATGTAAGCGTGTACAAGTCCAACTCAAGCAAAAATCAACATTTCTGGGTATATTTGTGTTTTCCTGTCAGTAACAGGGCATTACTCGCCCGAATGACACAATGCCTTTAACATAAGATCTCACTCGACAGAAGCAGTTCAAGGTGGGGAGTCATAAAGTTTAGGTCTAATGTAATGAAGGCAATGAAGAGGTCAAAAAGTCAAACAGGCACCAACACAGCTGTTGATGAAGATATTTTTTGATACAATTGATCCGTTAAAATAGCGGAGCAGCAAGAGTTCTAAGTGGGTGAAGCAAATGTGGAGCTGCTGTTTGTTTTGTATAAACAGTAGCCACATGTTTCAATCAATGATATGTGCAGCAGCTAGTGATGCAATTTTTAAAAGCCCTTTCCCTCCATTTTAGTGACATTCTGCAGGTGAACCACACCTTTAAATACCGGTGACTGTTGACATCTGTATTTGAACTTCAGTATTTTGTTCATGCGTGGGAAGCCAACGTCCAACGTCCCCGCCATCATGACAAACACCTCTTTCTTCACTAGGGTTGGGAACCAAAAACCAAGTCCAAATTAGAATATCAGAGTTCAAAGTGAACCAGGTACCTGTTGAAAAAAAAATTGAATTTCGGTTCTGCTTTTCAATTCCTAAACACGATAACCCTTTATTATTGCAAACAAAAGCTACATATCTGCAAGGACATTGCTATCTTTCAGGATCTGTCTATGTCATGCATCAACACAACAGCGTGTTGATTTGTTCAGATACGAGCATACATGGCTAACGTCACAACAGTAGTGAAAGATGGACTGCGGTAAACGCTCAAGAGTGCGGCTTCACTTTACTGAAAAAAAACAACGAGGCAAACTGCAATGCATGTGGGAAGCTAACTAGCTGTAAGTCAGGCTGCACATTAAATTTGACCAAACATTTAAGGCAGCACAGCGTCGATCTGAAAGAATGTTCAGTGTTTGATGTCTTGTGGTCTCCTAGTCCGAGTGTGTCATCAGCCAGTGCTAGCACCTCGCTAGCACCTCACTAGCACCTCCAGTAGAACCAGGGATACCAAACCATGACACACCGTTCTCTTTGGCAATAAAGGGAAAGATGACCAAAGAGAAAACTGACGAGTGACAAATACCACAGCATCCATAAGAAAAGGTATGTGCTGTGGGTCATACGTTTTTATTCTATGTATTTACTTTGTAAATGTTCAGTTGAAAAGACTCATTTACGATAAGCACAGAGCATCAAAACACTACAGGAAAATACAAAATATAACATTAAAAAGGAAGCTAATGTGCAAGATCCATTTTAGTGTTGTGCAGGCCCACTCAGCTGTAAAACATTTAAAGTAGGCTTACTTTAGGATAAGTGTTTACTGTGAGGGCCAAGTCAAGCACAAAAATTGATGACCTGGTGGAGGTTTTGTCTTGCTATGTAGATGCTTGTTAGCTTGTTAAATACAGGCAGAAAACCTGCTCTGCGATGCACATAACCTCAGACTGGGGTGAGGACCTCTCAGTACAACAATGACCTGAAGAACACAGACTAGCAGACATTGGGGTGCCTTCAGGACAAGTATTTCATTTCCTTAAGTGAGTGGGGAGAAAAAGAAGCCCAAAAAAGAAGTCAAAACTATCAGAGCATGACGAGCTTCTGTGTGGATTCAAAGTGGATTTCAGTTTCCTTAAACTTGCTTATTTAAGTCTAACATAATGAATGTGGAAAAAGTGACAGGAAAATTTTCCAAGAAGCAAACTTGGCTAAAGCCACTGCCAGAAGTTACTGGATAAGGACAAAAAAAGCTAAATATAGATTTACAAAAAGGTAAACTAAAAGGATCTCAGCTGCTTAGCAGACCCACATCTGACCACAATTGAATAAATACGTCCTCACTGTTGACCTTTTCCTGGAAAAAAGACAAACAACTCTGCTGGGATACCCCTGTTAAATGTAAACTAACTGTACACTTGCAGTTCAAATACAGGGGACGTAGGAACAATGAGCCTCATGCAAGAAGCACTCAAACAGATTCGTTCTTAAGATGCACGTACATTTGTGGCATTCCTCAATTTTTTCATACTTAGAATTTTCTCTTAGGTACAAACGAAATTGATTCAGTGGTCCAGACCTGTCGTATGTGTCATCAATAGATCATCTCTGCCTTTCTTCACGGAGGAGAAACACCTCTTTGACTTACAATTATAATGCCTTAATCTGAATTTATTTTGAGTTGAAATATGTTACTGAAATTAACAAAAAAAATGTGAGTAAAACAAACTTAATGCAAAATTTATATTCCGTTTACCATATTTTCATCATCATGGCTGCTAAATTACTCGAAGGTTTTTTTAGATTTTATGATTTTTATTGGTGCAACAACTTCTACATTTCAGTAGTTGCTCAGAAACGTCTCTCTGACAGCTGCCTCTGTGTCTCTCTGCAGCTCTCTGTCCAGTATCATCCTGTGTTGCAGCTGACAGTGTAACATCACCTGTAGATTATATTATTCTCCTCTAATATCTCTGTGACTGTCACATGACCGCCTCCCATCACGGAGCGCTTTGCTTTAGAAAGATGTTTTTTTTTTTTAGCATCTAACTTCATCAAATCATTCCCCCTTTATTTCACATTGCAGAGCTACTCTGATGACATTTTAGCTTGTTTCATATTTTCTAATTGTTTCGGGTCTCCTACTGTCACTCCTAAATTTCTTGTGTTTGTTTTCTGATTGCTGAAAGCAGGACTTGAAGTTGCGCTGTGTTTTTACGCTTTGGGAACTTTTCGTGAATGAAACCCGCCCACAAACGTAGCGGAACATGGAGCCTTATATGGCACTTTCAGGGGCGTGGATTATGCTAATGATCACATCTCAAAAACATGCATCAGGCTGAAACGAGCAATTTACGACAAGTTCAGGCAGTTAAGAGAGTTTGTTGAATCCCATATAGGATTTTCTTTGTGCAAGAAACAAATAAAAGAGAAAAATAAGAAAACGCCGATGCATGAGGCCCAATAAGTCTGACTCTAAAGACAAATATTAACTACTGAGAGTGTTTGTAATTCAGGTATTGACATGCTGATTGGTTGAAGCGGCAAAATGCATTCCACATGATGATTAATAATGGATCACTGAATGCTCACACACAACCCCATCTGACTGTGTAAAAATGTGGGAGGACATAAGCTATGAGGAATGTCTCACCCACTTTCAACACCCCTCACCCTTTTCTTCTAAACACACAACATCCCTTCCCCCACCAGTGTCTCTCTTGGGTTGATATGTTGAGGACTGAGGCAGCTCTGTTGATGCAGAATTCTGATTTCACACAAGCATAATTCTTGCTCCCTTCCACACATCTCCTATTCAAGTGAGAAAAGTGAGTCCACATTCAGAAATTACATGGTTAACAGACATGAGGCGAAACTCCAGTCAGCAGTTTTACCTAATGATATTACGGGGGTGGAGCTGCTTAGGGTTACATAAAGGTTGCTTTGCATCTATTTTAGCTACATCCACCGCTCTGCTGCTGCTGGTTGAAAACTGCATTTTAGCTTCAGTGTTTGTTTGTTTATGCTGGGGATGGAGAGGCTGTCCAAACTTTCCTGCAATAACAGATCCACCCTGACACTCCTCTCCACAGATACACAAAACACTATAGAAAAAAATACTGATAAAGAATATTTAATATTCTGCTAGTTTTCTTCATTTTCTATGATATTATACTGAATATGTTTGGGTTTGGACTGTTGGTCGAACATTTTTGTGGAAAAAAACAATACATTATTGTAAACAGATTCTCTTCGGGTTTTGGACTAATGATCTGATAAAACAAGACATTTGATGACATCATCTTGGACCCATGAATTTGTGATGGGCATTTTTTTACTGTTCTCTGGTGTTGATATATGTCACCTTCAATCAGACTGTTTTTCTCTCTCTCTCCTTACCAAATACAACCTTTTGCCTGCAGTAGGATTAGAGAAATTATTGTAGAGAAGTTGAAGCCAAGCTCAGATTTTCAAGGTTGAAATCCAACTTTGAGACCAGAACTGGCTGCTCAGGATCCAGGCCAGGGAAGCGGCTACAGTCAAGAGAACCTAGCTGGAGCCCAAAATAGGACAGAGCCATTGAGACTCCCCCGGCCCAATTTATCACACTGCATACAGCTCAGCTCAGAGCAGAGGACGAAAGAGAGAAATATCACACAGAATTATCCCTTCATCCATCCCTGAGCTTTTGCCTGCAGTTCAAACAGACAGAAAAGTCGGACAGATGGAGGGATGGAAGGAAGGAAGGAAGGAAGCAAGGAGGCGTGGTGGTCATGTGGAGAGCAAAACTAGAACATGAGAGCATTGTAGTTCAAGCAACAGATATGAAGAAACTTAAAGCATACCAAAGTGTAGCAAGCATGCGTTTGATTAACGCGTTTGATTAACAAAACATGAGTACGAAATAAATAAATGGGTCATGGGGTGGCTTGGGAAGGGAGTTGATCAGGATTCGGTTAGAAATGATGAATGTATTTATGCTTTTCACGTCTTTAGCGCAGGCTGACACACACACACACACACACACACACACAACCCACCCACCACCCAAGCTGACTTGATTGTACCATGTTTGTTATCCTTTCTTTCTCATTATTTGCTCCTTTAGCTTCCTCTCTATTACCTATCCTCCTCCAGGCTCTTGTTCTCACTGTCTCCCTTCCTTCGCTCACCCCCCCCTCTCTCGCTCTTTCTGTGTTGCAGTGTGATGTCACCATCAGGGAGCTAATGTTCCGTATCCTTAGGGTGCTGCATTCCTCCTTTCTGACTGACATACACAGCACAAATGAGAGCAAAACTGACACACATTTAGGCAGCATGGATGGAGCCACCACCACTACCACCACCACCGCCATCGCCGTCTCATTCATCCACTCCATCTGTGCCTTAAAGCCATGTGAGGCATTCGGGTGCTGCCGCTAATGTAACTCACAAGAAATGTTTAGCTTTCTAAATTATCCTTTTAGGGGCTTCCTGAAAGTACAAGCCCTGAGATCCAAACAGGAAACGCTCCCAGAGGATTTCATTGTCTGTATGCTGCCTGTGCGTGATACACCCTAGAGCCTACACACACAATTTTCCATGTTTGTCAGTCACCGTCAGATGACTAGAAACAGCTAAGAGCTTAAACTCAGCATTTTCTTGTGCGCTCTGTATAAAAGAAACTGCATTCAAATAAGTTTTCAGTATGACACTAGCCAGCTTGGAAAACACCATTATGTGATGGAAAGTTGCCCAGACTCATCTGACACAGGATACTGTGGAGCCTTGTGTAGGAACACCTCGGCTGATAAGTACCTATAGCTTAACAATGTACAAACCGACAGCTCTACATGGAGTCTGACTCTGAACTGGAACAATGGAAAAACTGACCAATCCCCTTCTGTCCATGCAGTACTTCCTAAATATTTGCTTGGGAGGTCTGTATCGAGAACTACTATACATGTACTTCCTAACGTTCGCCATCCCTAAAGCTCGGGCTGGCACGTATAACAGGCAAACAATAAAACACTCACAGTAGGTCAGTAGTAGAGAGCATGCCAAGAGGAGCAAAATGAGGCGCAACACAGGGGTGAAATAGCCTCTGGCTAGCATGGCATAAATGGAGCTTCTCATCCATTATAGTTTTCCATGAAGGCTCTCACACTGACCCACTGAGCTATTCAGGCATCTTCTGAGATGACCTCAATACACCAAGATAAGAATGAGAGCTCACATGCACGAGATTAGAGAATAATATCAATAATGGTCAATAGGAGACACCTTATTGTGTTCATTTGAAATTTAGGTTGTTTGTGATTATCTTAGGGTATCTTAAACGTTATGTTCAAGGTCCCTCCCAGGAAATTGTTTAGACGGTGAGCCATTCAGACCCTGATGCATGTTGTCTTGTTGACATCACTTTAGTTAGTAGATGACAGCCTAAACAATAGTGACACTAAATATAACTACTTTTGCTGTGTGAAATAGGACTTCTGGTCCCCCTGAAGGCTAATGCTGTATTTTATAAAATTGCTTCTAGGTTAGTGGAGCTGTTCTTTGTTTCAGACGAGGTGATCCACCTCCATTACAAAACGTTATAAAACGTTTTGTAAACCCCGATGTTGTACTCGTAATGGCTGTATTACAGTTATGGATAAAATTTTATCACACAGTACAACCCGAGTAACATGGTTGGTCATCATTTTGATATTACTAAACACTCCTTTCTTCATACTTTGTTGTGCTGCAAGTGATGATTTTTTTATTATTGTTTATTTAGCCGATTATTTTCTCAATTTTACCAATAAAATGTCACACAGTAGTGAAAAATGTTCATTTTGATTCCCCCCAAATTGACGTCCTTAAATGTCTTGTTTTATCCAATCAACAGTCCAAAACCAAAAGATATTCTTGTGTATGACAAAGAAAAGCATCAAATCCTCACGTTTGACAAACTGGAAGTAGAAAATATTTAAGATTTTTCTTAAAAAAAAATACAAGTACAAAGATGACTAGATTATCACTATAGTTGCAGATTCATTTTCTGTTGACTGAGTAATTGGTTAATCAACTAATAATTGCAGCTCTATCTTAAATAGTCCTACAATATTGTTCCATTGCTGACAGTGTTAGTCAGTCACAAATATTTAATTTGAGTCTTATTTATAAACTACTTGCTCTGAAGACATTTAATTAGTCAATGTTTTGATCAGAGATATTCAACTTAATCATTTCTCTAATTACATTTTAGCAAGTATTCCTTTGTGTGAGGGCTATTTTTCTTTTTCTGCATACTAATATACCCACCACTTATTTGAATGTGTAACTAATACCATAAATACTACTACTTTAACAACCCTTATTCAGCCCACTTCTCACTAGTTGCCTCTGGATTACATCACTGTGTACAATGGAAAAAAATAAACCACAATGTGATGACAACAGCATCATGACTTCTCCTTTTAGATAAATGCACTCTAGAGTGGTGGTTTCAACTACATTTCCCTCCACTGCCCTGGCACTGATTTGTGTGTGTAGTCTGTCATTGGCTACTGCTGGGGACGAATTTCAGACTTAGGACCAGTTAATTGGGAACGGCTTGTCCAATTGGGGATGAAAACTGTTTCCCCAATTGAGAAAAAGCTGATTTTTCAGGTCAGTGGTTATGGTAAGTCTCCAGGAAATGAATGTAAGTCTATGTAATGTCCCTAAAAGGTTATATCCCTTCCACTTCAGCCCACTTCTGACTAGTTGCCCCTGGATTACATCACTGTGTACAGTGACAATCAAAACCACAATGCGATGACAACAGAAACAGCATTATGACTTATACTTCTTGATAAATACACTCTAGAGTGGGGGGTTTCCACTACATCTCCCTCCACTGCACTGGCACTGATTTGTTTGTGTGTGTGTGTGTGTGTGTGTGTGTGTGTGTGTGCGCACCACTGGGTATATCACTTCCACTTCAGCCCCACTACCTGAGCAAACAGCTTGGTCAGCAGTCAGCTGTTCAAGCTACAATGACATCATACTTTCTTCTGTAGTATCCACAGAAACACAAACATTTTACATGCAAGCATACACAGACAAACCAGGAGCATGTAGAATAATATTGTATGCTTTCTTCTACTGTACATGCGTCTGCCCTGCTACATCCTGTGCCAGTGTACAGGCTCAAATGGGAGTAGATAGAGTTTTTGCAGGTTTCGCTTTGATTCACGCCAAATGCCGGCAGAGCATTTTGTTGTTGGGGAACATGCCAAGACAAGGGAACAAGCAGCTGTGAGATATGAGGGTCTGCGCTACAGTAGCCGAGCAGCACAACAAGGGTGTGGTGGCTCGGAGAAAGGAATTTCCTCGGGGGAGACAAATGTTTTTAACTATTGTTAAAAAACAGGCCAGGAGTACAGACTTAACCGTGACTGCATGCGCAGATGAAAAAGCTCGATCACTAGGTAGGCTAAAATAGTTTGGATATTTTCGCTTTCCAAGAAATCATGTGTAGAGGGGGGAAAAAAAAGACAGGAACTCGATAACATCAGTTCCCTTTAACTGACCAAACAGGTTTCCCGAAGAGAAACTTTTTACAGCGACGAAAGATCGCCTCTGTCTTCACAGCTGAAGTCCAATTAATTAAATTACGTAATAAAGTATATTATGGGTATATTCAGGGCTGGGTTTGTGAGGCAGGAATGCTGATATGATCCATATATCCGTCAAGGAGCTGACTACGGAGAACAAACAGGTGTGTCCTCAGTTTATGGTACTTTTCTTTTACATTTCTATAAACCAAACGACAGACAGCCCGCTGGAAAACTTCGAAACAAGTAGCCTAACAGGTTTCAACTCACCGAGCTGCTGCTGGTACGTTAGCTCACCTCGTTAATGTGTGTTTGGAGAGCGGTGGTCGTTTTTTAGCTAACTACTTTTCCGTTAAACCTCAAACTCGCTTTATTAACTCGAGGAGCTCTTCGGCGCTTTCCGAATTTCACATAAGTGATAAAAGGACAATTTTGTTCTCTTACCTCTCCGAGAGTGTGCTTTTAAAGACTGAGGACCTCCGTGTTTCCCTCCCACTGTCGTCCTTTCCTTGAAGCAGTTGAAATCAGAGTATGCGGCCGAGAAGCAGCCGAACTGATACTCACAAGACCCTCCCATAATGCTGCGTTCACGGCTCCCTCGGAAACTCAATGTTGCCAAGTGCGGTAATGATAGGGCTGCAATCATTACTTTGATAATCGATTAATCTGGCTACCATTTTATCCTTTAATAGATTAATCGTTTTCTCTATAAACTGTTTGGAAACAGCTCACTATAATTTTCCAGAGCCCAACATGACCTATTCATGATTATCAATCCAAAACCCAAAGGACGGACTTCATCATATGCAACACAGAGATGTTTGCATGTTGTAGTACCAGTTTTCCTCTGAAACTCACTCTTCTGATTATCACACAGAACCTCAATTGGGGAATGACTGATTTATGTGTGTTTTTGATTTTCTGTCTTTGCAAGGATTTATTACTTTTATTTATTACTCTATTTCTTAGTTTTGTGAGCTGTTCCCAGAGCTGGCACAAAACCATCAACATTTTTTGCATTACATTCCAGCTGTAAGTGGCTCCTGCATTCCTGTTATGCGTAGCACACTGACATCAAAATAGTGTCCATCAATTATACCACACTCAAAAATAGAATAATTTTCGATACTACATGTTGTAAAACACAGAATTAGTGTATACACTGGGGTCCAGGGCTAATAATACTGTGGTCATGTTCTTGGTATTTTGTGGGATAGTGGTGTCATAGGTACCTGTCATATCAGTTTTAATATGTCAGACCACGTGGTGGACAACAGAAAGAAAAACACAACAAAAAACATTGACTTTTTAAAAAAACATTTTTTTTTCTGTTTATTTTTACTTTTTGTGTACTTTAAAGAAGACGGTCACAGATATCAAAATACATTTAACACTGTATAATTTACTTCGCCATTAACTTTAATGCTTCCTCACTTCCATGCACACATTATGTATAATTTACATAAAAAATAAAGATCTTTTCATAAAGATGCATCTAGAAATAATGAAATTGCCCAACCATAAGCCTACATGTTAGTCACTTTTTGAATTAAAGCAGACACAAAAACTCCTTATCCTAAAAAGTCGTGTGCATGAGTATTTTTAAAATCCTGGCGACGCCCTGTTTTGGACACAAGGGGGTTAGCTACATGCATACATTCTTGGTTCGGTTCAGATCAATCAAATTATGAACAGTAAAATTCCCGATATTACTTGAACGCAACACGGCGTCTTGCAGTTTGAGATTCCAGCGCTTGCACGCTATTGGCTGAAAGGGTTTAACCGTTATAAGGTGCCCTCCTCTTTACGGTTAGAAAATAATGACATCATTTATATAAAGAGGTGGTCTGTGTTTTTAAACATCTTACAAGCACAGTGTCAGTGTTCCTCAGAGTTTTATAAATGCTGCCTGGAACATATATTATAATATATTTATATTAGAAATGTATACTTATATTATTATTATTCCTTATTTATTTATTTATTTATTTATGTATTCCTTGTGTAAGGAAATGGACTTTGACCCAAGTGATTTTCTCCCACAGTGCAACAGGAAATCACACAACAGGGATTTAAGCTTTTTGACATGCCATTCTCTCACGAGGTCGCAAGTTCATTCACCCAAGAGTTCAGTACAGCGCAAAAAAACACTGCAGCTCCAGGGTGAGACGAGCATTTCATGATCTACAGTAGTCTTATTATCAACCAACAGTAGCCTATTATATGCACTCACGATCATATCAAGACACGGTTCTTTTAAAGGCAAATCAGATTTTATTGTACCCCAAAGAAAAACACTTAGCGGCAAATTTCTAGTGAATCTCTCTCGCTTCTCATGAGGAAAAGAAGTCTCAAAACAAAAGCCTTGTTGTTGAGAGGTTGGAGACACAGGGTTTCACAACAAACTGAATGTATTTGACTTCTCTGCATCCTGGCACTTTGACAGCAATTTGGACAGTTCTCTGCAGTTTCCATGGTAATAACCACATACTGTAGTTTCAGATAAAACGGTGCACAGTGGCACCTCCCAGTCCCATAGAATACTGATGCTATTTCTGTAAGCTGTCTGGGAGCCGGAGCTGCGGGCTGATGTGTGTTGACTGGAGAAAGTGAGTGTTTGAAGTGGAGCCACAGTTCAGAGGGAACATAACCCTGCATATGGATTTACAACTCTCCCATATTCTCCATCAGTCTCTCTCTGTCCCTCTATAGAAAAGGTGCCTCTGCTGATTTCTGTTTATTTGAGAGACAGTCGGGTTTCATTTATTACAGCGAAATCAGTTTATTTCAATGAATATATCTGTTATCAGTGGATTTGCTTGCAGAGGTGAGGTAAGGTTGTGCAATGCTTTTAGGTAGAGTTCAACTGTAGTAAGATGTGAATTTATGTCATGTCAAGTGGTGATTCGCCTTGACGCTACTGTCCTTTGAGGGACTAGAGAGAGACCAGTGAATATAAAGAGGAACATATCATATTAACTGTGACACATACTTTAAATTTAAAATACCTTCGTCTGCCAGAGTATAAGCTGCTCCACAACAGAGACGTGGCACGGTTTGCAGTCAATCACGAGACAGGAGTAGATGGTACCAATACATTCCTTTGAATTACACTAACTGTGGTAACTTGATGTCTAATTAGCAACCCGGGATCACACGTTGTATCACTTATTTCACACCCAAAGCTGCCACTTTGTGATGTGACTGTGCACTTAACCCTTAAATTTGTGGGGTCAGTGAAGAGAGACAGGAAACACAGGGTCCGCTGGCCAAGAGTCAAACTGTGGATGTTGGGGTTATGCGGCATGCACCTTAACCATTAGGCCACCAGGGCACGCTTAATTTCACGTTTAGTGTGTGTTTTTGAGAAGTCAAACTGCAACTGCTGGACAACACAGAAGAGCTGTTGTAACAAAACTTGCTGACCAGCTTTAAAAATTCAACCACTGTTATTTCTTTATACTTAAATTATAATCTGAAATGGATGATTGATGATGAGCTGAGACTGGTATCATTCAAATAAACAACAAGCCCTGAAATGAGCTTTATCTTTTGTATCCAGTATCACCTGCATGTACTGTAAGTGGTTGATTTTCCAGTGTGGGCTAAGGAATACTGAACTGTCACGTACACAGATTTGCCTGTAATAATGAACAGTCTCAGCGGCTACAGTAAGCCTCAAGGGGAATACTTGTCACCACCCACACTGCTAAAAGTAAGCTCGACTTTGTCACAGTAAGAGAGCGAGTTAGTGATTTTTTGCTTAATTCGTAGGGTCGATGAAAATCTGATGTGAGAATCAATGCACAGATTGATAGAAATGATTGTTAAACCACTACAGATTAGATGGTAGTAAATCACTAAAACATTGGTGCTTTTCAAAGCAAGTTAGCTTTTAGTTTTTTTTTTGTGTGAGGACACCCACACAAGATGAGATGAGATAAGCATACCACAAGTACCACTGTGAAAGGACTGCTTGTGCATCAAAAGTTGCACATAAAATGACCTAAGCCTCTTATTGATGTTTCAGTGTTTATGTGATTCAGTATTGTGGTCATACACCCTCACTCACCCTCAGGACAAAACATCAAAATATCGATAACATCTCTGTGAAACCCAGACATGGTATTTCTCATCATTTTCCCACGCTGGTCATTGTGGATCAGTGAACACAGCAAACAAGAGAAGAGGCTTGAAGCTGAGGTGAACTACTGAGTCACCCATCATATCCCAGAGGAAGTTTACTCATGAGAGAGGAGGTGGACTAGATGTCCTCACGTCAACCCTTACGCCACAAACACAGCTGAAATGTAAGCACACAGCGACACTTAGTGGCGTTACTTAGTCAGTACAACCTACGTGCACGTTATTATCTGTGCATGGTAAGCAAGAGAGCGGACAGTGAGGAATACTGATGAGGAGGAACAGAAGGAAATCGACCTCATCGACATCTGTTTGACGCCGCTCTCAGTCTTTTGTTTGGTGGTTGATGAAATCATTAGACAACCATCTGACATGGTCTGATTAAAAGAATAAAGATGGCCGTCTGGGCTCGTTTTCATAAGAAAAAGTTGAATTCCCACATATTGCTGGTGAGTTTATTAAAGACAAAACAAATCAAAATCTCACATGTGAAACAACACATCTTTATATTAAAGTTACAGGCTGTAACAACCAATCGGAGAGGGGAGCCAAACAAAAAAAATACATGTCAAAGTACATAGAATGCAAATGAAAATAGAAAAAAGAAAAGAAAAATAAGAAATAGGGTTTTTTAAAACACAAAATTAGACTGGCAATGCAAAATTAATGACTTTTATCAACGCAAAAAGTTTAAAAGGGTGAAGGAGAAGGCAGATCACACAATATGTCTCTTCAAACTGGGAATATCTTCACAACCTTTCATTAGGACAGGGACAATAGAATCTGTTAATATGGAGGTGATATGAAGTAAATACTCTACAAAACAATATATCAATAATTCAAACGATAACTTTCTAACACAACATATTTTAATGCACTAATAAAGACGGCATTTTAAAATATTGGAAATGTTTCAACAAATATCAAATAAATAGCCTAACAAAAAATCTATGAGGCCAAGACGTTATCAAAATACCAAAACAAACAAATAAAAAATATATTGATGTCTTAATTGTCTCAGGAGTTTGAGATTTGGCTCCCCTTTTTTGATTGGTTGTTACAGCCTGTGGCTTTAGTATAAAAATGTGCTGTTTCACACTGTGAATACGATGCCTCATGAGGGTCCATGTGTCTGTCATACACTTTTTCTTTCCCATTACTTCATATGCTCGTTCATCCCTGCAGAAGATAAGTTTGGGATTTTTTAAACTAGGCCAAAACCAAATAAAAAGATTTTTCTCCACAAGATGACATTTATAACCACCACCCTCATCTACCTCCTCCTACTCATGCTTGGAGCTGATTTTTCTTCAAAATAGTGCTATTAGTAGCAGAGAATGTGGGCTCACTGTGTGTCTTTCATCTTGGCTCCCTCTGCTGTCTTTTTCCTCAGTAAGTTGGAGTCAGTTGAGTAAAAGACACTACTGGGAACAGAGAGAGTGAGTTAATATTCCCCCTGCTGCCTCTCATATAAAATGCTCCCGAATCACAGCCAATGGCCAGCATGGATTATCATTAATCATGTGTAGGTGTTGTCATAGGCGGGGAGGGGGTGAGGAGGTCGGATGAGAGCAGCGAGGGGGGAAAGGGAGAAGCAGGTGGAAAAGGAAGGGTGAGGGAGGGGCGAGGCGGATGAATGAATGCAGTGTGGTCCCACTGGCAGCGTACACACACGGACTGAATTGCTTTCAGTGGCCGTGCTTTGCACAGCGATGTCTCTGCGGGTTATAGACACACATTTGTATGGGTGGGATGCTGTTTGACTATCAGGCAATTTAAACCTGTGTGAGTGTGATCCAGGCTGAGCAGACTTTTTGTTTGGCAGACTGTGTTCACAAGGACTTTAAAAACAATTGCCTCCTTCATTTAAGGCTTTACAGGGATGAGCGAGCCATGCGGACATGAAAAAAAAAACAAAAAACCCCAAAAAACAGGAATTGAGGAGACAGTAAAAGTTTTATCACTTGGGTCACAAAGCCAGCTGTGCTGCTCAAATATGTAAAGCTAAAGGCGTGCATCCATGCTTGTGTTTGTGTCAGACCCTCTAATCCAGCTTATGTACACTGAGCCATAGTGAGGCAGGGTGTTGGATGCAGGGATGGGTTAAGGGCACGGTATCTACTAATACTTTTCAATGCAAGAGGAAGAACAGTCTCTAAACCCTCGGAAACTATATGCTCTCTGCCTCTCTCTCTCTCTGTGAGTCTCTCCTAACTGTACAGTAATACAGTATAAACCTGACAAATGCATTTGGAGAAAACTTTTCTCTTCAGGCCCCCGAATAGAGCCTTTTCTGTCTGATCCCATCCCGATAAGAACTAAAGCCGTTTATGAGATTTAGAAAAAGGAGGGAGAGAAAGGCTCAAAGAGAGAAAGGCAGAAAAAAAAACTGAGAGTGAGAGAGGATTTAAAAAAGAAAGACAGAAGGAGCGACAGATATTCCTGTCCCTGAACCAGCAGTGTGGAACAACATAATCCCGGATTTTTATGGGCGTTGTTTTTCCTGAAAAGCTTTTGGATTATGAGTGGCTGTTGCATTATAGCGCCTGTATCTCATTGTGCTCAGCAGATTATAAACATGACCCCGTGGCACTGTTGTTCAGATGAGTGGAGCTCATGGGAGAAAAGATGAAGAGGAGTAGTGAAGAGGAGTTTTTAGTTTTCCTAAGGATTTGGTTTAAAAATGATGACCAGATGACTTCAATAAAAGAAAATTCTCTCTCTTTACTTTTCTCTTTATTGGCCCCCACTAACTGTAAAAGAAATTGGCTGTCAGACTGCGGTATAAAGAAATACCACTTTTATTTGCACTACCTAAGCCAGAGTGCCTCGCAAACCTGTACCATCATCTTCACCTTCACCACTGAATATTTTAAAAAGCCATGGAAACAAGTCTTTCTGCACCCTCTCTCGTTGCACTCAGAGAGCTTTCCAGCTGGTGTGCATATCACCCTCCACGTATAACTGACTCCCATCCACACATGGATATCTGATAAGTTAAAGGATCATCGCTCTGGGTCCTGTTTTTGTTCCCATGTGAGACAGCAGGTGACTCTTTCAACAAGTGCCCCTAACTACATTAATAAAAGAAAAAAATGGTGTCCTAAACAACACATATGAGTGTTTTCCGATCTACTACCCACATCAGTTAATGTATGGTCAAATAAAACACCTGTTTACGGCTGAGCATAAAGACACCAACGTTAACAAGGTTCAGTGTCAAAGGTCAAACCCTTTGAAAATGTCACACTAGTTCCAAGTTTGGCACCGAATCAGCACATAAGGACCTAAAAACCCTTTTTTTCTTTCTGTACAGGACAGTTTGTTCCTGCAGAGGTGTCCCTGCTGCACCCCTGTAGTGTCACTGTCGACAGTAATGAACAACCTGCCGAGTAGGAAGATGGCGTAAACATGTGACATTTTGAGAACAGAGGAGAAATCATCTAGTAGTGGCACAGTTCTCTTCATTTCCTCCTTAGAGATAGAATACATGGCACATTCGAAGTGTTTATCAAAGTCAACTGGATGCGAGGAGGCTGCTGCCCAGGGTGTCCGTGAACCTGTATGTGTGCATGTGTGTGTGTTGAAAAGAGGATTCGTGGTCACTTAGTCCTTTGACATCACTTGTATTGACAATAGGGTAAGATAACTGAACTTAAGAAAACAGCTTATCATAACATTTATTATAACATTCACTATAAAGCATGTTTAAAGCTGTACTAATCAGTATTCTTATTGCAGCAATGGACAACAGACTATGTGTGATGTGATAGATGTCGCTCGTAGTGATTAACCTACAGCTCTACAGAGTGTTTTATTGTCTTTCAGCTCATTGTTTTGGTTTTTGGTTTAGTCTTAACACTGTCATCATCCTAGTTCCCATCATCCTAAACCCACTGCATGCTACCTGTTCAGCCCAAACAGCTGGCAGGCAAAGTTAGCAACTAGCTGGTGCACATAGTGAAGCATTTAGCAACAAAAGAACCAAAAGTTTCCCTCAGGAGATGCTCAAGACTAAACAGCTTAAAGGTGAATGAAAACTGGACTTATATTAACCAGATGGCCAGAGACACAGCTTCAAATGAATGCTAATTATGCTCTGTATCTGCTGGATGTGAAAAAAAGAAACTCTCTGCATTTAAAGCATTTGCCATATCTTTATACAGTCAACAATGACAACATGTGTCAATGTTGTGTTTATGTATTGTTCTGCTGTGCCCAGTGGCAAAGTAATTAATTATTCACTCATTTAAAAGAAAGTTACTTTACTTTTACAGCTTCACCTGCATTTATCCGTCCATTTTCCAGCAGTTCCTTCAGGTTAAGGGTGCAGCATCAAAGACATCCTCCGGCTCTCTCTGGAGGATCTCCAGTTGCTGCCATGCCAGCTGGGAAACGTTGTCAGTCACTCTGTCATGTTGCTTTTGTGTCTGAGGTTCAACAACAGCCTAGAGCCAAAATCTAGCATCTACCGGTTTTCCCAGGGGGGAAGGCACAATCTGAAAAAGAAGCATGTTCTTTTGATTTGACCAGTCACAAGACGGTAAAGAGCAGTGCTTGATGCCTGCTGGACAAAATGCAGGTGTGGAAGAGAGAGTACTTTTTTTTTTCATTTGAAACCCCCTTCATGATCAGAGCATATTTCTTTAATCACACAACCTTCTTCTATGTATTAAGAGTGTGTTTTTACTGTTATATAAATGCAAAATTAGAGAGACCATAAGAAAAACAGTGGGGACATCCTTCCACTCTAAGTGCAATGTGTTCATTCAGCTTGCATGCACTGTAAATGACATTTAAAGTGAAGGAATTAGACTGAAAGGAGATCAGTATAAGGTGTGTCTAGGATGTCAGTATCTAATTTTAATGGAGCTAACTGTAGTGTAGTTATTGCTAATGAGAGTCTCAAGCAAGGCTCATCTAGCTTTCATGCTGAGATGCAAGGCCATCAATTAGCAACGAGGGCGGAGACTGGTCTTTCATGCTCATCGCAGCTTTGAAGGAATTAGTCCGTTTGAACATTTACATCTTTGAGTGAAAGAGAGAGAGAGAGAAACAGACACGAGGAGAGAGAGTTGAGTCGGTAGGTTGCACCCTGCTGCTATCTGAGATAAAGTGTTCTTTGCTGAGGGCAGCTCTGTCTTTCAACTCAACTTACAGCCTGTGATAAGTGATCTTCTGTAACTTCTTTTTACACCGTAACTCACATTATTCGGGGGTTCTGAGAAGCGCTGCTCGAGTAAAAAAAATGACTCCTTCAGCAGTTTCAATTTAATAAATGAATGCGCAGATTTCTAGATTAGAGGGAAAACTTTTAGGAAATAACTTTTAGGATTTCCTGAAAGTCAGCATATGTTTGGATTGTGACAGAAAGATTACACAAAATATACAGAGCAAAGCCTGTTTACATCATATTTGTCAGAGCTGTCTGTAACGAGTGTCCACTCATTATACATACATACTGTACTGTACATTCCTTGAGGGATGTAATTGGTCATATAGCTGGAAAAAAAAGAACATGACTGACACACAGAAAGATAGGAGGTAGTGCAACAGTAAATGTTAGTAAGACGAGGGATAGCAAGAACAGAGGAACTGCCATCCAAATGGATAACACAGGCAACAACAACAACAACAGTGACAGCTACACCTTCCAGCTGCTTGCTTTCATATGCTAATGCTGGTATTACTGCCTGCCAGTGCAACACAGAAGACAATGTGTGTGCGCATGTGTGTGTTTGTGTGTGTATTCCATAGTGATGCGCTCAGCACTCTGTGCCACATGGTATTGGTAATAAGAGTCATCTGGCGAGGCTTTGAAACATGCACATGTGCTCACATGATGCTACAGCCTTCATTTTTACTTTGATGTTTTTACTTGAAATTAAATGTCACACAGAATTGCAGTGGGCAACTTTTTGTGATGCCAGTTAGAATATATTGGAACAGGTGGCAGCATGGTAAAGGATGGACGAATCGATACTATCAGGCTCCTTCAATGCGATGAACACGGGCACTGTATTTTAGTTTTACCACACTCTGTCCGGCTGCTGTAAATAATCACTAGCTACCAAATCTGAGGCTGAAAATAGGCCTGCATTAACTGTTTTTGGCCACTTGGGGGCAGCAGAAACAAGTTGTAAACACAACACTGACATATCATCAACTTTTAAATGGATGTGTTGAACTGTTGCTTATTTACACATCCAGCACTTACAGAGCAACATTATCATTCCTTTGGAGTCGTATTTCTGTCCACCTGATGAATGTAGGTCCAATACTCACTTCCCTTTAGCTGTTTTACCATCTCTTGAGGGAAACATCTGGCTCTTTAGGTGCTAAATGTCTCACTATGTTTGCCAGCTAGTCGCTAAATGTGTCTGTTTGCAGTGTGGTGCTGAGCATGTTGTGTATAGTGGGGTTTTAGTGATTTTTCTCTGAAAACTGCTGCCTGCAGCGACTGAATACGTGAGAGTGAACCAAAACAGTAAAGTTGCAGCTAAACAATGAGCTGAAACTCAGTATAAAGCTCTGTAAAGCTGAGGGGAGCTGCAGGTTCAGGTGATAATTCTCTGTAGGTTCATCACTATTAGCCACCCCTCTGACATTACATATTGTCATTTGATTCAATTTATTATGAAAAATATTGATTATAGCTGCTTTAAACTTTTAAAAAAATGAAATATATATACTTGTTTTTAAAGATTTACATCTTCAGTGGGGATGAGTGTCACAGACAGGGTGGAGGAGTCGTATTGTATCTTTTCATGGGATTTGTGGACAATAACAAAGAAAATGTCGTTTAAAACCTTTTGACTATGAGGTTTGCATGTAACAGCTGCCACATGATACATTGTCCACACTCATTAATAGCTCTGATTATTATGAGTGTGAGCCATGTGGCAAATTCCTCATGTTCGTAAGGATTATCTCATGGTCCAGCAGCATTTGTCTCCATTTCAGCTATTTTGTTGAGCTGATTTACCGTTCAGTCCATCGACTGAGGGAAATGTCTGAAAAATGAATGTGATTAGACTATTCTGATCTGCTCTATTCTTTCATCCACGTGGCTGTGCTTGCGTGCACAGGCGTGTGTGCGTGTGCTACTCAGTGTACACACAACATGCCTCTCTGAGGCTGTCATGTGGTCTGAAAAGCTTCTCTCTATGGGAATTGACTATCTTTTCTGTCACAGAAATGCACCAAGGTCTCTGATTGGCACATTTTAAATCCCTCGCTGTGTCATTGGGAGGCCACCAACTGGAGTGTGTGTGTGTCCAAATGTGTGTGTGAGGATGTATGTGTGTAAAAGCCACACATCCCAAAGGAATTGATTTTTGAGGGCTTCCAAGGGACCCTGGGATCTTTACATGCATGTGTGTGTCTACTTGTTCTCTTGCGGTCCACATGCTGAGTTCAAGTGTGCTGCGAGAGAACGGTGCAGAAGACAAATCCCATGGCTAGGTTATCCATGATTCACCTGTGTTACAGAGAGAGAGAGAGAGAGAGAGCAAGAGAGAGAGCGAGAGAGAGAGAGAGAGAGAGAGAGAGAGTTTATTAAGAAGATAATATGAAGGGATCAGAGAATGAAAAATGAAAACAGGTAGGCAAAAGGTGAAAAAAGAGAGGAGAGGAGAGTGTTGAAGGCTGGAGAAGGAGGACGGCGAGCAGAGGAGAGATCAGTAATCTGAACTCTTTGTCAGAGTAACAGATTAGCTCACTGGGTGAAATGATATATGACTGGCACTGGGCCTCCTCACATGCGCACATGCACAATCACACCCCCACTATGGATCAATTACCCTGTCATCCATGTGTGCAACCATACATCATCACCTCGATTACATCTCACACACACAGACACACACAGACACACACAGACACACACAGACACACACACAAACTCTGGCACTTGTATGCTGACTCCTATATATACTATACACACACACTGCTGGAACCTCAGCTGTACTTTGTTTCATTGAGTAGGCAGTGTGTGTGTGTGTGCGTGCGTGTGTGTGTGTGTAGTGTTTTACGACCAAGTTTCTCCACCGCCTGACTTCTGTGCCCTTAATACCTACTGCTGTCTATCTGTTTCTCTTGCCACCAGAGGAGAAAACTGCATACGCCCCACGCACACACACACACACACACACACGCACACGCACACGCACACGCACGCGCGCGCACACACACACACACACGCGCACAGTAGCGCACTGTTACACCCCGCAGCCTGCAGGGCTGCTTCCTTAAATGAACTGCACTGGCCAGAGTGACTGAGTCTGGACAAAGTCATTTGTTGTGAGTAAACTTCTTTGGGCAGCTCAGGTCATTTCAGGCAGTGGAGAGACCGAGGCCACACACACACACACGCGCACAGACACGCACGCACGCAGGTCAGTTTGGTTGGGCATGGTGTCGATCACCCCTCCGTGTTGGTGTAGTCTATTGGGAAATGTCCATAGCTCAGCTAAAGTGAGTTCAATTTAATTTGAACTTCACACAGCCCAGAGAGAGATATAGAGGGGGGAGAGAGGGAGAAGGGGGGGCTAGAGGGGGGAGGGAGTCTGAGAGCCAATATTATTTTGTCCTTCTTGAAGTGACGCAAACATTTCAGACTTTTTCAGTGTCCAGCATCCAGCCCCCTGAGAGGCATTGCTGAAGCATCTTGAGTTGTGTGTGCATGTGTGTGCATGTGTGTGTTAGTGCTGAGGCGTTTATTCTCTGCCAATCTAGGCTGACAAGAGACGACTAATATCATATATCCAACAGGTCTTGGCACAGTCCATACGGCCTTCTTCACATTACTGTAAGCTATCATTTACATTTATCGCATGCGCCTCTCCAGTCACCTGATTCCTCGTCGGGCCGCTGGAGAGCGCTGCTCCACTTCGGAGCTGACAGTCAGGCAGCGCTCTTCATCTTCCAGGCGGACAGACAGGAGCGCAACAGCAGTCTGCCTGACTCCCCGACCGCATCGCACCTCTGTCCCGCCACGCTGGGCTACTTTCTCATCACTTCTATTAAAGAGGATAAAGAGGGGATTCTCGGTGCAAAACACACAAAAAAAAGCCTGAGAGGGGGAGTTAAGTTGGATGTTTCCTCCATGTCGGTATGGCTCAATAACTAAGTTTCCTGTGCAGAAGAGGAGGAGAGGAGCGGAACTTTCAGAGGACCTTTTCTTGCACCGAGGGCGCTCGTTTTTTTTTTTGTATCACAGGAGGTCACATCTGCCACCGGCTCCGTTTCTCTACTGCCCGGCTGCGGAGGTGGATGGTATGGTATAACTTTTCCGCTCCAGTGGAACCTGAGCGGCCGGTGTGAGAGAGGAGCCGTTTTATGGTGCTTGGGAAGGGGATGCGAGCCTCTCCTCCGTCTCGGATAGCGGAGCGGCTATGAGGAGAGAGGTCTACCTGCTGGGCTAACAGAACAAGACCGCACCGACATACCAACAGGTATGGATCTCTTTGGATAGCTTTTACACCTGCACAGAACAGCCTGGTGCACATCATGGCTATAATGCGCTTTTTGTTAACTGTATGAAAAGTGTGCGTGATAAAAAACAAAAGTAAAATGGATGATTGTATAACCGTCTGCTGGTTATCTCGTCTTTGAAAAGCGTTTCCGCACAGAATGGATTACTCATCATCTGTTTGATTTTAGGGAATAGACAAGGATTTGGTTTAATGAAGGCATGACAGTTATGCAAAAAGATTGCTCATGGGAATATCCCACCAGTCTGCTCTGATATGGTATCAGTTTTATTTATCACGGTTGTAGTTTTAGAGCAAAGACAAATGATTGCGGTTGTTTCATGTGTTACACAGCCTATACAGGCTTGCCTCTCTCTCTCTCTCTCTCTCTCTCTCACACACACACACACACACACACACACACACACACACACACACACACACACACACACACACACACACACACACGCACACACTCATACACGCACACACACACACCGGGGCACGCAGGTCTTAGCTGTGCGTATATATGGGCATATGGCGCTGGGTTCAGTGCGCTTTAGGCAGAGCTGGTGTTCAGCAGTGGCAAACAGCTGTCTTGCCTCTTGTTGATTGATTTTGTGAGCTGTGGTATTTCCAGAGGTGCTAAATGCTTTAGTATGTTGTCACTAGAGCCCGACCGATATATAAGTCAGACAATATTATCGGCCAATATTGGCCTATCACAGATACACTAGTATCGGCGTATATCTGACAATAAATGGGACAAATCCGATATGTGCCGATATTTTTATTTAAAAAAAATTTTTCAGTTACATAGGCAGCATTTCATGTATATTTGATGCTTTTTCTTAATTTAAGTTTAATATATATACGTACTTATAATTATTAAAGTCCCAGTGAAGTTCACTGTTTCAATGCACTGAAACAATGAAGTTTATTGTTAAACTGTAAACTGCCTCCATTACATTGTCACAAGTGTTTGATAACCACATTTGAGAGATCATTGCAAACAATGGGCGTTTATGTATATATTCTGTATATATAAGATTATCAGCTGATATATCGATATCGGAATTTTTTTATTCCCTAATATCAGTATTGGCTCCAAAAATCCAGTATTGGTCGGGCTCTAAGTGTCACCTTATTTCACAGGGAAAGACCAGATAATGAATGTTTCCCTTCACTGTGACGCACTACTACTTGTCTGCCATTTAGAAGTAGTTGCACTCAACAGTGGTTTGTATTGTTTTTCACGACGGGAACATAAAAAGATTAAAATGATGTAATATGTGAGTTGAGCATATAGAGAAACTCATCACCCTGATAGCAGCGGTACATCTGCAGGTGTTATTTGCGCAGCATGGATCACCTCGTGTAAATGGCGATTCATGTATGATAATCTTTACTGGTGACTTAGTGGCAACATAATTCATCAGTTTGGTGGCAGAGTAGAGGCTGTGAGGTGTTGGGGGTGTTGTTAGTGGCTGCTTTTTAGCTCTGAACGTGTTAACAGACACTGTGAGAGGTAACAAGTAACATTTGCATCTCCTGATCATGTTAATCTGTGGCCCTTGATGGTTTTTTCATGACCGTGAGCTGTTTATAAAGCCTTGCAAGCTGGTTCGATTTTAAACAAAGATGGTCATTCCAACTGCGAATATATCTTTGACATCCTCCTGCTCCATCTGTCTCTCACCCTCCCTCTGTTTTCACAAGCCTGTATGAAGAACAGAGAGAGGAGACGGGGCAGAGAAACAGAGTGAGGAAGTTACAAAATGAGAAGGAAGGGAGCTGACAGCGAGACGTGATTGACAGGAGACAGAGATGCAGGGAGGTGGCGAGTGGAGCAGGCAGGAAGATTGGATGTTGGAGATACAGGAATAGATTAAGAGAAACAAATATGCGGTCACTGATTAGTTGCTCCAAGAAGTGGATGTATGTATTTTTAATGTGGCCACAGGCGGATGAATACCATCATGAAATTTTAGGCCCAGTTTATTCAATAAACACTTTCTGCACAGATTACTCCACAGATCTTTGCTTTTGCATGGCGTCTGCAAATGTTTAGGCTACATATAACTTCCTGAACATATTTTTCATAGATGGATAGATTTGACAGCGAGGAGAGAGGGACACTGAGAAAAGAGAAAATATTAGGCCATGAAGAAGGAAGAATAGGAGTGACAAAGACATTATTGCTATTTTTTATAAAGCAGCACACACACACACACACACACACTCGAAAATACAGCAAATACTTCTTTATGTCTCCCAGTACACTTTCTCTCCCCTCTCCCTGCACATTTCTCACTCACTTCCTTTATCCTCCTCTTCTACCAATAAGCCCTCTGGGCCATGGGAATAATGTTAAAGTCCAGAGAGACGGAGAGAGACAGAGAGAAAAAGAGAGACAGGAGAAAGAGCGAGAAAGAGACAAAGACAAAGAGAGCAACCTGCAGAAATGAAAAGTACAGTATGTGTCCTATAAAAAGGTGATCTCTTTTTTCATTTGCCACCTCTTCTAGCTGTGCACGATGAGAAGAGAATAGGAGAGAATGAAAAAAGGACAAGGAATGAGAAAGACGAAGACCTCAACAGAGAGAGAGAGAGAGAGAGAGAGAGAAGCAGAGGGGAAAAAAGAAAGCTACAGGGATAAATAAAAATAAATAAAAAGCATGTGTCCTATAAAAGGTGTTCTGTATTTCATTGGCCATCTCCTGTAGCTGTGTGTGGTGTGCTGAGGCCCAGGGGGGACGAGTAGCCACTCTAAATGTGTGTAACCCACATAAAGAAATTGTTTCTGGGAGATCGGGCCCCGTAAATTCATTCCTAGCCGCCAGCCCCGTTCTTATCCCACCTCCCAAAGGTGAGCTATAACATCCAAACACATATATTTTTTAGATTCTTTCTACACACACACACACACACACACACAGACCCAGACTTGTTCCACCAAACACGCACACATCCAGGCACCTTCCCTCCCCCACAGACACACGTCTTTCAGCTGAATCTCATATTATCTGTTTGCAATTTTTGCTCAGGATGCAAACAGACACATACACAATACACATGCATATATCTTTTTGAAACACACACATCTTTTTTTAGAAAAATACACATTCACACAAACACACACACACACACACACACATTGCCTTGCTCCCAAATGGCTTGTGTGGGACAGTAACAGTGACAGGTACAACAGCATCAGTACCTGCTGTGGAACAGAGCAGCGTCAGAGAGAAACAGCAGCAGATGCTGCGCTCACAGCTCCAGGATTACCTTAGCCTGAACAAACTCCATTACTGCCTCTATTACCCAGGTGTACACACCCCGGGAAAAAGCACTTTGCAGAGCCACTGTTTACCCAGCACCTCACTGCCCCGCACACTGTTTCCCTTGACTACAGAGCAAAGAAGGGGTGAAGAGAAAGTTGCATGGGAGGAAAACATGAAGCGTGACTGTCTTTGTCTCTGCCAGAGGAGTGTGTAACACTAAAAGCTGGTTAATCCAAATGAGAGAAAATTAATTCTGTTGTTTAGACAGAAAATTAATTGTCAACTACTTTGATAATCCATTAATTGTTTGTAATTTTTTTCTAGCAAAAATTCCAAACATTCATTGTTTCCATGTTTGGAATTTCCACCAGGGGCCCCAAAAGCTCAGGTTTGCTCCACATTATTTGGGTCTATGTAATTTGAATAATTACATAACTTATATCAACAATGACAGGTCCTCTATCCTTCATCTTGTGGTCCTGGTCTTGAAGAGGAACTAGATATGGAAACTAGTTTTAAGACTTTAGTTTACACTGCGCTCATTTGCTGTTGTTCTGTTTTATCAAACTGAGGGCAAAGTAATATTATTCTATCATAGGAGTAATATAAGGCTGCAACCAATGATTATTTTCATTATCGGTAGGTCTGACAATTATTTTCTCTAATAATCAATTGATTGTTCAGTGTATAAAAAATGTCAGAAAACAGTGATTGTTCATTATTCCCTGAAGCCCAAGTTAACAGATGACTTGTTTTGTCCGACCAAAAGTCGAAAACCAAAATAATGTTGAGTTTACTATCATGTCAAACTGGGAAAACTATCAAATAAACTATCAAATATATCATAAAAATGACTTGAATGATTAATCAATTATCAAAATTGCTGCCAATTAATTTTCTGTCAGTTGACTAATCGATAAATCAATTAATTTCAGCTGTAGGGGCCCAATGACAAACCTTTGCCCAGAGGCCCCGTAGAGGGTGAATCCTGCCGTGTGTCTTGCTGCTTTTTGTTGTCATACATGATAGTAAATATGAATATTTTGGGGTTTTAGACTGTTGTTAATCAATTGATTAATCAAGAAAACATCAACAGATTAATCGATAATGAAAATAATCATGAGTTGCAGCCCTAGATTAATCAATTAGTAGATCAAAAGAAATGAATGGCAACAATTTTGATAATCTTTTAAGTCATTTAACGAGCAAACATGCCAAATATTTTCTGGTTATTCAGCTTCTCATATGTGAGAATTTGCTGCTTGTTCTGTTTTCTCTACTTTTATATAACCATATAGCATTTTATATATACTGGTATGTAGTAATTTATAATGATATAATCATTAAATTATTGTGTATTAATTTAATTAAATTCATTCATAAAGTTTAAATACCAAACCTTTGCTGGTTGTCACACAAAATAAGACTTTTTAGAACATCACGTTCAAGTCTGTTAATCTGAGATTGTTATTTTCATTACTTTTGACATTTTGTAACTATTCTCTACAAGATTCATCAATTTACTGAAAATAATAAGCAATAACTATTAGATAGTAATGACAATAACAGAGAGACAGACAGAGATGACAGGGGAATACTATGTGGCAGTGCTCTCCCTCTTTGACTAATGAGGGTATGTGATAGGGCAACTGTGTGTGTGTGTGTGTGCGTGTGTGTGTGTACATGAGTGTTTTCCAAGGCTATAGACGTTATTGCAGTACAATGCTGAATGGCCTGTGCAAAACACCATATAGTAAGTGGATGTGCAGAAGGTTAATAAGGGAGAGAATGTGAGAGAACATGAGTGGGTGTGTGATTGTGTGTGTGTGAATATGCAGCATAAGAACATGCGTGTGTGTGTGTGTGTTTATGTCTGAGATGAGTGATGAACTGCCATGTATTTGAGTTGAAAGACATCCATCACCCTCATCAGTGACTGTGTTTCCCTTCATTTAATCTCATCTCTCTCTCTCTCTTGACCAAACTCTCTCCTGTGCTCTCTCACCTTTCTCTCTCTTAAATATTGGTGCAAATCACTTTACTGATTTGATTCATTTTGTCCAGTTTAGTTCAAAGATTTATAGTCACTGATGTAGTTTTTTTTTCTAAGATAAGCAAATGCATCACTGTTCAAATGCACTTCCGTATTTAGGCTGAAGTTCAGCAGCCAACTATTAGCAACGGTTAGCACATCGTGATTGTTTATGTGGCTTTCACGGTCTATCAGTAATCTTTTAATGTACTGTGAATCACACAGCTGACAACAGTGCTGACAACCAGTGAGAAGAGCTGCTAAAAGCATTTGGTGATGATTCAGTATATAAGATTTGCTCGTGCATGTACTGAACTCCTCTATTTTAAGATTTACCTTATTGGCATGACTGTAATCAAGTATTGTCAAAGCATGTTGTACAAGGTTTATGATTATAACAATTCAGAATTTTTCAAAAAAAGGCAACAAATTGTTTGTACATTACTAAAAAGCATACTATAATAAAAGAATAGTTGAAAACAAGTAATGAATATAAGATGCAATATCATTTATTCATTTAAAGTAACAAAGTGAGAACTATGACATAAGCTGTAATATTCTGTCATATTATGGTCCTAATGTGTAGTTTCTCTACACCTCTGTCTCTTCACTCACTACTACATCCTGATGTAGGCTGGATTTCCCCCTGCCCAGACTTGTTCTATTCTCTACCTCGATTAAACTATATTTGAAAACCCTCCTAAATATAAATAAATTGCATAGTGTAGTGTTACTTGGTAAAGCCATGTTTTACTCTAATTATTTGCCTTGTAATCAATGGTGCGATTGACGTCAGTGTTGTGTTGCAGAACTGTAAAAGCTACAGGCTCACTGATCAGAAACATTAGATCGTAGAGGATGTCATGGTGGGTGAATTCATTGTGTGTAAGTGAACTGCAACTACACTTGCTATTGTAGCACCCAACTCGCTGTGACATGTTGCAACTTATTAAGAAAGCAACTTGATTAGTTGATTTCAGCTCCGCTGTAGCTTCTGCTAATGAGCGTGCAGTGACACCAGTGTGTGGGCTGGGAGGTGGTATCACATTCAGCAGCGGTTAAAGGACCAACACAGACACTGTAGCTTTGGCGGTGTCAGGGCTGACTCATTATGGCTGATGGCAAAGAGGAGCTGTTAGCCAGAAGTCTGAGCCACACAACACACACAACCCTCCGGCTGCGGCAGCTTTCTTCATCAACAACAACTAGACAGCAATCACTGTGGTCATTAGCCCAGCATAATTAGGCCTGGCCTCGTGCGTATTTGTGTGTGTGTGTGTGTGTGTGTGTGTGTGTGTGTGTGTGTGTGTGTGTGTCCTATCTGTGCTCTCCTGAGGCCTGTTTGTGTGAGTCTGATTGGAGCTTGCCTTGGTCATTCCTCTGGCAATGACGAAGAGTAAGGAAAGGTAGGGAGCAAATGACGTCCCAAAGGCTGTGACATGGGAACTACAGACACGCTCACAGTCATGACAGACTGTTGACAGAGTATAATGAGTGCAGCAAAATCACTCACTCACTCTGTCTTCTTCTTTCCTTTAATAATTTCTTCTCCTTTTTTTTTTTTGCCTGTGTGTCGCTCTGGGCCCGTCTTACCGCCTGCCTGTGTTTGTCTGTGTATGCCCTTTTATCTTGTAGTCTTTGATTATGTTCTTATAAGTGGAACCCTGAGCTATTTTATGGCTGCCTCATTAGGTTGTCAGGCAAGCTCATAGCACACACAATTATACCTAATTATGCAATTATGCATTATGAAGGTTTATATACTGTAGATTCTTATGTTTGAGCACAAACACAACAGTAATTAGTGCAGTTTTGTGCGTGGTTGTGGGGTGTGTGAGGTTAGTAGAGATGAAGAAGGTGATGGAGAAACAGACACACATTTTAAAGGGGACGTATCTTGCACATTTCCAGGTTTATATTTTATTCTGGGCTCTACTGGAATATCTTTGCATGATTTACAGGTTAAAAAACTCCATGTTTATCTTATACTGGCCCTTTACGCAGGCCCTCAATTCAGCTTCTGTCTTTTAGCTACTGTCTCTTTAAGTCCCCCCTCCCAAGGAGCCCAATCTGTTCTGATTGGCCAGCTCCTGGAAGCTGCCCCTCGTCAGACTTCCGCCGGCTCCATAGGCTACGTAAACAAGTAGTTGCTTCTTTTTCTCGTTCTTTACTCAAAATGTCAACTTCTCAAATACATCTGTACACGTTCAAGCCTGATCTGAAATATGTGAGTGGACAATGCGAACAACCTTAGTGGCTTTTAACTTTCAGGGAGCATTTTTACATACGTTCACCTCATGTTTTGGAAGTTTGACCATGTTTAGTGTAGACAACAGGTATTATAAGGTACCGAGAAGTTTGTCACTTTGTCACACCATAAATGACGCAGCCTCCCCGGGTGAGAGGGAACACCTTGTTAAGAAGCTTGAGAGCGCATAGGACCGCTTCTCCTAATCCGTATGCTTCACCTTCCAACACAACCACAGCATTTCTGTTTTTCTACGAGACGTGTTTCACACCAGCACTTCAATAGATGAGATACAAAAAACACAGTGGAAGAGGGGAATGAGCTACAGTAGGTGGTGCGCTTCAGTGTGTCATGTTTTCTCTACAGATCCTATTGAGGAAAGCAGGCGAGGCTGCTAGGCTCCTAGTGTGTGTGCGAGACAGGGCTGACAGTAATACAAGCAATATCTGGCACCCCCTCCCAGGGATCACATCCTTAAGACGGTTTCTGTTACTAATCCCCTCCTAATATGACTAATATTATGACACTGCCATTAGCCACAGCACTCTGAGGGCACATACCGGGAGAAAACTATGGCTGCACTCATGTGCATGCACTCAAACAGAGCATCAGCGGTGTTTGGGCAGGTTTTAAGTTTTAATCCTCAACATTTTCATATAAATAAACAGCAGTTTTAATGCCTTCTGTATCTGACTGATATAACACAACAGCGATCTAGCTCTTACTGTTTGTCATCCTAAGAATCCACTGTTGGTTTGGTCATTTCTGGAGAAAAAGAAATGCGGTGGACAGATAACAGAACATAGCAGAGCTGGACTTGTGATAGCCCCCAAGGCTGAAGAGAAAAAGATATGTGTCAGTGCCTACAGAAAACAAGACTTAATCAACAAATGGCGTGAGGAAAAAGCAGCAGTGACTGCAAAAAGATGATATCTAGGAAATGGAACAACAGGAGTGCAGCGTCCATTTAGCACCAAAGATTGTGTTACAGTTAAAAAAAAGAAAAGAAAAAAAGCGTATTCTGCTCATAACCACAAGATAATTTAAATCGTAGTATGTATTTTCAACTGTTTATGTTTTTGTATGATTAAAGGCAAAAAAAATGCCTTGCATGTCCTTCTTGTCAGTAGATAACACAGCATTCTTTCAGTTCGAGCTCGGATAAGACTCGGGCTGTGTGGGAGAGACAGAGAGAGGCTCTGAATGCAGAACAAGAATTCTAATTTTAAAGCCATGAATTACCAAAAGACTGCTTTCAATTTGATTGAATCCAACTTTATTAGCATTCCGCCTGCCTTTATGTGATGAGGCTGAGTCGGCCTTGTGTCCTCTCCCAGGCTGCAGCTGTGGCAGAGAAGGGCACAAAGAGGAGCTTAATTTGTGATGCTAGTGGCTTTATGGGCCTTCAGTCACAAGGAATTATATTATCAATTATTTTTGTAAATATGTTTTCTACATGTTTACTTCTCTTATGTCACATAGAAATACCTTGGATTTGACCTGTTAAGCATGTCAGTCATATCGTGTAAATTTAAATAGTAGCAAAGTTATATTTTTATTTCATGTACCATCAACAACAAGCTATTAAAGATCCCTGATTTCATTTTGACTTTTTCAGCAACATATAAGCAGATGACTGTGATATACATTTTATGTAAAAGAGATTACAGCAGTGGATTAGCGAGGTAGTCAGAGTAAAGAGTATGACAATAAAGTTTTTAAATCTCATCACCATGCCATGCACTGTCCTGAATATTAGTTTTACTTTAATCCTGTTGGATAGACTCATTAATCTTCCTTGAATTTCCTTAACTGGAAAGGTGTTAATATAAGAGATAATATGATAATGATTTTTTTTTAAAAGATGAGACATCAGGTAAGATTTACCATCCATGTTGTATGCTGGAGGCGTTAGTGTCTGACTGAGCTGAATATTCTGCACAATCTGCATTCCCCTGACTAAACTAAAGAGGCCCCTAAAGGTCCTTGGACTCCTCTTTGAGAACTGCTGTCCAGTGTCAGGACTGCCAGACTGGGGAGCTTTCTGTGGTACTGACCAGTACAGCACAAGTCACTGACTTCTCCTCTGAGGGAGCTGTCCGTGGTGCTGCAGGAATGGTGTGCAGCTAGGAAGTGAGTGGCAGCTACCACGGCTTGAGGCTGAAGCCAATGCGGAAGCACCATAAAGTGGACACTAGATGCTCCAACTGAGTCCAATTCAAAAAGTGCCAACTTCTCTCGCTAGAAATATTAAATTAATCATTTTCATTATTTCTCTGCTGTGTTTGTGGTGAAGGTGTTACACCCTAACAGGATGCTGTCACGCAATATTTTGGTAACTTTAATGTTATTTGAGTACGATACCTGCCCCGTTAGCACAGTTTAGCTAAAGTAGCTAATGTTATTCCAAGTGTACACTGCTTGGTGTTGCCAGTAAGCTAGCGTTTGCTTCGGTCCGAGGTAGTGGGGCCTGTTTCCAGAGCATGAAAGGCAACACACTCCTTATTTGGAAGGTCCTGGCTCCAACGAAAAAGATGGTCACCGACCATAAGCTGCAACTCTGGGCTTCAAACTGGCTCCAATGCAAACCAATGGGTGACGTCACGCCTCGCTAGGCCCATCTTTATTTATAGTCAACGCTGGGAACAAACACCAGGAGTGGTCACAGTGGTCACTGTAAACCACTTGGTATGCATGACAGGAATTCATTAGATCACAACCATTTCTCGCTGTGAACGTGTCACTCTCAGAGTTCTGGCCACCCACATGATGATGACAGTGCTGCCCTCTAGTTACCTCTCCAGTGGAGAGGTGGGAGAGAGATTTGTTCACAGTTGAGACGTCTCTGCATGTAGATGCTGATCTTAAGAATCTCCTTGACATAGCATCGTCTCTCTGACCCCCCCCAAAGGTGTTTGGAAAAGAGGAGATAATGCAATGAGGCATGGTGTAGGGAAAATCCATCTGACGCAGAGTTGTTTGTTCATGGGGAGAGAGAGGAGAGTGGAGGGCAATGGGTCTCTGTGAAAGAAGAACTGCCTAAAAAAAACCCAAAAAGGAATGCTTGAAAGTGAGCATACGGAGGATAAACAAAACATGGATATTTGTAAGCATTGCGTTGTTTCCCTTTGAGTTTCATGCAGTATAACTACCTGCAGAATGCAAAAGGTTTTAGTTTTTTTTTAAAGGGAACTCTTACCATCTCCCAGTGCCACCCTAATTCAATTTCAACTTTAAAGCATCCTGTTTAAATATTAAACAACCCCTCTCCAACTCTCTGTCCCTCTCCTGAATGTGTGTGCGCTTGCTTAGTGCAACTGAGTGCATATGTGCATATTGTATACACACACATGCATGTGTGAACTTGTGTCTTGCATCTCATTAATAGATTATAACCGCAGCTGGACAGAGCTTTCTAATGCACTTGTTGTCCATCCCTCTTTTTCTTGACTCTCTCTCAAATTAACTGCAACTACTTTGGACTTGGGAGAACTGTGAAGACTCAAAATGGGAGTTGGGGATAGGGTTGATGTGAGGATCCTGTGCGTACGTATGTGTGTGGGTGTGTGCGTGCAGGGTAAGCCTAGGGCTAAGCTTTTAGAGGTCTGAGCAGAAGGGTGTGAGTGAGAAAGAGAGGACAGATTTGAGCAGTTATCTCTCCCTGCAGACCTCCTGTCCTGCCTGCCCACATATCCACACACACACACACACATGCACGTATATACACAGACACACACAAATATACACCATTCCCATCTGTAATCATGTTTAGCATGGCTCTCTCTCTCACACACACACATACACAGTCCAGCCTGAATGGGCTATCACATCCTGCTAGAACAGAATGCCTATGCGGACTGGGTCTGGCTGCTCTGTATTTCTCGTGCAGCAGCAGCAAAATCTCTCCACTGTACCTCCTATTGCTCACCAGAAACAAGTCCTGAGCTGAGAGCAGACAGAAGATTGCCCGGGATTGTGGGGTTGATGCTATTTTTACAGGCAGAGTGATGAGGGGTTTGCTGAAAGAAAGCTGGGCTCTCTTCAACTCCCAGATACTTTAATTAGAACGCTTGCAGTCCCCGCTGTCTCACCTGTCTCTTTGTTACCAGGAATGAATACATGTTTGGAAGATACAGGTAAATGGATAAATGGATAGTTCAATTGACTGAGAATACAATTTGCACTTGCTTTGTTTCTTGAGAAGGCAGATTTGCTAAGAAGTGGCGCTTCCAGGGCGACTGTGCATGCATGCGTGGAGGTGTGTGTGTGTGTGTGTGTGTGTGTGTGTGTGCGCGTGCGTGCGTGGCACAGAGCATTGCAGTCAGAGTGGAAATCAATGCAGAGAATATAGTGGCAATTACTACAGCAGCCTGCAAGTGAACCTAGTGGAACAAACTAACTAATACATGAATAAATAAGCACAGTGAAATGGAGATGTGAGTGTGTGTGTGTGAGTGTGTGTGTGTGTGTGTGGCAGACTGGTCTGTAGATCTTGGACAGTCCTTTGCTGTGCCAGCCAATTAACGAAGTGTGTAAACCGAGCTCATTAAAGAAACACGGCATTGGCCACACACTAACGCACACTTTCATAAACACACAGTCCCAGTATCAAGCCAGACTCTCTCCAGACTGTGTGCATAGGAAGTGAAAACCTTTTGTTCCACAACACAGGTCCTCTACAAAGTGGTTGTCTGTGGTTGATATTGTGTGTGTGTGTGTATGTGTCTGTGTGAGTCTGTTTGGACAAGCTGTAAAAGATTGATTCAGAGTCTGTTGCTTTGAACCAACTGCCAATTGCTGTCTCACTAACCCTCCGTGTTTGGAGAACAAAAGCTTTTCAAGGTCCCCACCTACTAACCATTCCTCTCTCTTCCTCTCTGTCTCTCTCTCTGTCTCTCTCTCTGTCTGTCTGTCTTTCTCTCTACACGATTCTGCGCCTCTCGGCTTTTTTTCCTTGTCTTACACTCATCTATTTCAGTCTGGGTTCTCCATTTCTCTGACTCTATCCGTCTGCTTTCAAGTGGTGGACGAGTGCCGCGCAAATATAACCTCTTTATTTGCTTGTCTGTGTAATAATGCTGAGTCATAGAGATGCTTTTTTTGTTGGTGAGTGAGTGTCTAGTACCTGTGTCGCTTAACTTTTTCTGCTTAATGAGACCATGAAATATAAGCAGAGTGGAGACTTATGTAGGTGAAAATATTTTCTCTTACTGCACTTTATAACCATGATTCATGGAAGAGTGTGGACTATTATTAGTCCCTCAAATGAGGGAAATATAATACAGTGGGAAAACAGAAGTGTGGATCAGGCAGTGCAGTTTGTTATTCCTTCAGGGTCTGAGGTGAAAAGTGTCTCATGTTTTTGTACCACCCTTGCTCTGTGTCTTAATTTAATTCACCTCAATTTAGTTTAATTCAATTCAGTGTGAGGTTAATGGAATTTTGGGGCGTCTGTTATTATTTTCAGCCAGTTATGTTAAGTAAAAATAATTTAAAAAAAACAACAAGTATTTGTTGGTTTTGGCTTCTGAAAAGATTTGCTTCCTTTTCTCTGCTTCATATCATTATAGATTGAAAGCCTTTGGGGTATTGGTTTTTTGGTCAGACGTAGGATAATTTAATTAACAATTTTAAATGTAGTTTGGGTTCACTGGTAACTCTTGTAATGGGCATTTGCCTTTGTTTTTAACAGTAAATTATTATTTGATTAATCAATAATGAAACTAGTAATTAATTGCAGTCCTCAGTAATATCCTTACTCTTTTGTGCATGTGTGTGTGTCAGTGTGTTGTCAGGATGATTTGAGCTTGATTTGATTTCTCTTTGTTCTTACAGCAACCCAACAGATGTTATTTGATGAATTCATGTCATCTGTTTGCTCGACTGCGTGCAGCGTTACTTCCCGTGTTAGCAGAAATGTGAAGTGTTGACACGCATATAGACACACACACATACATGTTTCTAAAGAATACAGATGCAACCTTTAGTTAAACCTCCTGCAAAGTGACATGTATACTGTATCTCTGTGTGGGTGTTTGGGGAATGGGGGGCAGAGTGTGTGTCAAATCATTGTTTGGTTTTTTTGGCGTGTGTACAAAGTCTAATAATTTGCTGAGCAAAGGATTTGGAAGATAGAGAAATTAAGCTGCTGCGTCCAAATTTTGTCACAGATTCCAGTTGGTTATGCAATCCAGTGCAGCCAGTTACACCTCTGAATTACTGGCAATACAAAATGTGATCATCTTCACTATTCTGCAAAACCAAGAAAAGCGTTTCTTTTCTTTTCACCAGCCTCCTTTTGCAGCAAAGACACAAATGGTTAATCTCACACCCCATTCAAAGACGTAAAACAATTGTGCAGCACACGTTCACAACAAAGACAAGGACAGCCAAGTCAAAGTCCTCATCCAGCAGATTGGGGATTTAACTACAAGCTACATGCTATATTGCTGAAGGGGAATCTAAGAATTGTGTCATTTTGAAAAGCCTGACTGCGAAGTGGTAATAAGAGACCCAAGAGCAAATCCTCCCCTGAGGCAAAACATTCATGTATTCACATACACTGATGCAGCAGCATAGCCTGCAGGCCTCCCATGGCGCCAACTGTACCCAGCACACAGCAGGACTTAGAGAATACAGTAGATGTGTTCAAACTGATGGAGGTTCAAAAATGGGCTGCATGGCCTATGTGCACTTTTGTGCTTCAACCATCCACCCATTCGTCCGTCCATCCACCCATTTCCAGTTGAGTGCCTGTTGAAACCCTTTGCAATATGACAGTGGTAGTTGCCAGATTGGAGGGCTGCGGGGCCTGGTATGATGCCAGTAGAGCCAGGTGGTGGGAATTTGTTGGAGATTAAACCGCTTGATGACCAGCTACCCGGCTCACCCTGGCCCTGACAGACGTGGCACCCCGGGCTGATTGACCCGCGTGGCAGGTGTCAAGGGTATGGGGGGTCTGGTCAAAGCCTGCCCTTATCTCTCTTCTCTTGGCTGGGGAGAAATGTGAATGTGGGAGGTCGTCTAGTGGGGCTGCCCGATGATTAACACTCATGATGTTGCCATACCACGTCAATGCAACTTTCCCGGACTAAAAGACGTCTTATTTCAATTCTGTCACCAGACAAGACGGGATGATATTGGACAATTTGGTAAAATCCTGGTTAATGTTCAGTCATGTTTTAAAATGTTAATTGCCAAAGATTTTAAAATGATTAATTTCTACTCAACATCCACAAATGGTAAATACAGTATTTTATACAGACCTTACCTTAACCATGCCTTTGGTTAAAGTGAGTGGAGCTTTATACTTTGTGTAGTGATTCTGTACATAAACTGTTTCTTAAGAAGAGTATTTTGTAGCTTTACATTTTCAAAGAAGCTTCCCCAACACTGAATGTACATCACGTGCAGTAGAATCATGAGAATAAGGCAATCTATTCAGCCCAATTAGGACTCATCTCTGTGTGAATAAATACAAATTCAAACCTGGGATAGACAGAATAGTCAAGTGAATATGCTGATACTCAGAAAGTGTCATACCATTTCAAGCTTTTGCTAATATCATCTCATGGGCACAAATCTCCATTGAGAAAAATCTGAATCTGAATGAGTGATCTTGAAAAGAAAGAGGAAGGAACCCATTTCCCTTTGTAGCTAATAGGTTTTTATTCAAGGACTCTCCATCCCAGTGTGCTCTCTCTCTCTCTCTCTCTCTTGCTTGCTTTTGCTCTTGTGTGTGCAGTATCAAACCTATGCAAGTCACTGGGGAGCTGTAGACCTTTACCTGCTCTGGTCTGGCCGTGTTAAAGGTCAGATATGAGAAGATCCCATACACCGGTCTCAGATGTCAACACCGCCCGCCTCACACAGCTTGGATTAAGAGGCAAGGAGACGATGGCTGCCAGGAAATCACTTGTCCTCCAGCCTGTCAGTAACAGTCTGTATCTCTGTCAGGGGTAGAGCGTGCGTATGTGCGTGTGTGTCTGTGTGAGAGAGAGAAAGAAAGAGAGAGAAAGAGAGAGCAGGTATATTCATGTGTGTTTGTATCAATACCCTGCTGATCCCCTTCTCCCTGTTGTGTGTCTCTCTGCACATCTCTGATTGCCACGTGTTTATAGAGTGTGTGTGTGTGGATTTATGTTTGTATATGTGTGTGACAACCAGGTGTGTGTCTGAGTCTCTCTTGCACACAGTGAGAGATCTGTGTTGACAGGGCTGATGCTGTTTATTTTGGCAATATGCTGTCAGGGGCGGTGGGACACTGGCTGTGTGTGTGTGTGTGTGTGTGCGTGCTGGAGGGGGTGTGCTGCTGGAGGAATGGTGTGTGTGCTGAGTTGTACATCTAAATTGCCGTCACACCCTGAAGACAGCAGTCTGTAATCAGGCATAATCAAGTGGTGTGTATGGCGGTGCATGCTTGCACTGTATGTGTATGTGAGTACTTCTGGAAAGGCTCAACAGGAATCAGGTGTAATTATGGACCCCCCCCCCCCCCCCCCCCCCCCCCCCACACACACACACACACACACACACACACACACACACACACACACACACACACACACACACACACACACACACACACACACACACACACACACACACACACACGCCCCCAAACTCCTGACAGCTTTGTAAAAAGCCTCTAAACTGCATCTAGTAGTTTGCATTAGTGCTGCATGACTTTCCAAATATTTTTGATAGCTGACTGAATAACAGACTGCTCTTGTAATTGTTGTATCTCCACGATCACTTAATTGTTTGTCTGCTATTGTGTTTGATGTAGCCTTGTCTGTGAGATAGCACCCTACAGCTGCTAGATAGTAAAACCAGTGAGGGGGCAAATGCAACACTATAATTTATTGGAACCAGGAGGAATTCCTTTAGGTGTATAACATTGGCCTTGGGCACAAGCGCACAAACACAATACATACTGTGTTATTTAAACCTGCAGTGCGGAACTTTAACATATTAATGCAGTGTTTGCCCTAGGTTGACTGCTTTGGGGTGGCGGCCGGGGGGGGGTTGTGCTGAGCAAAACTCGGGAGAGACTCAGCAGCCAGACATTTCTCCGTTCTCTGTAAGGAGCAGCTGAGACTGACACTAAAATGAGAATAGCTGGTCCGCCTTAAAGGTCAGTCCACCTTAAGTGAGCCTGGTCAGGTTTGGCTAACTCATTGTCGCTGACTTCGGGGCTAACCCCCTTCACTTTTCCAGCAGTTGGGGAAACAACAGACGAGACGGACAAACTGTAGCCTGTACTGTACATTTACTGCCAGATTGACAACTTGCTGCTAACGTTTTCCTCTGCTCCGCTCGCATTCACTGTCACTCTTCTGCTGCTCAGTCTCCTGCTCAACCACACACACATTACACACTGCCCTATTCCTTAAAGGAGCTACACTACCAACAGTTTCCCAGGCAACAACACAGAGGTTGACTCGCGTTTCGGAACAGCGCTGCACAGAGGCTCCCAAATGCTATTGATTTCTAAATGAATGGATATTTAGCGTTATTTTTGGCATTAAAAACAAATATTTTTTTGGCCTGGCGGGGGTTCTCGTTGGCCTGGCAGCCCGCCAAGCCTGTACAATTATAGGGGAAACACTGAAATGAACGTCCATTACATTCCTTGCCAAATTAGTTCACACAATGCTGATTAAGCCTATCACTGCCAGATAAATCTCTCTATATTTCACAGTATACTGAATTTTTTATCTGGTGTCGGGTTTGACATTCCCACACTGGCCGGATCAATACATACTGTGCGTGCTCTATGGGCAGAGCATGCGCACTAGAGACTTCTGCCAGCTGAGCCAGCTAACTTCTGGTTAGCTGTCTGCTAACTTGCATGTGGATAAAAGAATTTAATCGTGCGGCTCTTCTAGACTTTCCAAATGTTATTGGACCAAAGGGGTCAAATTCTGATCGTGAAATGAGTCATTTTGTGGCGGTTGTGTGACGCTCAAAACAATTTATCCACCGTTTTACAGCTGCAACAGTAGCGACAGAGTAGGCTACAGCGGAGCCTATGACGTAAGCACGTGTCGACAGTGTTTTTGTAATTACTCCGGACATTGCCGGAGTACTAAAAACATACGCTTGAATTTGTCCATCGGACAGGCTTAAATAGAAATGAATGGGAAATGGAGCGAATATTCGTTTACCTGAAATGTAATGTGACCGTGCCTTAACACTCAAAAAACTTAAAAAACTTTAAAGTTTGATGTATTTAGAGGTCTTGACCTTTACTAATAACCTGATGCGCCAGATGGTTTGTTACACAGAATCATCTGAGAAGTTGTCAATGGAAACTTTGGTAAAGGGCAGGCACTGCCACCATCTGTCTATCACCATCTAACCATGCGAGACGGCTGGATTTGCAAGAACGCAAGATCACAAGATCATGTGAGAATCCTCACAGGATGCTGATTGGTCCAAACCACTGGTGGTTCAGACACAAGCGCATAACTTGAAGCCTGACAAGATGGATTCTCGAGTGATCTTGTTATGTCGTGATCTCACAAATCCAGCTGCCTCATAAGGTAACTACTGAAGCAAGGAAGTGCAGTAAATTTGAGATAGTGTCAAAGCATTTATTACATGGTTGGACTGCCAGACTGCTTTGAAGGTAGGGGGGGTATCATATTTTTAAAGTTTCTGTTGTATACTCTGCCATGCATTGAACATGATTTATTTTTACGACATGGCTTTCTTTTTGAGAACGACCACAGTGACCTATGAGATCCTGCAAAGTCCTGCAGGCAGAACCATGGGTGGTAAAAGGTTAAATTGATTCTCTCTTTTATATATCACGTTAGAGAGTCACTGAGTTTAAGAAGAGGTTTCAGACAGCCACGTTGGCACGTTTGTTTCCTGTTAACTGACACCAGCAATGATGATCCATTATCTCTTTCCATTTCTCTTCCTCCCTTTTCCCTATTTCTGTAACACAACTGCATGCACCAGATCATTTTCAAAGGTTTTTCGACCTGGCTTGAACAAACCATTGCCTTCTGCCTCCGAGTAAAACAGCTAATACGACTGACTAAAAATGAACTGTTTGAAGTCTGCCTCAAAATGTGGGGCTGTTTGACACTGAGGCTCACAGCTGTAAGTCTTTGATGAAACATTACTGTGACCCGCAACAAAAGCTGGGAAATAACTAGTTGCTTCAATTACCACACATATCACACAATACGTTAAACTATGAAGTGTATCTCTCAGTCTTCAAACGGATTGCCGAGCTATCTATAGGCAAGAGACTCAATGGTTTAAACATTCTGAAAATTAATCCATGCAAATTTGATTAAAAGGATGTGAAAACAAGTATTGGAATAAGAGGGGTTGTGTATGGCAAGCGTGAAGATGAATAACATGAATACATTACGGATCGGAGGGGTTGATGCATTTCAAATAGCCTGTGATGTTTGAGAATTATAGATTTATTTGTTCGCCCAAAATGCAAAGGTGTCACTTACAAGAGGTGTCATACTGCTCTATATGCTTCTGTATTCACTGACTGAAGACTAGCTCACACACACAGGTGTGTGTGTGTGTGTGTGTGAGAGAGAGAGAGCACAAAGAGCACGCCATTACTATTTCATTATATTTGTGTTTTCTTGTTTTCGGGGAAAGGGGCTTTATCATTCTGGGTGTTATTTGCATACAAGTGTGTGTGTGTTTGGGTTCACAACTTGCAGGTCTGAGTGACACACGTCAAATATCTAAACCCTGGAGAGGAGGAGCTGTCATGGGAATGCAGGAGGAGGGAGGGGGATGAGCGATGGAGGGATGTGGTAAAGGTAGAGAAAGAAAGAAACATATAAGGAGAGAAATCCCAAGTGAGGAAGCAGCCTGTTCATTAGCAGTGTCTATGTGTGTGTGTGTGTGTGTGTGTGTGTGTACACTGGGGTGCTAACTAGGACATATTTCCCAGAGTGAAGCAAAGCCAGATTTTGAACAAGATTCTTCTTATCTAAGTATTTTTCTTGTCACTTTTTTACCTCTGCATGAACTGCTGCTGTGTGCGATGCATTCCTCAGCATATCAGCATGCAGATCTGCCTCACTGCTACTGAAGTGCTGAGTTGCTTTAATGTGAGTACACAGCTTATGTACTTTGAGTTACTACACTACATCACTGGCTTGTCAATTAGACCATTTATTGATAAAAGGGAGCACACACAAGGCGTTTGCATCTCAGGAATTAAACTGTAGGGTGAAAGAGGCAAACTCAAGTACAACCTGGCAGCCATTTGCTTTTTTTTCTCACCACACCTTTACCCCAACAACCAATCCTCAAAATGTCGACCTCCTTACTTTTCCCACTGAATATTACATGTCCTCTTTTCCCTGGCACTTTGTATTTGCTGCAGCATTTTTTTTTTCTCTTTGTTTTCAATTTTTCTAAGCTAGCAATTGTTTTATCCGTCCCCAGGCTGAACACCTCTGCTGGTTCTGAGCAGGACTTCTAAAGGAAAAAACTGTTATATATTCATAAGAAAGACATACTCACCTCAGATTGTTCCAAATTGCATTCATGTTCTTGGCTGCACGAGTGTTTTCTGCGTCGGGTTATAAGTTGAGGATTGAATTAGACTCAAGGAAGAGAATCACAAACAACACATCGATGACTGTGTGACTGTGTGTTTGTGCACGCCTGCGTCTTTGTGTGTATCCCTGATAGTGCGAGGGATGTGTTCCATTTGAGGAGACCAGTTTTCTGTGATCACAACTCTGATAAGAACTGTGGGAAACCACACTCACCACAAGCCACCCTGGAATACCAACCAGACACGTACACACACTCGCTCTCTGTCTGTCTCTCTTTCTGACACACACACACATACAGATGCATGCAGACACATACTCACACGTACACACACGTGACAGGAATGTGTATCCATGTTTACTCTTCCTCTAGATGTAGCTCTGAATTGGATTAGGTGGTGCCTTGCCATGGCGCTGTAAATGTTTTCTTGTGCATTTAATGCATCCATGGAAACAGATGCTGGCATGTGGATATCTAAATGTGTGTGTGTGTGTGTGTGTGTGTGTGTGTGTGTGTGTCTTGCAGGCACATGGGTGCATGAGGCCAAGCAGTATAAATGATTTACTCAATTTACATTGACAGTGAGGGAAAATGTCTGCCTGGATTAACAGGATGTAGAAAACAGAATCACTCTCAAACTCAGACGCAGAAACAGCCAAACCGCACACGTAATGGCAGCGAGTTTAAGAAGAACCCTCTATTAGTGGATAAAAGCTATACATTAATCTGAGACCTAAGCTTTGACTTATGTAAATAAATGTTAATTTAACAATGCTGAGAATAGATTTGCTCTGTTACAAGAGCATCTTGTTTGACTGTTTTCTTTCTTTCTTTCTTTCTTTCTTTCTTTCTCTCCGAGAGTGACACAGAACTAAGAGAGACAATTTCACCCTCTGGAAAAACTAAAGTCTCTGTTTGTCCGTCTGTCTGCCTCTGATTCTTGCCAGCCCAGCTGCTGATCTGCCTGCCCCAGTGGCTTCAGCTCTCCATTATTATGTCTGGTGCAGTGGATGTGTGTAAAAGTCAATAGCTCACCCTGATCTGTTGGCAATAACTTGTGATGGGAATACTGGTGTGTGTGCGTGTGTGTGTGCGCGCCAAAAGCTCCACATCTGCCAGACTTATTGACACTGTTAAGTGGTTCCTGCTGAGTTGAATTTGCTATGACAAGATGCATTGTGGTTACGTGTTTAGATACTAACCTGCTTGTGTCATGAGCCTGTACAGTTATGTTATAATTAAGATGAAGACAGTCGGTCCAGTGCTGCTCACAAACACACACATATGGTTAAAAATATTCTAATGGGACATGCTGTTATTTTGTGCTACTTCCTACTATGATAAATTATACGTGAGACAGTAGTTTTGCATGCATGTGTGTGTGTAATCGGAGCCCATCTGTTGTTGTGTATGCTGATATTGCAGCTGCATCTGTGGGGAGCTGACTTGCACATTAGGAAGGAACACACACACTCATGTGCACACCCAACCTGCACATAGTGGACAGCCAACAGTTCATTTGACACTGTAATTACAGCCAGTGATCATAGATCCATTCATCAGCTGTCCTCCTCAGGGTGTCAACTGACCTCCAACAATATTACCATGAGAGATAGAGGAGAGGGGGGGGGGGGTGGTGGAGGGAGGAGAAGAAGAAAAAAGACAGGAGAAAAAATAATGGGAGAGAGTGGATGGGGAGTGATATAGAGATGGACAGGGTACATGTTTATGGGCCTGGAGGTGTGTTTGTGGGGGATTCATTTATTCATGAGTCTGTCCGTGTTTGTGTGTGTGTGTGTGTGTGTGTGTGTGTGTGTGTGGCAGTTCACCCTCTGCCACATCCTCTCGTGTTGACCTTACCTGCTGCTTTTACTGTTACATCATTAGGTTGAGTTATACACCATTACTGCTCTGCTGCTATCTACGGTTGCTAGTTGCAAACACAACATACATGCACACACACACACACACACACACACATATACAATGAACATACACACAAGTGCACACCAAAACATGGCAACCTGTATGAAAACAGCATGCATAAGTTATATGCACCAGGCAGTGAGCCAAAATAGGAACGCAAGGAGGAGTGATGTGGGGAGGAGAGACACAAGCTTTGTGTGCTGCATGTGCAGTTAGTTTATCTTCTCATTATTTTATTCTTTTTCTTGATTTTTGTCATCAAGAGACCCACTGATCACCCCTGTATGACTTAATTAGAATCCATCAGTAGACCTAAATAGATTGGTTTGCCGTCACATCAATACACCAGTTATCTTATTATAATACAGTGATTTTGACAGCGATTTTGTACAGATAAATATTGACAACTACTTGTTACCTTTTCTCTGCATTTTTTTCCAGTGTATTATTTATCCGATGGCACCACAACCAGACTTGCACGGAACAAAATGTGCTCTTAATACGGGCCTGTCCTAATTTAGGAAAACCTAAATCCAGACTTTGTCAGTTCACGCAGCAACCCACCTTCTCGGTGTTATGATTAATCATCTTAACAGTTACAAGCATACGTTATCACATCTTCTTTGCAAATATCCCTCTGCTTCTTATTATTGCTCCAAACCTGGAAGATTAACATATGAAGTTCTGTCGTTTGCTCCTTACAGAATAGGTGCAGCGAATTTTTTGGGACTGTTTGCAAAAACTATTTTTGAGTGATAGTGTGTGTGTGTGTCTGTCAGCCTCAGCCGGATACACATGGGTCTACTGGGACCACCCAAGCAGATGCTTCATTTACAAAATTATGCATTTAGGGCAGAGAAATAGGTCTGAACTGGGGGAGTTTAGAAGAGTTACAGAATGAGACCAGAATGGACTGAAGCCATCAGCGAGGTGCCCTGTTGTGATCTTTACATTTGTTCTTTAGAAACTCCTGCCCTGTGTGTCAGAGGCAGGCAGAGAGAGAGAGACAAAGAAAGTAAAAAAAATAAAGGAAGGGAGACAGAGAAGATGCACCAATGCCCTTTCACCATCTCCCGGGCTCTTTTCCCCCTCTTTAAGTATTCATTAAACTGAGGCAGAAGTTTCTAAGGGCAGCTTGGACACTAATCATTACCTCCTGCTTCTCATCTACTCAAATCACTGATCATTAGACTCTTTCTCTCTCCCACACTTTCTCTCTAAAAGGAAAAAAAAACAACAGGGAAAGTGGATTGTTGACTCCTATACTTTTATCTCGTCTATCTCTTTCACTCAACCACATTTTTTTTCTACATAAACTGCAACCAGCAGTGTTGGCAGTCCTCCTCTGCTGACACACATGGATGAACCCAGTTCTGGATGAAGTTTTTCACGCTCAGTTTGAACATTCTTTCAGGTTCCCAAACGGCAGCAGCCTTTCTTATAACTCGACATGACTGATTTTAAACAGAATATTGCCAGTGCAGCGTGTCCCTCAGTGGCAGGTGTTGGTTTCAAAGTGTCTGAGAGTGTTTTCCTGTAGGGACGACCTCTTAATGTGTGTGTGAATGTGTGTGGGTGGTCCTTATAGGCCACTTCAATTTTGAATCTCCAGTGAGAAACATGAGAGTCTTCCTCTAAGCAGGCCATAAAGTGGTTCAGCAGCTAAGATAGTGTTTTTGTGTGTGTTTAACATTTGGCACCAGATTTAAGCAATTTCCATAAAAAAATCACATCTTTTTGAAGTCATAACTCAGTTAAATAGAAACACGACCAACTCAACGGCAACATTATACTTCCCCTGAGCAAAACATATTCATCAAGAGATGGAAATAAGAAACAGAAAATACAACTGGGAGTGGAAAAATCCATGAAAATTTTGCTTTTTTAACGTTTTCTGTCAAAAACGTAAATTTGACAATAAGTTTTGATATCACAGACATTACAATGTCCCATCAACACGTTTCCTGCACTCGTGGAACAGTGACAGTCTCAACGTTAAACATACTGTCATTAAACTGAATCACTTTCAAATTTTAGGCAACTTTTTTCCCCACATGCCTCATGATGGTATTTTTGTGTAGCTTAACTTATTTCAAAAGACCCTGAAACTACACAATCTCTAATATGAAATAATAGTGTGTTCATGTCGGATTCTGTTACTCGTGTTAAGACCCTGATTGATAAAAACGTTTTTCTGGGTCTTTAAACTTGAAATAACAACATACAGCATGCTTAGCTAAGACATTTAGTGATTATGCCATAAGCCTGTAAATTAAAAACTAGCAAAAACACAATTACTTTGTAAAGTGTTAAAGCAATGTGATTATTTTTTGCAATAACAAGTAGTGTAAGGGATTGCATGATCGTGGGTGGCTGTGGCTCAGGAGGGAGAGCGGTTCGTCCACTAATTGGACTCCTCCAGTCCGCATGTCAAAGTGTCCTTGGGCAAGACACTGAAGCCCAAATTGCTCCCGATGGCTGTGCCAGCGGTGTGTGTGAGTGTGTGTGTGAATGTGCATTAAATTAGATCCTGATGAGCAGGTTGGCACCTTGTATGGCAGCCTCTGCCATCAGCGTGTGAATGTGTGTGTGAATGGGTGAATGTTGACATGTATTGTAAAGCACTTTGAGTGGTTGGAAGACTAGAAAGGTGCTACATAAATGCAGCCCATGTACCGCTGCAATTTGAAATTCAGTAGTTACATTACAGTTGCTAATCCTAGTTGCTTCGACAATTTGGTGTCTTAGCGGTAGTTTGATGGAGAGTTGATATCAGTTTGGTGTGTGTGCGTTCATTCATACTATGTAAGCAACAACATGCCCAACACTGGTGTCAAGATACATGTTGTGGAAGTGACTGAAAAAGCGTTCTTGTTAATGACAAAGAAATGAATGAGTGGTAAGGAAGGAGAGACACAGTCTAAATATACCAGCTGAGGGCAGTGGAGAGGAGAAAATGCGTCGGCCCTCTGAAAACCACAGCGCGATGAAAAATTAAGTTGGGAGACACAAGAGAGAGGAGAGAATAGAGAGAGGAGTGGATGGGAGAGAGGGCGAGTGCTTTTACTGCAGCTCACTTTCACCTGTCTGTCTGGGAGATGGACGGATGAAATCAGACTCCTATTTAAGTGAGTTGTAAAAGTAGAAGGTGCATTCTTCCTCTGTCAGTGAGTCCAGAAACGAGGGCATGGCTGCACCCTCTTTCATCCTCCAGCACCTTCACGGTGCTAGTGGTAATTATCCTAAAGTTTCTGATGCTCAGTGGTTCCTTATCTGATGAGACTCTTAAAAGCACAAAACACTGCTGCCGCAGTGCCACGGTGCGTCACACGATGCGCGTCAAGTGCCACCCCTAGCACCAATAGGAAGTGTCGTGCTGCAGTACATTAACAGGAAGACTACACACAGCGCGGGACAACAAAATGTCATGGGTGAGTTGCCTATTGTAGTTAGAAGTGGGAATCTTTGGGAATCTCACGATTTCACTCCAATTCTTTGGTGTCCGATTCGATTCAGAATCAATCCTCGATTCAAAACCAATTCTCGATTGAATGAGTAGAAAAAGAGGCACAATTTTCAGTCTTTTGCTCCAGTATACTGTGTGCCAAACCATTCACTGGTGTCCTTAGACCACTGAAGTACAATATGACACATTACTAGCAGATAAGCTGCCTTTTTATTTTAAAAAGTTAAATGCATCTTAGTCTCCTGCTGTCCAAGACGCTGAGCGGGTGCAGGGTTTTTGAGGTGAAACAGACTGAGCACCGAGTTATTTTCTTCACCTCAGAGTTGGTTTAATGCTGCAGTATGTGTTAGTCAGCCGGTCTGGTTACTTACTGCTGGAGTTTGTTGCTCTGCTCCGCTAACGTTGGTCTCTGGGTGATCGCGTAGAAAGTTCACAATATACTTCACGTTCGTCTTGCAAAAGTAATTATTTAGTCATTAAATCAAAACATGCTTGCAACTGCTGCCTTTTTTGAAGACGAACTACAAGAGAACTCTAGCGCGTGCGCGCTGTGGACTGTCCGGGTGCTGCACTGCCCTCGCAGTTGAGTTCCACCTTTTTTGTTCCATCAACATCACGTTATTATCTAACATTTAAAAAAATCGATTTTTGACTTTTCAGAATCGCCCACGTCCGCATAATTGTAGTTGTCAATTTTTGTTTAATAACTTGAAAAATGAACAATCTGACCACTGAGATTATGTTTTAATATGTGTATGAACCTAGCCACCACTCGGCGCAACACTGTGTGTGGGGCTGTACATAGAAAATAACAGAGATGGCTGTGTTGATGCGCACTGTTTGGCGGCAGTGTATTTTGGCCTTTACTGAACTGCCCAAATTCCTAAAGTTGCTTGTTCAGCAGCATCATCTGTTCTTTGGAGTCTGTGTTCTGTTCTTCTTACTCTGCAGAACAACCACTACATTTGTCAACAAAGGCTTATAGTATTGGATGGATTTCCACTTTGCTCATCTAGTGCTTTAATAATCCCAGCCAAGAGGCTACAAAAGTCAAGAAACCTGGATAGAAATTGAATTAAAGAAGCCATTTCTTCCCTCTGGATTATTTTCTACGTCCATGTTCTCCCATGCCTGACGCTCTCCTCTCTCCCTCGCGTCAGGGACCACACAGTGCAGGCCATTTGCATTTCGCTTTAATGTATTTCCTAAATTCTAAAGCTTCAAGAGATCCCTACTTTGCATTTGTTTATTTAGTTCAAAGTGTTTTTTTTTCTGTTATTGCCCAAGAACCTTGCAGAAAATTGAAGTGTAGTCAAAGTGTGATAGATAAATATGAAAGTGGTGCGCTGTGCATTCTATGGAGAGGGGGACTTTGATGTTATTTTTGCAGTGTTAAGCCAGCTTATAGCAATGGTGTAGCTCACGCCTGTAGGTGAGGGCTGGCAATTCCCTTTTTCTTTTATTGTCTGATGCTGTTGGACTTCTGGGTGATAGAAAGGCTCAGACAACATAACGGCGTTTACCACCTGGATCTGCACTGTCAGCACACTCACTGCAGTGGTCTGTTGTTTCTGCATGTGTGTGCGCGCATGTCTTTGTGTGTGGTTGACCTGAGGATGTTTTAGGGGTGGCTGTGTCGTGTGTGGACGATGGATTTGTAGTGACATCAGGATTGTAACTCACGGTGCAACGAGTTCTCCAGGCAAGCGACAGACAGAGACAGAGCGAAAAAGAGAGATAGAGACAGAGAGGAGGGAGATAGATGGAGTGTGACACCCTTGGGTCGAATCGGGCTTTAGGGATGTGTTGGGGACACACATGTTGCAGCGGCAGCAGGCAAAAGCTGATTTGAAAGATGGGAATGTCAAGTCTGTGATGTGCACTCTGCTGACGTCACACTGATAACTAGTGACTAGTGAGAGAGTGATAAGAAGCTGAGGAATGGAGGAAGAAAGGGCCAAAAGCTTCCCACTCCTCATTTTCTCTCCCATCTTCCTCCCTATTTGCCCCCGAAACACACACACACACACACACACACACACACACACACACACACAGTGTTGAGTTACCACAATGCTTGTTAAATTGGAGGCTTAATTTGGAGCTGCTGGCTTTCTCCACAGGTCACATGGAGTGAATTTATCCACAAAGGCCAAACTGTGGATTTCATTCCTAATCAAGCTGAAATCTCCCGAGGTTGCAATTAGGTTTGGAGAGCCACAGTTCTGACTCTGGCTACAAAGCAAACCCTCCCATTAAGTCACAGGAATACACAGATTTGCTCTGACAAATCATCATGCTATTGTGTTCCATCCATTCATATCCAGCTTGATCTGTGTGCTAACTTAGCCACTACACATTTATAGGCTATTGGAGAAATAAAGAACAGGTGGCACACACACACACCTGCAGCTGTTCATGGCTTATTTTCTTCTGGTATTGCAATAGTGTCTTCTTGTTCAAGTTACCCAAGGTTTTGAAAAACCTTTCTTGTTTGGCACAACTTTGCACTATGTGTGTGTGAAACACTAGAAACTGAATCTGAATCATTTATATTTGCTTTTGCTCAACTTGAATAATTCTATTGAAAAACTGAATTTGATCAGTTTGGAACTGAATTCCAATAAACCTGAAAACTGAATGTAATATACATATCACTGAAAATTCAACTCTATATTCTTCCACATTCAGTTCTCGCAATTCAATTTCAGTTTACTGAGACACACATCCGGTCGTGGGGGAAGAGCAATCGAGTGCAGATTCACAGAACTCCTTTTCACATACTGTGGATCAGAGTAGAAGTGAAAATGTATTTGCAAGTTTTATAAAATGACCAATTGTACATAGATGCAAGTCAACATCTTTGATACTATCACCGGTATCATCATTCTTCCTTAGTGGGAACCTTTGTTTCCTTCCCTCTTCCTCATCCTTGTACCTGTTGTTCTCTTCTTCACTTCCCCTCTTCAGAGGTGTTTCTCTACCTTTCATCTTCAACTTTCTGCCTTTCTATCATCTCTCTGTCCTTTCCGTTCCTCTTTGCTGCCTCTTGACAATATCAGACAACATCTTCTGTTTTCTTTTGATACAGTGACTTTGAAAGGGATAGCAAGCTACTGTGAGTTTCCTGATGACCTTAACCACAGTACAAATTCTCTGATGAATAATATCCATATCTTTGGCTCCTAATTCAGTCACAGAAATGCTAGTTAACTTTGTGTGTGAGAGGGGAGAGACATACGCACACCTCCTGCACAAAGACAGAGGAACATACGCAAACATGGTAACAGCTTGGAGGAAACTAATTGGTGTTTTGCAGAAATCTTCTCTCATATTTAATGAAAAAATTACAGTGAACACAATATGACACAATATATCACCGGAGACATTTAAATGTGTTTTATAGTGTAGTGGTGTAACCTGCTGCCTCAAAACAATTTATTCTCACGCAAATTTTATTTCACTGACACAGATTAAAATCATTCCTCAGTATTAAAAACCGCCAATTCAGTTTTTCGAGACAAGGAGTAATGTAGTGGCGCTCTATATCTTCTGATAGCAAAATCACTGCCTGTTAATTGCCGCTGTGACTGATGTAGAGAGTACAGGCATCCCATTTTCCAAATGGCGAATATCTCAGGGAATGGAAACTCCTTGAATATTAATGTATTTCCGCTACATTTTTCTCCTCGACCGTTGGGAGCTCAACCAGAGCTCCTATGCCCGTGAGATGTCTGTCCGGCTTTAGCTAAGATGCATACAAACACACACCCACGTGCGCATACACACAAATACGGACTGGAGATATAGAGGGGAAGCTGATCAGCGGCGTGGAGTGGGGAGGGCATTCCAATGGGACTAATTAAAGGGATGGAACAGACTGCAGAACTCATCGGAGACCACCACTCTTTTCTCCAACTCTACCTCTTTCTCCTCTCGCTCTTCCTTTCTCTTTTGCTCCTCTGTGTTCGGTTAATAATAGCTACATCATCCAGGGTTACAGGACCCAATGCTGCTATCTTACCGCTATTCACGCTGGCAGATGTAATCAGAGGAGTTTAGGAATTTCTATCTGATGTCTGCAGTACCTCAAGGGGCTGCTGGAAACATTTTCTTAATGCTTGTGCACTGGAGCAATACACAAACTGATGTAAACAAGTGGAAACACGATTGTTTACAAGCAGTTAGCATACAATCGGTTTAAAAAATTTAAAACTCCTTAGCTCGCACCATGCAAGCTTTTGGTTAATCAGTGGAGATGTGCTCAGATGTGTGTGTGTGTGTGTGTGTGTGCGCACATGAGTCACCGTCGGCTGCTGAGTTTGATACTGATGGAGAGTCAAGCTCTTTAGAAGCTATTGATCAGAACCCCGTGTTCACAAGCAGTCAGGCACACGCACACACTCACTCTCTCTTTTCCTGCTCTTTTCTGAATCCGTTGCTACATCATACACCCACTCATTCTGCAGCAGACACACCAAACAACCAGCCATAATGAAGTGGCACTGCATCATCACAAACACTGTGTGTCTAAATGAGCTGGAGAGGAAGCAGGCGGCGCCTCTGCAGAGCACAGGTGAAGACAGGAGGAAGGGCGTGAGGAGGAGGAGGAGGAGGAGGAGGAGGAGGGAGAGAGGCGAGACTACTGTCAAGGAGACGAGAGGCGATGAATGAGACAAGAGATGAAGTGCGAAAATAAAGCATATATGTGTATGATTCTGTGTGTGTGTGTGTGTGTGTGTGATGCCCTCTAACCAGAAAAAGCCTTGGCTCAGCCTGTCTGGCTTTGCAGCTTCACCCAGCTCTAGATGCCTGGCTACGTAGCTAGATGACTCACACACCCAGCTCAGGACTCAAGCCAGGGCTTAACACACACACACTTCCTCCTCATGGCAAAAGTGCTCACACACATGCACACAGACATATGCCCAAATACATGTGCACAAAATAAACACAAAAGCACATACCCAGGCCCGACCAGGTGTGTGTGTGTGTGTGTGTATAATCGTGTCTGCACTGAGCTAATCTGCACAGACGCTGACACAAACATGGGGCCTGTAAGCAAGTTCAACATACCCGGGATGTCTTTCTGTTAGCTGGCTTCACTGAGCCTAACATTGGCCATCCACTACGAAGCTGAATATCAACCAGTTCAGTAAACTCCGCGTTTTCCTATTAATTACGAGCAACACCATCAGAACCATGAATGAAGTACTTCATATGATATGAGATGAAACAGTGATACCTGCGCAAAACTCATATTCAGCCTGTAATCATACAACAGAATAAGAAGATGTAGAAACACTAGAAATAATTTCCACATATTAAAAGTAGGCTGAGGCTTAAAGTACTTGTAGGAATTATTATATATGACTTAGCTATAGAGAGAGTATTTTTTTCTATTTAGTTGGATGATGAAGAAACCATTCTGACTGTCATTTAAAAAAAACCTTAAAACTAATGCCAGATGGTTTCTGCTATCCAAGCAAAGAGTAGAAAAGTAGTTAATGACTGATGAGGTCTGTGTGACCCAAATGTTGCATTTATAATCATGGGAGCCAATTAATAGTGTGTAGATTATTTTTCTAATAAAAGACAATCTTTGGTTTTTATTTCCAATTATCATCACACAGGTGTCTCGTGTTATTCTGAGCTGCAGTGATGGAATCAGAGTGTAAAATCTTTCACACTGTCACTTCGGGGATAAATAACACAATTAAAATACAGCTAAAATCATCATTATGTGTTTAGTGTCATAAACGATTTCTCTGATTGTTAGAAGCTGTTTTAAAACAGATTGGAAATAGAAAGCCTGGAACAATAAAATGTTTCTACTGATCTATAAAAATATTTATTGCTCTTTTTAAATTGTCACTTTATTGTAAACTCAGGACTTTTGTCCAATTCGGGATCCCGTAGGAATGATGACTCTTTTTTTCCAGTGATCTGATTGGTCAGTGGTCGGGGTGTTGACAGGTTGTGATCTGATCCTCTGAAATGAACCTGCTCTGGAGCAGGTTAGCTGTTCAGCATAAGTTGCCATGGTGATGTAAGAAGTGAACCACCGTCAACCCTGAAAACCCCAGAGTTAAACCTGAAGTTACCTTGCTAACCTCTAATCCTGCTTCATAGTACAGGCCTCTGGAAACCTTGGTTTGTTTCACTTACATCATCACCTGTCTGCTCCAAAGTATTTCACAACAATCTTTGCAACACATTTGTTATTTTACTAGAAAAGTAAATCAACCACCAAAAAAGGTTTTGGAAGAGTAACTTAACTTAATAAAGTACTAACCTTACTACTCTTTATTATACTAACACTTGATTCTGGTCCAATTCAATGAAATGATTAGTTTCTGTTTCTGTTGACCGGTGAGACCAACTGAGCTCTAGTTCAAATAGCAGTTCTTGGCTTTTTTTCCCCCTTTTTTTCTTGGCTTTTTGCAGAGAAAATTGAGTAATACTAGTAATACTGCGCTCAAGACCAAAAGAAAAACTCTGTGTGATGTTGCTTCGCACTCCAGGCACTGTACAAGTACAAGGCAACGACATGTTCACTTCAATCTGGACTCCCCTTTCAAGATGATATAAAACAGAAAGCAACTCTCGGTGGTGTGGAGAGTTTAGAGTTGCAAAGACATCAAGAATGTGCAACCAAGAGGAGTAGCAGTAGTTCACAGTGTTCAAGGTGAATCTACATCTTTTCGACCACTCAGATACATCCACTTACTCTGGAGCCAAAGAAACAAAAACAAACAAAAATGTAAACAGGGTGCGTTCAAGCTAAAATGGGTTGTCGTCATACATTTGCTTTCGCTTTGCTAGCCTCCTGCAGTTATGTATTCACAGACCTACATACACAAACACACACAAGCTTACTCAGAAAAAAAACACAGTTTCCCTGGTGGAGAAAATGAGTTTGTCTGTTTTCATCCTTCTCAGTGCTCAGAATATAAAGTGCTTTAATCATATGCACCCCCGCTCACCACTTCAATGTAAACACCTGGCGTCATTTGGACAGAGGTAGACACAGAACAAGAGTTTCTGCATGTTTCTGAGTGTTTACTCATAATTGTTTACATCCTCCTCCAGAATAATTATTAGAAGGAAAGATGATCCATTATTATTAATACAACATTGCTCATAAATAAAACATAAATTGGTTTATTTTTTAGTTAAAGCTTTTTTTTATTATAAGATTTATTACAGTGTGTTTTCTTAACAGACATTTGTCAGACCTGAGTAGGCTGTAAAAGCTTTGGACTGCTTTGGTTTGGATTAAGTACTCTTCACTCAGCAGATGCCATCTATTTGCAACCATCCAAATATACAAACACATACACAGCCACGACAATGTAGTCTGTATTAACAGAACGTGGCTCAGGCAGAAGGTACAACTCTGTGAGCGTCTTCTGTGTCTATATGTTTTACGGTTATCCTAGAAAGTTGTTTACCATTCATGCATGTGTGCTTTAAAAAAGGGAAGGAAGAATACTGTATCTGCATTTACCAAAGACTTTAAAAGACAATGTGTTTGTGTGTGTTCTCTGATGGAGGATGTGTGTTTTTGTTTCTTTCTGGCAGAATGCGGGAACGGGGTCCTTGCATTTGCGGAGTAGGTGTGTGGAGTCTACTGCTGTCCCTCTGTCTGGCCTCCCTCACACATGCACACAGGAGCCACACAGGTAGGTCTATGTATATATATGTGTGTGTGCACAGTACATATTACTGTGTACAGCAGTGTATTGCATCTATCCGAGATTATCACCGCAGCAGCCTCTGCAGCCAATTTCTTTTCACATGTTGTAAAGTTGGAGTGAATAGGCCCCTGTGCCACCCGAGGCAATGAAGAGGTCAGATTCACAATGAAATACGACACCACAGAGGCGGGTTGCCAGGAAGAACACACAAAAAGTTCTTTAATAAAAGGAAGAGGGAAACGAGTAACTCAACAAAAAAGGTCTTCGCAGTTCAGAGGCTTTCGCGTCTTTGCAGTCCCATCAGGGTGAGGCGACTCCTGAAATTGCCTGTAGGTTACAGCACAGACAGCGAGCAGGGAGCCTTATGGATTAGAAATCCCTGGTTGTGTGATATCTCTCCCATGTGGGCCAAGTGGCTGAGTCACTAGCATGATTGAGCCCAGAGGCCTCTTACTACTTTTCAGTTCATTTCTCATGTGAGGGTTGGGTATCTTCGCCTCTCTGGTTCACAATGATTACCTGTGTGTGACTGAAAATTACCTCTGAGAGAAAAAGTCTTAATGGAGAGAACATTGTACCTGCTACCTGTGTATGGATAAGAGGTTTTTCATGCCTGAGGTCATACTGTTCAGTAGTGTTTATACATGGGATAGAAATATGAATGTGAACACCTTTGTGTATCATTGTGTAGCTTTTAATATTTTTTGTTGAGAATGTGTCAGAGATATAAAACTACAGATTTAGATTATCTGATTTGGAACTGAGATGTTCCAAATAATTTTCCCTCCCTGTGTGTGTTAAAATGATCTGTTTTTTGTTGAGACTGTTAGAGAGGTGTTGTGGTGTTGTTGCATTGGATTACTTTAAAAAAACAAACATTTTATTTATAGAGCTTTTTTCTAGTTACTCACGATACTTTACATGACAAAATCATCAATTAAAAACAAGGAACAGCAGTACTTTGAGCTAAGTGTGAACATCAGGAGTTGTGCGACGTGTTTTAACCTCGCTGTGTGTGTGTTCTCAAAGTAGGAAATTCTAACATCCGAATACTAACATGCGCACAATGAAAATGCTAACGTACATAACATTTGCAGGTATAATGTTTACCATTGTCATCATCATCTTAGTTTACGCTAACATTTGCTACGAGCACCAAACACAAAGGACAACTGAAGCTGATGGGAATGTCATTAGTTTTGCAGGTATTTGTTCTAGGGCTGCAACTAATGATTATTTTCATTATTGATTATTTTCTATAAAAATGTCAGAACAAGATTTTGATCACTGTTTGCCAAAGCCCAAGGCGCAACCTATCATAGTGCACTAAAGAAACCAGAAATAGAATTTGGGCATTTTCTCTTAAAAAAATGACTAAAAACTAGTTGGCAATTTATTTTCTGTCGATCAACTAATTGATTTTAATTTCCAATTGCCAATTTAAAGACGAAAATGGGAAAAGCACAGGGATTTCTGTTTTTTAATTAACACAAAAAATGGAAAAAAATAAACTAATGCACTGTAGATTTGTTTATCCTCTTATCAAACAAGTTGAACACAGCTTCTCACATGGTACATGGACCATGATGGTGCTAGATGGAAAGTTCAGTGTTGGTGATAACTCGATTCATCCTCTAGGGACCATGAATGTTTGTACAAAATATAATGGCAATCCATCCAATAGATATTTAAGTCTGGACCAAAGTGGTGGACCGACCAACCGTCCGACTGACATTGCCAAACCTTTAAAGCACACATGTTGGGGACAGGAGTTTGGCATTGGAGGAACAGAGGCCACAAGGAGTGGCAGTGAAGAAGGCTGGTGAGGGAGGAGGGGGCCTGGTTATGAAGAACTTTGTAAGAGTTTTGAATTGAATTGGTTGTGGGACAGGGAGCCAGTGGAGGTGTGATTACATTATATTAAAATGTCTTTCAAATAGATAATGTCAACGGGGGTGGATAAAATCACTCTGCTATTGACTGATGAAAAGATAATCCCATTAGGCCTGTGTAGTCAAAATATGCCCCAAATGGCGCCTGATGCTATGTGGTATCAAAGATGCAGATCTTTGGTGTCAGGTGTTGCAAAATGTAAAGCTGCAAGTTTGAAAGTGTCTTTCCTGTGCTACAGACATGATCATTTAGCCTGGAATGATTTTATTTCAAGACTTGTGGAGAAAAGAGAAGACCAAAGCAGGGATGTGACTAATACATTAAAAAAAAAACAAATCTGACCAAAATAAGTAATCGGCAATGACAAAATCACCTCAGGATAAAAATCAGGAAGTGATAATAGTGGATTTTAAGTTTGGTTTGACTGCATATGAAAAACAGCGATAGCTTGAAAATGTTAAGCTCTGCCTTTGGCTTTCATGTAGTGATAAAGTGGCGTGCACCAGCTGCCCTTCATCTGAACTGCTTTTTTTTGTTTGTCATTGTTGTTACTGTCTAATGTCACTGACGCTACGGCAGTCGGTGTATCTGCCTCACATAGATGTTCCATTAGCGGATGACTGGAAGGAAAAATGATTGATAAGTCTGAGTCTTTTTCTCTTAAAAGGATGCAAAATCTTAGACAGATAGTGTACTAGTCCTTTGGCCTTCTGTGCAAAAATTGAAAATTCCTCATATGTTATCATTTCCTGGAGACTACAAGGTTCTTTGTGTGATATTATGTGTGTGTAAAGAAAATGTGTCCTTGCTGGAATGTGAGTACCTATAACCATGGATTTGTGAGTGTGTGTGTGGTTGTGAGTCTATTTGTGTGTAAGATTGACTCTGCTGTTCTCTTGCTGCTAGGCATTATCTCCTCTCACAGAAAGATTCTTGACAAGGCAAGGGCAAACATTTTCATAAATGGAAGGATGGTGAAAAGACATGGAGAGAGGACGTAGGCGCACTCTTATTGTGGTGCATCACCAGGCTTTCAGTGAAGTGCTGAGGTCTGCACGAAGCAATAAAAACACAGAAAACACAGGTTGAGAGAGATGGATAGCAAAGTCATAAGATATAAAAAAAAAAAGTTCAGCAGTCGTACCTTTGTGTCACTAAGGATTCTGTCGTTTGTTTTTTTTTTAAATATCAGACTATCCTTTACTATCCTGTAGTGGCAATAATGGTGGTGTTAGCTTGACACCTTGTGTGTGTGTGTGTGTGTGTGTGTGCGTGGGGTGGGGGGTGTGTTCCGTCTGTGTGCTCCCGTTAATGGGTGATTGATTGTAGAGTAAGTTGTAATCAGGGAGTTACAGTGTTATCTAGTTGCAGGTTGTCTGAGTGGGGAAAAAACAGACGAGTAATCAGATAATTACTGAATACAATCCCTTAGGTCACTCCAAGGTTGACACTCTCACACATGTAATACACATACACTGTCCCTTTCTCTTACACACACACACACACACACGCGCACACCTGTGGCGTATGCAGGACATTTTGACTGGGGTGGTCAAGATGGGACACATAGCTAGTGTTGGGTGGTCATCGCATAGCGGACCTTAATGAATGGCAGGTGATTAAAATGTGTAAATACAGATGCTCAATGCATCACATTGCTTCAACCTATGCACAGATAAACTCATGTTAGCATCCATTGTAATGTTTGTACGCAAGGTCAGGTTGATGTTTTTACATTTTATAATACAGCATTAAACTACAGGTGCCATGCTGACCCACAACACCTAAATTTAATACCTAGAACAGCACTAACCTATCTATTCCATGTACATCGATCAGTAATTCTGTTTAGGATAGGCTACACATTGTCTAAGAGCCGTTTCAGTGTAGTGCAGTAAATATGTTATATGTTACAGGTTCAGAACACAGACAGCAATCAACACTATATAGTGCAACTCTACAGACTCTACAGTCAGTGGGCACTGAGTGACCAGATAAAAATAGTACAAGTGCTTTCTTTAGTACAGACGGTACGGTACACCATCATCATGTGTTAATACTATTTGTATCCGTACAGTCACAGGTAGTGTGTCAAGTACTGCAATGTGTACAACGGGATATTATAACGGGGTAAATGTAGTGAAAGGACACGACGAAGAGGGGGAGAGAGAGAGAGAGAGACATCTGCCTTCAGGCTTGGCGGTGCCTTCAGTGGAGCAGCTCCCGCCATGTTTTTTGATTCAACTGAGGTTCACTAGTCTCTCATGTGGCCAGATCTTGTGAACCAAAGGCTGGCCACGCTACACTAACAGGGTCAAAGCCTCACGCATCCACGGTAAAAGGCATATATTAAAAGATCAATCTCTGGATTTTATGAATCAATATGGAATCATTCAAATGCAGATCAATTTGAGTTGGAAAATCAATTTTTTTATTCCTGGATACACCGGGCCAGCACTGAGAGGATCAGGAAGAGCTTCTATCCTCAGGCCACTAGGATCCTTAATGAGGTCACTGCCTAACACTGCCCGAAGGAACTGGCAGGATTACAATCACATTTCACTATGATTGTACCTTATATGATTACATGTGACAAATAAACTTGATTGATTAACTGATTGAAGTGCTGACAAGACAGCTGTGTGTGTGTGTGTGTGTGTGTGTGTGTGTGTGTGTGTGTGTGTAAGCCTAGCTTGTGTTCAGTTTTTAATCTCCAGATTCGTATCTCTCAGAGAGGCGGAAGGCCAGAACAGAAAAAGATGCTTCTCCTTTGCCATTGGTGCAACTCCGTCTGTTAAACCATCTATCCTCCTGTCTTCTTCTGTTATTCACATGCTTATTTGTACACATCACTACAGAAATGTGTAGAAATTACAGGCTTTATACCCAGACCACAGAGCTCTAACACTTTTAGTGGACTGCAGATCTCCTGCAATGAAGAGATCGTATTTACCACCAGTCTAGGCCCTGGTGAAATGTCTTAGTGGCTTTGCCAATAGTCTGGGAGAAACAGCTTTGCTTGGATTTTGAAGTCAAGCAGAACAGCGATTATGCTGATCACTTCACCACACACTGTCGAGTCATTGATTGTCGGTCTATAGGCTGCAATCTCCATACATCGCCACTGATTAGAGGCTACTAAGAACTTCACTTACTCTGAAAGGCATTCTGTCTGCCAACAAGGGGAAACAGAGATGTAAGGACAAAGATATATAAGGGATGCTGAGATGCATGTGCTAAACCACTCTCACACACGCTCAGAGGGACATGTGCATTCAGTCAGGCACGCAGACAGGCCCGCACACGCCTGACACGGCACACACAAACATGCACACGGACTTACATGCATGCACACTCAAAAGAGGCTCTCTAATGTGATGTGTGGAGACAGGCTGTCTGCCCTCCGTAGAGGATGCTCCACAGTAAAGCTGCATTCCATGCTCGGCCGACAACACGCTTCCATATGGCTCGTGAAAAATTCAAGCTGCCTCGAAATTCAAAAAGCTTCAAATTACAAATGTGAAATTTTTCATGCTGACAAACATCCCAGCATTCCCTACGACTTTTAATTCACTGGTCAAGAGACAGAGAGAGTGTGTTTATGTGTATATACTGTATATATGTGTGTGTGAGAGAGAGAAAGACTAAATTAATGAAAACATCTAATTATTAGGAGTGGGACAAATAATCAAGATTACAATTTATCATATGCAATACCTTATGGATATATGAGCCCAGTATTTCTTGGAAATACGTTTATATTGGACAATTCTGCACCTCACGATTTATGTCCAATGCCAATGTTCAGTGCTGATGTAGAAAGTAGTGTTTCCTTTATTTAGGGTGTGGAGGTCAGGGTGGTAGATGCGCGTGGATGCAACTTCTCATCACAGAATTTTAAACTATAATCTAACCTTAACCATTACCATAGATGCCATGTGCAAATATTGATAAGTGAAATGTATCATTAGCCATAAATAAACCTAGAATATAATCCAGGGTTTTGCAGAATCTTCCAATATTGTTCTTGTCTGGCGATAGTTATGGGATAAAGTGGCGCTGTAATCCTTCTCTTGTGGTACTGAACTGTGAAACTAAAAGCTCTTCCTAATGCACTGAATACATACAGTATGTGATTGATTCCTGCTTTAAAAACATATAAAATGTGCTTCACTAAAATAAAGTATATGTTGCGTTATGACAATATAAATATTAGTGATTATTATACACACAATATCATATAAATTGCCTCATTGAGTGATGTCATACCTCCCACGCAGTAGACACATAAGTGGAATATGAGAGCGGTCCGGCAGGGGTTTGATTTGATCACTCAAAAGTGGGTGTGACATAGTGAGCGTGGAGTTTCAGCCCTTTGGAGTGGAATACCACCGACTACACAGCTATAAAGGACTGTTCCCCTCCACCCACACCTCCTTTAGATCAGGAGGCACGGGACTCTTTAGGAAATGTAAATGAAGTGTTCCCCAACTAATTCAAACACACACCTTTGACCCTACTGTTGTGCTAGTTTCTTATACAATCCACAAGCTGATGAGGTCAAGTTTTTACAAGAGGATTTCTACTCTTGTAGAGAGGGATTATGATGCAGTACTTAAAAAAAAAAAAAAAAATGTTTGACATAAATTCCAAGAAAGGAGAATTAATGCAGGGATACAAGATAAGAACTTGGAAAAAGGAATCTTTATTCTTGTCTTCAGGATCTATATTTTAAGGTTCACAATGATTCATCTTTTACAGTTTTATTCACATACCTCTCAAAAACAGACTTTAACCCTGTGATGAAATTCTTATGTAGAGAGCAGTTAAGCCTCTCAATTGCTGTTGCACTGGCTGAATTTGAATTTTGAAGGCAACAGAGCTGTGTCAAAAATTGAGAGTAATATTAGATGAGAATATTGTGACTGAGGAGGAGAAAAGGGAGGCCAGTAAGGGGATAGAAAAAATGTAACAGACACAATATAGATAAATGGTAGTTTCAATGCCTTTTTCAGTCTTAACGGGTCATGGCATGTTTAAAAATTACCATATTCTTGCTGATAGGATTATCAAATACAATTTGTTATACTTGTTCCTCCTGAGGATGTCATGATCTTTGTCCTTTTGCCGTACTGCAACTGAGATACTGTATCTGTTAATGGTAATCTCTCCATTTGTTCATCATTATGTGTGTTATATAGCCCCTGGCTCTTTTTTTCTCCCTCGCTCCACTTCAATCGGTGTTGTCGACAAATTCCAAGGAACTACATTTGCATATGCTCACCTTCGCCAATCAGCGTGTCCTTGGTAACACACGTGTTGTTTTAACCATGATGTATTCAGTTATTAAGGTGCCAGGAGTGTATCTGATAACTGGCTACAAGCACTCTGGCCTTTTGTGGTCTATCACAGGATAATCTTCTGTGTTTATTCCAGCTCAGACATGATTCCATCACATATTCAAAGGACAGGGAGATGAGAAATATATTTTCAAATGTCTGTCAGGCAGACTGCTGAAATATTGAACAGGGGGATCACAAAGCAGCCAAAATGGGTTTTTCTACCAGAGGGAGGTGTGTTTATAGCTATTATTTTCTACCAAGTGCTGAGAATGAATATCTATGAAAGTAGAGAGGTGATGACAGACAGTGAGATGCACTCTGCTAGGAGGCACTATGATTCATGGTCTATACCTTAAGAACCAGGTCGACAGATAAACAAAAGTGAACTATATATCTATATCTAACTATGTATCTATGTCTTCTCCATTTACCTATTATGTATGTGTGTTTCACAGCTTAACGGAAGTGATTCTACATGAAACATAGGTTCATGTTCACCATCTTAGTTTAGCATGCTAGCATGCTAACATTTGCTAATTTGTACTAAACACAGCTGAGGCTGATGGTAATGTCATTATAGCTTTGCAGGTATTTGGTCATAAACTAAAGTACTGGACAAATTAAAAATGTGAAGTCAATGCAGAAGTGCTACAAACTGCAGTTCCTCAAATGGCCACTTGAGGCTCCAAAAGAGAGTCAGTCCCCATAGACCCCCATGTTAAAATGCCCAACTTTACAGCAGAAACAAACATGTTTACAGCCTGGTACAAAAATGGTTTTGGTCTCTGTAGCTAATTTCCCCTTTCATGACAACTGTACAGGGGGTGAATTTTTATATAACTCACCCATTTAAATTTTATTAAGCTTTAAAGTTATACATAATTAAGAACATGGCCGCTTTGAGTGACAGGGTGCTAGCCGCTAGGTGTCTTAAAAAGACAAATACATCTGATTCACAAGAGCCGTGACAAAGTTTATGAAGCAACCGGGCTTCATTCAGCCTGCCTCTGCTCCACCTCTTTGCCTATTTTGGATTAGCTGGGAGTTAGGTGGAGTCAGGCCCACTTTGAGCTTCAAAACCGCTCTTCAGAAACCAATGGATGACGTCACGGTGGCTACGTCCATATTTTTTACAGTGTTTAATGATAACACAAGATGAAAAGTTAAAAAATCACCAAAATTATTACACTTCATTCTGAGGGAAACATGAATATGTGGATATGTATTCTGATATTCTTATTTATATTTCTCTTTATTTATCTCGTTACATATATTTAGTTTTTATAGGTCTACATACTAAACAATTGTATTACTTTTCTTTCTTTTTTTCAATACAGCCTCCTATGAGAAATATTATTTATGTCTCTGCCCAGTTACCACAGTTACAGTACAATCAAGCGCACCTGTAGAGCAGCCACCCCACACTAAACTGTTATAACAGCCTACATGAGTCATGTTTTACCTGTAAGACTCACGTTTTAATGCTGCTGTTCATTATTTGTGATGTAAAAACGTCAGATTTCCACATAGTCTGAGAAATAAGAAGTGTGCGTCCTGGTATTAGTTCAGTTATAGGACTGTAAGATCGAGCGTCTCTCCTGCTGGCTGCTGACAGTGCTGCCAGCCGAAGATTCGATCACACTGTATAGAGGAGGAGACGTAGAAATGCTGGTTTGCGTGCATTTAACACCGGACCTCAGAGCCTGGAGCAGGAAACAATTGCTGTGTGCCTGTTATGCTGTGTCCCTGTGTATAATGACGTGACCTATAAAAAGGCAGCGATTCAATGGATAAAGTGCGAGTCAACTCGGGGGCTTATCGACCGATGCATTGACTCATTGACTTTTAAGGGGCAGCCCTAGAACTGTGATTAATAAAAAAGCACATTTTTAAATACCACTTTTTAATGGATAGTTGGTAACCTAAAGATGTCCTTCTGCACTCTTATATGAAAGTCTTGACGAACAGGTATTTTAGTAAAGCCACCACAAGAACAAACGATCAGAACGAATCCTACTCAGAAGCCCACAACCACATTTTATTGACAGATTTCAACTTTGATTTTCCTCAACTGTGCAGAACCTGACAAAGACATTCACGTTCTTGGAAAGACGTTTACAGTGTCTGGTTGCTATGGTCACTGTGTGATTATGCGTTTGCACTAATTGATGTAAATGAGAGTTTCCTCCGGCTGCACAGAGATTACCTCATCGGGGCCTGCTCACTGCATTCATTTGTGCTAATCGTTACCTGTTAGCTCACCAGCCAACCCGGCAAAGACCCAGCCTGGTACAACTGTCTGGTTTCTTAAGCCACTATGTGGAACTAAGAGGGTAACAACAGTGGTGTGGATTAACAGTTTGGCAAGAGAGCTACAGGGAAATACTTTTAAAACAGTAATGACTAATTAGCCTTGATTGCAGTCTTTACAAGTAATTCACTTTCCATTAAGTCCATGTATCTGTTGGTCTTTGAGTTTTCAAGTCTCCCTCCCTCTCCTTCTTTTTGCTGCCACTCAGTTCCTCTCTTTTGCCCTCTGTTTCATTTTCTCTCTTCCCAACTTTTACTTTATTTCACAGCTGTTAAACCAGGAAATTTCAATCAGGTAGCACAGCGTGAATTTCTGCAGGGGCAGGAGAGAAAGAGCAAACTTTTATTTAATGCAGCCGTTCTTTCTTTTCTCCTCTTCACCTCCGTCTCGTCTCTCTTTTCTTCCGCAGCTGAACTCAACCATGGCTCTTTATAGTTTATGATTCAATTTCCAATTTGTCCTCCAGAGGTATTTGCCTGGTGGGTGGCGCAGCGGTTTTGTTCTTATGTGTTTGTACAATACTCGCCTTTGGTATTCATAGAACCACAGTCTTACGAATACATGCATTTGAATTTCCAATTTCTGTGTCTGCAATTCTTTTAGCTTTATTTTACATGAAAGTCACATTGAGATGGGAATCGCCCTTTCAAGTAAGCTCTGGGCAAGCGAGGGGAGATGCTCTGAAATATGTATGACCAATACATACCATTTCCTTTTATTAGAGTCAAGGATGACCAGAGGAGCTTACTTTGGGACTTGAAGGTTGTTGGTTCATCTCCTGCCCTCAGACAGAAAACTATACATTACATAGATTTTGGATACACAATAGTGTTGTCAAAAATCTACGAAGAAATACAAGAACATTTCTAGCCGCAGGGTCTGAATTGTTAGAGGGGTTTTAACCCCCTAACAGAAGAGAATACAAATGAACGGGATCATCAGGGGCCGTTCTTCTGATAAATATTTAAAAGCCTTTCATGTTTCACCAAAACCTAGCATCTTCTAATTATTAGATTACTTATCATAATCTTAAATTGGATTGAATACATGATGCTCGGATGTAAATTTACTGTATCACAGTTCAGAAGTATAATGGTGTTGTTTTGTTTCATATTTGCGAGCTCAGACAGCCTGGAGTGAAAAGAATCAGCATTATTTGACTGAAAACGGTATAATTCTTTTATCTGCTTTGGGTCATTAGGTCTTTCTTGAGTTTTTGAATCATATTGCCTGTCTTTTATTATATTCCCATGCCTTTTCGCCAGCATTGAAATAAATAACTAAGAAAATATGCGCCACAGTCCCTGAAATACATCAAATATCTGAGCTCTCTTTTGTTGACTGTCAGACCTGAGCAGGAATAAGTGCAGTAATACAATAAAGGAAGTCAAAAATAAAAGGAAAACTAACTTTGGAATACTCAGAAACAAGATATATTATCTGTTTTTGCCTGCTTTTTGCTTAAGGGGTCTTATCTTAAAATTCATTCACTGTCTAACTTGCTTATTCTGTCGAGGTTTGTGGAGAGACAGGCTGTCTTTCTATCGCATGACAATCAAATATAACATTCATACTCAGATTCACACCTATGGGAAATTTTATAGTTTCAAACAGAGCACCAGGAGGACACACTGACAACATGCAAACCTTACAAGGAGATTTGTTATTGAGGCATACATATATTTTAATTGAGTGAATTCATTATTTGGATAGTTAAGAATTAACATGGAAGAACATGACTCCCTGAATGTTACTGTATAATTTGCAAACAGCCAAGCTCTAAGCACATCAAAGTGTTTTTCTCTGCCTCCTTGGGGTCCATTTGCCCCCGTTTCCCTCCCCTTTCATTCCCCATATACACAGTTTCTGATATACAGTCTCAGGAGATTCTGCAAATGACCAGATGTTTGGAAAGGAAACAAATGGCTGGATGTTACCTTTTGAACCATTTGGATATTTAAGACAGGCTTTCAGGAGGCAGGAATCCATCCAAAGCCTTTGTTTTCCCGACCATGTGTATATTTGTACCTGATAATGATTTGGAGGGATTATCGCTATTATGTGCTTTGTATCATAAACCAGCAACATCATTCTTTACCCATAGCTTCTTTAGGTACATGTTAATGGTTCCCAAGTGTTGCTTGTCTTCTGTTGGCTGGATCTAAAGTAGAATATCAGTTGTCCCAGTAGAGCTGGCACACTTGAAGCTGTGTGAATAATGAATGGAACATACAGTGCTTATCCTATATAGGAGCTTCAAATGTGAAAAAAAAAAAGTAGTGTAACGTACAAGTTTATACTTTTATCTTCCAAGAAAATCCACTAGAACGAGACCTTCAGTAGTGTTTCTGTTCATGCAGATATAATTGACCGTCACTGTTATCGATGTAAAATTGGCCCCGACCATGATTGCTACACTAAAAATATGATTGGCGAACATTTCTTGGTGATGCATTGTGAACAATCACAGCATGTGGTCTCAAATGTAGAAGAATTTCAGTGGATTAGCAGTGCCTCTATTTTGGTGGGTTTTATGCTAATGTTGATATAGTAAACAGTCTGCATATGATTGTGCTTTTATGTGTGTGCACCGTGGAGAGCAGCTTTAGTATTCTTAACAGCAGCTCCAGAGCCATGCACTGATGGATGGGGTGCTCTTTACTTTACTGATGTACTGTGATCAATGCTGATGCAAGGAAAGAGAGATGGACAGAGAGACAGAGAGAGAGAGAGAGAGAATGTGCTGCCTCTGCAAATCTCTCTCTCTCATTCTCTCTCTTTCACCGTCTTTTTGCATTAATCCTCTCCTCTCCCTGTGAGTTTCCCCACTCTGATGATCCTGCCAGTATCTGCATATGCTGCACTCTCACCAGCATCATCGCCTTAACTAATATGACACAGTGTTTCCACGTGGAGCATATGCTGCACAGGGCAACTTTCATCAGATTACTAGATTATAGATTAAGTACAGAAAATTGAGTGGGTGAGAAAGTGTGTGTGTGTGTGTGTTTGTTTCACATCTGCTTTCCAGCACAGGTCTTTAAAGAGGACACTGACATCATGTTTGTCTAACTGTCCGGTCTGGCCTCTCATGTTGCCTAAATGTGGTTAAGAGGCTTTTATTTTTAGTCTTTTGCTGTTGTGAGTTAAATAAAACAGCAGTAATGCAGCTTCACTAATCCTCTCACACACAACTAATCCTAGCAGAACACCACTGTAAATACTCTGTGGGCTGCATTAAAGCAAAATCACTCAATCCCTCACTGAGTGTTTTATGCTTATTTTGGTTCAGATTAATAGAAATTCTTCTATTTTTCATCTATGACACAGATGTCCCAGAAATAACTGGGCTTCCTTTTGGACCTCCGATTTATTTCAGTGTGGCTTTTGTGTGTGTGTTTATATACACAATATCTTTGTACTGAAGTATGCTGTAGCTGGTACATAAGGTACTCACTGTGAGAATCAATACAAGACTGTGTGCTTGAGATAGACAGCAGCCATAGAAATGGATCTGAGATGGCCCGTGGTTACAGCTTCACACGGAGGTCACAATACTGAAGATGCCGTTCATTTGAGGATTGTGTGGGCTGCTTTAAACTGTACGATCCAGAAAGAAAGAAATTCTGCATGGCCTGCGGTGACCTCTTTCTCTCACCATCTTATCTTACGATCCAAACAATTACCAAATGCAATGGCAGCGTGAATTTCACCTTGACTCAGCGACATTTGGGGCTCAAGTTGGGTTGTGTGCCAACAAAAAATTGCAATTACAAGGACATATGAGGTGCAAGGTAACCTAATTAATAAGGAAATGCCTCCTCAATAATTAAAAAAAAAACTTCAACTCTTCAAAATGTTAATTAACAAATTGCTCTTGTGGAATTTAAATTACAGATACCTCGTCAAATGATTAAAAAATCCCTTCCTTTGGCAAAACCTGTCAGTATTGTGTGTTTTTGCTGATAAGTTACTAACAAATAACCAAAACCTGGGGATCTCACAACATTGTCCTTCTTTTATATGTAAATAAGATGTGGCAAGGGGGACAAGACTAAGGATAAACATACAAATGTTTGTGTACACAGAGACAAATATGTAAGCGATGTATCCCACAGCATTCCTTGAAGCTCTGAAGCAATGTTTGAACATTGTACTTTACTGAAAAATAACAAATGCTGTTGTTAAGAAAACTGAAGAAACTGTGAAATGTGTATCAAATAAATAGCCTAAGCGTTTTTGTTTTTTTTTCTTCTCTCAAACTGAAACTCTGCCAATGAGTTCTTTAATGTCTCCCCTGGTGAGTCTGAAGTGAATTATACAAGCCGCCTGAAGCAAATACAGAATATCTGCTGTGCTGCAACATTTTTTTGTATGTGATTTCCTTTAACAAAAAACAAAATGTTTACAATATGTGGGGCTGTGAGAGTCAAAGGGCTTTGCATAAAGTCTCTTTTAAAGGCTGCACACACCCACAAAAGGTGTTTTCAGTTATTCTGCTGATGAGACCAAGGTGCAACAAGAGAGTAAAGGAGATGTACTACTCACATAGTACTGGGAAGAGATCTACCGTAATCAGGCAAAGTAAGTGAAAACACCTGTGTGGGTGTACGATGGGCATACTGGGCCTTTAAAGGCTCTGCACACCCACAGAGGTGTTTTTCATTACTCTGGCTAATTAGACCTCTAGTCAGGTGGAAGTTGTGTTGGGAGTATGCTGGGAATTACGTGATATCACCAAACTCTATGTACTAAGAATGATAAAGTTGTCCGGCCCTAACATGAGCAACAACACTAACTGGAGAGTGAGGCAGATGTCAATCACATGCACACGTTCCTCAGAAGAGGTCCAATCAGGCAAGTGCAAACACCTGTGGGCGGGGAGGGGCTTTAAGGCCAATAGACGGTTTTCACAGCAGAGATTTTGACTTGTCAAAGCAAGAAAAAGCACAGGTGGAGTTAATAACATTAATAATGGCTCCATCATTAATATTATTATTAAAACTGAACTTTTCCTGCTTTGACAAGTCAAAATGTCTATAGGAAGAAGAGGTGCCCTATATGGACAAAGCGAACTAATAACTGAAATGTGAAGCTTTTGCAAATGCTTTTAGACTGTGTTTACAACATAACCATTGATGGACAAAAATCAGGGCTAATCAATATTAAAAACAAATAAACAGGGAGAAAATGAGGGGAAAATATCAAAAATTTCAACTGAACTGTACCAAATGGCACTTAGCATACAGTAGGTGATTGTTCAGACACATTGGTATTAGTGTGATTTTGAAAGTTGCAGCAGACAGACTTGGAGATTAAGTTTTATCATGCTGTGTACTAATAGCCTAACCACGGTGGCTGTTCAGTTTCCTTCCCACAGAGTCCTAACAGAGCCTAATCATTCCTTCACCACAAACTCTCGTCTTCTCTCACAGCATTTACAGTCAGAGCAGGCTGTGCTTTTTCCTCTTCTCTCCCTCTTTTCTCATTCCTCCCCTTCGCCTTCATCTCCCCTCCCTCTCTCTTCTCATCTTTCCACCTCTGGCTCTGCTGCCAGCCAGCCTCAGACACACCAGGGTTTCCCTTTCATTTGGTAGTGAGGGATGGGATGAGAGACAGAGGAAGGCAAGAGAGGAGAGGAGTGGAAGGATGTAATGATCTGTCCTGATGAATGCAGTTAGAGAGAAAGTGCTGACACAATGGAAGAGAGGCTTTAAGACGAGATGGGCTTAATGCACCAATCACAGAGCTCATCAGACCACATGACAATGTTCAATGGCCAATAAAGGTGTTTGAAATATGAATTAAGCATCATTATCAAAGAAATACATTGAGTAATAATGTTCCAACGTAATTTTAAAATGAACATTCGGTTATTTGCCGTGTTCTTCTACTGCTTCTGTCAGGTATACACAGTAAATGTAATAACTTATCTCCTGAGGATGATGTGTGTATCTGCAATAAGGGAAAATTAAATTAGTTTTTATTTTCGCCTGAGTCATCAAACGTGCTCAATCTACACAGGACTGCCTAAACAATTAGAGACAGAAATTGGCAGGGACCTCCTGATACAATACTACTGTATATTGATTCTTAAGGTGCTGATTCTACATGTGCTGCAATTTGTTTAATTTGTTTAAAGTCTACTGTGGTATTAACTATGAACAATATATTTTAAATTTAGGAGGGGAGGAGAGGAGGGACACTCATTTTTTCTCCTGCAGGAAGCCAATAAGGGAGGATGTGCTCTCTGCGGTCACATACAGCATATTAAAGAAGTTTAAGTTGTAGACAAAACACGAGAAAAGGACAGAATATTACAATACGCTGTATTGTCTTGATCAATCACTGTTAAGATAATTATTGAACATGACATTTATTTTCAAGGAGTAAGTTCCCGGTCACACCAGAATGTGGCACCGCAAATGCATCCATCTGTTAATGCTTCCAGCTTGCTGACATAGTGACTACATGCGGTGGCTACTGCTGGTTGTGGCCGATGTCGATGATGGCAAAATACGAGGAGGAAGGCTCTAGTGGCGTCGCTTTTCATTCGGCACAGCAGAATAATATAAGGTTCGATGGTTCGACACAGCTCTATCAAGGTTTGCAATTAGTCGACAGTGAAAATTCGCATGTCAAGGTCAAAGTGTCACATTATATTGTAAGCAAAAGCAGAAAGCACAATTGAGTTCACCTTCGCAAACAGATTCATTGATTGCAGCAATTCCGCTGAAATTAGTTTATTTTGGTCCAAAGTGATCAGACTGCATACGCGAAGCGTGCAAGTGTGCTTGTAACAACCAGACTTAAATCTGTGCCTGAATGTTGATTGTATTACCACAAAACTTTGCAATGATTTTGCAATGAGAGTGATTATTTAGTGTAAGTCTTCAACTTTTAGTTTATCAGGACAGTTATCATTTAAACCTGATTCTGGAGTCATTATTGGAAAAAAAAATATTTCCAATGAAAAAATTTGCAACAGAATTTTTTCCCTTCTCTACAAAATCTTCATTTCCAAAAAAAGCTAACACTGGACTTTGGAGGTTTGCAGATGACAGCAGCATTGTGTGCTGGTAGTGTGTTTGTGGTGTAACATATGGGACTGTCCAGTCTCTTACAGAGAGTAAACAGGGTGATAGCAAGCCATTTATCTAGATCTGTGAAACGACACCTCTACAACAGAGTGACATAAACAACCATAACTCACACAAACACACACAGATGCACTAACGTATGTGCGCACGCTAACACACCTGTTAAAGTGAAATATGCGGAGCTTGACGTTTACGAGTGTCTGTCATTATTCCTTTGACAGGGAGAGAATTCAGACAGAATGAAATCCTCATCAACATGGCTGCTGTGCTATAGATCTCTCCTCTCTGTTCACTCACTGACAAAGAGAACGCGGGAGGAGGGGGGGGGGGCATTTGGAACGAACACAATCCTCATGTTTCTGGCTGTATACTGGTTTTCCAGAAAGACAGAGAAGGAGAAAGAGAGACCGAGAGAGGCAAAGAAAGAAAGAGAGAGAGAGAGAGCTTCAGTCGGAGAAATAAAAGGAGACTGGCATGGCTCCCTCGCAACACTGCACATTAGAAACCACTGGAGGAGGAGAAAAACAATGCAAATAATCCCGCGCGCTAGGCAGGTTTCTCACTTCAGACAGAGTGGGAGGAGAAGGAGGGAGCAAAAGTGGGACAGAACTACAGATGAGTAACGAGACCTGGACATTCCCAAAGGGCTCGTGAAAAGTCACCTCCAGTCAGCAGTTAACAATTAACACAGGGTTTAAAAGGTGCGCGCACACACACACACGTACATGTGATGTTTCCATCACTTCAGAGGACCTTACATTGACTTACATTTATTTCCTGGAGACTTATCCTAACCTTAACCATAACCTCTACTTGCCTAATCCTAACCCTTACCTTAACCTTAACATAACCTTAAACTAACCCTAACTTTAAACCAAGTCTTCACCCTAAAATTAATAATTTACATTAAGGGGACTTGCTTTTTGTCCCCATAAGGGAGGCGAGTCCCCACAACATGAGGAATACCTGGTCCACACACAAACACACACACACACACACACACACACACGCTGCCACAGGTTAATGCCTGAGTGGTAATGCTGTGTTAATACATCTGAGCATATTAACAATTTATACGCAATTCACCGCCCTAATATCTCGCCTGAAGCACAAATTAGTACAAATTGTCTGCTGTGGGTTGGTAGCGACGGTGGTGGCGGGGTTACTAATACGCCAGGACACGCCATGTGTCACCGGGCTCGCCCTGTCGCATGAGCTAATATCTTGTATGATGTAGCAGGAGGGAAATGTTGTTGGTGTAGGGAGATAATTCCCTTGTCTGTGCTGCTTTTGAGATAAGTGACGGGGAACCAGAGGTGTAGGGGAGCAGTGCAGCGACGGGTGGGTGGATAGGTGAATGTTGGATGGAGCATGTTACAGATGGTCTGGGTCAGCATAACTCTTAATGACAAAATTATCACTTTGTTAAGGTGAAAGAGAGCCAGTTTCATGACACAACTGAACAAAAAATTGTAATTGATAATGTTTTTGTTTTCTGTGCAGTGAGTGTGTCTAAATGGGTTGGGGGAGTTTTGGCGAGGCATATTTTCCTGACAGGGATGACCCCCCCCTCTGTGTGGACGCGGACGGTATTTTGTTTTTCCTTTTCAAATCTAAATTCCGATGAGCACAGTGTTTCTCTCTTTCACTCTTTATTTTTGTCACATTGCGAGGAGGAAATGCCGCTGTGAGCCAACAATTTCCAAATGTGGACACTCACTCATTCTCTCACTTGGAGGACGCTGAGCTGAGATGCTGTGCGATAGGAGAGTGTGGGAGAATACCGTGTAGAGTCTGCAGTCTGTGCTAAACCTGCCATTTTTCTAGGCAGACTCTGTGGCTTATGTTTTAATGTTGATTGACTTCCTCAAGTCTTTCAGTGCACACAGATGCTAGGTATCACATAGTTCAGCAACTCCAGCTTTGATTTACAGATCTCACATTTTGTCTCTTCGGCAAATGGCCAATAACGACATATATTTATGCTTAATTGCCAAGCCCTCGAGCAGCCTGCCATGATTTAGACCCCTGTCTGTCAAGGAGGAGGAAGTTGTTTGCTTCTATTTTCCTGCAGACAGTAACTTGGAAACCAAACGCTCCTTTTGACCATTGTGACCATCGTTTCTTGACCTTAACCAAGTGATGAATTTTATAACCATGACAACAAAGGTCCTCAAACTCTAATGGAGTAGTTATTTTTAGCCAAACCAAGATGTTTCCCCTATCTTAACCAAACCTTAACCATAGCAATGTGAGATCAGAAAGTCTGTTTCCAAATGATGTCGTCCTGCCGATGGAGGTAACAGATCAGAAAACGCTTAAATGGGATGTTCTGGAGGTGATGTATTTCATCGTTTAATTTGATGTTGTTTATATGGCCTGTATAGTCCAGTACTGCTGACCACCAAAAAACATTTAGTTCAAGTATGACCAGCACTGGCATTACAACACATTGAGGATTTGGATCTACTGAGCTGCTGGTCCACTATTTCTCTCAGTTTCAGCATGTTGTGTCTTCAGGTTTATTTCGCTGGAAGAAATTCAGCCATGTGGTGAAACTTTTGATGTGCTGCTGTGACTCTGCTGGTTGTGTTTTGTTTCTGTGAGTGAGAAATTGAGTGAGTGAGTGAGAAATTGAGTGAGAGAGAGTGAGGGAGAGTGAGAGGGGGAACAAGCTGCGCGAAGATTATGGTTCTGTTGTTGTCTGAAATGCCAGTTGTGGTAGTTAATGTCATTGAGGTTTGCTGTGCTTTGGGAACGAGGGAACATTAAAACAATTTTATAAGAAATTCCGTTCTGGTAACTGACAACTTGCTTTGATGATTTCAGCTGTTGGTTGTTTGTGGTATTTTACAGCATTAAGTCAGAACTTCATGTTATATACAGTAATTCTGCCTTTTTATCTGAGCTACCCAAGTGGAAAATAGACCTCTTATTTTGACTGTATTTGTATTTTGATTAGTAGTAAAGGCGGGTTAGTTTAAAAATATTGTTCCAATTAGAAAATCTTTAAAAAAGAAAACAGAGAAAAGGCATAATGAGATGTACATCTTCCAAAACCTAAAGAGATATTATTTTTGGTCATAATGCTCATCCTACCAAACAAAAACTTAGCTATACTGAGATGGGAATAAGCAATAGTCCTAAATATGTACATGTGTGCCCTTGAGAAGTTTCATGCTTGTTCTTCAGCTCTTCTATCCTCGTTTTTTACCCCCTGCTGTTTCAAGGGTTATATTAACAGAAGGACGGGTCAGACTCCTCACACAATGTGAGCATACAGTAGATATACAGCACAGGAAATGCAGTGCTTATGTTATGTTCATATCCAAAAAGGAATTCATGGAGGATTGAAAAAAGCTTCTAGCTTGGGTATCTTTAACTATTTACTTTAACCTGTACTTGTTAAGTACCCTTTTTCCCTCTTCTCTCAATAACCATTGCATAGAGATGGTGTGGCAGTAGATGAGAAGAGAGGTGGAAAAGAGTTGTAAACATGCAGAAGGCATTCAGACATGGGAGAGAATATAAAACAAGGTTTAGGAAAGTGAAGAAAGTAGTGGTCGAGTGTGCGTGCCTCCCTTTCTCTCGATGCTAATTTTCTTGGCAGGCTCTTAAACAGAATTTTAATTTGCTCTGTGTTTACGATTCATAAGGAATGGTGCCATCTCAGAGGCCAATGTAATCTAATTATTAACACAAATGCATGAACGTACATGCACTGATGGGCGCACACACATGCACCAAGAAACGTACATTGTAATCTAATTAACTTGGCAAGCATTCTCAACTCATTTTCCATTTCAAAATATGCTCTTTGTGAATAGAAGACCATGGGCCTTAAGGAAACACTTAAATATTTATACATACTAAATATGTAATTTATATAGTGCATCTATATGCACCATGGATACATTTAGTAATTTGAAGCAGATTTTTCCTGCTGAGAGTTATTTAGACTTAGGCCAGTAGGACAGGCCTGTTTAGTGTATATTTCCACTAGTGCATTTTTAATATACAAATTAATTTGAAATGTACTCAGAATACAACGTATTTCTCAACTTGAAGTACACACACGTGTAAAGTATGAATGAGATGTTCTTGTAATGGGAGCATTGGGAGCACTTTCAAACGTCACTGGTATGTTTCTCCGCTCATCTATCATGTCAGTACATCAATCAGACCTGATGAGGGATTGTCAGCTTCTGTAGCTGCTTTGGCAACACACTCACTTGGCCCTGAGAATGAGCGTCTATTCATTATATGTGTTTTTAAAAATGAGCCAACTTAAACTGCAGTGCTCAGAAACTGTCAAACAAATTGTACTATCAACAAAGAATTCATTCATCTACAACCCAATACAACTATCACTTCAATAATGGCTGCCATTACTTTCATAGCAGTCATTTTTAGGTGCTGGCTGCTTTGCACAATTCAGGGGTTGTAACAAATGATGAAGAATCCAAACATGTTGGTTCATTCGTTCTAATGAAAACTGCTAACCCAGCACAAGAGCTTCGGGTGCCACATTCACATTAGCATCTAGCTGCACCTGGCTAACTGTCCGCACACATGAAACAAAAACAATGTCTTTAAATGACTCTTTGTGGCTTTTAAATATATTTATATATATATATATTGGATCTAACAGATGAATGGATTTTGATAATTCAAAGAGTAATTTGTAAATGTTTGTGATAGAACTGAAGCTGCCAGAGATGATCGGCTTAGTAGCAGGTCAGATCAGAAAGTGGCAAAGCAAAATTCATACGCATGTCCTCACAAAACAGGTGGTGATAGAGGCTTGGTGACATAGTGACTATTTGCAGGTTGCCCAAAGACTGCAGTTCGTTGTGGCTACTTTTGTTTGTGGTAAAATAAAGCGAGAAACAAAGAATAAAGCTCTACTGGTGATTCTCATTTGGTAGAGGAGAGTTATATATGCTAAGTAATACTGTATGCTTTCTCTATTCCTCAAAGGTTAGTACTGTAAAGACAGTTTAAAGTTGGTCACCAGCACCAATTGTATCGTAAAGGTTTTACTAAATGCAAAAGCATCACATGGACTTGTTTCAATTGGCCTATTGGCCTGAAAAGGAATCCAGGTCGCAGGTGGAAGTAGAGTCCCCATTACTGCGGTGGCACCTTTACTAGTAAACCTCCATATATCACTGTAATTTTTGTAAGGAATTTCACTTTTTAAGCACTTTTGCCAAGAAATCTGTCCGGGAGATTCTGTTGCACCGGTTTTATGTTGAATATATAGTCAAAAGTCATAAGCCTGTGCTCCATGAAATCAATTTTACTTTCATAAATCTCCATTAAATCCTCATGTTTCCATCACATTATGACCGATCAGGGACCGCTAAAGACCGAGCAATCTGCCTACATGTGAGCCGTCACCCCACTTATCTCTTGCTAGCTTGGTACTACGTTTCCTGGCCGAAATTCCACTTTTAAAGGACTTGTGTGCGTGCAATTTCTATTAAACGTTGCATTTCTTCTGATTACAATGACAGAAATCATGCCGAGCCAAACCAACAATGAATTTATCCTACTTACAAGTATTGTGTGCATCCAAAGCCTGATATATCTTAATCTGAGACTGAAAAACTTCCCCATTCACACAAATTACCTTCATCTGTTGGAGGGGGGCGACTGCTGGCTGTGATTAACCCAAACATCTCTGCTTCCACTGTCAGTGTAAATGTGTTCAGTTCAAACCTGCCTCCGCAGTAATGGCGGGGGCGCTTGAGAGCACAACACACAAATCAGCTGCCAGATTCGTCTGTATCAGCTGTGTCAACATTTGACAGATGTGAAACAACTGGACATATCTACACTAGTCACTGAAACAAGATTTGGTCCTATTTTTGTTGCGTTACTGTTGCATTTCTGCAGGTTCCTAATACTACATGCACTGCATTTGCGTGTGCCTATATACAGTTGTGTGTGTGTGTGTCTGTGAAAGAGAGAGGCCCCCGGTGGTAGGATTGACATTTGAAAGAACACCACTGGGACCAAGAGAGCTATCTCAGTGTTTTGTGTGTGTCGACAAAGTCACACACACACACTATGGTTGTTCAGAGTCTGGGCAATCTGTCCATCTGTTAGTCTGTCAGTAGCACGTCATCCTTAGTAAATGGGGTTAACAGCCACTGCTGTGTTAAGAGAGGCAGGGATAACAAGTCCTCATGCCACAGAGAGAGATGGGAGGGGGCTTTGAGAGGGCGAGACATCAACAGGCAGTGAAAGAGACAGAGACAGAGAGAGAGAGGGAGAACAAATTATAGAAAAGTGTAAAAATTCTCTGATTGAGGATAATGCTTTGCTACCCTGCTGAGTTTGCTGTGCTAAGCTAAGAGCAGAGAAAAATGGAGCACTAGAGTGGCTTAGAGAGATTGAGAAAAGGAGGCGTCATTTATGAAATAGCGGTTGGACAAGGTGAGACACACGTAGAAGATGAGGAGGACAAACGGGGAGAGAGAGGAGGAGGAGGGAGGAGAGTAGAAATGGATAGTGTGGAAAAAAGATTGCGGGAAAGGTAAGTGCCATTTATGAAAGAGAAAGGGTTGCAAAGACGGGCAGGCGGCAGGGAGGAGAGGACTGGAAAAAGATGAGTTTTGTCTTTGCTGAGAACGTACAGTAAACCTGCTCACCTCGTAGGACTGAAATGAATGTTTTTTTTTTCTTCCTGAACACACACAAACATCACTTCAGAGGACATTACATTGACTTGAATTCATTTCCTGGAGACTTACCCTAACCTTAACCAGACTTTAACTTCACCCTAAAATTTAATGATTTTTGTTATTGACTTGCTTCGTGTCCCCAAAAGGAGTGTGTAAACAGATGTCCCCACAACACAAGTAATACAAGTACACGCACACACACAGCAGTCAGTTTTTAAAGCTTTAGAGACTGTGACATGTCTGTTTACCTTTTTTTCATATTTTGCGTACACAAATTAGTACATAGTGATAAAATAAATTCTTTGTGTGTGTATTTTATGTGAGTATTTTTGTGTGCGTCCTTCTCTGTATGTCATGTGTGAGTAATGCCTAATTTATTTATTAGAGTTTAATGGAGTCTGTGGCCCCCAGCTTGACTTACAGCCTCACACTTTGGACACCTTCAACTGTATTACATAGTAAGAGAGCAAACATGGTAAGCACATATGTACACGCCTTGTCAGTGCCATTTCCCTGTGGGTACTGAGCCACTCCATATCATTATATGTCAGAGATTTGTCACACAATGCTGTTTTATGGATTTTATCCCCAAAATGCTTTTTGCTTCCTGTAAAAGAGTCAAAATCTCTTCTCGTCAAAATCTGATGCATCTGGGAGGCATATATAAAAATGCTATCCAATAAAAGGTGATGATAGACTTTGGGGCTTGCAGGAATAGCAGCAGTAACGCGTGTCCGTTTACAACAACATTGCCAACATGAACAGCTGCTCAGAAGTTCAGACATACAGGGTATCACATACTGACTACAGCATGAGGTCGGTAAAAACATATCCATCCTTTTGTACCACTTCCTCCGTAAGTGAGGGCGATGGAGGAAGCAAGCGACCCTCAACAAAACAGTGAAAAGCAAACACGGTCTGCGTTTTCTGTCTTTGTCCTGCCTACTTTTTAACTCTCATATCAAATCCCTTCTGGTGTTAAGTCCAACTCCTAAATCCTCTTTTGGGTCAAACCACACAAGAAAATTACAGTTTGAGATGATGTGCTGTCTCAGGAGCTTTCCATTATGACTTCCATTATGCTATTGCAAACCAGAGAGGTTTACTGGAACAAATATCACCATCATAAAAATACTTAAAATGATGCTTAAAAAATATTCAGTACAAATCCACCACAAACAGTATTGTTTTTGTGAAAATGGAACATATTGAGATTAATGTTGAAGCAGCATGAACCTACATGAGAATGAATGCTGCCATTTTCCATTTTATCAAATGTGAAATGAGTATTATTAATACAGCCTCTTTGGCACTGTGAGTGAGGCATCCTTTACAAAATACCATAATAACTAAGTTGGGCCCAGACAGTGTTTTAGCAATTTTCTTTTTTTGCATTTAAACGTTGATTTGGAGGATCACAACCAAAACCAGACCTGATGCAGATGATAACTACCACTGGCTGCATTTTGTGAATTCCACAAATAGCAGCTATCAAAGAAATTACAATAATCAAACCATTTTAGCCAGTAGCGCATCAGAGCTAATTTTCCTGTGTCTTCATTTTTGCTGTCTGGGCAACTAAGTAAATAGATATTTTCAAACCATTACTGTACCAGCAATGGTTTAAGGGTTGTCTGGTGGACATTTTACACAGATCCAGCTGAGCAGTGGTGGCCTAAGGTTAGAGAAGCAAGTTTGTCTAAAATCCCCTGACCGGCAGGATAAATCTGGGTAGGGAAAATGAAAAAGCAGCGCTTGCCGCTCCCTCATTACCACCACTGAGGTGCCCTTGAGCAAGGCTCCAGTTTTGGCAAGGCTCCAGTGGAGCTGCTCAGTGGCCAAAAGGTCAAACTGTGGTTGTACTGGGCAACTTACAGGTGTGAATGAGTTTAACTGTGTTGATGTGAAACTTCCCTGCAAAAAAGAAAGGTTAAAAAAAAAAAAAGAAGCTGCAAATGAGTGCGTGCATAAAATAAAGCAAGGCAGTCAAGGTACGTAATTGAACTAATGTATCACAGCTTCTTTAACAGTGAAAGTAATACTTAACAGAACAATTTAAAGCTTTTCAAAATAATCACTGAACCATCCTGTCATAGAGCTTTATTTTATTGAAGACATTTACTGGCATCTATTAACATTAACATGTGTAATCAAGCCTCAATGAACTTTTACATTCCTCCAGTAAAATTCCCCCCCTCACCTCCTCATTTCTCTTCTAGGCTCAGCTCAGCTCACTGCCTGTCTTACTAATGCTGAGTCAATTACTACTGCAGGTGCTGAGCCTAAAATGGGCCAGAGTGTGCCTGCTGGGGGGATTGGGTTAAGGTGTTTACTCTGTTTGTGTTGATTTTCCTGAGTTGTGTATCTGCCAACAGGGTTCTCAGAGAAGCTTGTAAGAAAAAGGGAGGGAGGGGTGCAAGGGGTATGAGCAACAAACAGAAACTCTAGGCTGCAATGTTCATTTTAACCCGGGGTACGAGACTGTTGGATGGAATGAATGACATACTACACTATTGAAAGTGCTATTTTTTGAGCCTTGCCACAAAAAGAGATAAAAAATTTTTTCCCTGGATTTTTTTGAGACAAAGGTGGCAAAAGCTAGAGAACGTGTGTGGTCAGGTGTACGCAGTTTGTGTACTTTTAGAGTGTTGTGCGCTTAAGTAAGTAAAAAAAAAATCATAATTTGACAGACAAAAGTGTCCATAGGGATTTAAATTTTATACCAAGATGGAACAAAAAGATAAAAAAAATAAAGGTTGTGACAAATGACAGTATTGATTTTTTTTAGGCCTGGGATGATATGTTTATGTCCCGATTTGATACTATCACGATACTCACGATACTACAGTTTTGATACTATGCTCAATTCTTGATTCAAAACTGATTTTCGATTGAATGAATAGAAAAGAGGCACTATTTTCAGTCTCTTGCTCCAGTATCCTGTGTGCCAAACCATTAACTGGTGTACTTAGTCCACGAAAGTACAATATGAAACATAACTGCCAGATAAGATAAATGGTCTGCAGCCTTTTTATTTAAAAAAAAAAAAAGTTAACTGCATTAATTACTGAATTAATTAATTTGAAAGCATCTTACAGTCTCCTGCCTGTATGAGAATAATAAAATAAGGGGGGGGCAGAGTGCTCCGCTGTGTAATTAACGTCATGTCTCCAGCAGTGGAGAGCAGCCTCTCTGCTGCACCGTTAGCTCCGGGGAAAGACATCGCTGTTCAAGACGCTGAGCGGGTGCAGGGTTTTTGAGGTGAAACAGACTGAGTACCGAGTTATTTTCTTCACCTCAGAGTTGGTTTAAGTTGTTTAATGCTGCAGTGTGTGTTGGTCAGCTGGTCTCGTTTATTAATCCTGGAGTTCGCTTCTCCGCTCTGCTAACGTTAGTCTCTGAGTGACGGCGTAGAAAGTTCACAATATACTTCACGTTCATCTCGCAAAGGTAATTATTTAGTCATTAAATAAAAAAATGCTTGCAACCACTGCCTTTTTTGAAGATGAACTATAAGATAACTCTAGTGTGTGCGTGCTGTAGACTGTCCGAGTGCTGCACTGCCCTCGCAGTTCCGCCTTTTTCGTTACGTCAGCATCACATGTCAGAATTTTCAACAAAGGCGGCGGCCAATAATACGAAGGCGGCCCGCCTTCGACTTAGATAGGCAGGGAAAATCCTGAGTGAACTAAGGATGAACTAAGGAACAAATTCCAAAAGCTTGTGCTCAGCAAATGTCAGTTGACTCACTTTACAACATTATGCAATATCTAGTGTACAGTTATTTTGGTGTAAAGGTGTAACAGTTAACAGGTTAGATCATCACATATTGTATCTTTTAGTAAGTAATCAATATAGTCAATATATTTTATCCTCTGGGTACAATAAAAAAAATCAAATTTCATGGCGACTCATGTCGTCTTGTGTACAAGCTTGATAATTTTGCCAAATAACTGCGCTTGAGGAAAAGTCATGTAACAATCAAAATGGACAGAGATCCTGTGAGGATCATAAAAGTGTGGTCTGAGTGTGTCAATAGAGAAAAGGTCAAGGGGTTGCCTTGGTCAATAAGGTTCGTCCTCTTGGGATGTTTATATCCACAACTAATTTCACAGTATTACAGCCAGGAAATACAGTAATGTGAGTAGTTCACCATTTGACCTGAGGCGGGTCCAAAGGAAAGCTCGTCGGTGTCCAAAATGTGAAGCTCTTATCCTCTGGGAACAATGAATTTGCACAATACACTTGCACAATCTTCCCAATACATGTGGATATTTCTTCTATACAGACGGAACTTTCTGCCTAATAGTGATGCTAAATGAAACATTAGGGGATCACCAGAATCACTGGGAATCGTTCTTTGAGGGAGCATAAATATGCACACCGAATATTGTGGCAATCTGTCCAGTATTTGTTGAGATATCTCGCTGTGGACCAAAGTGTTGGATTGATGGACAGACAGACGGACAGATCAATCAACCAACATCACTATCCTTTGGTCCTACTGCTAGTAGAGTAAAAAGGGAAATCAGAGGAAAGAATGATGAGAGACACACAAACAGCGGGTGAGATATTAAAATGTGCTTTTCACAGAGATATTAATTGAACTGGGCTTTGCAGGATTGCTGCTTTGTCTTTTTCTCATTAACTGAGCAAATTAAGAACTTTTCAAATCTCTGTTAGTCTGTTTAACATATTCATACTGGGTCTTTCAGTACAGCGTGCCTCACTTTTAAATACTCTTTAGACAGAGCACAGTCATTGTTTGCTGCTTTAGTTTTCATTGCCATGCAGTGTGCACCCTTTGTTGTATTGTGGGCGGACTCTTTTGTAATGGAAATAGCAGGAACTTCCAACTACTGTGTGAAAAGACGCACATACACCAGACTTTGACTTTCACAAAAACAACCCTAAACACATATGCACATGTATACACACAGACACGCATACTTGTTACGGGTGCCAAGGCTAGTAGCACAGGAACAAATGATTTGGGTTCAATGCCTGTCAGTTCCCTGAAAAACACAGATGAAATGTTCAAAGAAATGAAGACATGAACCATGCATTTCTCTTCCCAGTTTTAATCTCATTTATTAAACAGTTTTGAAAACATGAAATAAATATTAAAAACTTTCCCCAGTGCATTAGTGTCTCTTTGTTTCAATGCCCATTGTTTGGTTCACTTGTTTTATTTCAATAAGGTACATTAGTATGTTTTTTTTTTTCCTTTTAACTCATTGTCCAGTTCCACTACACTCTTTAAACCAAATGAACATTACTATTTGTTCAAGTCCATCTTTCCAGCATCTGTACTGGTCCCATGGTTACTATCACATGATGCAATTCAATCCACTAGAAGTTACACCTTACATATACTATTAATTCACTGAGCAACATAAATCAACATACTTTCAATTTAAGCTACTTTTAGTAGTTTAAGACTGTTCTCATTCCAAAACATTCAACAGCATTTAAAATGTCGCTATTCAATGTACACAATCATGCTAATAATGTGTTCAGGGACCCATAGAAATGTAAATGCTGTCTGTAGCTCACAGTGTGACAGTCGCCATTTTCTAAGAATGCCGCCATACGCAGCTCTACACTCTCACACTTTTTAAAGTCAATACTTAACACTCAAGTCCGTTAACAAAACTCATCACACTTGTGCTACATAAAGTTTAGCTTTAGGAGGTAGTTTTTTTTGTGATTTTCACAGTGTATTGACCTAATAAAACACAGATAAAATGTTCAAAGGAATGACGTCACGAACCATGCATTTCTCTTCCCAGTTTTCCTCTGAGGAGACGGTGGAAACCTCAATACTGAAATGTTTTGCTTGTTACAACCAGCAAAAATCAAGTACTCAACAATACTTAAAATAATAACCAATAAGTCCAAAAATAAACACCAAAGTACCACATATACACACGACATGCAAAGTCAAGTATACCTGAACGCATGAAAACCCCATACATTGTGACACATGCGTGCACAGCCTGATGAGGCTTATTGTTTGTCCTTGACATTTTCATGTATTTGATGAAAGGCTGCTATCAAAGGGCCATGTGTTTACATCACAAATTTTCAAATGTAGAGTGATTTCTTTGTTCCCACTCTCTTAGCTGACTCAAGGGACTTCTGAGCTTGGGGTGGACTTGTTGTTAATTAACCACAGGGCTGTCTGATTGAAGTGTGCATATACGGTACATGTGCACACTAAATGGTAGCTATGGTGGAAGTGGAGGGGCTTCCCACATCTACGCTTCATTAGTACTGCAAGTAATTCTCACTTGAAATGTTATACTAGACTATATTCTCATACAAACATTGGTTGTTTTTCTCTCTTTCAATTACTGAGTTACTATTTTATTCCCTGTGTATTCAAGAAGGGCTACAAGCGACTTAACATGTATTTTCTGTACAGATCCCCTTAGTGAAGGAGTAGTTGCTGCTCAGCAGCCGTGCAGTAAAAAAATGGGACTTCCAGAGAAGCTTTAGTTGTGAGTCACTGTGTGTAAAAGTGTCTGTAAGCCAACATTTTACATGTGGGCACAGTTTTGCTTGTGTTTTTGCACACATCAGTGCATAAATAAAGCATTAGAATACATAAAATGCTTCATTTCATAGTAAAGGAGTCTGATAATCAGACTCAATTGCCATTTCACTTGTCATTGTGTTCATATTAGCATTTTCTGTTTGACATATTTGGCCCATCGAGGTTGATTTAAGTGTTGTGATTTATTGAAGCCCACTCACAACAACCTGAACATCTGTGTTGATGTCACGTGTCGCCATTTTTGTGGCAATTTTCCTGTTGCTATTTTTCTGGCTCTGGCACAGGAAGATGACGTCCTCATTCTTAATCCTACCAACAAAGCTGTGATTGGCTCGGTTGTTTTTCCAATATTGTAAGCAGTTGTCAGTGAGCACAACACCATGCAGACCTTTTGAAAAAAAATCTGAGATGTAGCCAGCAATTCATAAGTCTGGAACCAGGCTAATGTCAATAAATATATCTCTGTCTGCTTTCCTACTTGTTTATGTTCGATATTAGATCGCATTAAAAACAGGAGTGAGAAGTGTAACTGACTGATTTTTCTCTCTTCCTCTCTCTGTTTTGCAGTGCATGTGAAGGCAGGGACGTGTGAGGTGATCGCTGCCCATCGCTGCTGCAACAAGAACAAGATCGAGGAGAGATCTCAGACTGTCAAATGTTCCTGCTTCCCTGGACAGGTTGCTGGCACCACTCGGGCCATGCCCTCCTGTGTTGACGGTATGTACCGTTGTACTGTATGTGTGTGTGTGTGTGTTTTTTGAACACATCTGCCAGAGCCACGCTTGTTTTGAGAAGAGCTCTAAAATGCTTTTAATGGATTTGATGATTTCATGCTAATTATGCTTATTATTATGCGAAGCACGGAAGTTTGCGCATGCATTAGCCAATTGCTGCTTCGATCACTGGCTCATTCCTTAGCTGTTTGGCTAGCAGCTGACAAGTACCACCCAATCATGCCGCGGTACACCATGGTACGGTATAACCAGACCTCTTCTCACAATTTCTCTGCTGATTCACTCACGCCGTTTGCTGCTGCAGCCCCATCTGCTAACCAGCCTCCTCCTTGTGTGCTATATTTTTTTGGTATTCATGATTTAACCATTAGCTTCATGTATCTGATTGTAAGAGGAGAGGAGGGGGGCTACCATGGATTCTTGAGAGCTCCCTCTAAGAGCATACAACCATTTTCTGTAAATGGTCAATTCTCTCACTTAAGTGTCTCTGACAGAACATAATTGATACTCTCAGGCTGGTCCTGACACAGTAATCCTCACAAATGTGGCACTCTAAAATATATTAAAGTGTAATTTAACGCAGAGTTCTAAGGTGAAATAAATCCTTCCACTATAATGCATACATCTGTCAATTTTAGATAGGTGTTCAGGTGCTGTATGTGCCTCTCCCTGCTGAGACTTTATATAAAAATTGATGTATGAGTGAAGTAAACTTTGATATGACAGTCAAGATATAGATGTCAATATTTTCTTGGCAGTATTTTTGCGCACTGGGAGCCAAAATAGGTGTCCTTGTAAACTTTGCTCTGCTCTTCTGTCCGATGTTTTCTGCTGGTAACTTCAGGAGCCTGATCTGTTATAAACAGCCTCTGTCCGTTATATTTTTGTGATGAAGAAGAGAATTAGGAACTAATGAGAAATTACAAAGATGATGGATGGCATAAGGTTACACTGCACACATCAGCAAATCAAAAATAATGAAATGCCTATTCTGCCTATTACCCAAATGAACCATAAAGGTATAAGGAACAGAAATCTGAACTATCCGGCACAGTAAAAGTAATCTGTGATTCAAAACCAAGCAAATAATTCCAATGATAAAAATAAAAATTGAAAATAACAAATTCTAATACAAGTTAATGGCTCCATAACTGGGAGGCAGAAAAGGGAAAATGCACCATGACGAAGGATTTAAATGTTCAGTTCAGTTCTATCGTTCTGGAGCTGCTTTGTTGACAATGAATTAAAGGTCGATTCTGTGGGCCCAAATGTTTACTCCATCTTTTACAAATAAATGAGCTTTGTTTTGCGGTATTGCCGGCAATTCGAAACTAGGAGATGTACCCATATACACGGAAAATCCCCCCAGCTACTGTTCCTGTGTCCACAAAACCAGTATCCTGCACCCCTTGCAGCTATGAAGAGTGGCACTTGATGAAATCACTGGCTTCAGTCTCTGCGGCTCTGTTGTTTCTCGCTTTTGGAGACGAGAGTGCAGCAACAAATGTTTTTTTTCTTGAGTCACTTCAAAAGAAAATGGATCATTGTGTCCTCCCAAATTTTTAACAAGTCAGTATTACAGCGTGTTTTAACTTTTGGTTTGAAAATCATAAAAAAAATCATAACACACCACAGCACATATTAGGACAGAAAGTTAGATTATTAGAAGCGAACTGACATCAGTAGCGAAGCTGTATAATGACCTTAGTTTAAATAAGGCACGTGTGAGTTGATAAGAGAGGAGTGTTTTAATTTAGAGCTGATGGGTATTTAGGGAGAAGCCAGCTGGTAGGGAGAGAGAGCATACTGGACACAGCACCATTGTCTTTATTTTCATTACCTTTTGTGTTCACCCCTGTATGCAATACATTTTCCTCATTTGGATAGTCGGGTTCATGAAGTTCATGTTCAGATTGTTCTGCACTGGGAACGTAATCAGACATATTCATTTAACATAGCCATAAATCTGTATATAAAGGGAACAAATAAGGAAGTACAACTTTAACTAAGTAGATATTTAGAAAACACTGTTGAATTGCTTAAACCACCACACAAATTTTACTCAGCAGGTCAGCGACCGCAGTAACAGTCAGTGCCATTGGTTGTCAAACATTAACAACACATTTGACCTCAGTCACCATCATAATTTCACAGGAGTATCTTTTAAGTAGTTGTGGTTTTTAATGTTTTTACTTAGCGTGCTGTTAGTAGTAATTTTGCTTTAATTGTGTACTATATGATTGAAGGCAATAATTAATGGCAAAAGAGCAGCTCGATCCACTTACAAAGGGATTATTAACCACAAAACTCTTGAGCTGCTTGCAGACATTACATCTATGTTGAGCTGACAGAAATTCTGACAGACCGCATGAAGATGACTGGATGAAAGTCTGCCTAAGCTTTGTATACTGGGATTTGTCTGTGCAAAATGGATGTACCATGTATACAACATCTGATTACTAAGAAATCCTTTGAAAATTTCTCTGACACTATTGAAAAGTTGGACTGCAAAAGAAAGACTCTCTCTCAAAGTGTCACTATTCCTGTGAGCAATCTGTCACTGAATGCAGGCTGTTTTTTTGGGGTTTTTTTTTTTGATGAAGTGTTAAGGTACTGAGCTGCAGTGACAGTTATATGAATACTTACATGCTAAATATGCAATTACCTGTAATTGACTGAAGAAATCATATTCATAAAAACATTTTGTCATATATTCAGTCAGTAAGTCAGCGTTTACTGTGCTGAGGGTTCTTTTGTTACTTTCTTCTTTGTGATGCTATTTAATCATCTTCTTGTTCTTGATGTGTTTGAGTCTTCTGGGGACTTTTTCTCTGTGATGTTAGCTAAAGGCACTTCATTGATTCATTTTTATCTGATTTGACTTGTGCACAAATCTACTCTAAAACCCGAAAAGATCACAACATATCCCAGCTGTCTCATGCATATCTTGCCTTCAGTTTTGTCCTTTTTGATTTTTCTTTCTACTTCAATTGAAAATAAAATGATCCCTTATGTGCTGATTAAATTCACATGACTCTGGCGCCCGTGAAACCCACGCATGCAGTAACGCTATTAGAATAATAATAGCATGATTTAAAACGTAAAAAAGAGTCTCCACACTGAACATAACAATTCTTTTTACTGAGCTGAAACATTGTCAAAATATTCAGGGGAACATTCTCCTCCATATTCCTCTGGAGGGTAATAGAGGAGCGATAGTTGGACAATATCTCAAAAATCATCTTGATATTCATCAGAATCAGAAAAATGTTATTGTCCATTGCGAGGTGATGGAAATGTGTCTTTGACGTGGCTCACACAGCACACAGAAAAAAAAATACATGTAGCAAAAATATACACATAGCGTCTTATGTATATACACAAGTTACAATAAAGTATTGAAAACCATTTAGTGAAATGTCATATAATAAAATTTGTGTTTGCTCCACTGTGTCAGATGTCTTTTAGTCATAGGGAGGCATTCCGGTTTTCTAAATCTGGATATTTTAGGCAATCGTAGAGCCCACTGGATTATATTTAATCTAAAAGAATGAATATGAATATTTGTTTTATTCAAGTGTCATACACCTAAAGCCCACGTGGGCTTACAAGAAAACTACATTAACTACAAAGGCAAGTGAAAACAGATGGAAAGCAAAGTTTTATATTGTGCATATGTATGAAACACATCAGATATAAACTTACCAAATTAAACATACGACACTCTCATACATTAATGGTAAGCATTTTATAAAAACTGAGCTATGTCAAACACCTTATATGTAACCATGTACTGTCTTCTACATGCATCTGTCACGTCAAACAGACTGGGAGCTTAACTCTTAAGATCAATACAGTAGAAAATAAAACGCATTTCATTCTCAACTTCATCCAAATCACACAGGTGACACTTTTTGCTCTACTCCGGGGCTGAAAGGACACTTCAAATGTCCACAACCAGAGGCAGGATGCCAGATCTTAACTGAGCACAAACAGACCTCTGAGCTCTGCTGACATATTATGACAAGCTTAATAACATAATATGTTCTTAATTAGGTTTGCTATATTGCTTCTGACCAATTTTCTGTCTAATTTTCAAATAGCAAAGACTTAAAATAACTAACACTGCAAGGCAACTTATTATATAAACTGTTAACCACATTTAAAGTTAAAGTCAAGTTATTTGAGCAATCTCAATAAAAGATTTGTTTAGTAAGTCTATATTGACGTTGATCAGTTCCACAGCTGTCGCATGTCAACCTTTTGCCCTCACCTCACATGGCTCCCATCCCATAATCACCCCATACTGACAGTTTTGGAAGCATTTTTGGGTAAGACACACCCAAAAATCAATGCACAGCTCTGTTTTGCCCTTTATCGCGTTTTGTTTGTCTAAAGTAACCCCCGATCCCTGCAGTGTAATCTACAAGAGCAGGATTTTTTGGAGGAGATTTGAGTATATTGTGAAAAAATGAAAACCAGGCTGAAAGAGTACAGAAACCCTTTTTTATTTATTGAAGCTTATTTAGTTTCAGGAGCAGGACCACACCTCAGCTGCAACACTTTCGGCATTCCTATAAATACCCACCTAACCCTCTCCTCCTCTTTCGCTCTCGTATTCTGCACCCCTCCTCCCCCAGGGTCATGAGGGGCTCCGTCGTTGCTCGGGTGCTACGGTGGATTCCCTATAAGCTTCCCCACAACGCAGTCAGCAAGCAGAAGAGCGCACATCATTTTTTTTTTTCTAAATAAATAATTTAAACGCGTCTTGTTGATGGTGTGGTCCTTGCTAGTGAATTAACGGGTTAAGATGAAAGGTTGTATTTACAAGAGAATATTTTGAAAAGACGGTTGTAATATTGTATGTATTTTTTGTATCTTTGATCATAAGAAAACTGAAAACGTCAGACACAATCCCAATTAAGGCAACAGAGCCGAAAACATTTGGTGAATTCATGATGCACTGGAGAAGAGTCGTGCAACATTTTGTTCTCAAAGTTAGAAATCATTTATGGTTTGTGCCAGGATGTTTGGGGCCATCAATGGACAAATTTGCATTTATATCGAGTACTCTATCAGGAAAAGCTTGGCGTCGAAATTCACAAATACACAGTCTGCAAATGCATGAAAAGACACAGAATAAAAAACATACCCAGCACCATCAAGCTATGTCTCGAACTAAATATCTGCCTCTCTCTCGCTCTCTCAGCCTCTATTGTAGCCCAGAAGTGGTGGTGTCAGATGCAGCCATGTATGGACGGTGAGGAGTGTAAGGTTCTCCCAGACCTCACAGGATGGAGCTGCAGCACGGGCAACAAAGTCAAGACCACAAAGGTTGGTTTGCACACAATATTTCTCTCTTTTATATCTCCACGGTATTTCCCTCTCTCTTACACATACATGCATGCGCACGAAGTCAGACCCACCACTGTGTGACCCACTTCCACCTCCATCGTGTTACATCTGTCTTCTCTCTTTCTCCTTTCTGTCTTATTGGTCTCCGTCCCCTACTTTTTTCCCCTCCTTTTTCACCTCATATCATTCTTTTCCTCACCCATTTTCTCTCTCTTTCTCCTCCCACCCCTCTTGGATCTAACATCAAACATTCTCTGAAGAAAAACAAAGCCAACAGGAACAAGCCAAAACACACACACACACACACACACACACACACACACACACACACAGAACAGCACAGTCCCCTTCACTCCCACTTGCCCTGCTTCCCTGCATCTGACTGGCATGCCATCTGACTCGATGCAAAAACAGCTCGCTACATTGGATACACCAGAGTGGTAATTGTCCTCGGATAGTTTTTATGCTCCGATTCTCCCATAATACAGTGTGTACAGGCTCTTTTCCCTGTACAGTTTTCATGTACTGTCCATTTATCTGTGTCTTTTCTGTGTGTGTGTGTGTGTAGGTGTGGGTGTACATAATGTATCTTTCTGCTTAGCCCCCGTCGGCACCTGTTGGCTCCTCTTCAGTGACTTGACCTGAGCAGGCTCTTAGCTGTCTGTCATAGGGAGGAATTTGTGCAAGACTCACCTCTTGTCACTGTATGCTTCTGTGTCTAACCTCCATCCTTCTCTCTGCCTTCTCACCTTCCATTATTCATGGCTGGGTGCAGACCTTTGTTTTCTGCCTAAATAATTGATTGAAGGTGTGGCCAGAGGAGGGAGAGTGCATCTCCTTGGGTAAAAGAAAAGCTTATAGACACACACACACGGTCTCCTCTCTTTCTCTCGCTCTCTAAAACACTCACAGACGGACTCCTGTTTGCTGGTTGATTAAAAATTCCTTTCTTACTTTTTCCTCTGCTCACCTCTCACCTGGCAAAGTGGATCTCGCCCCCTCAAGTTGCACTCTTTCCGTCTTTTCTCTTCAACCACTCCACCTCTTATTCTCACCTTTTCTACTGCGCTGGCTCAAGCTGGAATTTGGCCCAATTCACTAGCCAAAAAAACAGGGAAATAGAGAGACAAATGGAAAATAATAAAGTTATCTTGGAGTATGTAACAGGCTTAATTGAAGAGAGGCACATGAGGGTTGATCAGATATGAAAATGATGCCATTTTTAAATAGGTGAGTGCCTGTAGGAAGTAGCTTCAAATATCTGATCTCATGTTTTTATCAACCCCAAAGTGCGCATTTGCAATTTCCTGAACAAGATCAAAGCAAACCAGTTTCAGCCAGGCATCGCTTTATCATTGACTCTGTCATAGTTTGAAAGAGCACAAATATTTGCTGTCTCTTGCATTCAGGTCTTTGATCAATGATCTGTGTGTGTGTGTGTGTGTGCTTGCATGTGTGTCTGTGTGTGTACACTATGTGAGCGTGTTAGCTGATGTGTTTGCCTGATGATGAAAAGAGTGTTTTTTTTCCCTCCTCTGGTGTGCTACGCTGAGGTCAAGATGCGCAGGCATCCAGATCAATAGCATCGAACGATCTCTTATAGTCCCATTAAGACCCACCCGTAAATCGAAATTGACAATAGAGTGGGAGAGAGAAGATGCGAGAGAGAGAGAGAGGATGCGAGAGAGAGGGAGAGCTATAAAAAGGAAGAGAGAGGCAGGGTGAGATGGATGAGAAAGAAAAAATAACAAGTGGAGACTGGAGAGGAAAGGCTGAAGGCAGAGGTGATAGGTAGATAAAACAATAAAGAAAACAAGAATATTGGAGCTCATCAGCTGACAAGGAGCGTATGCTTGTGCCTGGGTACACAGAGCAGGCAAGAATACAAAAGAGGGTTTGGCACTCTCTATCCCTCCCTCCATCCCTGGCTGGGACCTGAGGAGAGGAGGAGAGAAGGAGGGCAGAGGGAGGAGAGAGGGAGGGGATGGAAGACAGCTCGATCAATGCCAAATAATATCATATGGATGAGCAGACAGACACAGCCGGGCTGCCAAGCCACTGAGCCGTCATAGACGTAGAAGTGTGTGTGCATTTGTGTAGAAGCACACGCAGTCATATACACAAATTAGCAAACAAACGACAAGGTGTCAGCAGCGTACATATGTTTCACTTCCTGTATAACTAGGTTACAATAGCACTGAACAGATGTGGCACTCTGCAAGCACCGTGAATTTCTTTCAGCAAGATGTTCTGCAAGCACTCTCTCTTTGTTAGAAACAATACAAACAGTAAATTAAACATTTTGTTTAGATGTAATTTGATTCTGCTTTTAGAATATTAAAGTATAAGACAAAACAAGTCAAGATCAAACAATTTCAGTAATGACTTTCCATAATTTACCCTACTGTGACTAAGTGAGTCATAAAGAGTCTGTATAATGTACGAGTTAAGGGGACATTTGCCTTGTGGCCATATGAGCAGCCACTGTGTAGACGGTTAAAGCTTGTGGACAATGTGACACTCATGGGCCTAAAAAAGGCCCATAGAGATGACACTCGACCACTGCTTATGTGTTTTCTAAATTGAGATCAAAACACCTAAATCCGCTTTCTAATTGGGCACAGAAACCGTCACCTACGGGCATATTTAAACAGGCAAGCGGCTGAACACCTAAAGGGACTTTGACTTAGCACCTAAAAGCATAGCAGGCACAGAGATGCAGCGGTGTGCGTGCATAGTGAACTGGCATGACAACAAACGCCTGCAGACTCTTTGATCAGGCACAGGAGTAGATGCCTGAAGGCAATGGGAGCGGGCCCAGGAAGGGTGGCCTGGAGCCATCGAGAGCAGATACAGTAGAACAGTCTCAGCTGCCAGCTCGGAGGGAAGGCTGCTCTGCGCCCTCTCTCTCTCTCTCCGTGATGGCTGGCCTTCACACTTTGTTAGCTGGCACCTGGGTTGGACAAAAGACCGACTCCCTCAAGAGGAAACACAGGAGGGGACAGCATGTGTTGGGGCTAAGAGGGGAAGCCACTGGGAAATGCAATAACAAAGAAAGGCATGCAGGAAAACAGAAGAACAGTCTTGGAGAGTCTGGTCTATTACATGCCCAAGCACTGGCAGTTATACAGCAATTTGTGTCTGTTTGGTCGCTGGCTGCTAGAAAATGTCTCCTAATAGCCTGAAATAAACCAAAAGTGGTTGCATGAGCAAAGAAAATGTAAAGATGGATAGACGAGATAAAGAGACCATGTGATTAGAGCGACGGTCTGGACAAACAGACAAAATGACATGGCAGTGGGCCAGACGCTGAGAGTGAGGCATTGTGGGCCAACTGCAAAGGTTTCAAGCTGTGTCTCGTTTAGTCTCTTGCCAGAAGAGACAGAGCCCGTGCTAGCCATGTTGTCAGTACTCCACCAGCAAGAATCAGTTCCCATCATTTCCAAATAGTGGGCTGTGCTGCGCTGCATTATTTAAAAACCTCAGCTGACATGTTCTCACACTGTTTTATGTGACCATAACCGTTTCAAGCTACAGCACTTTTTTGGGGGGACTATTGTCAGTGAATTTTAACGCACTTCTTTTCTCACTGTTTCAGGTGACCCGATAGTCCTGCCCGCCTCAAGAAGAGAAGAGGTACTTCTCTTGGTGGAGGTACAGCACAATGGGCCTATCAGTAGTGAGGAAATGCACTCAGATGGACTTCTATGAGGATCCGATTGTTGTTTCGTTTTTCTGAGGACATCTAAGACATGGTGGCCGAAGAGACAGGACTCTAACACTGCCTGCCATCACCTTAAACACAACTGAGTGTCTTTGGTCCTTTGCTGCACAGGACTGCATCACCCACAATCCTTTACTGCTACTACAAACAACAAAGTGAACTATGACCTAAACAGCACTGGATTAGATGACAAAAAAAAAAAAAAAAGCAACTTTCTTTACAACAATCTGTATTCTTCATCTCTCTTCTATGGCTTAGTTGTGTTCCGTACGCGTACTGGGAATAAAGGTGATCTGGATTTTAGACAGCGATCCTGTATTACAAATGTCACTATGAGAGAAAAAAAAAAAAAAAAAAAGGGAGTGGATCCAGAATGGCTGCCTCATGTCGTCTGGAGGACACGATTAAATTTAACTGTGCCACATATGACACGCTCGATGCTGTCGACATGTTTCTCAGTTCTGAAACCCAACCTTTTCTTCTCGCAGATTTCACCTCCATAAGAATATTTTACCTTGAATAGTTTTGTGGCTTACCACATGCCATTTTTTAAAATGGGGAGACAGTTTGTCAGTCTTCTTTTTCTTTTGTTTTTTGACAAAGGACAAAATCCTTTCAGGGGTGAGGTTAGACTAATACCAAGTAGATGTTATGGTATATTTGAATCATGTAAACGTGTAAAAAATGGTCCATGGAATCAACGGGGCTAAAAATAAATTGATGCTCTAATGGTTTTAATATCTGTGTTTTTAAACGCCTGTTAACCGCTATTGAGTACATGTGTCAGTATTATATGAAATGAATAAAACCTTTCAAAAGAACATAGAAATCTCTGCATTATGTTTGAGCCTTACAGAAGAGAGATTCAACTTAAATTCAGCATCAGGTGAGGATTCACAGTAGAATGCACATTCTTTATTGTGCACACAATTGTAATTAAAATAACACCGAAGGACTGTACGCATTGTTGATAACATCACTGTGAATTAATTTCCCAAGAAACCTTAAAGCTACAGGAAAGCACGAATTAGTAACTACTGGTGTTAATTGTGTTGGCTCCAAGAAATGTCGTCAATCACTGGTAATTGCTTTCCTATTATCTTTAAACTTAAATGTTATCATCTTTATTTCCGGCTTCAGACAAACAGCTATGAACATTGCAGACTGATTTTGAAAGAAAAAGCTCCAAATATGGAATATTGTTCTTCCTCAGGCACCGCCTGTGTTGTGTGAGTGACAAGTGATTAATGAGCTGGTTAGAGTTAAGAGAATAGCATTTACTCACCTCTGTGTGTATAGTATTGAACAATGCAATGACATTACAGGAGAAACCTGTACATTTGGCTGGATTTTTTACCACTGAAATTCCAAGCAGGTAAGAAGAAAAAGGATTTTCGTATGCTGCACATTTCCGCCAGAAAGTAAACTGGGCTTGTAAACAAGACGTAGTGCCGGATATACTGACTTCATTTACGCCTACTTTATTTATTACGGAGTTATTTATTATTGGAGCTCAATCAATATGTGAGTTTTTGCCACATTGATTGTGAATTGGCAGTGATACTTTTTTTCTGGTTGCCTACACACGTTTTACTGTTAAAACTGCAGCTTTGGGCTGAAACGTAACGTGAAATAACTGTTAAACGTTAAAAAAAACCCAACAACCTCTTACTCCCTCTGCCTCACGTACACACACACACACACACACACACACACACACACACACAGAAATACAGACCTTGATTTACCTTTCATTGCATTGTTGTGTTGAATAGATTTGATAAATGACACATACAGTGTAAGCTGGACTTATCTCAGATGTACTTATACTCAGCGTTCAGCACAAACAAACTTTCTGTTTAGATACAATCCAGACTGTAAGTATTTGGACAGTTACAAATTTGTTTGCTCTGTTTGACTCTGTGCTTTAGCACATTCAGTTCACTTCTTTACTTCTCATATTGACAAATGCTTCACTCATAGAGACTGAGGACAATCTCACAGGTTTTGTTGTTAAAACTGGGTGGAAACAATTAGAGAGTTAAAAAAAAACCCTGCATTGCAGAACCAATCCAAAGTCTTTAGGGCGTAGGTTTGTTAGCGGCCGTTCTAACCGCCGTTCAAGCAACTACTGTGCATTTAGAAATCCCCAGACTTCGGTAGGCGGAGTCTGATTGTCTGGTATCGCGAGACGAATTCACAGACAACTCCGCTTCAATCTAACAAACTAACACCACTCAGCTGCCCAAGACACATTTAGTTGCCAAGTGTCCAATTACTTTTGAACCCTTGCAATTTGGGCAAAGGTTGATGTTGACCTACTCAAATTACAGCCGAGACACGGCACTTTAATACTTTGTAGTGTCCATTATTTTACTTCAAATTAAATGTGCTGAAGCGGAAAGTCTGAAGAACCAAAAATTTGTAACTGTCCAAATATTTGGACACATACTGTCTGGACTGTAGATGTTGTGCTGACATGGCGAAGCTACTCTGCTGTATTTTCAGTTTGGCTTATTAAAAGCTCATCAGCCTGAAATTTAATGTACAAGAAACTTCTGTTACCTACAAAGTGTACATAATGGTGCATGTGTTGCCAAAGCAGTCACATTGCACAATTAGCAATGTTCTAATTGCTCTTATTGCAGTAAAATAGCTGGAATTGGGAAAAATTGCAAGCAAAGGAAAATAATGCGATTTTTAAAAAACTACTACCAATAAGAGTCATATGTAATCACTAGCTTTGATAAAAAGCATACTGCATATCACAGAAGCAACTATATATCAGTGCTAATTTTTAAATTTATTTTCTGAACATGAGAACCATGAGCTCAAAGAAAAGAAAAGAAAATAATGTACTTGAGTTCCATTCATAAGCCTTTATTAAATAAACCTTCACCTCAAGATTAGCACCAAATAAAATCGTTCAAAAATGCCATTAAAATAAACCCATTAACATAAAAATAGTTTCATTTCCAAAGTGCCCATTTTTATGTTTGAGGTAGATTATGTCCACGTTTGCTGTCTGAACAATGCATCAACTTGTATCCTTCTGACTAACTGAATACAAACCTCATTTGGGAACATTTGGGAATTGTGAGATTTGTCCGTCTTCCGCCTGGATGTGCGCTGCAATGATGTAAGTTACCACAACACAAAATGCGACAATTGGTCCAAATCACAAGTGGTCTGTTGATTTGGCCATTTCATGCGGAAGAGTTGCGGTAATTTAGCAAAATTGCAAGCTCTCGCAAATATTGCTGAGATTTGCGTGAAAAGCTTTAAAATAGGGAGTACTCATGAGTTCTTTAACTTGGCCACGTCACATCAAATAAATATGGTTCTCCTAACATCCACTTCAACTTGTCCAAGTAGCAGAGCACAGAAACCTGATGGAAATGCTACAGTATGACTATACTACAGCTCTCAGTCACTGACAACAGTACAATGATTCAGCAACAAATGATTGCAAGAACATGACTAGCGCCTACTTTTGAAGTACAGTGTCAAATACACTATGTACTGCATATATGCTCTCCATATAGGTCGTGTGTGGTATTTCCTGCCCTCATGTCCCAATTTCTCATTCCTATTATCCGTGAAAGCCATCAAATTTGACACGTAGACGAGAAACACAACCCAGGAGAGCAAGTGCTGTCATATTAAGTATTACAGTAAGATGAGGTTAATGTAGGTTTAAATATAGAACCATTTCATGACAGCACAGGATGCTGCGGAAACATGGAATCTAAACATGGGGAAGTACTGTACTGTAAGCGTGCAACTGCCCGTGATGGATGTCGATGCTGAGCGGCAGGATTGCCTCTGTTGTGAAGCAGATGATGAAGGAGATGAAACTTAGGGCTCAGACTGAGAGAGTTGCAAACAAAATTAGGTTTGGTTAGGTCTGAGGCTGTGGACATCTATCTTTTCACTCCATGACACACACACGCACACACACACACACACACACACACACACACACACTATCTGTGTTGTGTTGCATTAAAGCTGCCTTTCTCTAAAACTCTTTTCTGATTTGGCTAATCTCCCAGTGGATCCTCTCAGGGGCTGTGGCCTTCCACTGAGCCTCACTCCTTTTGTGTGTGTGGGTGTGTGTGTGTGTGTGTGTGTGTGTTTCATGGCCTGGGCTCTTTCTGAGCTTCAACGCATCGTTAGTGCATGTCATTAAAAGATTACCGAGAATAAACCCACATAAAGATTCTCACACATACACACACACACACAAGAGGCGAGAGAGAGGAAGTGAGCGTGGAACAGACTGCCATAATTACAGAGAGACAAATGTGTAAAAGGGTTTTGACATCAGAATATGGCAGCTTCCATTTTGGGGTGATTCTTGTTAACTGTTCGCAAGGTGTTTCTCAAGCTGCGCCTGAATCCGATTGCAAGTCAAGCATGTGAGGCTTGTTGAAATTCTTCCACAAAACCGGTAATACCGAGCCGCTCTCGCTCTCACGTAGTTACACGAAACATTAAACACCGGTGCTGAAGCAAGGAATCAGGTGTAGCTCTAACTGTCTCCTCATATCTGTCTGGCAGCTCTGATCTTCAACTCTATTGCAAAGCATTAATCTCGTCATCTGTGACTACGCTCCAGATATCCAGACGATGCTGAGATTAGTCAATATGCTCTCTCTGGTTAGCGGCGGCAATAAAGTGGTCGCTGCTAACAGATGCCAGAGCAGGTGCTACGGCAGGCTGAACGATGAGATAGACTACCCTACATGATGATTACATCACCAGGGCGATGATTAAGGGAGATGACACACCGAGGGTTAAATGACATGCACACACAAGCGTAACCATGCCTGTATGTTTCTTAACTGCAATAATAACCAGCTTACTGAGATTGTTTCTTTTTTTCCAACAGGCCATACAGTAGACTGAGCACCTGAGACACCCCTTGATTAATATTGGAGAGCTCCTCTTTTTAAAAATAGGTACACCAAAACGAGGCAGAAGAAGGATAAAAACTTCAACTTGTCTGACAAATGTGAAGGTTATGGGGTTTCCCTCAGGCAGGTGATTAACAGATGTAAGTGCTGCCTTTCTTTTGACATTAGTGGGGTGATCTGTATTTCAGGCATAGACTGTATAAAATATAATGGATGTAGCCACCGTGACGTCACCCATCGGTTTGTGGACACCATGGATGTATTATAAGAGCTGGATACCAGACCAAAAATGGTGCCCATTCAATCCAAAGAGAATTGCTCGGCTGACGCATACGCCAAAAAAAGTTTCTAGCTTCTGGGTTTGCTTCTGCATTGTGCGGCCCACTGACTATACGCAGTAGTGTTTCTCCCGCTGGCCCCACCCACAAGTTCCCGCTCGGCCCATAGACTTTACATTGTGATGATGTCACAGATTTTTTAATCACTTTTCTCGGCTTAAGGAAAGTTTTACAAATATAAAACCTCCATGGATCAAAAATTCATAATAGAAGGGGTCATAATTGTTTGCAGTTGGAGGTGTCCTGTCAACAGTTTTACAGACGTCTCTTTTACGATGGTGGTCTATGGAGAAAATGCTTTTTGAGCCTCAAGGGGGATTTCTCGCTGCAATACCACAAGTGACCACTGGGAAAAATTGGCCGCAAGGCTGAGTGGCGGAGCCCTATCCAGCCCTATCTGGACTCGTGTTTTGAATCCTGGAGTTTAGCATTTTGACCGTCGCCATCTTGGTTTTTTGGAGCCAGAAGTGATGAGAAGTGACCATATGTGGTCGAGAGGGTGGCCCTAACGCTAGCTGCTAGCGTGGTTAGCACGGTACATTTACAGTCTGTGGTTAACTACGATAATGCTAATGCTAATGATAAATTTAGCTAGCGAAAAACGGGCCTAAAACCATTAAAACAAAATGTACTTACTGAGAATCTGACTCCTTAGAGGGTCTTTTAGTACAATCAAATGCTGATCAAGACTTTGTTTAGGCAACTAAAATGTTACTATTAACTTTCATGAACTGAAAACACACTGAAATAGCAACAGCTATAGCTACGCCTATAATCTGGGGTTACGCCATAGTTACGTTACCTAACCAACATTTTCGCCGTGGTAGTGTCAATCACAACGTAGCCACGCCCTAAAGCAAGCCCTTCTTTATCGTCAAATTTAAATTAAGTGGGACCATATTTTACAAAATGAACATCATGCTGTATTGAAGAAAACTTGAAACTAGCGATTGAGACCATAAATTCATCAGGAAAGTGTTTACCGAGGTAATAAATCAAGTGAGAAGAAGGGTCATTTTCTCATAGACTTCCATACATTTGGACTTCTTTTTGGAGCCAGTGGAGTCGCCCCCTGATGGCCATTAAAGAGAATGCAGGTTCAAGGCACTTCTGCATTGGCTTCACTTTTCAGACCTGGAGTTACCTGCTTGATTTCAGGTGAGGAAATAATCACATAAAGAAATCATGCAAGATATATAAATTAAACAATAATTTCTGAAATAGTTAACAAATAATTAAAACTTAACTTATTATGAAATTTTATTTCATCATTCCTATTTTCATAATGACAGTTTTATTGTATATATTTTAATTTTTTTTTTTAATTTCATAATGGCATCTTCCCAATAGCACTTTCATTTTATGTCAAATTTTATTTCATAATGTCACTTTTCATGACAGTGGAAACCTTTCGGCCAATCACACGCCCCCTGCCTCTTAAAGCAAGCAAGCTCAACAACTGCTACCACATTTAGCCAGTTAGCTCCTGTTAGCTAGAGAAACAGCAAAGCTATTTTAACTCCACTATCTATCTCTTCTGGGTTGTTTGAAAAAGCTTGGCCTCCTGCACCTTCCATACTTCCCTGTCAACCCACAGCTCCAGCCACTCCAACCCCACCCTAACTTGAGCTCCTGGCTGCTCAAGATGATAAGACCTGATTTTCCTTTTTCTCTGACTTATATTCACTGGACTTATGTATTTCATAAATTGGTCTTACTGAATCAATATTGGACTTAATCCTATAATCCTACCGTTGAACTTTGTCATGGTGGACATTTTGACTTGTCAAACACAGGTAAACCTACTGTGATAATATTAACAGTGGCTGCATTTCACGTAGGTGAGCCGGTGCCAACAGCCCTGTACTGTGCATGCTACAGTAGCTCACTGACATGGTTAACTGGCACTCTGAATAAAACAGATCTATCATTATTGTTATTATTTACACCTGTGCTTTACCTGGTATGACATGACTCAGAGAGAAAGGTCCATTATTAAAACCTTTTACATTTTTTGTTTTTCTAATTGGCATTTTCCTACCTATAGCTCCTTTAACACTGCACTGGAGGGGTGGATATCTCTTTAGATTTCTATTTAAATGGCTTTTTCTCGTGTGCCAGAGGTATGATGGAGATTTTCCTTGTCTTCAAAAAGGCAGGGTGTTTTTGCTGGTGTGGGACCCTAAAGCTCAAAGAGAAAAATAACTTTCACTTAACAAATTATGTTATAATTAAAAATAATGATATTATTAATGAATATTTAATTATTTAATTATTATAGTTATAATAATTAGAATTATTAATATTCAGCATAATTAGGAGTCAATTAAAAGGACAGGCATGTAATTTAGTAATTACAAATATGTCCATAACGTGACATGGCTGACGAGTATGAATATTAAGCCCAATGATTTATTTCAAAAGTGATGATGCATCATTTTCCAACAGTGCTGCAGTCTACAATATACAACACAGCGGCAGTTGACACAGAAGAGAAAATGAACAGCTGCGTGTCTTAATTGTCCCCTCGCGCAACGTGAATCAAGCAGTCTTCCTCAAACTGTAATGATGCTCCACTCTGCTTTTCTGCTGTGTCTAAGATAACTCGGAAAGAAATCAAGCATGTAAGTATCAGAGTTGATATTTAGTCATTGTTTGAGCCCGCTATCATGGCTGACCTTGGCTACACATTGTTGGCAAGGTCATGGTACGGTATATATATATATATATATAAGAAATAGTATAAAAGAGCCACTAATAGTGGTTAGATTTACATGCACAGAGATCTTTCTGGATTTGTCATTTAAAGATCCCCTCTAGACATGTTTTAAGATGTATATAAAACATTCTACTTTGAATAATAATTTGTGCATGATAAGGTTTTTCCACAAAAAAGTTCAATTATCTTATTAAAATCCTAAAAATGTCATGTACTTCTTCTGTCTCATTAAAAATTCCAGAATCTGTAAATATGCAAACATTCAGAACATTTCTGTTGGACACAAGATGTTTCCTACTTCACTGAAAAGTCCATTCTCAGTTGTGCACTGGAGGTGCGAAGATTTGCTTTCAAACTATTTATGACGTAACAAATAATGCTTGTAGGTCCACCCCTTAAAATTGGATTTTCAATGAGCACAGAGAAACTTTCCACCTTCAGCAGATGAATGTGAAAACATCCTTCTAGTGTCAAACTCTGCACGTACATCATTCTGCACAGTGAAGCTCAAACTGTAGGAACAAGAAGAAAAACATATTTTTGAGTGGAGGGGGACTTTAAGTAATCCAGTTTTGGTTTGACACAAATCATCATAACTGAAATAGAATTACTTTAGTTAATACCTCAATTAGGAGAAACAAGATGCCTACTGTAACTGCATTTTAATAAACAGCTTTGTTAAATGCTTGTAATCACTTCTAAATTGGCCTTTGGTGCATTTTAAAATCAGCTAATTTTAGGTAAGAGGCTGAGCAGTTCAAACACGTCTGGTTGATTTTGGGATGTCTAATAAAAAATACCTGGTGAAAATGTATGCTTTAAAAACATTATTTCATTGTTACCATAACAAGTTGCTATGCTAAAGCATGCTTGGCAAAGACAGAAATGTTAACTAGTAGCTGCACTTGTATGCTAACAAGATGCGTCTGCAGCCACGCTCGCTGCGCCCCAGCTAAATGCTCATATCAGCATGCTAACATGCTAAAAATGATAATGCTAGCATGTTGATAGCAGGTATAATGTTTATCATGTTCACTGTGTTGGTTTTGAGTATGGTTCAAACAAACAAAAACATAATTCCTGTACAATTTTCCATATTCATTGTAATTCAATACACCATCCAGTTTGTGTGTTATGCAGGCGCGCAGCCATAACCCTTCTCTCGTCTGATTCCTCTGATCCTGACACCTAGATAAAGACATGAAAGGATGCCGAGGAAAAAGAGAGAGAAGTGGAAAGACAAAAATAATGGAGGGGGGAGTCCTGTGATGCTAGTGGGAAGTGATGGCCTAAAAGTAATATGGCTTCTGTCGTCAGACTTGGAGAAACAGCGCAGATCTGAGCAGGTTACAAATAAACTCAACAGATCAGCGTGACATATAATTCAGCTGAGAGAGGACGTGTGTGTGTGTGTGTGTGTGTGTCTTTGTGTGTGCAAGGTGGATAGCATGCGAGAAAAAAAGAGTGTGTGTGGGACTGATAAGCGGCACAGGCCCAAGGGGTTCTTCACATGGCAGTCTCAACCTGTCACTTTCCTCAAACACACTTCCTGATATCCACACACACGCACACAAAGGCAGATAACCCCGACCCTGACTGTGTCATTCATGTCAATGGAAGGAGGTGTCTGCTCCCCTTTCTATTCCCTATGAGTCGCTCCTCAATGAGCGCCAACCACAATGATTAAGGTTGTGCTGATGACTCACACAGATAAGATGAGCTCTCATCTATAGTTGCGGCATAATATATGTGTGTGTGTGTGTGAGAGTGTTTTTTTTTTTTTTTTGCTTGTGGTTTTCATTTCCATGACATCCTGTTGACACATTCTGTCCACAGAGACACAAACATAACCTCGCAAAGCCAACCCACACACTTCATTAATTGTGGGCAGGCAAGGCTCAGGAGGCATTTCCCGGGGACAGGCAAGTGTCACCCGTGCCGTACAATAGATGACTGACAAGTGCTCTACTTCACTGAGACATCAGTATGAACCCTGCCTACACCTGACGAATGCACTTCTCACTAGGATGTTATTAGTCTTTGCTTCCAACCTTCAAACTTGAGAAACGTGGTGACAGTTTTGTAAATCTCTCCCAAATTATCCACCAAAATTGTTTCCGAATTATTTTGAGAAGTATGCCGTGCAGCTGGAGAATCAGCTGTTTAAATCCAGTATTTGAACGACAAGATTTAGTGGTGCCAAGAGGTGAAGAGAAGTCAGATGTCAGGTGGTGGTTTGGTTTAATCCTTTCTTAACTAATATCTTGCAGAAACACTGAGCTCATGACATTGATCCTGACACAAACAAGGGCAAACAATGGACTACTGTTCCACTCTGTAAAACCTGTATTTATCCATCTCCTATGTGTGGCCTCATTTTCATTTAGTCAGGGGTGTCCAAACTTTAATACCGGTGATTTGACCACTGAAATCAGGTCTATTGCCCAGAGCTCACGGACAATAGCCTTTTAAATTTAAATAGATAGGCAATAGACCTTTAAATTTAAATTGGAAAGGTATCTCAATGAGTGAATTACAGGCAATTTGCAGTGTATGCTTGGTACTGCTATACCAATAAGACATTTCATTATTGTCACCATTCACTCCAGCTATAGCTACAAAATTGATGGCAATGCTGGCTCAACAGGTGACCATTCTTCACACTCCTAAACAGACCGACCCTGCTGCTGTTAGACGAGTGAGCTGCCATCAAAATGAACAGCAGCTGGTAAGCAGCGGAAGGCAAAGCAACATTTGCACATTATGGGCCCTATTTTTATGGGCCCAGCGCTTGGTATTTTCCTTGATATTTGGATTGCCTGTCTGTGTGGTAACTTAGTGCTGAGCACAAAGGGCACAAGTGGGAGGTGAGGCGCGGTAAGATGGGAGGTTCATTCGAATGAGGCAGCGCAAAGCAAGTTGTTGGTATTTTGGCAAAGATTGGGGGTCCTAGATGATGTGCTGAAATTAGACGGCTCAGAACCATGTCTGCTTCAGGCTCAATGTCACTTCACTGGCATCTTACTTGGAGCAAATTCACAGAAATATCAGAAAAATGTACATAAACTGTCTAATAAACACTAATTTACAATATGAAATACAGTAGAATTAAAATTGAAATAGCAGCGGATTGATGCAAACACATAAACAGCTTCATCCACATTGTTAATATATTTCTATCCCTGTTTTAACATAACTGTTAAAAACCCACATCTGCCTTTGACCACAGCGTTGTGGTGATGTGTGTTCACACTGTGACGCTGTGCACCTTCCAGGCAACAACACGGTTTCCTGAAGAAGTGCTCATGTTGTCATGTTGTTGTCATGCTTCACTGTGATTGGCACGGCTGTTTCAGAGCTATGAAACCAGTGATGTGACTGGCTGAGAGTATTTATTGATCACCACACCTATATTCCACTTCACTCAGCCCTTTTGCACTTTGCATTGCTGAACATACATACAGTCAAAATAGCAGGTGTGCTTGGAGACACTCATACAGTCTGTCACAAAGTAACACAGTGCTTTATTGAGCTATAAGCCATTAGCTTTGCTATCAGTATTTCTTTTTTATTGTAAAGGCTATTGTTTTATTGTAAAAAAAATAAATAAAAATCTTGCACCATGTGTCACTGATAGCTTGATTATTTGTGACATTACTGAGAAAAGTTCATATTTTACTCAAACTAGAAATTAATTCAATAACTGAATTTTCCAAGTAAGGTGAAGCAGTTTAAAATTCTATCTAAGTTTTGAAATAACTCAAGGGCCATAAATCAAGGGTTTCAATAAGGGTGTCTGGCCACAGATGGCCTACAGGTCATAGTTTGGTTGCTTTCTCAGATTGAGTCTGGCAGACAGGCGCCTGTATGCCTCAGTATAGCTCAGCAGTACACTGCTGAATTCCCTACTGGGTGTTGGTTTGCAGTGTCAGCTTATGGAGTAAATTATGATGTTACCACCATGGTAGGCTTCATAGAGGAGGGTTACTGGTCATGCTGTGAACCATAGGTGGGAAAGGTAGTTTTCTGCTTCTTTTCGGGGTTCTTCTTAACTTTTGAATCTATTAATATATACAATATCTGTCCCATGACTCATTGTCTTTGCAAATTTGCAATTCATTCTTTCACTTTGCATGTAAGCAGAGTGTTTTGAGTTTAAAAATAAAGTACAAGTGTAGCACCAGTTTTACATTTTGAAACTCAGAAACAACTGAGACCAATGAATCATGAAATACTATTTCAGAAAATCTGCTGTATGCCCTGAAATCAGGCAAATAAGGAGGAAAACGTCTGAGCTCTTTGAATTGCAAGGAGGGCGGAGAAGCAGAATATTGCAGGAAATTACTATTCTAATATTGGTAATTGGCAATATTCAAATCTGCTGCTAATCAGTCTGTGGAGGGAGAGAGACAAAAAAAAAAAAAAAAAATCCCCAGTCTGGGATGAGATTTAGAGAGACAGAGGGGAGGGGTATCAGCATTGTGATGAATATTCAGTTGTTGACATTTAGTGTGGAGCACTGAGGATGTGAGGGTGGGATGATGCCAAGTTAGAGTAAGAGCTTTACAGAACATGGAAGAGATAGGGGGATGAGAAGCAGAGATTAGGGGGGGAACAACGATTGAGAGATCTCTCTCTCTCACTCTCTCATTCTCTCACACACACACACACACACACACACACACACAGCAGACACAGGGGAGTTTGCTTCGGTCGATTTTGAGAATGGAGACCCGTGAGTGTCGCCGCTGTAATTAATGAGACTTGTTGTTGATGATTGTTATTGTCAGTTCAGTTTTTGTAGGCAGCTTAGTGACAGTCTAGAAACTAGATCTAGGTCACACTGCTATAGTCTACTCATTAAACCTATTCAGCTCCCATGCTGCGCCATCAGCTGTTTATTCAGCTATTGAGATAGTGCGGATGTTTTCTTCTCTCGTCTTCAGACGCTTCCCTTCACCAAGACTGAAAGACCCAAGTGTTAAATTTGGAGAGGGATAAAGGGAGAGAGGTAATAGACAGAGAGACAGAGAGTGAAAGTGAGAGAGAGAAAAGAAAGGGAGGAAGTGGGGACTCTGTCTTTGTGCTGTTGTTTACAGACACTGTTTATTAAGTTAATGACCTATTTTGCATAATTACAGTCACATACATTTTGTGCTGAAGCCAAAGCTCAGGAGAGTTTCTGCTCTAAAGATAGTCTCGACCAAAGAACGTCTCTGTGTTTGTCACTGAGAGAACAAACAAGTTCTATGGAGGGAAATAAGTCATGACACAGGCCGATGCGCACAGTTAAGGCTAATTTATCTGTCCGTGTTTGGCGGTTATGACGTAGCAACGAAGCCAAACTCTATATGTGATAACAAAACATGCACCTCCTCGGAAAAGTAACGACGGTTACGGTTGAAATGATAAAAGCAAGATGAAGAAAGCCTGTATCATCTTACGCCTCTATACCTCTCTATAGCTCTGCATCACTCCATATTAGTAAAGTCACGCCTACCTTTGAGCGATCCAATCAAATCTGATTCAATTCCCCTTAGTAATTATACCCCACCCACATACCCCGCTGTACTCAGAAATACGCCACAGCACGAAAGCTAAAAACGCTTCCAACCGTTTCACCGTGAATTCAAGAGTTCACTCTGAACAAGAAAGTTGTACAGACACACACAAACACACAATCCACACACACCTTGTTGAATATATTGTACAGTTGCACCTATAAAAAAAAAGGGAGCATGCCAAATTGTACACACTCGAGTACCCCTCAATGAACACTCTCGCTGCTCTACATGCAGACTAATGAAAACATTCCACAACACTTTAGAGTCACTGCAGATAATGAAGTCTATTTGCATAATTAAAGGGGATGAATCAAAAGGTAATTTACAGTACCCTCTTGTCCCCTGCTAAAATGTAGATTGAAAAGGAGGGTGGGAAGGAGGGTGGGAGGTGTTGCATACACTTACATCCTCACCCTCGGGAGCCTTTTTGAAGTTGTGAGCAAGGTGGGGTTTTTAAATCAGGCATTAGAAGAAAATGAACCCTTGTATCTCACCGTGTCACACGTAATATCGATGGCATCACCCTAAGAGTGCTCAAACACACACACACACACACACACACACACACACACACACACACACACAGAGCATGCAAAACCCAGGCGAAGCAGGGGGCGCAATTCTTCAAACGCATGAACACAAGAACAGTCCACCATTTTTCCTTCAATCAATTTTTCCCACCTTCCCTACCTCTCCTTTCATTTCTCTCTCCATCCATCCATTTCTCCATCCATCCCCCCGCAAAGCCTCCAGTCAGCAGTCAGCTAGTAGAATTTCATTACAGCCTAGTGATGCAGCACTTGAAAGGAGGGAGAGCTGCACGTGTGTGTAGCTGCGGGAGTGTGTGCACGTGCAATACGGTGTAAGTGGGAGATTTGTTTTGCTTTGTGCAGGGAATCTCATCATCAGGCACACAACAGTGATGTCCTTAGCCAATATTTATCCTGCAGTGTGTGCAAACTTTTTTCTTAATCTGGAATGTGCTGTAAGCAACTTGGGTTTGGCTCAAAAGTGAGATGTCTTGCAAAGGTGTTTGCTTGTATGTGTTTGTTAGCAGCAGCAGCAGTAGGCACATCTCCATCCAGATGTTTTCCAAATGCAAATTTTGAGTAAATTTCAACCAGAAAAAATTGCAAATCAATGTGTCTGACCATGAGGGCGCATCAAGAATGCATTACCAATTTTCTGTAACTCTGCTGCATTTCACCAAATGTGCCGTTTACGTCCACTGCATTAATTTTTCCGCTCTATGTGCTTAACATGTGGTGTTTCTGTTCAACACAATTTTTGTGGTTTTAGTTTTTGCACCTGTCTTATAGAGCAGAAATGGAATCTGGCGGCAGTATGGTGAAGCAGCGTCCATGTCGGAAATAAAATAGAATAAAATAAAATACAAAGAACAAGGTGACCAGCTCCTGCATGTCATGTAATTTGTGTTTTTTTTCATATGTATTTACTGATAAAACAACATCTCCACCAGAGCCAAATGTAAAAATGGCATTTTTTGGGCAATATATTGGCCTTTTTCCTGCCATTTTTCCTGCCAACGTATTATTATATCATCGTATGAACTGATTAAGTAAGATTAAATATTATTTCTTTCAGATTACAAATTGTGATTTCCCCTCAAGAAAAGTCTAGTTTGGCTACATATTTATCCCTCATAGTACAGATGGAGTTCTTTTTGAAATCTTTGTGGTAGCTGTCTCTCTCTCTTCAAATAACAAGACTCAGAAGTCATCTACAAAGGTGTGAAAATTGAAATCAATACATCTCCTACTCTATCCTTTAAAGCACACCAGTGTTAATTGGCCAGATGTTAACTGTGAGTCAGACAACATCTCCCTCCTACTGCCTCAGACTGCGTAAGTGACACAAACAGCCAATGAGGTAGACGCATGCTTCCTGAAAATATCAATTTAAGGATAGCACTCCGATATGTAACTCGCAGAGGAGAAGTCATTAACGTTTCGGTAATTGCGGACAGCTGCAGACAGCAAGCTTTGAGAATACAAAACGGCACAGACGACGGCAACAGAATCAAACCACATCAACCGGAAGGCATTTATCTTATAAGGTGGAAGAAAGCAGAGTTTCATCTCCAGTGGAGTTCCCTTCTATTCAATTAGATTGTTCCTGCATTTCCACTGGTAAATAATTCACAGGCAGAGCCATCAGCAGACAGGCATGGGTGTATAAATGTTTTAGTGTGTGCGTGGGGAGGGCAGTGAGTGACGTTTGAGATGGTGGTGTGGGGTCTGACGATGGAAATAGTTTTTAGTTGTGTTTCCTGTGCTTTCAAACATTTCCTGCTCTGTCTGTCCCCCTGTCTGTCTCTCTCTCTCTCCTACTCTCCCTCTGATGGACTAGATGAGGTGGATGAGGTTCTCTTTCCATGTTTTCCTGAATGTAAATGGAAGAAGTCAGCTTCAATGCATGTCAACTAAAAAGAGCAGAAAACAGGCGGTCGAAAATAGCTGCAACGTGGGTTGGACATCTGTGAGACGTGAAAAGACCTGCAAGACACCCAGCATTCCTGCGCCGTTTTCTTTGCATTTTCACTCACCATATGCGAGAGGCAGATTTGTTGTGTGCGTGTGTAACGACTCGCTGGTTAGCAAATGAATGTACTGACAAGCTGGGAATAACTGTAAAACAGAAAGAGATGCTCTTGCTTTGTGTGAGGATTAGTTTGCCTTAATCAGATATTTCTGATGAAGAGATGAGAGAAATAGAAAGACAAGAAAAGACTGGCATTCTGTAGCCTTTCATTAAACATACTGTACAGCCTTTTTCATGTACATACAGTATTTAACACTTTTTTCTTTATCTTTTGTCTTTATCTGACATTTTATTAAGTTTTGATTCATTTTGTGCAGTCAGATTAGTTGTGTGAACGCCAGTTCAACATTTAATCAAATTATTGGGGAAACAATTCGACAAAAAGACAAAAAAACAAAAACGAACTGAAAATTAAACCACAACATGTTTGATAACTAATTAATTGTTTAAGCAGCAAGCAAAACATATGTCTTCAAATCCTCAATTCCCAGAAGCTATCGATAGCACGGGAGGAGGGTGTAGTTAGGTAGCATACGCCTACAGCTTGGTGAATCAGGCTGCCGAGTGGCATCGTGCTGAGTGGATTGCAGAAGGGCGTATTCCCCGCATTTTTTCTCTGATCATGAATGTAACCAGCAATTTTTCTCATCAAGCTACCATGGCAGATTTTAAAGAGCAAAGAGTTTGTGTGAAATTTAGTTTTTTTGCTCAGTGAAACTGCTGCTGAAGCAGTGACAGTGCTTGAACAAGCTTTTTTTGATCAAAAACAATGTGGCTGTTGTTTTGCAACCCCTATAGTCACCAGGTTTCGCTCCCTGTGACTTCTTTTCTTTTTTGTTCCCCAAAACTAAAATTGGGAAATTAAAGGAAGAAGATTTACCACCATGGAAGAAATCCAGGAAAAATTAGCTCTGAACACAGGTGATAAAAGATGACCACAGGAAATATTTCCAGGAATGAGATAAGTGCTGGGACGAGTGTATCACACCTCAAGGAGAGTACTTTGAAGGGGATTAGAAAAGTACTTCTGAAAGATTTATAATGACAGTTTTTATAACAAATCTGACAAATTTTGGATCAAATCTTATCTATATATAATTGTAAATTGAATACTTTTGGGTTTGAGACTGTTGATCAGACAAAACAATGAACCTGAAGAGGGATCAGATGGACATTTTTGACAATTTCTGACATTTCAATCATTAATTAATTAAGAAAAACAAGTCAAAGATTAATCAACAAAGAAAATGATCATTAGTTGCAGACAGATCAAATCATGTCCAAGTAGATGAAAGTCTTTCATGATCAACGCCTTACGCTTCAGTCAAGCAGCACAAAACACAGAGGACTACGAGATACTGAGAAGTTGAAACTGTGAAGCAAAGATGGCTGACCGAATGCTGCTCTACTTGTGAGGCCAGAAGGCAGACCAATCCAAACCGGGGTTTGGCTGTAAACGGGGTCTGATTCACGCATTAACAGGAACAACATTAGCTGACACCATTCTTGTCTGCTCAGCTGTAGTCATAGGAATCTCACAAGGGGAAGTTTTCTTAAGTTTGCAAGGAGAGAGAGATTAGTTTGGCCATGTTAGAAATGTTTGTCTACATTTATTTGTATGATTCATCACCTTATTGTTTCCTCTTGGTCTGTTTATAAATGTAGAGCATTAAAAAACTACAACCTGCTAATCTTCTGATCACAGTACTCTTTAGCTTTATTTACACTTCTGTGTTGAGGGGTTAGGGTGTACCTCCAGTCACTATGGGCATTAGCTCCATATAGCATGGGCTGCTTGTGTTTCCTCCTACAAGTTTCTGCCGTTAGAGATTGTTGATAGTGAAGGAGAAAAAAAAGGCTCAGTTATCTACTCCTTTCAATAACTCACATCGAGCAAAGCATTTTCCACTGCACACCCTCTGCTCACCGTGACCCAGCTTTCTATCACTAAACAACGTAAATACTGAAGACAAACCTTCCTACCTTTGTTCATATCACAAAGTAAATACAGTGGGGAATATAATTAAAACATGATACGGCCTGATCATGTATGATACATCCATCAACGTCCACGGGAGAAATCCAACACTGAACTACAGTATAAATAGTTAATGGACTGCACTTACCTGTGTATAGTGCTTTACAATTTGCCTCTCGCGGTGAAGCTGCCCTGCAAGATGCATCAGGAGCAACTTCAGGTTTATTATCTTGCTCAAGGACACATCGGCATATGGACAGGAGGAGCCGGAGATTAAACCGCCAACCCTGTGATTAGTGGATGACTTACTCTACCTCCTGAGCCATAAACCTGAAACAAAGTCAGAAGCTGCAGCATGATGTTGATGGAATGAAAAAGGCAAAACTCAACTGCAAGGGCAGTGTAGCACCCGGACAGTCTACAGCATGCATGTACTAGAGTTATCTTGTCAATACATCCATGCATCTTGTAGTTCGTCTTTAAAAAAGGCAGCAGTAGCAAACATATTTTGATTTTATTTTGACTTAATGTAATTAAGCGAGACGAACGTGAAGTATATTGTGAACTTTCTGCGCCGTCACTCAGAGACTAATGTTAGCGGAGCAGAGCAGCAAACTCCAACAGTAACAAATAAGACCAGCTGACCAACACACACTGCAGCATTAAACAACTTAAACCAACTCTGAGGTGAAGAAAATAACTCGGTGCTCAGTCTGTTTCACCTCAAAAACCCTGCACCCGCTCAGTGTCTTGGACAGCAATGGCTTTCCCCGGAGCTAACGGTGCAGCAAAGAGGCTGCTCTCCACTGCTGGAGACATGACATTAATAACAACACAGTGGAGCACTCCGCCCAGGGGTGGATTTAGTGATTTGGGGCCCCAGGCAAACTCTGTCTTGCTTTATTTTCACCCTCCCTCTAACTGGGAATGTTAGTATTGGCAGTGGTAGAAGAAGTATTGACAGTGGTAGAAGAAGTACTCAAAACTTTTGTCTGAAGTAAAACTATTAATACCACACAGTAAAAGTCATCATTCAATTTTTTACTAAAAAGTGAAGAATGAAACAGATGTACTTGGGTTGAAGGTGGAGCTTTTAATTCTTATATAATGTTGGATAGTTTAATGAATAATATGAATCATTATTTCATTTGTTATACTAGTAAAATCTGAATTTGCAACATAACCAGTAACATTTATCTGTCAGGTAAATGTAGTGGTACAATGTTTTCCTCTGAAGTAGAAGTAGCAGTATACAGTTGCGTATTTTTTAAGTGCTTTGGGGACCTTTTGTAAGTTATTTTGGAGTACAATGAGTTAAAATAGTAACATAATTCAATATTTTTCATATATAACATCATAATAAACATATAGCTGGGGTCCCCAACTATAGCTTTTAGCTGGGGGCCCCAGGCAGTTGGCAGCCTTGCTTAATGCCGCCCCCCTCATTTTGTTATTCTCATACAGGCAGGAGACTGTAAGATGCTTTCAAATTAATCAATTAATTAATTTAAGGCAGTTAACTTTTTAAAATAAAAAGGCTGTGGACCATTTATCTTAACTGCCAGTTATGTTTCATAGTGTATTTCACTGGACTAAGGACACCAAGTGAATGGTTTGCCACACAGTATACTGGAGCAAGAGACTGAAAATAGTGCCCCCACCCTTTTTTTTTATTCATTCAATCGACAATCAATTCTGAATTGGAATTGAATTGTGACATTCCCAAAGATTTCCAGCCCTAATCAACAAGAAGATGAAGAAAGCCAAAGAGCACCAAAGGTAGGATGCAAAAATGTCAGAAAATAGGCTGTTGGGAAACAAAATTATATCATTTCAGATGCAATAAATAGAGTTATGCATCAACCTTTGTTTGACTAGTTTATTAGGCTACTGAACCCGTCCATTACACGCCGTGTCACCCACCACCACAAGTTAATTCTCAACCTGTGGGAAACACTGGTATACAATATATTAGATACCAAAATCCTCTTAAAATACAGGGAACACTTGTGTATGATCAGGAACTCTTGGTAACATCAGTGGTAGGAACACTTTGCCTTATGAATCTGAAATAGCTCAATATGTGCCAACATTAAATGTGAAGACAGCAACAAATTATGACTTTACTGAAATGGGACGAGAGATGTGATACATAGTTTACAGTGTTTGAATACTTCAACTAGAAATTACTGCAACATGTCAAAGCAGAACCTGTCATACTAGATAGGTAGAATAATGGATGGAAAGGTGTACAGCCTAAGTACTACATGCACATTACATGTGTGTATATTGCTGGTAAGAAAAAATGTTATTTTAGTTTTTATTGACTTTGCTCCCAACCATGATCAATTTCTGTGCTCTGCAGCCTGACTGACACCTGCCCAGTGCTCTGGTTGTCTGAGAAATGGCGATTTGTCTCAGCTGACAGGAGCTCAGTGCAGTAGAGAGAGAAAAAGAGAGAAAGGAAATAGAACAGGAGGTGAAAAGACAGAGGACAAAGAAGGAGTGACAAAAGGACTTCACTTCATATCAAACACAAAAATCACACGTTTACCCATAATTCATGCAAAGAGAGGCTGATCGAAAAAGTAGGAAGAAAATTGTCAGTCTGCAACCTAAAAAAATAAAAATAAATAAAAATCAGCATGTAGCAATAATGCATTGTCAATTCCATTCCCCGTCAAAGCAAATTCCTACATAACAAAGCAGCAGCAGACCCTCAGACAGGCAGATAGTAAAGCCACTCTGTGTATTGATGCAGTGTAATTACAACAGACAGTTAACGGGCTACAGTTTGATTAGTCAGAGGCATGAGATGAAGGCATGAACAACTGCAATTTGCCATTTTCTCCCCATGAATTCAACATCTTAATGCCAGCTATTAAAATAATAACACTTTAACAGGCTATGAAAAAAGATTTTAGTCCTTTTTAATTGCACTGTCATAAGTTATCATTATGACTACCTACCATAGCTTTTCCAGAATTAGAGGAGGTGTTTATAATGAATCCTCCGACCATTAATTGTGACAGATGGTTGATTGAATTTAGGGAGAGGGAGGAGGACAGGCAGTATGAGTTTAATTGTAATTTTTTTTCCAAGTAAAAAAAACAAAAAAACAAAAAAACAAGAGTTAATCATGAAGGATAGGTCTGTGAGTGTGTTAGTAACTGTCAGTGAATGTAGATCGAAGGCATTGATCGGAGCGGCTATCTCACCTCACTGCACGTCAGCTGCCTGTCAAATGGAGATGGAGGGTATCTGATACAGTGCTGAATGAATGAGAGAGCAGTTTAACGCACACACAGACACACACACACACACACACGCTCATATACATTCTCCCATGAACACTTGTTCAGTCAACACCCGTACTGCACGTGCCTACTTGACTAATTTCACTCAAGCCATCATCTCCCCCATGTAATTATTTTCTACAGAGAACACAGTGCTGTTTACCTCCTGTGTATTTGTATTATATGCTGTGGTACTGTATGTATGGGTGGTTGCTGCCTATATCTTTGTTCCATATTGCCCATGTCCTCATCTTGTTGACATCTCATTTTCACCCATCAGTTTTTCTCTCGCTGATTGAACACAGCTGTCAGACGCGCCGCTCAACACTTCACAAACATTTGTCCTTCATGTGTCGCCTCTGCGAGTGCAGCAACCTTGAGATGAATGTGTCCCCGTCTGCTGACAGCTCAAGAAGTTTCTGTCCTTCTTTTTTTTCGCTATCGCACAAACACACACATGCACATACGGGAACGGCGCAGACAAACTCTGCGCGTGTGCACACATACACACAAACTCACAAGCATCTGTCTGCCTTCTCCCTTCTCTCAACTTGTGATCTGTGCTAAAACCCTGGGGGAGATGGTACAGTAGGTGAGGTGTCAGCAGTGATCTGATAGCGCTGAGGTGGTCCAAAATGCATGATTCCTCTTAACCCTGATCCTCTCACTGCATCAATCTTGAAAATCCATCCCTGTGATGTCCCTGCAGCTATGGAGGATGAGCTTACAGTCCCAAGGCCAGGGACTTGGGACTGATTTTCTTTTTTTTTTTTTTAATTCAAAGTAATTTAGCAATTTGTGGCTTGCTGGCATAACTTTAAACTTTAAATACAAGAGTTGAACTAGAGGACCTTGTGGAAATAAGTTTTAAAAACTTCAATTAATTCTAATTATCATTCTTGCTGGGAAATTATTGGCCGGGTCGGCCAGAGCCTGCAGACATGGTCTGTTAGGCCCGAAGAATGCTTAGGATGTTCGAGTTGGGAACAGAGCCTGTCAGGTGAACTCTGAGATGTCACTGCCGTAAGTTTTAATGAAGAGGTAATCATGCGGAAATTAGAGATGAGCAATCATTGATTAATAACTACGTGTTTTACAAGGGGGTCAGGGATTGGTAAGGGTACAGTGGATCCCTCATATTAAGCGCTGCGATTGGTTCGGTAAAACCCAGCCGACCGAGTGTGCAATGACTGGAGTTAGATAAATGGGCTCATAACTTCCCTAAAGTTCCTTTTTTCTCCACCCCCCCAAACCCCTTTTCTTCATTTGTATGCAAAGTCCGATCCCTTAGGCTCCCTTTCCTTCTCTTTAATTTTCAGCCATCTTTTTTTAATCAATTTTCTTTTATCTCGGGGAAGTTATTTTAATACTCCTACATCTTATTTCATTCTCAGCAAGACTGTGTGGGGATATCAATTATTCAATGGAGAGGGAGCTGAGGAATATGTTAATATTGATTAAGCTTTCGCCACACCTAAGAAGATTACACTCTCTTATCACTATGCTAGAGTGCTGCATTAGCCGGGCAAATTAAAGGACACATAGATACACTGTGTTAGATATACAGTGATGTAAGAACATTTTGTGTGTCTTCCATGTTTGGATCAGAGATTAAGAGCCTATTTACACTACATTGGGAAGCAGTGAAAAGAAGACATGCCCTGCATTCATAATGACTCATACAATGCTTTGAAGCTTAACCCCTTAATTGCATCAAAGAAATAAACTTACAGATTAGCCTGGAGGCCAGAGGAAGTTAAATACATTGTACCAGATTAAATGAGGGTGTTAGAATCGAGGTGTCCAATCCCACAGTATGTCTAGAATCACCCTATCGTGTATTGTGTTGTTTTATCCCAACTATTGCGGTGTCAGTGTCCTAGCCGCTGTTTTATTGCCACAGGCTACAGCATTGGTTTTGGGCAGTGATACCGCAGATACTGTGGCATTTGTATCTCATTTCCCCAGAGCCCTTTAGGGCGGCCAAGAGCTGTATATCTGTCAGGGTACAAAGCAGCCAGTCAGAGGGCCAAGGGAAAAGGGAATGGAACAGAGGTGGGCGTTAAGGGGACAGGATGTCATTGTGTGTTCCAACAGGGCTTTGAGATATGCAAGTGTTTAAGACACAGCTGAAGGAGGCTTTAGGAGTCAAAGGGCTGCTTTATGAATACATGCGTTTCCACCCACACTGTCATACAATATGTGCCCATATTTTTGTGAACAGCACACATGCACACACACACACACACATGCCACATAACAAAATGAATGTAAATAAGTTTCCCCTTCAGTAACTCCCATCAATCCTTTTCCACTCACCCCCCCCCTTCATTCTGTGCTGACTTGCTCAGCCTCCAACATTTTATTTATTTAGCCAAACATGTGCTCTCTGTGCAGATTATGCTTTCATTTGTTCTCCTGCTCGTGACCGTGCACACGCTCATAAACGCACACACATACACCTACGTGGACACACACCTCATGCAAAGTGGATATTCCCTGCTGCAGTGTAGCCTTCCTCTTCCAGCGTGGCTCAGGCCATTAGTCTGCTTAGTCATTAAATGTGCATGTGTGCATTCATGTGTTTGCTGAATAAAGAAGCCCCTGTTTTTTTTTAATTTTTATTCTGTTATTAAATTAAATGCTGGAGATGTGTGCTACTTGATAAAAATTCAGGAGAAATGCAAGGGCTGTCGCTGAGACCATCAGCCTGCTGGCCGTGTTTCACCAGGCTGTCTGCAGACTGTGGTGCAGATGTTGTTTTGTTGTTTTCCACAAAAAAGAAACAAGGAGGAAAAGGAGAGAGAGGAGACGAGAGGGGAGGAGAAGGACATGAGAGAGACAGATAAGTAAAGATTGAGACAGGAGGAGGGAGAAGGGAGGAGAGCCCCCTGCTCTGCATTAATTCTCTGTTTGCCAGTCAGAGCATGCTCTTTCCTATGAGATTAGACTGATAAAATGCATGTGTGTACAAGCGCGTGCGTGTCCACACACACTCCTCCGTGTATATGCATGTGTCTGTGTGTTTTTAGGTGTGTGCACGTGCCTGTGTATGTACACTCACACCCTCCCCTGTGAGATTAGGCTGATTTGTCAGTGATGCAGGAGTTCATCCATGATTAATAGCCCAGCGTGCTGGAAACAATGTTATTCTGCATTAGCTACCTGTGGGACGCCCCGCACAACTGCATGTGTGTTTCGGGTGTATGTGCGTGAAACAGCATTAATATCAATCCCAACATCTTGTTCCAGACGCGTTGATGTTGTAAGCATGGTGATACACAAGTTGCACTATGTGTCAGTACAACAGTGTGTTGTGTACAACCTTTCAGTTGTATATTATTCATGAGTACCCCCATCCAGTTATGTGACTCTGACAGGCCTGACAAACCAAAACAGGAGAGCATCAAAGCTTTGCACAGGTGTGCTGATCACCTCTGACATCAGCAGGCATTTAAGTGATTTGGGATGTCAAGAGACAGGCGTCAGTGAATGTTTTTTATAGCACTGTTACCACATCAACAGGGGTCTTTCACTGTGTTGCAGCTGATTTGATTCCTGTTAAGGTCACTGCACCATTTTCTTCACTACATCACCAACTATAGGTTTGCTACCTGACCATACTCCTCTAGAATACTGCACAAAAAGGAAAAAATCACCCCAATAAACATTATAAGCTCTTAATAATATCCATTTTTAGATCTACACTGATCAATAAAGAGGATATGTGAAGGGAAGGGGAAACAGAGAAGTTTGAGTGGATTATACAAAAGTGGGTGAAACTGCCTCTTCATGACATTCAGTTTAAGGCTGCAACTAACAATTATTTTCATTACCGCCGATTATTTTCTCGATTAATCATTTAATATTTGTGAAATGTTAAAAAATAGTGAAAAAATTGCATTCACAATTTCTTAGAGCCCACGGTTATATCTTCAGTTTGAAGATATATTCAATTCACTGTAGCTGGAACCAGAAAATGTTTGGGAATTTTGCTCGAAAAATGACTGACACGAATATTTATTTATCAAAATAGTTACCGATTAATTTTCTGTCGATCAACTAAACAATTAAGCGTTGCAACACGTGCGGCGATTCAGAATGTTTCCAATAAAAGCGAAATACTTACATCACAAATCCCTTTTGTTTATTAGTTTTCTACCGACACACACAACCGCTCCACTGAATTACAAAGCAGACAATTGCAATGTCACCATGGAGATTCTCACCGTGCAACTCCCATCCTGCAAACCTGCCTTTAATCAGCACCACGAACAGCAGCCAAATTTACCAATGCTAATCTAAAACAGCTGCACTGGAGTCAACCACCACAGCCTGATTTCTCCGGCTATCAAACATCCACAATAGCTTTAGCCAGCCTAAACTAACAAATCAATGCAAAAGTAGCTTACACAGTATGTCGATTAGCATAGAACAAATAGCCATCAGGAAAAGCACAGCAACTCATTATATGCCTACACAGTGTGAATGAATGTATGACCTGATCACACACTCACTTGCATTTATAGAATTCATCATTCATCATCAGTAGCACAGTGGTTAAGTAGGTGCACATTTTCCAGACAAACCTGTACCTGTCCAAATTCCTGGCTCTGCTGTTCTGTATTGAGAGTAGCCAATCCACTGAATCTTTCATGTCACATGTTGCTCAGAAACACCTGTTTCCTTGCTTTTTGTCTCTGGGGAATGGCCCGTTAGGCCTACATGAACTGGTTGCTGTAATATACTGTAGCTCTTGATCTTGGCGTCGGGGGGGCCCAGTACCATCATAGATTCCCCTGTCTGTGGGGGGAACCTTTGTAGGACCACCAACGGGCACAGCTGAGTCTGACATCTGGGGGAAATCTCCTTCTGGCTGGCTGGAGAAGGGGGTCGCAGCTGGGCTGGTACAGCTCCACTTGTGGATGGCAATGGTGAGCTAACGTTAGCCTCCGGCTGCACGTCAACATTGCAAGCATGCGATGATGTATGGTTATGAGTAAAACAATTTGGTCAGTTTGGTCATCCTGTTCTCTTTTATCCTTCCTCTTTTGAGCACTGCTTTTTTGTTTGGGATTGCTATACATTATGCTGCTAACTTAATGTCCATTTGCTGAAGAACACTTGCTTCTTGCTAAAAGGTTGAGAAAAAATTGACATCCACGTAAATGATTACAAATGACAGGGAGCAAGGTCATCGGACAAATTAGCATTTCCCAGCAAGCCTTCTTACTTTGTAACTTTTGAGAAGAAAGCAACCAAATTAAATAAGTGGTGGGTAGAAATAATATTTATTTTTAATAAAACATGCAGTTTTGGAACATTTCAATAAGGACAAATAAAAATACATAAAAATAGGCTATGACTCAAAGCCGTAAGTGTTATACACAAGGTGGGAGGGTGGTATATAGAGTCATCACAGTTACAAGTCATTTTAGCGTTATTGTTGAATGGTTACTTTGAAGACTGTGTGAAACGGTCAATGCGTGAGAGAGCCCACCTACAATAGTAAAGCGGCAAAAAAATCACCTTCCTACATGGGGCCCCTGACTGCTTCTGGGCCCCAATTGCACCATCAATATTTACGCCAGTGATTGTTACTGGTAACTTTGCACTGATATTTACTGGTAAGTTGCCTGTGCACTAATCCACCCACTAAACTCTATAGTAAGGGAAGACACTAGTTATAGTATACAAGATGAAATGCTACAATATTAGCAATTTGGTAAGTTATTAATGGTTTAAAATGTTTTTTCTTCTTCTAAAAGCAATTGAACATGAATTTTTGTTTGTTTGCTTGTTTTAACATTTGATTGCACAATAAAGTTACACCTGAGCTCATTTCAAAGCAGATTGATTAGGAAAAACTGACGACTAAAAGAAACTTACAGGATTATCTGTGACAAATTCTGCCCAATTTAATTTCCCAAGGCTCAAAGACTTCATAAAGAGGCACTATTTTAGTGTTTGTGTTCTCCAGGGTGTGTGTGTGTGTGTGTGTGTGAGACCAACTGATAGAGACACCAGCAGTAGATGGGATAACTATGGGAAGCAGAGTGTGTGAAGCCAAGGAAAGAGGATCAATACAAAATGTACTTTGTGGAGACTGAGAGCCAAGAAACTCTGCAGCCAATTAAATAGAAAGATCAGAGAGAGAGTAGTAGTCAGTCAGTGGAACCTGAGAAACACAACTCTGTACTGACTTCTTTATAATTGTTTAATTTTTAATTATTTCTTTTTTTTTCCGTATATATCTGTCAACCTGGTTGGTAGGCCTATAATTTATCTGTTTTATTAAAACCTGACTCATATACATTATTTGCTTTGTAAATAATTTAATGATTACATTTTGCTATTATAACCTGGTTATAAATATGTTGCTATATATATTTCTGCTGTTATAATTCTTAAAGACTTTAAATATTTGATAATTCTGAATAATTCTTCGCTCTTAGAACGACTGATACGGATACTCACTGAGTGATGGAGGGTCAAATGTAGGAGCTAAATACACAACCACCCAGACCCTCCACTGTCCAGGTACTGATGCACACACACACACACACACACACACACACACACACACACACACACACACACACACACACACGCACACACACACACACACACACTCTAACACCTTCAACACACACTTCCACAGTGTTATCACAAACACAGAGCCAAGTGTTCACAGGTTTTTGCTATTTTCTTCATTTTATGATGCATTTTAGATACAATTCATAAAATAAATTGTATCCTTTTCTTTTTAATCTCATTATTACTTGATGCTTTGGCAATATTGTCTTCGTAATTGAATTTGAATTGAGACCATCTGATGAAGATCCATTATTGTCTTTCTGTACAATTCACTGATCCGGACACACCCAGTTTCACCCTGTTGTTACTATGTGTGTGTGTCGTCTCATCAACCTGTAGAATCCAGAGGTCAAATATGGCAGAACTTATCTCTCAATTATTTATGTGGTAGTAATACACACTCAGCAGATCTTCAGATCTCTCTCCCTCATTCATTCATTCATTTACTCTCTTAGGAAAAGACTATGACCCCCCCCCCGCTCAATTTAAATTTTCTTTGAGCCTGCCTCACTTAACATTGCATAACATTACCTTGATTTTCTCACATGATCACATACAAATGTGACACATGCACATACACAAACACACACGCACGCACGCGCTACTGTCACCGCAAGGCATCACGCCATCCAAATCTCCTGCAGCGACAGCTCGACTCAAAGCCCCTCTGTCACTTTCATCATGAGAGAGTATCTATCGAAACGACTAACTTCTCTCTCTTCAACTTCTGCTCCTTTCGGCAGATGCATTCATTTTTCAGAGCCGGGCATGAATATTTCAGGGCTGAGTGACAGATCCAGTGAAGAATGAAAAGAGAGAAAGAGTAGGGGGCGATGGGGAGGGAGGTCCAGGGAGGTATGGGTAATCACATTTGGTTTTGCAGATCTCATAAATGACTTAAGCTCAGCTCTGCAGATTTCAATCAGACTACCTTAGTCTTCGTCATCTTCATCGATTTCCATCTGTGATTGCTCTTTCATTGCATTTCCCTCTCCCCTCTTGTCGGTGTGGTATCTTACAAGTCTATGATGAACTGAGGAAAAAAAAAAAACAAAAAAAACAACTTTGATGGTGGCTGCACCCAACTTTACTGTGTCGCAGTGGGTGTGTGTGGGTAGGGCAATGTCTAAGCAGACCAAGATCTGTTATCCAGCTGCTCCCATATTATCAGCAAACTGGGATCAGCATTTCAAAACTCTAAGCAATGAACTGAAGGCATGCAAAATTGAACTTAATTCAGCAAGCAGTCAATAGAATGATCTGAATTTCCTCCAGTAACTTATCTGTCTAAATGCAAATGATATACTCTATTCTTTAACTTACTGCTGGCAGACTGGGTTCAAGGAGAGTGACAACCAATCAAGATCTGGGAATGAGGTTTAAAAAAAAAAAAAGATTTGTTTTCAAATGTGGCAGGAAACATGGCATGGTCATGTTTCTTTATTCTGGCTTTGCACTTTAATTGATTTATTCCATTGGAGATACACCAGCTGTAACAGGAAAAGCATGTTCCCAAGGCAGCCAGGTAGGAAATCTGAGAAGTTGTAACCTATATTGTTGTGCTTTAACAAATACAGTCAAGGAGATAAGGGTAATACCCCCTGCTTTCTTGGAAATGGAGGCCTGATTTACAAACACACAACTGATATAAAATCCATTTCCCTGGAAATAGAGGGAATAATCTCTCCTCCTTTAATGCTGCAACCAGGGTAGCTGTGTCTGGGGGAAGGCTAATAGAACTGTTTGTTGGCTGTTGTGTAATGGTTGTGCATGTGTTTGTGCGTGCGTGTGTGTGTGTGTGTTTGTGTATGTGATAGTGTTGCCCCAGAGAGTTTTTCAGATATTTGGCCCTGGAGATTCTCACAGTAGAAAACCACTGCAAGGCGTGATACACACATCCATTCACACACACACACAAATACGTACGTTCAAACACTTATTTGTGCCCATTAGTCAAGTTTTTTGAGTGTGAGTCAGGCAATGCCAATGCTCCACTTTTAACGAACTTTGATGATTCGTTTTTTTTTTTTGGATCACAGTCTTGATTCCCAAAAAATAAAGACTATTGGCAGTTTACTCCGTCGTGCCATCCACTCTGGTCCAGTCCTTGTATATATTCAGGTCTTCTTTTGCACATCTTTCCATTCTGGCCCTTTTCCTCCTTCTCTGTGTTGCTAGTATCACATTTTCTTCCGCCGTCATTGAGGCCGTAACCATGGCTGTGGGCTTTGATTGTTATGGTGACCAAGACATTCACTGGGTGTAACACTAACTACAGTACATGCAGGCGTTGTGAAGGCTGAAGTGACATGGTCGTGCTGGCTGAGCGTTGTGGTAAAGCTATTCCTGTACTCCTGTGGTGTATGATGACACATTCAAATCCAGAGTGTCGGACTCTACGGTGTCCACAGCTATGGAACTTTGGACATGGTTACAGTATAGGACCACACCTGCAGCTGCAGCCCCAGAAATAAACCATGTCCAAGGCCACAGCTTCAACCATAGCTCAACCCACAGCCAGACAGAGCAGCTACAGCAGTGGTCACGTGCAGCCAGTGACTGTATACTGTCAGCCTTTCAAAAGGAGTAATGACTAATAAATGCATAATGTTAAGTGCCAGATCATCTCTCCTCTCATCCTGAGTGTTACCCTAAGCTATAAGTGTATTATAACTCTGTCAAGAACTGGCCCGGCACACTGTTCTTATGAATTTAAAAAGTATAGTGAGGTAATGCGAAAATAGTACTCCCTAAAATTATGTTCAGTGGCAACAGTTGTTTTTTTTTTGTTCGTATAGGAAGTATGAAGGTGGTTGGGGTGAACGTTGAGTGTTCAAAGCACGGGACTCTGACACCAGAGACTGGGATTTACATTTAGTTGTCATTTTGTTTTATGTTGTTTTTGGCCTTGTGAGGTAAGATACATTTTAAATTATCATTAGTAGTAGTAGTAGTAGTAGTACTGTATGTCGTTATTGTGGTTGTTGTTGGCAATGAACTAATCTCAGTAACATTAATAGTCATGACAGTTACAATGCAGTTTTAATGTACTTATGATGCATGATGACTCATACTATTACATCTTTTAATCTATATTTTAATCAGCCATTCAAATACACGTGCATGCTAGAAACTGAGCAACTCTCCACCATAAAAACAAAACACGTTATTGCAGGATTAGCAATTCAGTGTGATCTGACAAGGCAATTGTGCAAATAGCACACAGCCTGCAGAACCAGGAGACCTCCTTGTAACCTCAAAGCATCTGAATTATCACTTTTATTCAGTTCTTTTTCTTTGATAGAAATGAAAAATCTGAGTTTTGAAAACAGCTTACAAATCAAATTAAATATCTGATGAAAAGTCCCGAGTTTGTCATTTCACAGCACTAATATCTAAAAGCATGTCTTGCTGAGCTTTGAGTACTTCAATTTAGATAAGAAAATATTTTGGTGGTTTTGATAGCTTTTCCAGTCTGCTCAATTTAAAAGATTGCTACTTCCACTGTTCATTTTTAAAGAGTTTCTTGTCTAGTAATTGTAAGAATCTCAGTACTTTTGGTAACATGGAGAGAAAATCTAAAATTTGAGTCGTGCCCTTTCTCGTTCTCTTTGATTTTTTGCTGTCAAATGTCCATGTATAGCTTATCTTTGAAACTTTCTTGAGGGCTGAGTGTGTGTGTGTGTGTACATGAATATGCGCTTGCACGTTAGTAGAGTATAGGTCACCTGCGCCCTAATTCGAGACTGTCCTCCCAAGATCAATTGTAAATGCAATTGCCCCAAAATGAGGCCCTCTGTATAGTAATTATGACCACAGTAAAGGATAAATAAATCAGACACGGTTTGCTTCCCATTTCCATCCACGAGTCAACACTGTTTTTTTTAAAAAGCATGACCACAATCATCCCCTAACCTTAACAAAGTGGTTATTATTGTAATTATGATGATGAAGAATAACAACTAACAAGTAAGTAGTAATTTGAACACAGACCACGTTTCCTAACCTAGCCTGAACCATGTACTTAATTTAATCTTCTCCTAAACGTAGCTAAGTGTGTTTTGTGCCTAAATCTAACTAAACTGTAGCGTCGTCACATCGTAAAACATTTATTGTTCAATAGCGATTTGTGATGGTTTTGGAAAGCACAGAGAAGTTATGTCGGGTTCTGAAGTGAATTGACAAACAATGTATTTTGACATGAATTTTGGAGAACCTACTTGGGTTAATGTACCCACTGAGGCTTGTTGCTATGGATACCACTTAATGATACAAAAAACACTTCAAATGGCACTAATTACAAATTTAAGTTAAAATTTACTTCAGGTAGCAAAGCTGAAACAATTAATCATTTAGTTGACAGAAAATTAATCTGCTAATTTTTTAACTGATTAAACATTTAAATGGTTTTTCAAAAAAAAAAATAAAAACACTTGATGGTTCCCGCTTCTTTAATGTGAAGATTTGCTGTTTTTCTACTTTTTGTATAATTACAAATTATATAAATTGAATGATTGACTGTTGGTTGGGCAAAACAACCAATCTGAAGATGGTTTTGGCTCTGGGAAATTGTGATGGGCATTTTTCTCTATTTTCTAACATTTTATAGACTAAAAATATTAATCGAGAAATTGCATCCTTACGAGTTGGTGCTATTTCTTTGTTATTATGTTATTATGTGGGTTGTATATTGAAAATGCAGATACTATGTAACCTGGCACATCCAGTGTCGCGTCAGGAGGTATATCGACCTGCTCTGTATTGCACAAATGAGTCACAGAGGTCGTCATGGTTTGATTACTTGCTCGTTCGTGTGAAAGCAGAGCATTTGTTTTCATAGGAATATCCTTTTTATAAATTTATAATGTATAATCAAGTTCAGAAAGGTGAGTTGAGCACACTGTCAACAAGATGTAAAACAGCACTGAACAAATTCAATGATAGTGATTACAAAACAGAAAAAGATAAGACACAATAAACCAAGAGACCAAATGTATTGTAAAAAAGAATGAGTGCAGTAACCAAGAAACTGGATTCTTTAAAGTATAGACTACAGCGGTCACTGTCCCTCATACCAGGAAGAAACACAGTATCACCCAGTGGGTGATAGTGATAGCGAACATTTAAAACATTTATTTAAACATTAATTTACATTTAAAATGCCTGTCATTTGAACAGCAATTTGCAAAAGGGACCAAATCAATGTAGATACCATTGATAACAGTGGCAGAGCTGTTGAGGAACTAAGAATCAGTGGTGCTGTCTCCATGGTAACCGCTGAGTGGAGCCGGCAGTGTTTTCACCGACCAAAGACCTGCCTTTGACATCATGCCCTATGTAGTTAACCCATGATCTTAGAAACACACACAGAGGCACATTCAGATGTATAATCACACACACACCCACCACGTGCACATACAGTGCACGCACACTCACACCATGGAGGCTGAGTTGAGCTGGAGTTGACTGTGAGCCATCATTAAGCCTCTGACATGTAGCATACAGCACTCTAGTATCCCCCAAGGCCCTGACTGAGGTTAACCAGACTTTTCACACTCAGCCTTCCACTCACAGAAAGGGGTAAAAGAAAACTCTAGTGGTGCAGGAACAAATGCTTTAGTGAATATGACCAAACTCAAAAGTAGTCCTTTTCTGGGAGATTTCCAGAGAAGAGAGGTTGAGGATTATCTCGTTAGTGAAAGGGCCACTGATACGCACACCAATATAAACCTGAATATTACTAACTCTTTGCCTGCTCTGAAATCTCACTGAGGATTTTCTCACTTTTCTACATTGAGAAGGTGTGGTAGAAAAAAAATCAAGTGTGCACAGCAGGAGCTTTTTGAAAGGCTGGATGTGTCTCTGTGCATGTCTTGTCTGAAAAAGAGTTGGTAACACTTTCTTTGAAGCCTGTGTCTATAATGTATTATAAACACAATTATAATGCATTATAATCTGCTTACAGAACTGCATAATTATAGTTATAAACACTCATAATTATTCATAATGCTTTATAACAATAATCATAACACATTATTATCATCATTTTATGATGACTTATAAGGTCAAGTATCATAATTCTTAATAACTGCTGGTCACTCGCTGACATTTTTTTAGCAATTATCATAGTGTATTATAATTCTCATAGTTGTCATACATTAAAATCATTTTATAATTCATTATAATCACAGTTATAATGAGTGAAACATTACGTTAGTGAAATGTAAATGTCCATCATTCAGTGGTTCATCATCAAAACGTTGTGCCACATTGGAGTACAAATAAATGAATTTTTCATTTTGTGTGTTGTTCTTGCATAGTGTCACGGTGCAGGCCCGTGCCCTCTAGAGTAACGACCACGGATCACTTGACGTGCTGGCCTGTGGCCAACAGCTTAAGTCTTTGGCAAACTGGTTAGCGTAGCTGTCGGTCGTCTGGGAGACCTGGGTTCAAGCCCTGGTGTGGGAACCTTCCTTCGCTACACATGGATTTAATGATATTTTTCTCACTTTACTTAAAGCAGTAAGTTATAATCACATTATAATGCATTATAGACATGGGCTTCATAGAAAGTGTTACCTAAGAGTTTTATCCTGAGCTGCAGCAGCTGAGTGATGAGAGAAAGGTTACCTCCAGCCTTTTGTTCTAGTTGAGCTCATTGGCTAAAAGTGGCATGTAAATTCAGAGTGGATTAGCATATATTAGCATGTGGTTAGGGGCTTGACCAGGGATTGGTGCAAACTTGGAGTAGAGAGGGAGTGGGATTCAAGTTTGTGAAGGGGGAGATAGGTATAACAGCTATATGCAGATACACCAACAGTATGTATGTTGTCTCTCTGATATTAGGAGTCCAAACTGACATTTTAAATGATAAGCCTAAACATGATTAGAATTTAATTATTACAGGTGAATAAGTCAAGTATTTATTGAGCAATTGTTTATTTTTCTTCAGTTATCTACTAATTTATAACAAGAGTTTGTAACATGCAAAGGCACGAGGCACTGAACAGATTGTGTTGTCATGGTAATCTGATTTCACTATTGTCTTCCAGCGGTCGCTGTGTTCATGTATTGTCATAAACAAAAAAATTGGTTAGTGCCACGTTGGATTTCCGTGTGTTATACTCATCAAGTGCAAACTTTGTCCAAAACTAGATGTAAATTAAAAGTTCAGTCATCAATGTATTTATCAGCTTCTGCCATACAAGAACTGTGTTCTGAGCAGCTAATGCCAATCATTGCACACCTCTGAAATAAGCAAAGTTTCTGAGCTCACTCTAAAAATCAGCCATCCAGCTCTTCCACCTTTTCTCTCACTAAAAAAGGTCTCTAAAATAGTTTAATAGCATCACCCTCTACTCTCTCTCCCTCTTACCATCTCTCACATATTTAGACACACTGTCAAAATAAATTTTAGTCAAAGTCCATCTTCACGTCAACACTATTAGGTGTTAGAAGGCTGATGACCCATTAATAATGTCTCACTACTGCAGTGAAAGCTGTGGTGGACTTGGCTGTATTATACTCTGGGCATTGAAGTGACAGCAGGCGACGACTGTGAGCTGCCAGTCTGGCCGGCTGCTGTTTTGGGCTGATCCACGGGGAATTCAGCTGGAGCTCAATTTAGCTAAAGAAGTACAGTCAAGCAACTCAAGTGCCTCCAACTCCCAGCATCCCCGAAGGCATTCCGTGGAGAATAGTGTATGAGCCAAGTTTCTCAGGGGAAGACGAGGAAGACGAGGAATACTTCTCTCCTTTACTTTTTTTCTGTGTGTCTCATTCTCTCCCATTAGCAATCTGCATTCAGAGGAGGGTCAGGTTTACAGAGCACAGCCCCAACCCCAAACAGCTGTGGACTGGCAGCGTGCAAAATCTATCAAAGTCAACACATGTCTGTGTTAAACTGCAATGACGCGATTATTTCTATTTTTACTTCTGACTGATAAAGTGCAAGTCACAGTGCAGTGTTGTAATTCAGCAGGTGAGAAAAGGAGGAGAGCAGGCAAAGCTCCTGATGAAATTTTGTCTTATACATATATGAGGAGAGGAGAGGAGAGGAGAGGAGGCAACACTGTCTCCTAGAAATTACCTTCATATACAACTAAATTCTTTTCCCAGTTATGTTGCACTGGCAAACATAATCACTTTCTGTATTATGTTCACAGGTAACATTTTTGAATGAAACGCTACATTTACGCTATCACTCTGAAGTCGCAGTGAGGAACATAAAACATTTAATATTGCTGTAGTGGATATTGTACTGCAAGATTGGATATTTTGGTGGAAAAACACCAACTAGGTGTGTTGTTTCTGAACATTTCACTCTTATGTTCAGTATCAGCATTTTTGCAGTTTGCCAAATATGTTAATGAACAAAATTTTCTCATTATTATATATAGCTAGCAAAACGTATTTTCTATTGCAATTTAGTATGTGAACATAATTTCTAGGAGACAGGGTTGGGAGAGGAGAGGACCTTACAAACTGGTGGAATAATTACAAAATAAATGAAAGATAACTTAATGTATCCGCATTCTTCCAAGCTATAATCTACCACATACTATTACTGTAACTGTTACATTATTATCAAACTCTGATGCACATACAGTGGAGAGACTCAGCCTGTGGTTAACAAACTCCATATACTATCCCTCCCCCATAAAAGACTTAATCTGTGGGGACCACACACACAAACGCATACACCGCTTTTTTTATGCGGTGAGCATCCATCATTGACAGTTTTACCACTATTAAGCGGTCCAGACATCCAGGGAGAAGGCGGGTTAAACCTGGAGCTCTCCCTGGTGAGAGAGCAAGTCTCTGGGGCAGAATGGTGGAAATGTGGGGTAAGAATGTGGGTCACGGAGGTTGCATTAGTGCATCTGTGCCTGTCTGTGTGGGGAGAGAAACTCATGAGTATTAGCAGAGCACAGACATCTTTCAAATTCTGTAAACCAGAGAGAGGAAAAAAAAAAAAAAAAAAAAGGTCCCAAAAAGTGCAATTAACGTCTGTCAGTCAACAGGCCTCCGTGTGGCAATAATACCCGACGTAAATGTCATGGCCAAGCCACAAGGTTGAGCAAACGCACGCACGCACACGCACACACACACACACACACTCACTCACACACTTATTAAAAGGGAGTAAATTCTCTCTGGATGGGTAATATTCAGCTGACAACTTTATCACTGCTCAACCTCAGAGGATTATAATTCTAGAGAACAGTCAAGACACCAAAAATTCCCACAACGCCTTCTTATTAAAGGGCGTAACTCAAAAGCCTCATAAAAGCAGTGGACATCAGCATGGTGCTGGACAAACAGATACACACATACACAAAGATACTAAATATGGTTCACAAGACTTATGAGTTCATTAAAAGGTACGGTAGGGTTTCGGAGGACAAGGTTGGAAAAAAGCGCACTTTTGGTTTAGTGTGCTGGTGTTAGATCAAGCTACATGACCTGAGTTCAACAAGCACACAGCTTCTAGTGACTGTGTTTGTGTCTAGTGAGTCATGATAGCAGCTCCAGCTAAATGCCCCAAATGTAAAATGCTAAAGTCTTTTGAAAACGTCTTTTTCCCAGAGTGCAAGCACAGTATTTTCTTTAGATCCTGGTGTGTGCCAGCGTGATTGTGTGTGCGATTGTTTCTGTAAGTCATCTGTCGGCCTAAATAACTAACTCTTTATTGGGTCTTTTAGCACCCTGTTATCAGCCACTATTCTGACGGGATTTTAAAAGGTCCATTTCTCAGTTAAAAAGATTTATTCAAACAAATGCATCAGGCTTCCTTCTGCTAAAGGTGAATCAAGGAAATGTCTTAAAATTGAACTCCAGCACCTCTAAATATGTGTTTAGTCAGTGAGACAAAGTGAATGTCATCTTCAATGGAAAGAAATAAAATACTGACAGTATAAATGAGGGGTTTAACACAGGTTTCTGCAGTTACTGATATCTGGGTTTTTATCCCACTAATAAACGATCATAAGAATAATCAAACACAGAAAAGTACACTTTTTATGGTTACAGATATCAGAGAGAAATGGAAACTATTTAATTCATTTTAGAAATAAAAGATGAAGTCAACACATGATTCAGGAGCAGATGAACATCACATAGTTCCTCTGCATATGTCAACCATCTGTTTGGATGTTCCTGTACCTGATGATCCCATCTCCTGCCAACCCAGTCAGGCGTCCATGCAATCAAACTGTCACATCAAGGTCTTATTTTGGTCTGCTAATGTTTTCCTTATTTTTTTAGATAGCAGATAGTGGAGACATGACAGGAAAGAAGGGGAGAGAGAGAGAGATGACTGAAACCTGGTTCATGTGGTTCATGGTAGGCACCTTGACCCCTAGGCCAGAGGGGAGCCTCGTGCTGTTGTTTTCTTTAACAACAGTGTCTTTTTATTGTCCTTAATTTGATCTATTTAATGCAAAAAGAGACAGAGCAGATGTGGTAAGTGAAGCCTCGACGATAGTCTCCAAAGATTGTATAAGAGCTCTGTGTATTTTTTTTTTTTTTCAACAGTCTGAAATTGTCAGCGTGGATTCAGGCTTGATGTGTACTCCACAGGGGACGGGAAGAGAGGTAAATGGTGAGCTGAAGCTTCTGGCAGTGTTTATAGCCAGACTGAACACCCCCACTGTCAGGAACTGGGTTATTCACTGCTGACTCACAGCCCTGAGACACATATGTAGTACAGCAGAAGGTAAAATATGTATGTGCGTAGTCTGTGGCAGACAGACCACACACTTGATGGCAAGTATTCTAACAGCACTTGGCCCCCGAGGCTGATGGCAAAGAGAGATGACAAAACCGTACTCTTCCCCTGCCCTGAACATCAGTTATCTGTGCGAGAATCAACTTGATACTTTTAACAGTTTTGCAAGCTTCTTCTATCTGTTCATTTCGAGACAAAGGCAGCACGTACTTTACTCCTCCACTGTAGACAGACACACACACACACACACACACACAGAAGACATAATAATAAAAGACATAATGGATTATGGAGTCTGCAATAGCTATATAAAATCTGATTTCTAGGACTACGATTGCAGCAGTTGGTTTCAAAACAGTCTAAAATTCAATTACACTGGAGGATGAATAACAGAGGAATCCCTTTAAAAATAGTCAGGACTGTCATAAATGCCAAAATGCCTGTGTAGAAATGCACAGGTAGCAAGAGGACATGCAAAACCTCGGACTAATTGACAGTAAACATATGAAGAAAGCCTGCAGTCTCGAATATCAGTTGCCTATCATACGGTGTTGGATGCTGTAATAGTATGGCCATTGAGAGTCACTCCATCCGTTGATTGCTCTGTGTTGAAGGGCTGGGAAGAAAATTAGAAATTTTAATATACTGTTGATAAGTTAGAGTAAATTTCTTGACAATGTACTAATAGCCAATCCCAATACAAATACGCCCAATACTCCCAATCCCAATACTATTATATATCAGGAAATAGGCACAGCCGGTTTGGCTGAGTCAATTTGGCTGAGTTTGGGTATTAAAAGTTAGATAAATCCTCTGAGGAAACTTTTTTACATTGACAAAGAAAGCAACTGCTCAACAACCTTAAATGTAAAGAGCTGTTGTGGGTAAACAAGCTAACAAGACATTGGTTGTTTGGATACTTTGGCTAACATTTCTTAAAAGCCCTGTTTGGCGACAAAGTGAGTGAGGCAGTCTTAAATGGGGCTATGCTAACGGTGACGTGTACAGTTAATGATGCCAAAACCCTTTTAATTTTTTTGATTTAACCTTTATTTAACCAGGAAGACTCTTGAAGTACATTATCTCTGTTACAAGGCCAAAATGGCAGTGTACAATCGGCGTCACGAAGTTACGCAAAAACATTCATTTACAACAATCACATCCAACACAACAAAGCCCAGAGTGCATCATATGAAAACAGGAGAAAGCATCTCACAAAGGTAACCAAGAAGTTTACCAATGATGGCTTTAAAAATTAAAAGGTACAGAGTGAGTTAAGTATTTTAAGGATGAGTATTTTAGCCAAGACAGATCATTTCAAGATGGGAAGGGAATTACTGCTCTTTGATGGGACATCTCCCTACAGCATCCAACTGCATACTATTGTCCCACAATGCGGTGCATTCAATACACTTAAGTACATTATTTTTTCACTTGGGATTTTGTAACTACTTTAAATCTAAATCTAAAACCTGTTCCCAAAAAAAGACCAGATATAACCATTAACTAAATTAAGCTAAGTTGCACGCAATGTGCAAGCGCTTGCACTCTCACCAGTAATTAGACCCATCCCCGGGAATGAAGAGCAGTTCTCACAAAACACCCCCGCAAAAAACAAACAAGCAAACAAAAAAAAAACCATAACATTACTATGTGTTTATGTAATAATGTACAGTGTGAAGGAAGGTCAAGGGGAGGAAACAAACAAAGAGAGAGACACGAGAAGCTGTAAAGAGTGATGTATATACTGTGCATCAGTACTAAAAGATGTCTTGGAGATAATTGAGTGTTACTTGTCTGTCTGAATGACTAACTGCTGCAAGCCTCATTAGCCACATCACCACTGACACATGTGCATTTGTCTACACATCTCACCACAAACAACACATGTGTGAGAACATTTATTAACAGGTATATTTTCCATCTAAGCATGTGTAAAAAAAAACACACACACGCACACACACTTAAAGGCTGTGAGAAAGTCACTGGCTTGTGCATAAGTGCTTCAGTAACTCTTGAAATGTGCTCCCGTAGTGTCTTTGACTTACTGATTTTTTAAAAAAAAACAAAAAACGGATTTGTCAGCTGGTGGTTTGTGTTAATTGGGTGAGGACTGCTCCTGTATGATCTTGATGCTTACAATGAATCATACAGCACACATGCTCAGGCATTAGAATGATGCAAAAACATGTGGGAAGCAGAAAATTATATTGTGCAATTGAATACACTTATTCTCTGTTTTATACTTGTGTGTAGGTTTGAGTGTGTGCATGTGTCTGTTTGTGAACCCTTAAAACAATCTCAGCACATAATGTTTTTTTTTATTTATTTTATTTTATTTAATCTTTATTTAATCAGGCAGTCTCATTGAGATTAAGATCTCTTTTCCAAGAGAGACCTGAGAACGGGAAACATTCATAACACAAGAACAAAATCAGCAGACAGCAACAACACAACTACACAATAAACAAGGAATTAATAAAAACAGTTATAAGAATCATAAAAACAATCAGATAATAAAGCTTTAAAATCATGTACTGTAGATACAAGATTTAAATGAGAGAAGAGATGTGAGGTAGTTTGGAAGCTTCAACAGTAGAGATTTATGACATGAGATGGTTATTTCTTGACTGTAAGGAAGTCCAACCAACCTTGTGATACAGAGAACAATGATGAGTATGAAATTTGTCATTTGTGATAAAGCGTAACGCACTATGCTACACAGGGTTTAACTGCTGAAGTGTTGATGGGGCAGCATGACAATTCAGAACATCTCCATAGTCAAGGACAGACATGAAGGTCGACTGCACAGCAGTCTGGAACAAGACAGATATCCTTTAATTCTATACAAGAAGCCTAGTTTGATTTTTAATTTCTGAGTCAAATGTTGAATATGAATCTTGTATGATAGTCTGCAGTCAAGCCAAATCCCTAAGTATTTGTATGACTCAGCAAGAGTAATAAGGGTACCATATTACTTGGTACTTGGTCTTTTCTGCATGTAAAAGTAGTCTGTGAGTAAGGAGTGATAATTGGAAAGCATCAAAGGCAGACTGAAGACGAGTCAGGGCCTGGGCTGGGTTGGAGCCTGGGGCATATAAAAACATCTGCCAAAAAAAAAAATGGACATTGAAGTATTGATTAGGAAGAATTATGCAATTTATGTATAATGTAAACAGCAATGTTTACATGTTTCTCCTTTATGAACTCAGCGGCTCCCCATGTCATGCTGTTTATACTCTGCTTATCAATCACATGTTACTGCAGGCATGCACAGAGAAGAAGAGGGTGATGAAAGGCAAAGAAAGATGAGGTGGTGATTAAAAATAAGAGTGTGAAGAGGAGATTATCACCGTTCTGCCTTTAATTCAGCAGCGTGATGCCTTATTTACCCCACAATACACACACATGAATACAAACACCTCTTGTCTTATAATGACAATCTGAACGAAGGTTTTGTGCAAAATGTTGGGCCTAAGCGGGAAGTAAAGCACTGGCAGATATGGAAACAAAACGTCCATCTGGCTGCAGGAGGATGAGAACATTTTGTATGTAGCGTCAACACATACATGTACATAATAATGATGCACCAACACTCGCAAGCAGTAATCACTCTCGGATACATAGTGGGGCTCGAGTGCATAGATTTGACCACCCACTGAAGCGAGAGAGGGGAAAAGAGACAAGAATGACCTTTTTTATAACAAGAGAAATGGAAGACTTGGCAGTCGGTGTCTGTGTGTGTGTGTTTGACTGTGTTTGTTTTGTGTGTGAGGCCTCTTACCATCAGTTAGCTGCCTGGTGCTGACAGTGTTCTACAGCTGAGCCACAGCAGAGCGATATGGGACCTGCTTTGACATTTTCAACTTGATTCATTAATTCATGGTTGGCAGCCCCGGTGACACGCGCACTTAAACGAGCCACACACCCCTATGAACTCGTTCACAAAAGGCCAGAAGTGAATGCGCACTCTTCTGGTCCACGATGCGAAGCTTTACGGTAAACGTCTTGGCCATAAATAGGCAAAGTCCCCTCCTCTTTTTATCCCTCCTCAAAGGAGATTACTTATGTTGAGACCCTGTTATTGAGACGCTCAGACAATCTTTCATAATCTTAAATGAAAAAATAAATCCCCTTGCATATGAATGTGATTGAGACAAGCGTGTGCTTCATGTGTGGGTAATATTCCTGGGGCAGTCATGTTGGTGCAAAATCCAGATTTGTCCCGTGGGGCTCCTCTTTCTAAGCCCTTGGAGTGAGACTGGTGAGACGGGGGTTCTTGAGGATAACTCCTAATGCTGCTGTGTCTACAATAGTATTATGGGAGTCTGTATACAAGCCAGAATCAGCAGTCTGTGATTAACAAAAGGGAGGCAGCTCATATTTAATCTGATGACACGGTAAAGGTTCAATCATAACGTGATTGCAAAGAAATAAGTCACTTTAAACGGACACTCCAAGAACTGTGGGCTGCAGTTATGAATTGTGAACTAGTACAATCACACTATACAGAAGAAAGTGTTCATATATCTCTTGGTAGTCACTAGTATATCCATCACTTAATATTCATACAGTATTTCCTGAAGCTATCTCAATTTGGGTGCATTATGTGCAGCCCAATATGTTATGTGCATTTATCATTCTGATATGATGACACAAGGACACACACACACAGCCTCTCTGCCGGCTCTGCCACACACATGCAGTCTTTTTGTGTGGTGCTCAACAGAGTTTTGAATCCAAAAGTGATTGTTGAGACAAGAGTCATAAATCTATGTCCCCTGGGTCCACATCAAAGAGAGATATATAACCACAGGCCATGTGTGTTACTGTGTGTATATCTGTGTGTGTCTGTGTAGCTGGGCTTGTACAGAATAAGCAAGAAAATATGTTTGTGCGCGCGCATGTGTGTGTGTGTGTCTGTCACTGGCAGGGAAATATGCAGCTCAGTTTTATCTCTATATGCTCTGAAAATCAACTCACTTATCTAGACAGTTCCATAATAATAATGAAGGCAACTTCTCACTGACTGAGTGGCTCCCATCTCTATTCTAGCTGCAGTAGGTCGCCCAGACTCTTCTATGATTGTTGGAAAGACTGGCTATGATGATTACATAAATAAAAGTGTGTGTATGTGTAGGAGAAGAGTGGACACCTTCAGGTAGAAAGAGTAACTAGGAAACTGGGATGTTTCTCACTCACATGTGTTAATGCATGCAGAAATATGCAGAATTAAACTCAACTTCCAGTCAGGCAAAAGATGTTTGGTATTGCTCGATAGACTAATGCATCGCCCTCCATTCCTACTCATTCCCTTTCACTTGATTGGTTAATTGACTAAGAGAACGAACATGATGTAGCCAAATGTCACCTCGGTGCTGCTTCCAATCCCATCAAATGAAGGAAGTAATTAAGCAATGCTCTCTCCACCATTAGCCAATTACCTCCCTGGTCGTCAGTCATTGGGATGTTACCGTCCAGCAGTGCACAGTCCATAAGGGTGAGTGCCATCAGCGGCATGTACATGGCTCTGAGATACAAAGTGGTTACAACGCTAATAACAGCCTTCTGCCTTATATAAGACTGCATGTATGTGACATCTGACAGGGTGTGCATCACAAATATCAACTGGATGTACAGAGCGTCTTTAGTAACTATGGACAGACACTACTGCAATGCAGAGTCAGTTCAGCACCACAGACACAGATCCATTAGAAGGTGTTTTTCAGGACCATGGATAGAGCTCTTTGGCCTTGTTCATTGACTATAAATTTGGAAATACTACTCAGGACCATGACAGCATTTAAAAATCATAATAAATATACATAGAATTAGACTAAAAAATATAATGAAATGTAGAATAAAGAATATAATACAAGATAAAATAAAATAGAAGTAGGCATGTATGTACAATGTTCAGTATATGTGCAAGCTTGTTGTGTGTTTTCACTGTGGTCACCTACACTGTACTTATTGTAGAAATAGAATATACTGTATATAGAAATACACTCACTGGCCACTTTATTAGGAAAACCTGTGCATTCAGACACGATTTTACAACTCTGGCAGCAACTGTTTTATCTGTCATTGTGACGGTCGCAAGGTAACCAGCTGAATATGGCGTTCACATCACAAAGTAATCCACCAGGAATGTGCGCTTGCATGTATGTGATTGGCCAACGAAGCATGATGTCGGGTTGCGTTCCTGCAAAAGTTGAGTCCAGTTCAACTATTTGCTGGACGGCTGCTGTTTTTTTGCTGAGCCCCATGCAGTCCCCACTCCCACAGTGTAAACCCACTGCCCCCATTCAAATGAATGGGCTGCCGTTTTTCATGCATTGCCTAACAACAGCTCTGCCATAAATTCTACTTTAGCAAAGCTAATACATTTTCAGCTTTTGTTGACATTGTCAGAAAGGTGATACTTCAACAAAATTGTATATAGGAACACTTTTCAATATAATGCAGTCCAGTACACCACCACCGCCCACTACAAAATCAATAACAAACATGAAGTAGAATTATCACCTTTCTGACAATGTCAACAAAAACTGAAAATGTATAAGCTTCGTTAAAGTAGAATCTATGGCAGAGCTGTTGTATTGGATTGCATTAGATTTCACAAGTTTATGTATGACATTTTGGCAAAGTGAAAGAATAATTAGTCGCAGGACAAAATAAAAATGAAATCAACTTTAAGAGAGGTTTTATGTAAAAGGCATTTATTACTGACAGTAGCAATGAGTGAGCCTCTATCCTTGATTTCTCTGTTATCCCCATTTTCTTTCTTAAAATCTCTAGCTCTGTAATCATTTGCTTCCATCTTCAACTTGCCAAACTGAACTGAAGTGAGTGAAAGTGTCAGTCAGAGGAGTTCTTCAATAACACTGTGGAAGTCAAATGCGGCATCAATCATCCTGATCTAATTTCGATGTGTTTGCCATCCCCATCTCTATCTTTAACCAGACCTCCAGGCCACCCGCATAGTTTGCACAGGAAACTGAGCAGGGAACAGAAATATCAAGGCCCCCCCGTTTGCTCCTGATATGTGTAAGTGGCAGCAGGAGGGGGGGTTATTTTCATAATCGGAGCCTCTTTCATTACCGCGCAAGCTGGAGGTGAGGGAGAACTTCTGCCCTTTGGATCACATAATCAGTTAGATGATGGCAGGAGAATAAGAGTTAAGAATTACCCTGCTGATTATGGAGCACAAAAAATGACAAAAGCATAAATAAATAAATGCAGAGGGGGTGTTGTGTAGTAAAGTGGGTGTGTCGTGTAAGTCTGCAAGACTGCAGATTGAACCTTCTCCATTGGGCAACTGGGCGAGTCAGACAGAAGCAAACAATTTCTATCAACTCTACATGACACGAGCGAGCTGTGTTAACCTTCTATTAACTACACACACAGGCTGCATATAAAGATGGACGACTCCTAGTCGAGAAGTCTTTTAGGATTCCAAAAGGAATTTCCAATTAGAAATTCTATTTGATTTTGGAACCAATTCTACAGCATAAAGTCCAATAGTACTTTATCCTGTAGGATCTACAGTATATATGATTAACACCACACAAACCTTATAAGGTTGTCCTCCTAGAATTAAGTCTTATAAAAGTACAAAAGGACCTATAGTTCCAAAATGTTATACTCTTATAGGATTAATAATCCTACAGGATTGACTATAAAAGATTATAATATTATAATTCTATAGGATTATAGGTTTGTTTGTCTTATCCAAAATCCTATATGCTTTTTAATTTAATTCATTGCGTCTTAAAGAAATTTTGATTGACTTTATGTACTTTTATTAAAAATGAATATGGTATAATCAGAGATACAGTCAACCAATAAATCAGTTAACTTACTTTAATATCTTAAAATCATTACAGAAATTATTACAGAATTAACATTTATCATCCAATGAAAAAAAGGTTTTAAACTCCATCTTGACATCTGGGGAGAGGTCATGATTAGTAAGATCAATACAGTGCATATCTACTGACATTTGCCTGTGTATTTTGTAGGACATATTAATTATGTTACTGTTAATATTGTCTATGTTGTACTTTCTGGCTTTGGCAATATAGCTGTAAAACTTTCATGCCAACAAAGCCCACTCAGCTGAATTGATCCAATGACTGCTCTAGTCAATTACTGTAGCACTGGTATGGCACCTATTCATAATTGTGGCGGGTAACCAATTATGCTTCCATTAATTTTTTTTAAATTGGAGACGAGCCATTTGAAACAGTGCATAACAGCAAAGACAGCAGGACAGACAAAAATGTAAAGCTTTAGCATTCAGGTAGGAAAACAACAGATGACACAGACAGAGGACAAAGTTGACAGATAAATATCAAGCACTGAAGTAACCACAACAGTTGGTTTATCCAGTTGACATAAGAGTATACAGTATATCAGAGTTATTACATATAAATCTGATATACTCTTCTTACACATTTTACTGTGTGTTGTATAAGATTTATATGTAATAAAATCTAACTTGTTAGGGCTCTCACACACACGATCTATCAGCCAAGACAGCATAATCTGTGTTAATTACCACATCTTTTTAATTTTGTCAGGATCATCCTACCAACATACTTGCCAAACATCCGAAGCTGACAACATTTCTACAACAGCATATGTTAAAGAAGTAGTATCCCTTTTTCCTTTTAAACAATCAGCTAGGAAAGAATATTAGATATTTAGAAATTAGATGTGTACTTTTCTTTTAGAGTTCTCCATCTTTCCTTATTTTTTTTACAGCTAAATCAAGGCCCCAGAAGATGAGTCAGTAGCATTGCTGGCTTCTTCTATGTGTTAAAGTAATGGCTTTTGGGCATTCAAACATAGATCTCTGCTATTAAAAAAGTTCCATGATGACTTGTGTGATATTTGGCATCTTGTATGTGAGAAGGAACTAAAAGTTTATATGAAGTTAATATGAAACAACAAAATTGGTCTTTTTTTAGTAAGAAATTCTATCTTTGTGTTACTTTCTTCACACTGTAGTTTAGCATGGAAACACTGGGGAAACAAAGAAGGGATCTGGAAGTAAAATGTCTGTACCTTTGGAGGATATACACTTGATTTGACTAATTCAGACTGCTGATGTCTCATATTAGCTTCAGATAAACTTTGGAACATGTTTTTGCACAAAACAAGTAGAAGGACTATTTTTGTCCTCCATCACTTACATTGTAAGTGAATTATGAAGGGATCTTCTAATGGTCAGTATGAACTGGCAGCATGATTACAGCAAGAAAAACATGTTTCAATGTACATATGGGAAACCAATATGTCTTGGCCCTGACAAATAAACAAATAAAGTAAACTGAAGCACACCTCAAAACTTTCTCTGAATTTTGGCTCACCAATAATGTCAGCAACTTTGTCCAGGTGCAGCTGTGGCTTTGCCTCTTTGTCCGTGAATGCATTTGATATTTTGCCAGTCACACTGTGGTTTGCAAGCACCTGCCTTCCGAAGACCACTACACACAGCTCCCTTGTGGCCATTTTGGATCCCCCCCACTTGATGTGTGCAAATTGGCCTGCAGTGACTGTGGTATTTGGACCAATTTTCACATTCAGACGACAAAAATTAGGCTTAAAACAGTTACAGGAATACTACAATCCTTTTCAAAAATATACTGATTAATTTACAGAACTTACTCTTCAGTGACTGTTTACAAAATCATTACCATGTAATAGCCTTAGGATGGAGTTATTTACAATATATATGTGATAACACAAAAAAGACACAGACTCTAATGCCAAATTTTTGTCTGGTAATAATTTTGGCCATCTTGTGGAACATTAGATACATTTTTCATAACTGTGTTTTCTGAAAAGTTAAACAATGGTGTTTTTAAGAGATTAAAAAACAAAATAACAAATGGTACCTTAAAATATTTACCTTTGGAATTTCCCTGTGTGAGCCAACTTCTGGTATTCTGGTAATATCAGTATTTGTATATATTTTTGTAATTCAAATACTGGGCAAGATACAGTATAATAAAACTGTTAATAAAACTGTTGATTAAAAAACTCACATTTATCAAAAGAATTCCAAACAAGTAAATCATAAACTAAATGATAATGTGCAAAGATTTGATTCTGTTTCTCATGTGTTTTCACACAATGCATGTTTTAACTATCTACAGTATATTCAATAATTGTGTGCTATTTAACATGTTATTTTTAATGTAACCAGGTTGAATACTACACTCATTGCACACTACAACACTGCCATGTCTTTAGCGATGTGCTTGATGCACGTAAACTGCTTTGAATCACATTGGCTCAACAAGACCTTCCTTTTTTATGTAAACAGAAGTTACCCTAGTTCGCAGAATTTCTTTCAACTGAATCAATTTGCTTCTGTAAGTGGTGAAGCAGTGTTTTTATTTCTCTCAATTCTGAGAGGATATGTTCGTCCTTATTCATCTAACAAAGTGAGAGAGACAAGAGACATGAGAGAGAGAAGATAGAGTGCAGACATTGTAATTGACATTGCAAGAACTGTGTGCTTTAAGAATTTTACTTCTACATTTATCAAGTTGCTCAGAGAAGGAAATCATTCCTACCCGGGCTAACATTCTTAATTTAGTTATAATTAATTATAAAAGTAACCGTGGCTCTTTCACATTTGACAGGACTTCTACAGCAATGAAAAATAAACAAGTTCCTATGATTGATTTTGAGGTGCTTGATAAATATGGCCCCTGTTCTTGTTTCTTGTTACTTATTTAATTCTTGTATGACTACAAAAGCAGTGTGCCTTGCTTTGTTTGGGGGAAATTAATTTCTCTGTTTTGTTGAAGTAACATCTTTTGTGTACTTAGAGAAGGACAAGCACCTTTGCTGTTAACATCAACACCCTCGAAAGCAGAGAGTGGTCAGGATAATACCTAATGATGTCACTGAACTGTTTAATTAGTTTACAACACTTTTACATACTGCTGTGGATATACTGCTGTATATCCACTGCTGTGGATATACTGCTGTATATCCACTGCTGTGGATATACTGCTGTATATCCACTGCTGTGGATATATATATATATATATATATATATATATATATATATATATATATATATATATATATATATATATATATATATATATATATATATATATATATATATATATATATATATATATTCTTCTTATTTAATTGATATTTTATTGCAAGCTTACCATATCTATCATAGGGGAATGTGAGCATGGATGGAGATACGGTGGGTTTAAGGGGTTCAAAGGCCCCTATAAAAAGGTATTTTGTCCTAGAAGTAGTTTTTTTAAAAGAATTTTCTTTCTATGCCCATGATAAGCTTAATGATATGTATCTTTTAAAGGTGACCTATTATGCTAATTTCCAGCTCTAAATTTTTATTCTGGGACTCCACTAGAGTAGCTTTGCATGATTCACAGTTCAAAAAACTCCTTATTTATCTTATACTGGTCCTTTATGCAGCCCCTCAGTTCAGCCTCTGAAGCAGTTTTAGCTCATGTCTCTTTAAGGCCCCCCTCCCGATGAGCCCGCTCCGTTCTGATTGACCAGTTTTCTGGAAGCCTGCCGAGGGGCAGCCCTAACAGAATGCAGTGAGGAATAGTACAAGTAGAAACAGCCACAGTGATGATGAAGAGTGGCAGATGACCAGCACACCTCCAATCAAGGTAAACAACTTATTTTACTTTGCCCTGCTGTGTGATGGAAAAACACTCACAGTGTGCCAGCTCAACTTGAGTCATGGCCCCGCGTGACTACCCCCAAAACAATGGAAAAATGCCATAATGTTAGCAGAGTGGTAGACTCACAGGTCAGCTGTGAAGCTAAACGCTTCGCTCATAGAGACTTCTATGAGCGAACAATCTGGGACAATCTCCCAGGTTTTATTGTTAAAACTGAGTGGAAACTATTAGAGAGTTTTTTTAAAAAAAAACCCTGCAGGTAGAACCTGTAGAACCAATCCAAAGTCTTTAAGGCGGCCCTTCATAGTGGGGTGGTGACATACATATTCACTACAGAGGAGAATGCGGGGAGAGCATCATTTCCGGTAAGTTGACAAAATGTAAGGGGCGCAGGTTTGTTAGCTGCCGTTTTCGCTGCCGTTCAAGCAACTACTGTGCATTTAGAAATCCCCAGACTTCAGTAGGTGGAGATCTCCGATTGTCTGGTATCACAAAAATAGTGGAGTAGAGCAGTGAACTTGCACGTTGTGCGTGGAGCAGAAGACCATATAAAGAAATCTGTCATGAGCCGACGTCGGCTACGAAAGTAGAAAAAACTGTTGAAACCTAACTGAAAACTAGCATTCAGAGCAGTCTGCACCTGGTGCTTTTTGTTCACAGGGATTAGTTCTACATATGTTTATCTCATTATTTGCCACTTTGGCCAAGTTTAATATGAACATCCAACATTATAACATTATATATATAACTGAAAATAAGAAAAGCATAATAGGTCCCCTTTAAATCTAACACAACAAGCAGTGACAATGGTACTTAATTGTCTACAGATTTCTCGATCCTGATTCAAGCTGTCCTCTTCCCAAGACCAGTTGGTGGAGTAAAAAGCGATCTGTTTTTCCTCATGAATGTCTTGATAAGCAGATGCCCACAAGACACAATTATGAGGAGACTGATGGAAGAATGGACAGTGAGTGTATGGACATCTATCCTGATCCATTTATTTGTGGGGACACTAAGGTCCACAATGACCATAACATTGATCCTGATAAAGACGTGGTTTTACAGGTTTTAAAAATTTTGGGGCACCCCTTTTCCCGGGGGTCAGAAATAACACTTGCACAGTGTGTGGTGCTTCTACTATCCTGTTCTCTAAGACACATGACTGCATGTGCCATGGTGGAGGACTTCCTAAAATTGTTAGTACACTTTTACCATGTAACAACCATAGAGTGTCCTGAGTGTCGTTTAGGGTATGATGAACTTGAAAATTTGAAGACAGACAGCTTTTTTAAATCAGCCCTTCTTTGGCAGAGACATTTTACAAAGAGAAGACTGTACTCTTCAAAATGAGGATAGATTGAGTGATGTGTGCAGAGGAAATGTATGAAACTCTTCCTCTTAAAAAAGATGACATATCTCTCCTTTGGAGCTGTGATGGACTCAAGTGTTATTGTTTGAAGTATTTATTTCCTCATCATATTCTCTGCGGCCAATCAGATGTGTAATCAATGAACTGCCAGCAAATATTTGTTTCAAAAACATTCTTCTAGCAGGTGTTTGGTTTGGAAAGGGAACACCTAAAATGTCTTTTTATCTCAAGCAGTTTGTAAATGGGTAGACAGGATAAAATGGATGGACTCAAAAACAGACATAGAGAAGGTATCCAAAGTCTTCCCAATACTTACTTAATAAGTATACTACTAGTACTACTTACAATACTGTTCATGTGATGCAGTAGCTCGATGTATGCTTCAAGGCATTCATCAATTTAATGGTGCATATGGCTGTGGCCAATGCCTGAATGAGGGAAAAATTGTGGCAAAGGGAAAAGGGTTCACAAGGGTCTATACGCATATTGAAGCTGAGGCAAGAACCCATGACCATGCTTTATAGTGTGGTGGGATGGTAATTGAGGATGGGCTTGAACATGTATTTGGGGTGAAAGCAGTCTCACCACTTGTTTTCTTGAACCCCTCCACTGGCTTTGAACTAACCTTAACACTGTTAACAGTTTTCCTGTTGACTACATGCATTGTGTTTTGTTAGGGGTGGCAAAACAATTCCTGGACCTATGGTTCAACAGTAAGCACCACAATAGTCCTTGGTATATAGGCACATGTAAAGACCAACTTGACCAGAGGTTGCTGTCCATAAAACCCCCCTCTGATGTGCCAAGGGTTCCAAGGACTGTGAGAGATGCACATAATTGGAAAGCAGCAGAGAGTTTCTTTCTTAAAGAAAAAAAACTGTGAACGTGGCTTAGCAGAGTCAACATCCAAAATCACAAGATTTGTACATGAGATGCAAGAGATATATGGTTTGTGCAATATGTCTTTCAATGTCCACCAACTAATCCATTTGTCCTCATGTGTCAAAAACTACATCTAGTTTGAGACAGAATTGGCTAGTTAATGACTAGGTAAGTGGCTACCTGCTTGTCACAAAAGCAAAACAACTGGACGATATTGTGTTGCTGGGGTGTCCCCATCAGAAAACACTCACGTAAACTGAAAAAAAACATTCTGTTCCCATTGTGTAATTTATCTGATGAACATGAGCATGTCATTGCTGAAGTCTACAAGACAGCAGTTGATAGGGGAAAGGTGTTCACAACTGAAAATTATGGAAAAGGACACATGCACAACTATACAGTTGAGCTAAGAAATTGTTGTATTGGTGTGATAAAATCAATTGTTGATATCACAAAAAACAAAGTAAACAATCCACTGTTTCAAATTCAGTTCTTTCATACTGAGATTGCCAGTTTTACATTTGTACCACTGTCACCTATCAAGGTTGTTGTACAGACAGAAAAACAAATAGCTGTCAGACCTTGTGATATAGTCTGAAAGGTCGTTTACTTGAGACAGTGCAACAGTAAAGTGTGCTATGTGTCGCTGCAACCAAACAGCATTGAGCTAGATTAGTTTAATTTAACTAACTGATTAGATGTTTACGTGATTTATAGGCTACTTATGATACAGCTAGATTTCATACATTTTAGTATCTAAGTGACATGACCTCTGGTTCTGTAGGTCAAAAGGAAAATATCTGAAGAATTTATCTTTCTGAATTTGGTTTTTAAAATCTTATTTATTTTTGTTTGTTGTCTTTTTTGTGTGCTGAAATTGTAATTGTATTTTATTGCAATCTGACTGTGAAAAATGTATTGTAATTTTATGGTGAACATTAAATTGTAATAATCATTCAACCAATCCTGCACTGAATCTTTTAAACACTATGATGGTGATAGGCATGAATATATTTAAGAGATTAATCCTTAACAGGCCAACTCAAAGACATAGAATATAGTCCAAAATTTTTAAGAAAATCCCTTAACAGTTCACAGTTATTTACAACCACCACATGCATCCAATCAAAGATGAAGGAGACACTTATAGTCCATTCAAATCTTTAATTCTGATCACTGGAACCAAGTGTGGTTTTGATTAATTCATGTACAAAACCAGCCCCTGAAAATGACCAAGGAGCCACACTACAACCACAACTTGCACTACACCATAGGAGACTACACCGAATATCCCACTAAGGTGATGATGACTTCTTATTGGTTAACAGAAAACATGAGGAGCCAATCACAGGGGGCATGTATAACATGTTCTAGGGCATTTTCAACAAGCTATTTGTAGTGCAGTGGTGTCCTATACCTTAACATGATTTTCCAAGAATCCATCAAAGCCAAGTTAGTTTTGAAATAAGGGAAAAAAGTCCCATTGGTAATTATTGTAAATATGAATTAAAGTCTTCTAAGACATTTAAAATATATGTAATTGAAAATAGAAAAAAATAGAATAGAAAAAAAAAAACAGATTTCCAATAGGACTTTGAAAATCCTACAAGAACCTGACATTTTTTCTTATTAAGGGGATGAAAAGTCTTACAGGATTTTTATAAATTTTTGGGAATCCTAAAGGATTCTATTGGAATCTATTTTATTGGAAAAGATGGAAATCCTATAGTAAATCCTATGATAAACATAAAGTAGAATTTCTGTCAACAAAAACTGATAATGTATAAGCTCTGTTAAAGTAGAATCTATGGCAGAGCTGTTGTTTTGAATTGCATTAGATTGCACAAGTGTTTCTAATAAAGTGCTCAGTGAGTGTATATATAAGCCGTATACATTCCTTAATGACAAACAAATGACATTTTGGCAAGTGAAAGAATAATTAAAGTTGAAGGACAAAATAAAAATGAAATCAACTTTAAGAGAGGTTTTATGTAAAAGGCATTTATTACTGACAGTAGCAATGAGTGAGCCTCTATTCTTGATTTCTCTGTTATCCCCATTTTCTTTCTTATAATCTCTAGCTTTGTAATCATTTGCTTCCATCTTCATTTTGCCAAACTGAAGTGAGTGAAAGTGTCAGTCAGAGGAGTTCTTCAATAACGCTATGGAAGTCAAATGCGGCATCAATCATCCTGATCTAATTTCTAATTTCGATGTGTTTGCCATCCCCATCTCTATCTTTAACCAGACCTCCAGGCCACCCGCACAGTTTGCACAGGAAACTGAGCAGGGAACATAGAAATCAAGGCCCTCCCATCTGCTCCTGATATGTGTCGGTGGCAGCAGGAGGGGGGGATTTTTTTCATAATCTGAGCCTCTTTCATTACGGCGCAATCATACATCAACTTTTATTTAGGATATTTCTGTATTTCTGCATTTATTTATTTATTTATTTCTGTATTTCTGTCAGTATGTTAATTGAGTGGGGGGTCCTAACATCTGTCTAAAGCAGGATTGGTCAGCTGGGCGAACCAGACAGAAGCAAATGATTCTTATCAACTCTACATTACACAAGCTAGCTGTGCTAACCTTCTATTAAAGCAACATTATGCAACTATTTTACCTTTAAAACAGCTTCAAAATTATTTTGATGGTACACTGACTTGTAATAGGGAGAATGGCGCCTCATTCATTCCCACTCCGCACCCCGAACGCCTGTTCTTGCACTATGTAACTGGGGTTGAGCTAGGTACAATCACCCGTGAGAAATAGTAGTTACCTGGATGTAACTCCAGTTCTATGAGTACTTGTGGATGGGTCTTCAGCTAATAAGTGACTCGCCTGATGAGCCCTTTGGTGAATTACAATCACTTGTTATCTCACCAATATGTAACTATATCGTTATCAACAGAACTAAGATACATACTAGCAGCCACCGGACTGTATTTTCTGTTGTGTGTGAAGATGATGTGGATCATAGTGGATCGTAACGCAAGTCTGTCAGTATAACGTTTGCTGTTAGCAACTACATTTTATCACACAACTGCTGTGGGTTCAGATGTTGGCGATCATGGAAACAAGATCAGCCAGAAGCACAGCGAGGGATGTCTGTTCCCCTTCAAATAGTGTTCCCTCATGTTACAATAGTGTGGTACGGTAAGTTGTTTAGGCTACCTGTTGGAGATGTGCTGTTTGCCGAAAATTGACTAAGAGCCTGTTGTCTGCAGCTCTTCATCAAACATCTCACTGCGGCTGTTTCTGCTTGTACTGCTCCTCTCTGCAGTATTTATAACTGATTCGCTGAACAAATAGCTCCAAATATCTACAGATCTTGTTGTGACTTGTTTTTATTGAAGCATAGCAACGCTAATGAAGCTCTGCTAACTTAGCAATAGACACATTTCATTTCCTATAAATTCTTCACAATAAAAGCCTTCTGTTAGTTTGTCAGTGGAAAGCTCTTAATATGAAGCAGCAGCAGCAGCTGGAAATGTTTTCATCAGCAGTAACTTAACATGGCTCTGATACGGTTGAAAGCAATCAGGAAACAGTAAAATAAGGCTGATATCTGAAAGTACAAACAGGAACACAGGAGAGAAATTTCAGGCAAAAATGTTTAGTCGCTCTTAACAGATTTTTAGTCACCCTGTTATCAACAGAATTATATGCACCAGCGTCCTTTAATTACCACTTGTGGCAGCAGAGGCTGCTTTCCCACTGCTCAGCAGATGTTACATAGTCTTGCTTTAACAACTCACACAGACTGTATATAAAGATGGATGATGCGTCTTCACTTCCTACAGCTATGCAAAGTGAAGCCAAAGTATCTTGTTTACGGCATGAATGTATTACAGGAGCTGCCATAGTGCTTGTATGAAGGCATTTGCAACCAGACTCTGCAATAGAGTTGGGGGAACGGGATTTGGCCCCTGCAGTTGACAAACCTTGCTTTGGTAGGCCCTGTGGTGTGAACAAGGTACAATTTTTTAATAAAGGAATGACAATCAAATGGTACAGCTTGGTGGAATCATTTAAAGAAACATCTAACCTGAACATCATCCACACCAAAAGTCCTCCAAGGTCCAGGGGACAAGATCTGAGCAATATTTCTATGAACACAGTGTATGTGAAAGTAAAGAAAAAGTACAACAGCTTTTTATACCCGACATGCTTAACAGCTTTGAACACAGTTGGAACTGAATTAGCCCAGAGGCTCGAACTCCAAATTAAATTGTTTTTGTCATAATGGGTTCAAAGAGAACTGCCCCACTGATAAATGTTATCTATGGTTCTGTTTCCATCTGTTTAATGCACCGAATGGGAAATTATGTAAGTACACACATATTTTACAGATTACATATTTTAGTTTAAAGGGGACCTATTATGCTCATTCCCAGCTCTATATTTTTATTCTGGGACTCCACTAGAGTAGCTTTGCATGATTCACAGTTCAAAAAATCCCTTATGTATCGTATACTGCAGCCCCTCAGTTCAGCCTCTGTCTCTAACAGGTAGTTTTAGCTCCTGTCTCTTTAAGGCCCAGCTCCTGATGAGTCCACTCTGTTTTGATTGGGCAGCTTTCCGAAAGTCTGCCGAAGGGCAGCCATATCAGAGACGTTTGTGCCTTAATATCGGCGTAAAAACCAATCGTTGATCATCCCTATAATCATCGATATACAATCCGATCGCCAGTTGGCACAAGCCTATCTCTATGTGTAACTTAGGTAACGGCCGTTGGCATCAATAATACACATTCAGAGCCAGCCAAACACAATAAGGCATACATTGAGGAAACACAGAAAATCAACGATCAAATTGATTAACTTACATAACTGTACATGTAGAACTAAGCTTACTGCTCAAGTAGGCAAATTTGTCCAATAAGATTCCCTCACTTCAAGCAATTAGCTAGCTCATGTGCAAAAGGGCACTATTGCTAATTAGCTAGTTCATGTGCAAAAGGGTACTATTGCTAATTACCTAGCTCATATGCAAAAAGGTGCTATTACTAATTAGCTAGCTCACATGCAAATGGGTCCTAATTAATGCTATGCTAATATCAGTACAGAAGTTGGTTATATAAAAATATACCAGTGCACTGGTCTAACATGAATATTACATTATGCATAATGACAGTCTCACTTACTTCCATGGTTTATATTTTTATCCAGGTAGGTTAGATTGGATTAAGATGCACTTTTGTTGACATTTGACATGGACCTCAGGTGAATTTGAAGGAAATGGTAAGGGCCATGCTCAATGTGGGCGAAGTCAAACACAGTCAAGTTGAGGGAGCAGTAGTAGAGCCAAAACGATCAAGTGCTCTGTAACCAATCCGGCTTTAGACTCAGTTTAGAACCTCCTACCTTATTAACATACGGACACAGAAATACAGAAATAAATGTAGAAATGTAGAAAATACAGAAATAAATGTAGAAATGTAGAAATGCATAAATAAATAAATGAATAAATGTAGAAATACAGAAATAAGTAAATAAATAAATAAATGAATAATATTGAAATACAGAAATGAATAAATAAATATATAAATGTAGTATGCACGGTCAAGGACACATGCACATACTTCATAAAAGACTTAATAAAAGTACCCCCAAGTTAAACATGCAAGCTAGGAGACATGGACACGTTATGCACATACACACACCTACGGAGTAGACACACACAAATCCTGACAGGAAAAATGTGATAAAAGAATAGAGCCAGATGAAGACAGAATATTTGCCCATATAAGGACAAAAGTGTCTTGTTCAATCGTGTAGTCTGCAGAATGGTTACTGCTGGGGTTAGCAGAGGGAGGCTTAGCAGTAATTACTGGAGTATAGACACAAATACACACTTACTCAAAGACACACACACACTTACACACACACAAACAGTCACACATGCATATGAACGAGCATTAATGGGCACAGACAGGCTTCCTGTTCAATGAAAACAGCAGGAAAAAAAGAACTAAGAAGCAGCTAAGAAGGAGACAGCTAATATCTGGCTCAGAAGCTATGCAAGATCTAGATTTGATGGCTAAGGTTACAGGTAGCTGCACTTTCTGTCAAACCATATTTAAAAAAAAAATGGTAAAAAGTTTGATGAGGGAAAAAGCAGACACAGAGAGAGGCAAAGAGTGGAAAGAGGAGAGTTCTTTTCAGGTCAGCTCTCGATTGCCAGCAGGTTCCTGCATTAATTAGACAGGGTTTGTGTGCGTGTGTTCGTGTGCGTGTGTGTGTGTGTGTGTGTGTGTGTTCGTGTGCGTGTGTGTGCGTGTGTGTGCGTGTGTGTGTGAGAGAGAGAGAGAGAGAGAGAGAGAGAGAGAGAGAGAGAGAGAGAGACAAAAAAAGAGAGAGAGGGAAAGAGATAGAGCGTTATTGCATTGCGTGGACATTTGTGTAAGTGTGTATGGGCATGCAAAATGTGTGTAGTTAATTGGACAAGGAAGCAGTGTATGCAGAGGGCAGAATGAGGCCCTTTCCTCCTTGCACATCCTCTTTCTGCCAGACCACTGTCATAAATCCAGATAAGGGTATACTTGACAACAGCAATTGACCTTATCCTTCATTTAGTCCATGCTATATCACAGCTGAATACTGACAGGAGCTTATTGGCAACCAGACAGAACGTGGGTGGGTAGTTAGGTAGATAGGTAGGTAGGCAGGGAGGTAGGTAGGTAGGTAGGTAGGTAGGTAGAAACAAAGAAAAATGGGTAAATAGTATTAAATAATACAGTAATTATACTGTGATGTAATCCAACTAAGCCAAATTAATTTAACTTGTTCCTCATTATACATTAATTTGATGCCCAAAGAAAACCTACAGAGTTAATTTTTCAGTGTTGTGTTCAAGGGTACTTTAGCAAGGTGGGTCACTTTGTACGGTGATTGCTGAGTTAACTTTATCTGATTGCTTTATCTGATTATTGACACAAGTCTGTATTTTTCAGTTCTTCAAAGCTAGCTTAAAATGTATTTAACTTATTCATCAACTCTTGTCTAAATAACTAGTTCTTTAGCACAACTTGCAAGTATGATAGCATGTAAGTTATTGAGAAACCATTACAATCTGATGATGTAATTATCACAATTTAATTTCCACAATGAAGAGTAACATACCCATATATGATAAAATGCACAACATTCAATTATGATATTATGATGGGGATTTGTCATTTGAACACTAAAAAGTATTAATTGTATTTGCATCAGAAGTACAGACTGTATTTACATGCAGTGTATTGAAAATTCAATCAATTAAAAAATGGAATAGGTTTATAAACTAAAGGTTAATTGTTGAATTATTTTACCAAACAGTCCACTTTGAAGTTTGGCCGTGCAATTAAATCTGCTTAATGGTGAAAACAAAATCACTCATGGTGTAACTGCAACCACTCATAATAACTAACTGCATAACAACGATGGAGGTGTGGAAGCTGGAAACATTATGGAGCACAATGTAGAACGCAGTAAGACTTGAGACAGTAAGTAATACACACCTACCTCATATACTATAAGTGCAATCACATGACCAGCACTCAACCAATCGTATGAATGCTGATCATGATTTCAACTCTCATGTTGCCTCTATTTCAATAAAAGAGTTCACTGTTATTCAACAACTTATTGACAACTTAATTCTCTAACAGTGTTCAAAGAATTAGCTGGATGAGAATTAACAGGATCATTTCAGCCTGATTGCAGCATGTTAGCCAGAATAGGTGAAGCCACATTTGAAGAACAGAGCCGTAGTTTCAACTATATAAAGGATAGTCTCTACCAGTCCAGCAAGAAAATGTCAGACAGTAGACAGAAAAGTGGAGAAAAAGTGGTATCCATGCTACCGTCATACAATTTACAAGTACTTAACTGTATCCCACTTTACCTTGGGTACCCAGTTGTTTGAGATGTTTACAAAGATATGCATGAGCACAAACACCAAGCAGTGGCATAACAAGTGCAGAAAGTGGGTAACCCTGTGTTTTTCATTTCCCTCCTCTAATGAGGAGCCAGTTACAGAATGAGTAATAAGGGACACACGCAAGTAACAAAATTTAATGACAAATCAAGGCCTTTAATTTAAAAAAAAAAAAGTGAAAATCCTTTGTACACTCAGACAAACAAATGGTTGGTGGGCAATTACCTTGTTCACACAAACAACAGGCGGGTGTGAATGTGCGCAGACAGAGAATGAGAGGAAGTATTGATCTAGTCACAGAGATGGAGTTGTGTTTACCTTCACAGGAGCTGACGCAGGTATTCATATACTGGAGATGTACTGAAACAAAGGACCACATATCGTCCCCACCTGTGCTCTCAGCATCAGTGCCTAAAGTGTGTGTGTGTGTGTGTGTGTGTAAGTGTGAGAGTGTGAGAGAGAGTGTGAGAGAGAGAGAGAGAGAAAGAGTGAGAGAGAGAGAGAAAGAGAGAAGCTGGCAGGGAGCATCTGGCACCGGTTTCTCGCCCAGCTACAAATTAATCGGATTTTATGGCACCTCATTACACTGCCTATCATTGATAATCAAAACCAGTGTGATGGGTTACACATATATACATGTGCACTGCACACATATGAACGCACGCGTACACCACAGTAAAGGTGTACAGAGATGGCTCACTGAATGAGAAAACAGAAACAGAGTTTGAAGAAAATGAACCACCTGTATTTCCTCACTGTTTATAACATCATTAATCTAAGTCATTTACGCTTGTCAGCTTCTCATAGAAAGTGTTTGTGTGTGTGTGTTTGTGTGTCCAGTCCCAGACACCGCTGCCATTACCGAGTCCCATCAGTGCTTGAATGCCTCCAAATATTCCATCCAAATTCTGCATAGTAATAATATTCAAAACATGCATTATTCCATCTATCTGCTCTCCCCAAGGATCATATCTCTCTCCTGCCAACACAAACACACACATACAAACCCCCTACACACACACACACACACACACACACACTTACATCTACCTCATAGCAGTAAATAGGATAGTATTGAGACATTAGTTAGAGTTATGGGGGGCACCTGGCCACTGCAGCGCCATGTCAAATGTTATAGGGCTCATAGGCTGATGATACCACTGTCTCCCAATCCGTGATCAGTCCTGGACACACACACACACACACACACACACACACACGCACACAAATTGGACCATTAGCCCTTGCTGCATCACCTCACTAAGCAAAGAGCGGAAACGAACGGCAGACCATTAGAGTTTCATTACGGGGAGTTGGCTCGAGTGGAAGGTGGAATAGAGTGAATGGGGAGGGGAGGGAGAGAGACAGACAGAAAGAAGGGGAGTAATATATAAAGAGAAACCTGATGAGAAGACTGTGTGTGTGCGTGTGTGTGTGTCTCAAACGAGAGAGAAAACAGAGCGGGGCGAAAAGAGGGAAAGTGAGAGGATGGAGAGCTATTTAGTATGACATGAGGTCTGTGGATATGAGAGCTGTTGTCCATGACCTCCTCTCCTTATTTGCAGAGCAACAGTCAATTCCGTTGCCTACGGCGGTTTTAATATGTCCCACCTGTTTACACACTTACACACACGCACACACAAACACAAATGAAAAACACACACGCAAAGGACACATCTCCAAACAAGCTGTTTCTTACTCTCTTGTTTAATACATCTGTCTCTCTCTCTTTCTCATGCACATACACCGACAAAACCAAACCAATGCATATGTACACAAATACACACGCTGTCTCGCTCACTCTCTCGCTCGCTCTAGCTCACTCTCAGACACACACACACACTGTGAAACACACACAAACACACGTACACCTCCAAGGTTAATAGTAGCTGTCATGGGCAGGGTGAGCAGTAATGGAACACATGAATGCCCCAGGGAGAAAGCAGTCTGTGGATAGACAGAATGTGGGAATGATGAGGGGAAGGACTAAGAGGAGGAAGAGAGGGTGAAGGGGGGGGGAGGGGGGAGGTTAGTACGGACAGATGAGGCAGAGGGGCAAACTATTCCCGTGAATCAATTACCCCCAATGCAAATGAGGAGATTATTTATCTCTCCATTAGAACTAAATTATTCACACCCTCCCAATGTTTTTGCATGCCTGTGTGTGTGTTCATGTGCTTTTGGACCGCTGATTGCAGTGGGGAGGAGGGGATAAACCTGCATGGGAAAAGTGTGTTGGCAAATTGAACAACAAGCTATTTACATCTTTCATCAGCTATGCTTGTTCCTCATTAGTTAACACTTTTAAATCAATATGCCACCCCCTCTCTCACTCCTCCCGCGGTGATCTCCATCTTGTCTCGCACCTCTATTTTTGCGCCCCGTCACTGTCAGTGGAGACTTCTGTATTTACGGCAACAAAACGAGACGGAACAAGAACACTATGGAAGGCAGCTCAAGGCCTTAGAAAGCGTACAAGGATGACAGTGCGATGCGTGTACGGCAATAAAGCAAACAATGATGCAGCATGTAACGGTTGCACTTTTGCTTCAAGTATTTTGTGGAAATTTGGTTGTAGATCAGTAGGCACAAGGACTGACCTGAAAACAATCAGTTATTTCAAAGGCACGATTTGTTAGATGTCAAGTCTGTTCAATTTTACCCCTTTCGAGAAAGAAGCTGTTATACCGCTACAAGGAATTACAGAAAGAAAGCTTGTAAGATGTGCAGATAAAATGTCACTTTGTTGGACTACTTACTGTGGAGTAAATACATTATATTCCCAGCCCCATCAAGCCTCTCTCTCCCTCGCGCTTCCTCACACTAAAAGCAAGACCTCACAATTATAAAAGCAGCTTTTTATGCTGACTTTTAAATGAATGTGTTAAAAATTGCATTCAGGTGAATGTCAAATTTCTCTGTTTACACGGCATCCACTTCGCAAATACCATTTGCTCTTATTGTGAGTGTGATTATATAGGTATGAAAATAAGAGAGACACAAAAGGAAGAAAAAATGTTTACAATGGCCTGTTAAGAAGTCATTTATAATTGTAGTTGTATAGGCGACAACAAGGACAACTGCAGCCATGTGGGTCTGTCTTTCTACAGATGTACTGTAGGAAGTGGAGATGAGGCAACAGATGAGCAGCCGTGTACAGGCTGTGTATTTGTGTCAAATCAAATTTGTGTATACTCTAAATCACAGGGAATTTTCATGCTGGCAATTTTCCACCATAAATGAGAACTAAAAGTGACATCTCTAAGAGGCAAACACTTCCTTTGACAACTCATTAGGAAGACAAAAACCTGAAAATAAGCTTTGGAAGGGGCCTCCACAGAAAGGAATCCCTGCTCCGGGACGGTCAGGCGTGCCAAGTGTCGGTGGAGATTGACTGAAACAAAAAACAATCACACTGGGATCTCGCTCGAGTTTTGCTGTGACTACTGTGCTGAAAATGCTGAATTTGTAGCATGTATTCTGGCAGGTACGTATGTACAGCTTTAGAGTAAAGGTTTACGAATGAATGTAGTCAATTAAGTGTCTTGTCAGTCCAAGTATGCACGTAAACCTGCATGTGTATCCCTGTGAAATATATGCATATATGCAAACATACAGCTTGGGCTGTCACCACTGTATGCTGCTCTCCTTATCCTTTGAACAACTACCAACATTCACCTAATGCCAATTTCACTGCAGATCATTATTATTGTCACAGGGCATGCGATAGGGGTAAAATAACAGACATGACCACATACTTGATAAAATATCCTTTTCAACAAAAAAGAGGCAGTGGTGGAGGGACAGGGAGAAAGAGAAAAGGTGAGAAAGATCAAAAACAGAGATACTGAGGAAGCAGTGGAGAGAGAGTAGCTGAATCAAGAGGCACTGTCTTCCAGGCATCACAGGTAAATATTTCACTATATCCTGAACATCAGACACTGTGCCTTTGATATGCAAAATGAAAAGCATGCCTCTCAACCCAAATAAAAAAAAGCAAAGCACAGATGGGTACAAGCAACACACTTGCAAACAACTTTCTTCGCTCATTGTATTTTATCACAGAAATTGCACTGGCTTTCACTGTAGCTCTTTGTTGTCTTTCCAGATGGTGGAATAATAATAATAATAATAATAATAATAATAATAATATGCTTCAAAATGATAACGCCAACAATTGGACAAACTCTGAAAGTGACGGTGCAGATTCCTTTCATGCCAAATTATATGGAGAGAAAATATATACTGTAGAGTCAGCTCACACCTTCCTCTGCTTGTAGTTTTTATTATATGAAGCACTTCCATGGAATTGAACCTGGTTATGTCAAGCATTGGTCCACCACCATTGGGCATGTGTTTGAATATTTTGCCAGTTACAGTATTTTGAGCTTTCATAATCCTGAACAGGGGGCTTTAACCCCCCTGTCTAAAATAAATAAATGAATAAATAAATAAATAAATAAATGAAGGGAAACATTCTCTGTAAAAGTCTGCAAATCTCTTAATTTTTTGAAAATTGTATTATAACATTAATAATAACAGCAATTTCTCTGGGCAGTCTTCTTGGCAAACCTGTTATGATGACGTGTAAGGCGAAGGCCAAGTAAGTTCAACCAATTGATGCTCTGCGACAATAACCAACCAACAATGCTTTAAAAACACCAACCCCCCCTTAATACAGTAAATATATCAGGTAAACTAAAGTGTTATTTTACCAATGACTTTTCTTGAAAATACATTGTCTGTTGCTTGTTTATTAATTTTGTACTTATTTTTTATTTATGTATTAACTACTTTTAGTTATAGCTAATTCCGTGTTGAGTACATCTAAGAGCAGGAAGAAGAGAATAAGATAGGTGGTGGACAGGTGTAGACTGCAGCAGGGTCTTTAAGTTTTCAGTCCAAAGCCAAACTCTATAATATATATATAACAATAATATTTCCCTACAGGTTTGCCACTGTAGCTCAAATCTTATCCTTATAGTTTTGCTAAATATTACAGTACTGAAAGGTGCAGCAGCAGCGGCATCAATCCAAGCTTGCCAAAAACATGCTATATAGTTTGCCATTAAAATGTAGCAGCACAATTTTCCAACTTCTCCCCTCACATGCTGGAGTCCAAATAAAATTAGGGGAGCAAAATGCCCAGAGCAAAACATTTCATGTAATTTGTTACTTTACATTTTCTGTAAAATGTAATTGTAATGTAAATGTAATATCATTTTCTGCTATACATGTTTTTTGTCTGTTTGATGTTATATTGTTTTTATGATTCAGTATGTTTTTAATGACTTGTTGAAATAAAGGGGAGGACTTTGTATTAGCCATCTGGGCTTCTTTCCTTTCCTGCACAATTTATATAACTTTTTACTGTGTAATATTTTATCGTAACCTCTGTGCAAATAAACTAAACTATACTGTAAAGTAATGTAATCTGTGCTGTTGCGTTGAATAGGCTTGCAAGTGTCAAACACATACACACACACACACACACACAGACAAACACACACACACACACAGACACAAAAAAGATAAAAATTTCTGACTGGAGTAAGTAAACAGACTTAATGGGGAACCAGGGACCTGATCTAAACAGAGGGTGAACTGAGGAAGCGTTTGCTGGTGCAGCAGGAGAGCTGTTGGCCTGTGCTCATCCCTATAGCTCACAATGCTCTGCTAACCCACAGTGGAAATGCAGTCTGCTTTTCTTCTGCATCATTATTGGAGAACTGGGCAACTTCATAGGCCACTGGGGCACAGTGAGGTAACTGTATTGGTGGGGAATGTTAACTTGGTCCATTAAATGGAGGCAATTTCTATAGGTACAAGTGTTACTAAACATTAGCTGTGACTGAGTGATACTTTGCGTGAAGCTAAATCGCAGACAGAAGGTTTCCAGTGTATTGTAGCTTAGGGAAATTTATTAAAGTCAGCAAAGGGGAAGTATGAAACTGTTTTTAATACAGCATGAGTATTATTATAATGTATACACATTACACTTTTACAAAACCACCGGGATACTGAGCTCATGGCTTCCTCCGAGACTACAGGAACTTAAGCATATGTGGAAAAATGTAAAGAACAGCATAATGTAATATTTCAGTTGTAAACATGACCAGTGGGGTTCAGTGGGGAGGATTTCTCTGGCTGTGGATATGTAGCAGTGGAATTATGGGTCTGCACTTCTTATTTAGCAAAGAGATTACTTTGTCTGCGGGTCTACTCACTTAGAATGTGAAGTGGCAAGAAATGTAAGAAATGAAATGGTTAAAGAGCCTTGCAGAGGAACATTAGTTTAAACACGGTTTTCAGGGTCTCAGGATGGTACTGTAGGTCACAGAAAGGCCAAGCACACAGATTACTATGCAGCCCTGTAGTGAAGCAGTGGAAGTCTGTAGCAAACACAGCTCTTTTTCCACATGGCTGCTCAGCTTGTCAGGGAGGCTGGAAAGGCTTGCTCTGCTTTACTCTCTTTCGCAATGGCCCGCTTGGAGACACACAGCTATCCCGGCTGGAGTGAAAGCACACTGTTCACTCGACCAGAGGTTTCCAAAGTCAGATGCAGGGGGCCTCCGGGGGTCTGCGTCACAGGGGAATTGTTTAATTTCACGCTTTTTTCACAAGCTGTAGGTCAGCACAATGAGAGGATGCATAAGAACTAGGTCTGGGAATCACAGGGTAACTCACTATACGATGCTATCATGATATTTTGCTGTTGATAATGATTTTACCACAAGAACTACAATATGCTATATATTGCAAGAAAATCATTTACATAACAATATTTTATTTATTTAACAGGCACTGGCTCTATCCTCCACCCAGTCTTCAGTGCTGGTTTCTGTAGCTTCATGGGAGGTATATATTGTTTATGCTCAAGAGACAAAGCCCTCAAACAGTCGTAGGAACTACAACTCTTTCCATCAGGACCGTAAAGGAGGAAATAGTGTGACATTGTTATAGAGCCACAAAGTCTGCAGAGGGAGGAGGTTGGGGTGGTCGGATGAGTCAACAAAACGTCGGACTTTAACATAAAGACTAACGTTTACTTCCCATTTCAAAGTTTGTTTCTTTTAATCATGACCACAATTGTTCTTTAACCTTAGCAAAGTTGTTTGCCTAAACTTAACCATAGTGGTGTCAGATCAGAAAATGCAAGTTATTTGTAGCAGTAACGAATTATGCTGATAGGCGCATCAGATCAGAAAATACAGTATCGTTCTGAAGGGGAATGACAAATTTTGTGGGTTTCATTTGAAGGACCTCTTGTTGATGCCATATACCTTCTTCCCTCGCCCAGCCACCTTAGGTTTTTTCATCCGTTAGTTTCTTTCTCTCACTTAATTTGTTTATTTGCCTCTTAATTCCTTCCTTCCTCCCTTCTTTCATCCTTTACTTCAATATTCTATGATGAGAACTAGTGGGAGCCACCATCGCTAAGTCCCTCTCTCCCCTCCTTAATGATCCCATAACCCTACATAACCCTGCAGCTTGACAGAGAGAGAGCAGGAAATCCTCCCTGTGCTTACCCTGAGCCCACAGACTTTCACCCTCCCCTAAACCGGCTCAGACAGAGGTCTTTATTACGGAGGAGGAGTGGGCTCAGAAAAGAGGAGAATGAATGAAGAGGTGGAGGTGGCAGCTCTTTGACCTGAGCTGTGTCAATTAGCAATATAGTAACCGTACTAGCCAGAGCGCTAAACTAATACCTGGTCAAAAAACATCTAAACTTTCTCTGTTTCTGATTTACTTTGGCTTCATTTTCAAATAATCATCTCCATTTTTATAAAAGTACATGTCAAGGCTTTCCATTTTTGTCTCGCAAACAGTTTTGTTTTTTTGTTTTGCATCTGAGGCATTTTGTAGTTTAATTGAATCAGGCTGAACTGCTTTAGGCTAAACTGTGTTGCAGCTCACACACTAGGGAATTGTATTGGCAAATAATCAATATATATATATATTTTTTTAATTTATTTTATTTTTATTTATTTATTCATAGGGGACAGTGCGCTACCAAGGAATCGATTAGTTACCATGAAATGAATCGCCAACTATTTTGATAATTGTTTTGAGTAATTTTTTAAGAAAAAAATGTCCAAATTCTCAGGTTCCAGCTTCTCAAATAGTGGACTGTTGGTTGGCACAAAACAAGACATTTTAGGTTGTATCTTGGGCTTTGAGAAACGGTGATTGACATTTTTCACCATTTTCTGACATTTTAAAGGCCAAATGACTAATTGAAAAAATAATCAACAGATTAATCTATAATGAGAATAATCTTTGGTTGCAGCCCTAAACTGGATATCTTTGGGTCTTGGACTGATGGTTGGGGGAAAAAAGACATTTGAAGACATCACCTTGGAAAAAAATGTGACGGACATTTTTCTTTTTGTTTTGCATCTGAGGCATTTTGGAATTTGATTGAATCACCACAAAAAGGAAAGTAATTGAAGTGAAAGTGAAAGTTGAGATAAATGTTGTGTCAGCAGCGATAAAGCTAACGTTTCCAGTTTGCTGTTTGTCTAATATCAGTAAACCATATTCAACACAAACGTTCCCCTAAGCAGAGAAATAGGGAAACCAAGTGTGCTACACAAAGCTCATTTAATTGAAGGTGCATTTAGTATTCACTTGTTCACTCTGCATTTAGAGGGAAGGGAAAGCAAAGAGATGTATCCAGTCAATGTCCAGTATCAGCATTGGTTCAATACTAGTCAACAACATTGGAACAGATATTGGTCGAAAATCACGTTAAAAAAATGCACCCTGACAATGGCATCTCCACCCTCTCTTCCCTTATAGTATTTACAGTCAGTTCTCAAACGTATGGTATCTAATAAAAGCAGCAAATGCCCCAAAAATAAAAAACCAAAGCATTATAACAGACGTACTCTGGATAGACCGAAACGTGACATGTAAAAACACAGAGAGAGAGCGTGTGTGTGACCATGAAGTTAGCAGTATAGCTGAGAACGTAGCAGTGCAATGTATGTACAGTTCTCAGTGAATAAATGCAACAGCTCCTCAAGACCCAAGCCAAGTTTCCGTGTCCAGCTTACCACCTCCTGATTAAAGTGAAGGGGGTTAGCCCCAAAGTTAGTGACAATGGGTTAGCCTAACCAGACCAGGCTCACTTAAGGTGGACAATCTCAGCCGCTCCTAGTCTCTCCTAAGGTTTACCCAGCCACCCCCCCACCACACACAGAGCGGAGCAGAGGAGAGACAGTGAACCAGGTGAAGTGAAGATAATGTTACTCGAGTTGATGACAACTACACTCGTTACGGTACTGTAAGTGCATTAAAAGCTCTCCCCTGCCCCACACTCCCTGCACCACTAAACTAAATATCTTTGGGTTTTGGACTGTTGGTCGAGAAAAAAAGACATTTGGAAAAATTAAACTTTATAGACCAACCAATTCATCGAGGAAATAACCAGCAAATGAATCAATAATGAAAATAATCGTTAGTTGCAGCCCCAGTATTGGGCCATCTGTGTCTGTTTCATTACTGTGACACCAAACATGTGCTCTACATGATTTATGAATAATTTTTTTATTCCCTGCACTCTGTTTTACGCTGTCATTATTTGTTGGTGTAATTACTTAATTTCCCCACAGCAATCATCTCATCTAATCTAATAAATGTCTTGTTTGTGTGACAAATCTTCAGACATCTCAGGCAAAGGCACATACCCATGTCAGTAATCTAGTACTGCACCAAGGTTTGTTTAAAAAGCCAACTAAAAGCAAGGTGGGAAGTCAACACTCCTTTGTAACGCAGCAAATCATCCTCTGATGAGAGCCCACAACAACTGCTCAGAACGAGAAGAGGTCTGTGATGGAGAAAGGAGTAGTAATTCAAAGTGAGAAGTGAGCGAGCTCGTGTAATCACTTCTGGCATAATTTTTTGTACCACCTCTCTTATGCTTCTGCTGGATTCCTCGGCACGGATGTGATCAGTAGAGAGATAAATGGTAATCTCAGTAGGCATTCCCACAGATGCAAGCACATGAATAAGTACACACGCGCAGTCTCATGCATACACATACACACACAAACAGAATCACAGTTTGATGATAATCCTGAATGCATATGAAAGGGCACGCAAGCAGTAGTATGGAAAATAGGTATGAGGGTAGGGAGAAGGGAATAGAAAAAGAGAGGAGGAGGAAAGTAGGAGTGGTGATGGAGTGAGAGGGAGAGGAAGGAGCTAGGCTTTATTTAATCTCGGCAGAAGTGTCGATAGAGCAGAAAGTTCAGCAAGCTGGATCGGTGGTTAAGCCTTGAGTTTTACTTTAACTGTTCAGCTCTTCTGGCAGTGCAGTGTGTGTATGAGATTGTTTGCAAGTGTGTGTGTTTGAAAGACTGTGTTGAAGACATTAAACATAGTGCAAAGAAGCAAGAACAGGGTGCCGCTGGAAGAAATGTATTTAATCAAGTCAGAACAAAGGAGTTGTGTAATTTTCTCCTGAGGGCAGAGGGAACACGAGCTCCCTCTGAAAGAGAATCGCAGACTTTTTCAAAGTAACTGTACAATGGTGTTTTCTTGCATAATAGAGACATTTTCCTCAATTTTTCTTTTTTCTTCGGTCCATTCTGCGAATGTATCAAAGTCATGCTGATTGTGTCAAACACTCACCGGAGTCCCATTTGGAAAGACATTTTTTTTGATTTTCCAAAAAGAAAATTGGAGCCGTTTTCCACTTATCACTGCATGGTGAAATAATGGTATCACACAGGGGCATTGCATTTAACACACACTCCACCACAAGAAACATCAACTGCATGAGAGATGGACATTTTAACCTTTATTCATACAGGATAAGTTGTATAAATGCTAATTTACAGCTACACCAGTATTTACATTTACAAAGTCACAAGAACAGACACAAAAGGAACAGAATTACAAACAAACAGTCATTTCTAAACCAGTTCTGGTACAAGGTTCCTCCAGCGTCAGCCAGTGATTGTAGATAATCAAGCAGAAGAAGAAAATCAAAGATGTGATGACATTTTCCTGAAAACAGCTTTCTAGTTAAATACCCACAATTATTGACACTCAGTCAGGGAAGACCGACCAACCTTAAGGAGGTAGTGCTGCGTACTGTAATTATACAGTGAATACAATGAATGCCTGAAAACGAGGCGGAGCACAACGTTTTTGCCCCTGCATTTAAATGCTGTTGGCAGTACTCTTACTAGGCAACATGTAATGTGCTTTCAAACACTTGTTTGGCAGGCTACACATGTTCAGAAAATCAGAAGAGACTGTCCTCCCAAGAAAAACGACACAATAGGTTGTAATGTCAGTCGCCCAAAAACGATATATAGTTATGTTTGAGAGACAGATGCCATGTAGCGGCCGTAGTAATTATGACCTGGAGCAGTGGCACAGTTGAAATTAGGGCTGGGTGATGTGGACAGAATCAAATGTCAAATATTTTTGGCCATATACCAAATACCATATCATACCAAATACCATATACAATATCGATATTGTGACAATATTGTAGGGTTGACTATTGGTGCTTTCACAAATATTTACACAATTAGATTTTTGATTAATAATAATCATCAGTAATGTGGATATAATGACTAAATGGGTACAGGCAAATAATAGAACAGCTAGAACAGTCTGGTAATTTGAAAAAATGACATCACTTTAATGTAATGCAGCCTTTAAAACCAGGAAAAGACAACACTTGTGCCATATCAATATATTACGATATCCAGTTTCATGTCACAATATCAATATATTGTTGATATATTGCCCAGCCTTAATTGAGATGACGTATTTATAAGTCAACAGATGCCCTCATTCGTAGGAGTTTGGGCGGGATGGGGTAGGTAGGGTAGAATGGAGGCATTAACCAAACAATGGACTTTGCCACAGGGGACCGTTGTTCGTTTCCTGTTTATAACCATGACTATCACATTTCCAAACACGAGTCAGGACAGTTTTTTTCTTACCATAACTACGACTTCCCCCTAACCTTAACCCTGTGGTTATTATTGTAGCTATGATGACGAAGGTTGCCCATCTTTAAGGAAGTAATAACTTTAACCCACAACACATGTTTCTTTAACCTTAACAAAGTGATCATTTTAACCCAAACCATAATGATTCCCTGAATCTAACCAAGTGGTTTTTGTGCTTTAAACCTGCAGTAGACAGAGTAGGCCACAGCAGAGCCTATGACATAAGCAGTAAGCACGAGTCAACAGTGTTTTTGTAATTACTCTCACTGCCAGAAGGAGAAGACAAAAGTCCCACACTCCAGCTTTAACCTAACCAGATCTTAACCATAGTGTTGTCACATCATAAAACATCATTATTTTTTAACAATGATTTGTAACGGTTTTGAAAAGCACAACAAATTATGCTGTCCTGCTGATTACTGGCAATATGGGGCGCCAGATTGGAAACGCAGCTATGTGTCGTTCTGAAGTGCATATCGTCAAACAACATTGGTCATTTAATTTGAAAGACTTGGATAGTCAGAAATACAGTAATAATAGACAAATAAATCTAAAAGTTACCATAACCGCCAAGCGTCCCACTAATGTTCCTTCAAACTGTCTTTGAAATCTCTAGTTTCAGTGTCAGAGCCAGTAGTCTGTCCTCCGTTTTTGTTGTTAACAGTTCAGTCCCATCCCTGCACTTTTGTAGTTGGACAGAAGAGAAAAGGCTGCAGTGATGGAGAATATTTATCTCCTGAGTGTTGGAAATGTTTTTTAAACTTCAGGTGCTCAGGGCTCTTCTATAAAAACGCAAGGCACCCACAGCACATTACCCTGCACTGTTATACTGTGAGTGTCTATAAATTACACACCACGGTCCAGAATACATTCAACAATCCTCTTACTACAACTCAGAGCTCTTGTCACAGTTTAAGGTTTTCTATATGCTATTTACAAATAAATCTTGCATCAAGCCAGATGCCAAGATATTTATATTCTGAGACCCCAATAATATCAAAAGTACTCACAGTGCAGATGTCACTGTAATGACAGCAGGTATTTTATTTTATTTCCCATTAAGTAGCAATGTAAGGTTAATGAGATCAGGTGCATTTAAGTGTAATTTATAAAATGGCTAATTAAATAGAATCAACAACGCAATCTTTATACAGTCAAAACAGCTGTCCACATAAAGACATTCATGCACTGCAGAGACAATATCATTTATATCTTAAACAAATAAAAAATCAGTTGTCTACAGAGAATGGCATTAATGGTGGCAAAAAAGACTTGAATAGGTAAACTTTGGCTTTCTTTTTTAAAACAATCAATTCTTATTAAGTACAATGAACAGGGACAGAAGTATATAAAAAAAAGGTCTCTGCCTTGCCCACGCTATCTATTCATAGGTAAGATCCAGTGTGATGTGGGTGAAAATTAGTACAGTTTTGTGTAGGAGCTGCATTTCATTATCTACTGCAATTGATATAAAAATATAGCATTGTGACTGGCCAGACATCAGAACATTTGGTGGGTTGGAACAAAATATACAAAACTACAAACACAATTTATTTATTTATTCATTAATTCCTAACAAAGTTGGTGTTGTTTTAATCATTTAATTTTAGGTTCACATTTTTTTTCAGAACTTGTATTAATGACAAACCAGATACAAAGATCCAAGCAACTGTAAAACATTTTAAATTCTTTGCAAATGTGTAAGAAAGAAACATGACTGACCAAGAGAGGTCCAAGTATATGACCCCTGTTGTCCAGTGGGCTGAAAATCAAACTTGCAGCAGTGGCAGTTTCACAATAGTCCATTAACCAATAGCCTTGTGTCATGCAAACTAAGGTGTTTGCATGGTTTGTAGTACAGTGGTAGGAGCCGATAGTATACACAACTTATAATATTACGTTGCGGTTAGCTATTTAGCAGCTAAAGCAAAACTGTACATTGTGGTAACAAACACTATTTGCAGATATTCAATTTCAAAAGTGCTTTCTCCTCAAGACATCAAGAGCCATAGGAAAAAAATATGGACAAATATGCTCTATTTTAAAGTTTAGGAGCCATCGGCTAAACACAAATGGAGCGTAGTGTTAGTTGAGGCAGAGCACTGAAGTTGCCATTAGTTTTTCGGCATCAGCTGTTTCATTCATGCTTCACAATCACTGGCTCTGTTCTATCTACTTTTTGTAATCCTTTGATGGTGAGTTATAGCAGGATAGTGTACACTGTTAGTATTTCACATTGGCTGCCAATTAACTTGTGGCAGTGAGTGTTGGCAAAGAGAGGGGAGGGAGCTAGAATTTCATCATGGCCTGTCAGGGATCTTGGATTACAGTCATTACTTGTCCTTAAACTATAGCCAGAGATGTAAGTGAACTCCAGCGGAGAAAAATGACACATGTCAGACTGAAAAGTGTGAAATTGTGTTTACAACACCTTTACACAAGCACATGTATGTGTGAAGGTAACATTTTCACTAGAGGCTGTACGCTAAAATCATTCAGTCAAATAGATCAAAATGAAAACTCCACTGACAATATACTTCATAACCTTGTCATATTGAATAGTGAAATTGAATATAAAATAGGGTTTGCATTTGCATTTTCAAATTGGCCAGTAGCTCTGCTGCCTAAACTTAAAATGAGATGACAAAAGGGGCTTTGCATTTGAATTCAAACATGAATTGAAAAATGGAAAACTTTGTAATTCTTGCTGTTTTGTGCGCATACTGTATATGAGAAACACATTTTAAGTTTCCCTGAATTATTTCAGTTAAATGTTATGTCTAAGCATGAAGGTTAATGCACATACCTAGTGTCTCTTACCTTCTACCACCATATTTTGATATTCTATCTTCACAAAATTTTACAATAAGCTTAAAAAGGTTTTATATGTGATTTTTGAATATATTAGGTGATGCAATTTCTACTGTACTTATGTTTGGGTGATGCCGAATTCTCTGCTTCCTCTTTTTCTGCAAGGGTAAAGAGGGACTTTATCGTTCCACAGGGACAGAAAAAAGTCAGTTTCTTGCTGCTGCATCTGACAAGGTTCAGACATTTTGTTTACGCATGCCAGCCAATGCCTCTCACAGAAAAACAGACTGACCTTTTCTTAACTCCTCTACAGATTATATCTCCTCACAACAGCCATAAATGGTGAGCGTGCACATGCCCACGTGTGTGTGTATGTGTGGGTCCTACTTTCAGGGACACATTTCAGACTGGAGATCAGTTAATTGGAGACGGCTTGCCCATTTGGGGACAAAAGCTGATTTTTGGGTCAGTGGTTATGGTTAGGGTAAGTCTCCAGAAAATGAATTTAAGTCTATGTAATGTCCCCAAAAGTGACCTGAGTGGGCCTGGGCCTGCATTAATGGGACATTCCACTTTAATATGGCATCAAGCAAAACATAGTATACCCTTGACATTCATTAGTCTGTTTAATGCAGTGTGTGTGGTGTGTGCGTGTGAGTGTGGACCAGGTATTCCTCATGTTGTGGGGACTCGCCTCCCTCAAGGGGACAAAAAGCAAGTCCCCATAACGTAAATCATTAATTTTAGGGTGAAGACTAAAGTTAAGGTGAATTTAGGGTTATAGTAAGGTTAGGATAGGGGTTAGACATGTAGTGGTTAGGTTGGGATAAGTGTCCAGGAAACGAATGTAAGTCCTCAGAAGTGATGGAAACACAACTCTGTGTGTGTGTGTGTGTGTGTGTGTGTGTGTGTGTGTGTGTGTGTGTGTGTGTGTGTGTGTGTGTGTGTGTGTGTGTGTGTGTGTGTGTGTGTGTGTGTGTGTGTGTGTGTGTGTGTGTGTATATACATTTTAATATGAGATGCAGTGAGAAGCAGATGCAGGAGCAAACATAAACAGTTGAAGTGTCAACTTGTCTGTGTTTGTGTTTGGAAAATTAAGAAAATTATTTATAGTTACATAACGTGTAATTTCATTTCCTGTCGTGCAATGCATATCTGTCTTTGTGGGCACTCCTCACTTTGTTTTTCTGAAAGCACACCACTTATTAATTACAGTTCAGAAATAAATCAGTGACAGAAGTGTATTTTTCTGGCTAATCACTATTAAAAAAAATGAGTGCAACTGTTGGGCGGTTGGTTTTAGAAGACTTACAAAAACTGGTCATTGCTTGTCTGAATGAAAGGTGGTTAAAGGTTACCACTGTTCAAGCAAAACTATACAGAAACTACCTAAAGCTTGCCTTTGGACAGTAAAATGAAGTAATGAAGTAAATGATTACTACACCTGTAATAACTGCAATCCATACCTAGTTTATCAGGCAATATCATCGAGTAACAAAGATACCTTTCAAGCTGCACTGTTTTTGTTTCACAGACATAAGAAATGTTGGTGGCAGAGAGAAAAAAAAAATCACTGAACTTGAGGTTCCTCACTGAACACAGTTGGCATTGCTTGCAACTGTGAAGCCGGTGAGGAATCATTTCTTTGTCACTGCACTGGCCAAAAGGGGGAAAATACCCAAACAAAAATGTTATCTTGTGCTTGGTATGCCAAAAATGGAAATGCAAAGAAACACAATTACCAAGCTGTGCTTTGTCAGTACATCTCACAGCAGTATCAATATTTACTTCTACTGTTAGAAGGAAAGAGGGAGAAGAAGAGGCAGGGAAAGATAAACAAAGAAATCAGGAGAGAGACCAGACCAGAGCAAGAGGCTTAGAGAAGTACTTTAGCCATGGGGGAGACTGGATATTGACTCGACAAGCCCTCTCTATTCTTCACTGCACCGTCCCTCTCTCTTCTATTTTGCCACCCTCTTCTTTCTCTTAGCTTCCGTGCCGCTACATATTTTAGAATCACCTCTCCATCAT